>OW388290.1:34353394-35553394 GCA_936450465.1 Gibbula magus | reverse complement strand
AGATATCTGGGCTGATCCGATCTGAGGGGATTTATCAATTGTGGCGGAAAAGACGTATAAAGGAATACTGAAGAAAAGGGAGTAGATGATTAAACAGATTTTGAATTTTAGAATATCTGAGATGGTAATCTAATAAAAGTTGTTGGACACTTTAAATTGGTTCAATAAATCCAATTTTGATTTAAGCTAAGTTATTTTTTACCTCTATATTTTAAATTAAAAAATCTGAGTTACAAGCATTTCACAGTCATGTCAGCAAGTTTACAAGATTTCAGATTTTTAGAGCCAGCCATCCTTGAGAAGAAGTGGAAAATCCTAATTGTTATTGATGACCAGGTGAACGGTCTGGTAAACGTAGGATGCCTTGCTATGCATTATACCCAAAGCTATAAGTACGGTAATCATTTTGACTATAACCACATTCAATCACTATCATACATCAATAGTTTAATTTATCTCAGGGCTAAAACTGCTTTTGGATGCTAAATAACATTTTCTGTTTAGACAGATTTTTCTAAATTATTTGGTAATAATTAACACTTACAAATCTGTATTACTTATCATAGGGCATGCACATATTTTCTAATCAACTTCACTTATGATTGTATCACCTTTCCTTATGTATATCCTTACCTGCAGGCCCAAAGATATTTCAGGATTGTCTATCTTTAGCTTGTTGCTAATTGATGATTAACAAGATGTCAGGCCTCTAAATGGGTCACTCAGAATGAGTTTGTTTCACAAATTATTTCAACAGCTAAAGGTTGGATTAATTAAGGTGTTGAATGAATATGGGTCAAGTCATTTACAGCAATCACAAGTTATTAACAAAGACAAAATCCATGACTGGCCGCAACTAAAGATCTATCTCACAATGAATAGAACCAAGATGTAAAGGAGTGATATGCATTTCATGCTAACTTCACTGCCTGATTATTTATTCAAAACATTTAAAAACTAAATACAAATTCCTTCTCACTGGCACCTCCCATGAACATGTTCACACAACAACTGCAGCAACATTTATCTACACTTACTTATATGTTACACAACACACCACACCCCGTCTGTACACAACCCCACCCACCTAACGGAGGAGGTATGATCCCTAACCATAGATCCACCCACCTTACAACATCTTGTGTAAGATTTTTAAAAAGACTCATTTATAAGATTACATGTAACTTTAAACATGTACCGGGTAATGTGTTTTCCAACAGCTGGTTTTGATGTCTACAATTCTTCACAAGATATCTATTAATTTTGTTAAAAAGGCAATGTATTTAATACAAACATTATGTGATATAAGGTGTTTTCCCTACACAGATTATATGTACAATAAACTTGAACATGTAAATTTCATGAAATATTAAGCAAACATAATTATGAAGGCAAATGTTATTTTAATTTTTTACATTTCACAACCTAAACACGATGCAATTTTTGAAACATAGAACCTCTCTATGTTACGAATTGATAAGATCACAAAAAGAACAACTTGTAACTCTTAACATGAAATACACATTAAGATGGTTTGTATTGCTGTAAACTAATAGTTTCCGTGGCATCTATTTTTTGTTAACTTTTTCAATATGATGAATGTGAGAATATCATGTCATTTAAGAAATGGATATCAAATGTTGGTTATTTTAAAAAAAAAAAAAATTTCTGGATCTCTTTAATTGATTTCCTATATTTTTTTGTGCTTCGCTTGGTAAATAATTATGACACAGCCTTTGTAAGGTGGAAAAGTGTGCCACTCGTGATATTATAATCTTACTACCACACTAGATGAGACTCCTGATATTATAATCTTACTACCACACTAGATGAGACTCCTGATATTATAATCTTACTACCACACTAGATGAGACTCCTGATATTATTATCTTACTACCACATTATATGAGACTCGTGATATTATAATCTTACTACCACATTATATGAGACTCATGATATTATAATCTTACTACCACACTAGATGAGACTCCTGATATTATAATCTTACTACCACACTAGATGAGACTCGTGATATTATAATCTTACTACCACACTAGATGAGACTCCTGATATTATTATCTTACTACCACACTAGATGAGACTCCTGATATTATTATCTTACTACCACACTAGATGAGACTCGTGATATTATAATCTTACTACCACACTAGATGAGACTCATGATATTATAATCTTACTACCACACTAGATGAGACTCCTGATATTATAATCTTACTACCACACTAGATGAGACTCGTGATATTAAAATATTACTACCACATTATATGAGACTCGTGATATTATAATCTTACTACCACATTATATGAGACTCGTGATATTATAATCTTACTACTACACTAGATGAGACTCGTGATATTATAATCTTACTACCACACTAGATGAGACTCCTGATATTATTATCTTACTACCACACTAGATGAGACTCCTGATATTATAATCTTACTACCACACTAGATGAGACTCATGATATTATAATCTTACTACCATACTAGATGAGACTCGTGATATTATAATCTTACTACCACATTATATGAGACTCGTGATATTATAATCTGACTACCACACTAGATGAGACTCGTGATATTATAATCTTACTACTACACTAGATGAGACTCGTGATATTATAATCTTACTACCACACTAGATGAGACTCCTGATATTATTATCTTACTACCACACTAGATGAGACTCCTGATATTATAATCTTACTACCACACTAGATGAGACTCATGATATTATAATCTTACTACCATACTAGATGAGACTCGTGATATTATAATCTTACTACCACATTATATGAGACTCGTGATATTATAATCTGACTACCACACTAGATGAGACTCGTGATATTATAATCTTACTACCACATTATATGAGACTCGTGATATTATAATCTGACTACCACACTAGATGAGACTCATGATATTATAATCTTACTACCACATTATATGAGACTCGTGATATTATAATCTTACTACCACACTAGATGAGACTCGTGATATTATAATCTTACTACCACACTAGATGAGACTCGTGATATTATAATCTTACTACCACACTAGATGAGACTCATGATATTATAATCTTACTACCACACTAGATGAGACTCATGATATTATAATCTTACTACCACACTAGATGAGACTCATGATATTATAATCTTACTACCACATTATATGAGACTCGTGATATTATAATCTGACTACCACACTAGATGAGACTCGTGATATTATAATCTTACTACCACATTATATGAGACTCGTGATATTATAATCTGACTACCACACTAGATGAGACTCATGATATTATAATCTTACTACCACATTATATGAGACTCGTGATATTATAATCTTACTACCACACTAGATGAGACTCCTGATATTATAATCTTACTACCACACTAGATGAGACTCGTGATATTATAATCTTACTACCACACTAGATGAGACTCATGATATTATAATCTTACTACCACACTAGATGAGACTCATGATATTATAATCTTACTACCACACTAGATGAGACTCGTGATATTATAATCTTACTACCACACTAGATGAGACTCGTGATATTATAATCTTACTACCACACTAGATGAGACTCGTGATATTATAATCTTACTACCACACTAGATGAGACTCCTGATATTATTATCTTACTACCACACTAGATGAGACTCATGATATTATAATCTTACTACCACACTAGATGAGACTCGTGATATTATAATCTTACTACCACATTATATGAGACTCGTGATATTATAATCTTACTACCACACTAGATGAGACTCGTGATATTATAATCTTACTACCACATTATATGAGACTCGTGATATTATAATCTGACTACCACACTAGATGAGACTCATGATATTATAATCTTACTACCACACTAGATGAGACTCCTGATATTATAATCTTACTACCACACTAGATGAGACTCGTGATATTATAATCTTACTACCACATTATATGAGACTCGTGATATTATAATCTTACTACCACACTAGATGAGACTCATGATATTATAATCTTACTACCACACTAGATGAGACTCGTGATATTATAATCTTACTACCACATTATATGAGACTCGTGATATTATAATCTGACTACCACACTAGATGAGACTCATGATATTATAATCTTACTACCACACTAGATGAGACTCCTGATATTATAATCTTACTACCACACTAGATGAGACTCGTGATATTATAATCTTACTACCACACTAGATGAGACTCGTGATATTATAATAATAATAATAATAGTGCATATTTATAAAGCGCACATATCCATGCTCGAAAGCATGCTCAAATCAAATGATATTATAATCATACTACCACACTAGATGAGACAGGTATGCTATTTGTCAAGAAAAGACAAATTTCATATTAATCATATGACCTTATCATTGTATTTATACTGTTATTGGATGACGTCAGTACATTGTTCATGTCATCACACCATTGTTATCAGTTAATAGTGACCCCAGCCCCCTGGATCTGAGCATTAACAAATGAAATGTGTTTTACCTGGTGGAGATTGCCAGCATCCTGACACTGCTGACTGACACAGGCAGGACAACAACCATCAGCTGACGTTGAGAGGACTTCACCCTGAAGCAACAAAATGTTGATACTGTGAAAAATATTCATATTTTTTTTTAATTATCATAAAACCATCAATAATTTGATTTGGAGAGCTCTTCGTCCAGTAATATGAATATGAAACAATAATCATGATAATATGGATATGGCACACGAGTGCAAGCTCAAGGCACAACCGTCACCATCAATGCAACCTCTACTGGGTAGCCATTTGTACTGCTGGGTGAACAGAGGCACATTTTGAATGAGGTCCCTTAACCACTGTGATACTATAAACTCAATGCAATATTATGAGAAAACTTTATTTAAGCATCTTGAATTTTTGCTTAAATCCACAGGGGCTTTATTGTCGAAACTAGCGATATTACAACGAATATGAAGTCGACGATCCAGCCCCATATACTATAAAAAAAGTAAAGGGATGTAACGGGGTCAACACCCCATGTCCGTTTGAAATTATATTTCAGAATGTTGTCATCATATTATCATTCAATGTTATATATCACGGCAAAGCCAATACATTTGTCTTTAAAACAAGCCATCAAACGTAAAAATCGAACGGATAATAACAATGATATGATTTTTCAAAGCCAAAAATATTAGCACATTGCTCATGTGAGCCATTTGCCTAGCCCACCAAAATGATAAAATATTCGCTTGAAAAAATTATTATGATCTCCGGTGATACTGTCCATATTTCTCAACAATGGCATATTTCAGTTTTTTTGTGATTAGCTGTCAAGTCTTATCAATTATCATGTAATCTCTCATAGGAGGTGATTGAAGTTCAAAAACCTATATGATTAACTTGAACTTCCAAAGTGTCATTTTTCAGGGTTACTTTTTATGCCGTCAAGTAAGAACAATGGCCTTTTCAAAGTTTTGCATGATATTGTCAAATCTGATCAAAGATCACGCAATAGCTATTTTTAATCAGGTTTTGCCAGGTTTACCTCTGTTACGTGTTATTTACTCACACTTTATATGTAACATGTAATGGTATGTAAAGTGTAACATTGTTACACTTGGGACAACACTAGTACTGTCTGCATAGTACAGAATCTTGTCCACTGCAGAAATCAAACCAACATTCTCAGATTACGGCACCTATCGCCAGTACTGAACCCTTAACCTCTTGAGCACCACATCCACCTCATCATGCCAATGATTTCTAAAGTTCTAAAGTTATTTTGCAAATTCATCAACAACAAAAAAACAACCATAAAATAATTCATCAGGACTTAATGGATAATGAAGTTCCATTCAAAAGGTTCAAATTCAATGGTTGACGTTCATAATGTGTTATGAGGTCCCTGGACTATAATTTCTTGAACCAAATGATTTCTTGACATTGTAACATAAATATGAGCTGAAGGCATTTTATGAATTTCAAGATAATGATCAAAATGTGAATTTCAGTTTATTTATATATTTACAACATGTGCATCCTGTAAATAATATCGCGACCACACACCTCCATATTTCCAGATGGAAAAAGAATTAGAACTTGAAGAAAACAGATGTGATAAAATTATGCCTGTAAAGATTATTTTAATCCCCCAAAAATATCATCAAAAAGCATAAGCATATTTCTGTCCCCCCCCCCCCCCCCCCCCCCACCAAATACTAGTGCAGATTGTGTGATCCAAAATATCCTTATGTTAATTAATGTAATTATCATAAATATTTATTACTAATATCCCAAAATATGAACTCAAAAATGATAACAAGACCACATATTATTACACTGGAATGGATAAATGATTCATACTCGAGAGATTTCAATAAAACAGATGTGATGCAACAAGCACCTGTTGGTATCAGACTGGTGATTACAAAGCCGTAACATGATGTGATTTCCTCACTCACCTGTGCAGGTATTCCAGATAAACATATGTCAGGGTGTTCATAGGGGCAGGGGTTAGATACTTAACTGTTAGGCTTTAGTAACTTCACCTACCTAGGGAAACATTGTCGTTTGAAATGGAGCAAATGATTTGATTTTCTGAACAACTTGGCATAATATGATTATTTTCTGTATCTGATGAAGATACATCTTGTGGCACATATAAAGACATTTTGCAGACTTCAACATTTGTTTCTTTAGAGGCATTTTAGTGAAAATGCATCAAGATGAAAATATTGAGAGAAACCTAAATCAGAAAGAGGAAAATCAATCAAAAAGGTTGTCAAGTCTTTGAAGGAAATTGTTTTCACAATAAAGAAGTTGTTATCCCGAGAATCTTGATTTTCTTAGGAAGGATGTTTTCCTTAGATGTAACAGTGTAAGGAGAGTTTGTTGTGTTTCGGGGTTTAGACCCATTCATCAAGCTTGGTTCTCTAGTGGACAGCAGTTGTCCTCCAATATGTTTACCAAACTTTTGTTGGTACCAACAGTGTTCTTTAAGTTGATCCCAAAGATGAATGCCCATCACACTTCTAACAGTCTGAATGCTGAGGGTCATCATACAATGCTGATATATAAATTGCATATCAATGATCATGCTTTATAGAAATATATTTTAATTGCTTTTTAGTTCATTTCCACCTTATTTGATGAAAGCATAGTGTTAAAGCTTAACAATAAAACACTCCGAGGTAACTTCTGGAAGGATCCTAAATTTCAAAATTTGATGAAAGGCTATGTCTGGGAACTACTTTCTAATTCAAAAACATTAACAATCTGATCAAACCATAAGCTCCTGTAGAAGCCTACATTTAACTCAATACAAACACCTGCCAATTCATTGAAATCTGATCAAATGGCTTACTACACATTGGTGGCAGATATATCCATCTCAAGGTTCATGAAACATCCAATCTGATTGAAATAACCGACTTAAACCTTGAATACTGATTAACTTTATTGCACCTATAGGAGCTCTTTATAAACCTGGGTGGCAGATATATCCATCCCCAGGTTCTCTAAACATCAACATCTGAATAAAAGAAGTGTCAAATGTAGAAATCAGATTAAAAGAATAAGAGCTAACATTATAAACGTGGGTGGTACATATATCTCATCTCTAAGCGTGCAGTATCACCAAATCACATCCACCAATCCGAACATCTACACCATATCTACATCATTGTGTTTATTTGTGGCAAATCAGATGCTGCCAAATCTCTGGTATAACTCTCTGATCTTGCCTCTTGTTCATGCAACTGGAGAGATTTTAGTGATGATTCCTGTGTCTTGGTAGTTAATGTTCCCTTGAACAAGGGCTAGATTTTTCCATGTTGGCTACTTCTTGCTTGCACCAAATTAGAACATTTCAGTACTTCTTCAGCATCTGACAGTATTTCTTTTCTGTGTGTTGCATTTTGGATTTGTCTTTGTGATATCCACCTTGAATATGGTTACATTTTGCTTTTTTTTCAACGATTGTTTTTTCTCTTATTCTTGAAGTCATGTTTTCAGGAAGATGATATTTTGTTCGATCTGGTTGTTCTTTTTTCCTGATTTTTATGAACATGCTTGCATTAAAGTATTTATATATGTGTGCTGTTGTTCAAGGTTTTGGATTGTTTTCTCAGAACCTCATGTGAAAGTTTTCTTTAGCATGGTTTCCTATCTGGTTGCTATTGTACCACAGTGGACTTCATCTGAAGTTCTTATAGTCTGAAATGTTCTCAAGAACAGCCATATCCTATGCATTCACACAGGTGCTTGTCCACAGCAGGAATTCAGATATTATGACTGGGTAGATCTTCCAGATCCTCTAAAGATACATTGATTGCATTCTGAATATTTTCTTTCTTGCTTGGCAAACAATTTCCTATTCTTATTTTCTTTTTTCTCTTGTGCCACTAACAACTTTCTTTTTATGCTGTAAGTCATGTATTCTTTAGGATGATATCTTTCTGTGGCCAGAAAGACAACATTTTTTTGTAATTTCAAAAGTCTTCATCCCTGAAAAAGTGTTTCTGTATTGTCTTTTTTGTCATTCTTAGAATTTTTCTTAAAATGTTTTACAAATGATTCTGGCAGTTGTGTTCTATTAAACATCAGCTTCTATTACTGTCACTGTTGTGTTGAAATTAAGAGCTTTTGTCATCCTATCAGTTTGAGTATTGCTCAAGAATTGTTTGTCATCTTTCATTGGAATGTCCAAAACTTTTTTTTTCAAAGAGTTTTTTTTTGTGATCATTTTCTCAAATATGAGACAAACATAAACTTCAAGACTATGATTTGATTTGTTTTTAAATATAATATGACAATTCATCCATAAAGTATTTAAATGGTGACCTTCCTTTTACACTTACCTTTATTTTTAAAGTCTAGGTAACCAAATTTGATCAGAACACTGTTCTCCTTTAGATGATTAAAAAAATATTATTTCATATTGTGTCACTTATTTTTAATTTAATGTCAATTTGATTGCTATAAAACGTTTTTCTTATATTAAAAATTCTCTGAAAATTACAGACATTTGAAGAAAAAAACAGCAACCTTTACTTGTATAGATGATGCCTAAATATAGATATACACCTGCATGTTCATTTCTACATGGCCATGAGCTTTATAAACATAATGGATGAAAGAGATGGAATCTTTTGTGATAATGAGTTGAGAAGAAAGAATTCCTCTTCATGTTTGTTTGGTTACCCCTTCGGCAATTTGTGACTATATTGTTGGCAATCTATCAAAGTAATGGTTTATAAACAAGAAAAGAGAATAAATAAATTCACATGATTATTTGGCTTTTAGAAAGAAAAAAAAATAGACGCAGACATAATCTTTGAAAGGAGAGAAAACAACCAAATGTGTGCCAAAATGTGAAAATAAAAACATTATCCAATCAACCAATCCAAATTTTTTTAATCCAAAAAGTCTTGTTCTATTCGCTAAGGTACATTAGAAAGCCCCCATATTTAACATTTAAAATTAAAAAAGATGTACCGGTAAATGATGTAAATAATGTAAAAAATGAAACATTCAAATATTGTTATATTTAGGATTCCTATACATTCCGAGGAGGATTTGATGAGATTCATAGCACTGACTGTCCAAACAACTTAACCACTCATCTTCACCACAGCTTGCTAACAATGAAGTAAGTAACTGGTAGTAAAGACAGTTTTACATTCAGTACCCAAATGGTATATAAGCTATTGACATAACACATAACAAAATGATATGTAAGCTATTGACATAGAATGTAGCACTAGCAAATGCAGAAACAACAAGCAGACAGAGTCGGCCATATCCCCCGCCTTTGGGAAAATTTATAGAAGAATAGTTGTTGAATAACAGTGACTATGAACTCAAAGAAGTTAAAAACCCCAAAAGGCACATCTACACATGATGATTATTCCACAAACCAAGTTTCGTTGAGATATGTCTTATAGTTTTCGAGTTCTGTTCCGAAAAAGAAATTCTAAGTTACATTTCCATGGAAACGGTCCAAAAAAATAACTCAAAGAAGTTAAAAACCTCAAAAGGCACATCTACACATGATGATTATTCCGTACACCAAGTTTCGTTGAGATATGTCTTATAGTTTTCGAGTTCTGTTCCGGAAACGAAACTCTAAGTTACATTTTCATGGAAACGGTAAAAAAAAATAACTCAAAGAAGTTGAAAACCCCAAAAGGCACATCTGCACATGATGAATGTTCCACACACCAAGTTTCGTTGAGATATGTCTTATAGTTTTCGAGTTCTGTTTCGGAAACGAAATTCTAAGTTACATTTCCATGGAAACAGTCCAAAAAAATAACTCAAAGAAGTTAAAAACCCCAAAAGGCACATCTACACATGATGATTATTCCACACACCAAGTTTCGTTGAGATATGTCTTATAGTTTTCGAGTTCTGTTCCGGAAACGAAATTCTAAGTTACATTTTCATGGAAACGGTCCAAAAAAATAACTCGAAGAAGTTGAAAACCCCAGAAGGCACATCTGCACATGATGAATGTTCCACACACCAAGTTTCGTTGAGATATGTCTTATAGTTTTCAAGTTCTGCTCCGGAAACGAAATTCTAAGTTATATGTCCATTGAAACGGTCCAAAAAAATAACTCTAAGAAGTTGAAAACCCCATAAGGCACATCTACATATGATGATTGTTCCACACACCAAGTTTCGTTGAGATATGTCTTATGGTTTTCGAGTTCTGCTCTGGAAACGAAATTCTAAGTTACATTTCCATGGAAACGGTAAAAAAAAAATAACTCGAAGAAGTTGAAAACCTCAAAAGGCACATCTACACATGATGATGGTTTCACACACCAAGTTTCGTTGAGATATGTCTCATAGTTTTCGAGTTCTGCTCCGGAAACAAAATCGGGACGGACGGACGGACGAACGGACGGACGAACGGACGGACGAACGGAGCCCATTTCAATATCCCCCCCCCCAACTATGTTGGCGGGGGATAACAAGACAAGTAAAAGAAATTGGTATATTTCAGATACCAATCTTTAATGACCTTCATTCAAGATTTACAGATCTTTTGGATACCTTGAATGATGTCAAAGATGAAATATTAAATTAGCAGTTTACTCTGTATATAACCAGAAGAAAGAGCAATTAAATGAAAGTAAATAATTTTGTTTGATCCTCGGGAATATCAGTTCCAACAAGTGGACATATGTCAATCCATGAGGGCAATAAAGTCAACAAAAGAGGGACAGGTCGTCCATAGCTATAACCCTCATAAACTTAACATGAAAAAACATTGCCCATAAACCCTTGACAGATACAGGAACCATGTCCCAGTTTGTGAATAAATATAAATAATGAGAAAACACCTTTCTCTGATCCTGGTCAGTTTTAATGGACGTCAGACCACTGGTCTGGAACTTCATCAAAATACATCAAACCGTCAAACATGAATATAGGCAAACATGAACACAGACAGGAGGACCGGTAGCATCAACTACACATGTGTGTCGGTGTCAATGGTATAATCAATTCATTTAATGTTGTACATCTATTTTGTATCGTAAACAATCAATCTAATACCAGTCTTCGTTTCAAATAAAAAAGAGGCCTTCAATGAGCAACCCTGCATGACGCCCCTCTCTTCATCCATACAGCAAGCCATATGGTCATCCAACTCTCTTCCTAGACTAAAATTTAGTCAATAAAATCTAATAAATCCTCTCTTCATCCATGTGATTTTATGTCTTTAAAGCTTTCAGTTCAATATGTGTATTCAGTTTATCTGGACTTGCTTGTAAGGAACTATACTATATTAAAGGCTCTCCATCTTTACAATCATAGGGCAGGACTACCTTCTTCCATGCACACAAAATAATAAAGTATTCGACCTTTTACCTGACACCTTGTAACATTAACTATTTTCAGGAATCACAACTCTTCTACATAGGGAATAACCTAGAATTGGCATCTAGCAATAGATAGACTTTCCTTGAATATTCCAAGACCAGAAGGGGTTAAAGGGTAAAAGGGTTAAAGCATAGAAGTGTACTACAAGAAACATAACAGCAAAATGTGACTAAAAGTTAAAATGAGACAAGAACCCAAGAAGACAAAATCTTTTCACTGTTTTGTTTATCAGAGGATCTACAACCCAACAAAATGCCTGGAGTTGCAATGACAAACGCTTAAAGCTTCCTGCGGGTTTTAAACAGAGCTACTTCTGTAAATAAACCTTTTTAACTAATTGAGTTACGTTCATTTCCTAGAGAAAGAAACAAAAACAATCATGGGAAAACTGTCTGTGGCATTCGTCCAGAAACAAACATCTGATGTAGGCAATTTGGAAAAAGAAAACAATAGGAATGATATTTGACATAAGAAAGAGGTAAACAGAGCGTGCATAAAACTTCTGACACATAATTTGCAAGACTGTTCCTGAAATTAGAATAGTTTCTTGGACTTAAAATGATTGTTTCAAAAGTTAATATGTAGAATTATTATTATCAGTTTAAAATCATATATAAAATAACATTGTAATTTTTTCAGATAAAGTGTATCTTCTTGTTACCAGATATTTCCCTCTGCTTGAATTGAAATTGAAAAAAAAGAAGTTGTTATTACACAATCAATATACTACAGTGATGAACTTGTCAGGACATCAGTGCAATGTCCTCATTAACATTCTACTAAGTATTAACGAAGAAGTGCAGGTCCGTAATACAATAACCTGCACCTTGAAAACAGCTTCTCTGTGTACATAACTTATTACACTTCACATGCTTGTCATACCAGTACCAACGCTTCCATGGCATGGAGACGTCTTAAAAACATCAATGCATTATGTTCAGTTACACATGAAAGCAGTACACTGTCAGTGTTTAGAGTGTGTGTTATTCCTAGACGCTACTAGTCTAGATCCTACGTAATATCATGACAGTGCCAAGGGGTCCAGTTGCAGTAGAGCATTGTCAGCCCACACCAATGTAACATGTTTATGTCTTACACATGATACAAACTGGGTTAAGAGAATTCTTTTAGTCCTAAAGGCTATGCAAGTTACAAGAATATGTCCTATGTTAAGTATCATACCAGTACCAATTGTTTCAACTAACGCAGTGATTTTTTATAACACCAATGTGACATGTTTAGATATAGTGTAAGTGTTTAAAGAAAACAAAAGTTCTATGCTTATTCACAGAACAACCAATGTAAATTAACAATAAGTGAACCCCCCTTTGAACATTTCTGGATCTGTCACTGAGTATCATGTCAGTAGTTAAATGACTAAAATTGTAGTAATGGTTTGTCAGGTAACACCAGTGTAATGTGGCAAGTTTCACATATTGAGAGTGCTTGGAGAATGTACAAATGTTTGTTTCCCTTTGAAATATCTGAAGTGTAATGACCTTATTTCTAAATAATACCTGGATGGATCTATCCCATTTCTGGTATGTTCAATTACTCCAGTGTAAGGTGTTTAGGTTCCACTACAAGTGTGTAGAATATCTCGAACGTAATGACATTCTTCCTAGAAGAATCAATCTATGCAACAAGTGCTAAGGTAGCATAACTCTGCTGTATTTAGTCCCAGACTAATCAACGCAGGAATGTTTCACGTATTGGTGACATGATTATGTAAAATAAGCAAGTTGACTTACGATTGAAGTAAATTCTAAGCACAACCATCTTGTCTACTATGCACCATAACATATGCTTATATATATCTTCATGCCAAAAGAATCATTTTAATACTTAGATTTTCTTTTAAAAAGTGCAAAGTGTGAAAGACCAAGTTACAGGGGCGGAATTGTTTACATCAATATTCCTGTCCTAGGAATAATACTGTATTAACAACTAAAATGTTAATAATTGGAAGATTTTATAATAAGAACCTACTTTAATTAATATCAATCTAATTGGGTGAATGAGTTAATATCGTTAAATGCCACTTGGGCAGTATCGCAGCCATTAGCAGCAATAACAATCTAATTGAATATATATATCGACATCATTTACCAGAGATACAATCAGATATGTTCTGTTATACCTGAAGAATAAGACTCAAATCTTCATTATGCTAATTATTTCAATAAATGAATAAGTAATAAAAAAAACCAACTTTATTCTATATATTTTATATTTTGTGTTCTTCAACTTTATACTATATGTACAAGTCCACAAGTTATCTAATCACATCAGCTGCATACTTTATCATTTTACATCCATATTCAAACTCAAATGTTTTGAGCTAAACTCTACACATCTTGGTCCACTTCGTCTCTGTTACGATCCATTTCCTCTAAAACATCCACAAATGTTGCTAACTCTTGCAGCAAAAAGTGAGAAGTAGCTATTTAATCAGTGCCACGCAGACGTATCATTCAAGGCAGGAGAGAGTTCCGTGAAAGTTTGATACAATCTATGCACATCTTGCCTTGATAGACGCACGCCATGTGTATACACCCCTTCATCCTCTCTCTCTCACTGCCTTCCCTCAATCTCTCAAACTTCACGCAGAATTTATACATTTCAGAAACAGGAAGCAAATTATTTATTTTTGTTCTGCACTTTTATGCAGGTTTTCAAGATATGTGGGAAATAAAAGTGCAGTTTACTTCAATGATAAGAATGATTTCTTAATAATGTCAAGTGTCTTTTATAAATGATATATTATTTTCAAAATATGTTTTTAAGATGCTGTAATCTTCTCATTTTCTCAAAACCTTTTCTGATTTTTTTTATCACATTTTGAAAAATATAAATTCCTACAATGGTGATCCTCTTTCCATCTATCAATAAATGCTTTCAATATTTAAAATGTATGCAAATTACAGAATGTGGACCATTCCAAAATTCTTACAGCCACAAAAGTTTATTGATAACAACTTTAAAAGATTACGACATTAAACATTCACATCAAATAAAGGATGCTCCATCTCCTGACAGGACCATTCAACACATAACCCCTAGCCTGTAGACATTGGTGCACTTTACAAATGGCAGAGCCAGCTATGAATGGAAACACTTGCAATACACAAGGTTTGATCCCAGTGCCAATCTAAATATGTCAGTGTTGTACCACAGGTACATCAGGTGTTTGCAGGTAATACTTCAGGTGTGTAGGTAATTCACCCACCCATTGTTGAGAGAAGAACAATGAAAGACATGTCGACATAGAATTCTCCAAAGCAATGAATCAGAAACTGACAAGAGGCATAGGGGAGCAGATCTATATAATGATAAAAATGACTTTTACAACCATTAAGTATATACCTTTGATAAGCATTTGTGACTAAGCTCTGAAAAGTAAATCTAGTTATTGGATATATGCCTTTGTTCCTCAAATATTAAAATTTTGAAAATAACGAATGGAAGCATTTGCAACACCAAAGGGTTGATCCTGACGCCCATCTAAATATGGCAGAGTTGTATCACAGGTGCATCAGCTGTTTGCAGGTAAATCTTCAGGTGTGTAAAGGTAATTCACCACACCAAAAGAATCAAAGACACATACATACAGAAAGGTCACATCTTGGCGAGAGAGTCTTTGGAGAGTTGTTCTCTAAAGATTACACACATCAAATGTGAAATCTACAAATTCCAAACCTTATTGGACAATTATTTGTAACCTTCTCATTTTGATGAAAGAAGGAAGTGAAAACAAATCCTTACCAGGAGGTGGGAGCATCTTGCACTCCAGGGTATTTGCATGGATACTTTAATCCCCTGATCTTCTACTAAACTTTTGTCTTGTAGTGCGACAGGCTTAAGCTTTCACGAGACTTCATTTAATAAACACCTCTTTATGACTGATGTAAGAGTAACAACTGTTAATTTCACTTTTAATATGTGATTTATTGGTGCAGCAGTCCATTGTCTTAGGAAATTTTCACACTGGTGTAAGGTATTCCCGGAAAGATTTTCAAACTTTATTACGGGGAAGGTTTGGCCATGGGGAAAGGTTGGACTATTACAGTATGTGATATTGGATGGTTATAGTTGGCGATATTCTTTCACAAAACAACAGGTGGTTGGTCCCATCAATGTCATGTTTAAAGTATGAAAATTATGTCATATCCACTGAGAATATTGAAATATATATATTTCATATTGTTACCAGCTTAAAAGTATAGATTCACAAGCAAAATCAGCCTGCACTAGGCACTGGGTGTGACTGTAACCTTTCCACAGTGCAGAGTGTCCATCAACCAGCCAATATATGTTTCATTTCATACCTCCTCTCCCAGATATCTTCATCATTATTTACCTTGTTTATTTACATTGGTGTGGCATTTAACATTGTCAAAACAACTGTCTGAGTTATCTTGAGCGCTGCTTGAAAGAATATATATACAAGTGTGAAATTAGCTTTACATTCGGCAAAACGTGAAAAATCCGACCGATATTAGAAAAAAATGCTTTTATTTTCATAGATAGATTTACATTGTTAAGGATACTATTGACAGAAGATTCCAACAATGTGAAAGGAGAAGATAAGCACAAATGTTAAAAATGTTATGATTTTAGAAAAGTACAAGGGTACTTCTCCAAATGTAAAGGGTAATTGACAAGTTTATTACTATCACCTGTTAACGATTGCACTTAACAACAGGTGAACATATTTGTAGACACAATACATATACACAAACATCTTTTCTTTCACAAATGTATTATAAACATACATCTCATAACCTGCATAATGCACATAGAGGAGGGCTGGGTTTATACATCTTCTTCATATTATATACATAACATTCTCTTCCAGATATATTCTTAGTGTAGAGAATGTAATCACACCTACTTCACAGGAAAGAATAACACAAATTATCAAATTACTCGTACATACACATGGAACTTTCAATTATAAATTTAGTAATTTCCAAAGAATCCTCATATCAAGATAATCAGCTGAATTTAAATAGAATTTCATAACATAAACAAACATTAAATATTTTATAAAAATCTAAACCACCTGTCACCATGCTCATTGGGCTCGAAGAGATAACTGCGCATGCTGGTTTACTCTAAGAATGTAATTAAAGAAATCAAGGTTTGTGGATAACAACTTCTTTCCTGTAAACATACATACTATTTAAAAAAATATATGTTCACTCCTTTCTGCCTCAATGAATGAGTAAGAACACTGTCCTGTATATTCACAAAAATGAAGCTGTTGTCAAGTAGCCTTATTTTTCTTACATATTTTACCTCTAAATGATCTTCGAAGACTTGAAGAGTGGGTATATATGATCTAGACATAAAATATCCAAGTTCAGAAAACATTCAGAGAGAGACAATAATTAAGGGCACAACTCTTCAATCACTGCTGTAGAATATACCCTTTATCTGCATGCAGGTCCTGGGGTATTTCAGGATAACCTATATGAAGCCAGTGGCCACTCCTGTATTATACTCTCTGGCTCTGTAAATTGGTCACTCAGAATGGTTGGCTGATACTGATTCAGCAGCTAAAGTGTCAACCATTTTAAGAAACTGTAGAGAAAATCAGTTGCAGTTTCTTTAACTTTGACGATGAAATGCAAAGAAAGTTACCATATAAAGAGAGACTTCATAAGTTGAAGTAACAGTGTAAAGAAAGTCTACATAAGTTGAAAGTCTACATAAGTTGAAGTCACCATGTACAGAGAGTCTACATAAGTTGAAGTCACCAAGTAAAGAAAGTCTACTTAAGTTGAAGTCACCGTGTAAAGAAAGTCTACATAAGTTGAAGTCACCATATAAAGAAAGTCTATATACATAAGTTGAAGTCACCATGTACAGAGAGTCTACATAAGTTGAAGTCACCAAGTAAAGAAAGTCTACATAAGTTGAAGTCACCAAGTAAAGAAAGTCTACATTAGTTATAAGTGAGAGAAGTCACTGTGTAAAGAAAGTCTACATAAGTTGAAGTCACCAAGTAAAGACAGTCTACATAAGTTGAAGTCACCAAGTAAAGACAGTCTACATTAGTTATAAGTGAGAGAAGTCACCATGCTCCTGTGGAGCGCCAGGTAAGCCAAGTGCTGGATCCACTCCAACAATGTCATGCACAGAGTAGGAACTTCTTACTTATATTCGCTGCAGCTGCAGGAGGCAACATGTGTTTTATGTTGATGGATGCTTGCATGTTGAAATGTGCATCGTTAGAATGATGGAGAGCATGTTGTATGTCGAGAGCCGCATAACAATAAACATAACAGTTTTAATTGGCTTTCATCATTCAGGTTAAAAGTAATAGAACTTTCTAAGCCATAGAACATTAGGAAAAGATAACTTTCTTCCTGTTGTCTTAGAGAAAAGGATATTTTGGTAAGAGTACATGAGGTGATCCTAATCAGAGAGTTTGTTGTGACATTCGTTTGGAATATAAAGGTGTTTAGCGTGCATCCATTAATGTGTAACTTTGGTGTCATGGAGAACAAGAAATCAAACAAAATGTTTATAATCTGATTTTAACTTTAAAAGTAAATGGACATCAATTATACAAATCATTGTTTGAATTGATAGTTTTTCATGTATCACATTTCATCCCCAAATGCCAAATATACAGCAATTAGTTGTTATCAATGAAAATAGATTTCAAGTGCAGAAGCACAAATTACACGTATCCCACTAAAACCTATACTAGTTGTATGAACACTGCCAATCTAAATGTTTTATCTGCTATAGATTAGTTTCCAAAATGTTTTTGAGTATTTGGCATTTGTCAGCTGCGGTATTTTGTCCAGTTTTCGATAAAAATCAGGAATTTACTTCTTTATATTGTCTCTACACTGAACTTGTTAGCATTTAAATAATAATTAACAGCAACAGTTAGTATATCTCGCTAATATAACAAGGTTATAAGGTTTATGCCTCCAACAACTTTTTGGGCTCAACTTATGGACACTTGAATGGATAAAGACTCTCACTATTACTTTGCCATCTGAACCTCCCAAACACTTGAGTGAACTCTCTACAACTACTCTCTTTTGTTTCAAATTAAGGTATCATTGGAAAATAAAGTTTTCTGTGGTATCAACAACATTTCCATGATCTGGTTTCAAAACGCAAAAGATGGTGTTCTTGCACTCTATTAAAGGTACATTCAGTTTATTAATGAATAGAGAGCTGGTGACCATCCCAACACATAAACAGAACATGAAAAACATATTCAGTCTGAGCTGTGGGGAAACTAGAGGAATATAATATAAACTATATACATATACTATAATATATATAATGTTAGGACTCACCTGCGGACAGACTAGAGGAGCACATTGACGAGGGTAGCACGTGGTCTGACCGTCCCGACACACACACTTGGTGCACGGCAGGGGAGACCACTCTGAACCATCCGGGTAGCGCGTGCCAGTAGATCCTGTACATGACCCTGAAATGAAGATTGTTGTCTTTAAGATAATTTCATCACCGACTGTGAAAATGTTAGCCATGCAAATTTGGCTTCATCTGAACAAATATTTTTAATATCTGATTAACACCATCATATAAAATTTTCAATTCCTGATTTTTAGCATTTCTTTTTCTCTACGTGTCTAAAATGCCAATGTTCAAACCTACATTCCTTACATGTTATCTCAAGAACTTATCAAATATGCAGAAAGAATCATCAAAGATGATATTAGCATAAAAGGGATAGAACAAAGGCAGAGTTTGTACATTTTACCAAAACACACAGAAGATTTGCTTTCTTGAATCCATAAGGCCAAAATCCTCAATATAGAATTTCAGGCCTAATTCCAGATAAAATCAGTCCATTATCATTCAATTATCTCCAATCAGATAAAAGGGGGATTTGTCCCTTCAAGATTTTCCTAATCTCACACCTGTATCAATACAAATTGAATTTCAAGCTTCAAAATAGTTCTTTACAACAAATCTCTCTCTATATTTCCCATGATACCACAGAAAACTTTTGTGAACTGTGAAAGCGCACTGAGTCCAGATGGAGATTTTGCGCTATAGAAGAACTATTCATTATTATTATTATTATATATAATATGAATATAAATATGAAATCTATATTTGATGGTTAGATTCAAGTATAAGACAATTAATTTTGATCTTCAAAGCAGAAATTCCAATTTTTATGCCTAAGGGAAGAATGTTCCTTTCATAAGATTACCAGTATGTCCGTTGGATTTTGTCCATTGGGGTTTTGTTCATTTGGAATTTTGTCCTCACACCCTTGCATAGAAGATGATCTAAAGCTTCACCAAGTAGCACAATTGGTAATTGTCTGGAACTAGTGGCAATGCAAGAGTCAACCAAACACTAGTAGCAGCATTGGTTGTGTACACCCCCATTGATTTGAGAATGAAATTGAATATCGTCCTCATCTCAAGGCAATAATGTTCAGCACATTAGCTATCATTATTTAAAAACCTACCTAAAGATATTCAGGTGAGACCTGGTATGGGTCTAATCTCCCATCAAAAGGCCCAGGTAGAATTACCTGCAATTAGCCAGACGAGTGACCAGTGGCCAGATGAAAGGCCACTTACCTGGCCAGAGTAGGTATTGACCCCCTCCTCAAACACCTGAACACGAGCCTTCACCTCTGTGTAGAGAAACAAGGCTCTGAAGTAGATCTGTGTATATGGGCTATAGAGAAACAAGGGTCTCAAGTAGCTCCCTGTATATACACAATGTGATAACAAGGTATTAACTGCCTCTGGAGTGGTTTATATTCACCACCGGGGATCCTGCTACTGATAACTTGCTTTTCATTGAGGGTAATATTAATTTGGGTCAAGAGACTAAGCTGCTTCTGAATGGCACATATGACTGTTTGATATTGAACATGAGGATTTATTAGATTAGTCTTAAAGGCATGTGAAGAATTTACTATTAAAGCTTGCTTGATAATGAGGGACAAGAGATCTTATACAACACTCTACTTATGAATGGCATTTTAAAAATTTCAACGCTAATGACTGCAATATGGCCTAAGCGGTGTTTAATAACCATCAACTCATTCACAAACTCATTAACATAATCAGCATGTACATGTGAAATGAGGGTTTGTTTTTGTGTAATTGGTCCAGCTGCTTAATGTTAATGCTTATTTGATGAGATCATGTTTAAATTTTAGGGAATACCCATTTCTGAGAACTTTCATCAGTCTTTCATCAGGGATATTACTATTTTAGGTGAAAACCTCCTGAAAACATACCAATATTTTGATATACTCACTGTTTGACATGGATTTACTAAGGTTCGTTAAAAGTTTATTAAACTGACTTTGAACAGCATTTCTATAATTCACCATGCTTACAAAAATGTTTTCATGAAATTTGATGTTAATTACATGTATTACTGATCTAGATCCATGGCTACAATGTATTATATGCTCAACTAGTATATTGAAGCTCTAAGTTAAAACAAACTTACAATGGAATAATACTTTGCATCCATAAATACAAAATTACAGAGAGAAAAGTTCCTCCAAATTTAACTGATATATATTTTTTTTTATATATTATATGATTCACAAGACAAACATGTTCACAATGTAAAACAAATCTCAAGTAACTCTTGCACACAAGTTCTTCTGTATGCTAAAATACATAGGCTTATTTTGGGATCTCTAAGATAAGAAAATCACAATGGTGCAGTTTATTCGTAACTGTATACATTATGTCTAAATACAAAATCTCAAAGACACAGGTACAAACGTTCTTGTGTAACCTCATGTCCATTTCTTATAAAACCTTTAGGATTTCAAAGACAAAGATTATCACAATGGACAACTAAATCTCTAATAACTCGTGTACAAAAGTTCTTCTGTAACCCCAAATGTTATACCGGTACTGAAAATACATTTCCTAAGCTTATTCTGGGATCTGTAAGATAATGAGACCACAGTGGGTTGATGTATCTGAGAGTTTGATCAGCTACAGGGGGTGTAGCACGCTCCTGTCAGGACTACACCTATCAGAGGTATTGTGTATACTAGGTATTGTCTACTGTGAAACAATGGACATAAAACAGACCTACATGCCATTTAAAAAAGACACTCCTTGATTAATTGAAACTGATTTTGTGTTTTCCCACAGTTCTTGTTATCTTTTAGATGTAACCTTTTGTTCCTCAAGAACAACCCTGTCTTTGTAAATTGTATAAGCATTCAGAAATATCTCTTATACTTTTAAAAATGAATGTATTTGTTGTATTCTAAAATGAAATTTGTGTATTTGAAAGAGCTTATTTATGTAGATACGTATTGTGAAGAGATAATAAAAGACAATGGTACTTATTTCAAAATGCCAGAAAATAAGCATTATATAAAACAGTGAAGATCACATGACATTGATTTTTTTTTGTGTGAAATGTAAATCATATTTCTATGATATAAATTGAAATTGAGATATTGAATATTGTTATTAGATTTCCACAAAATCAATTGCAAATTTCGATTTAAAATTTTTATGAGATGCTTTACTCTTTGTTGGAACAAATGACAGGTTCAATGAGACATTTTCTGACTTGAATTAGACAGAAATACAGGAGTCACATGACTGAACAGAGACAAAATGCAAGCAATTATTTTCTCATATAATTGGGAAACCAGTAAATCTTAGAAATATAAATTCTTCATTTTAAGAAGCATTACCATATTACATAAAAGTCACCTTACTAATATATAGAGGATATCTGTCTTTCCTTGACAAATACCATGTTTATCTCATTGAGTGAGGTAGAAAAGTAGATATTTCACGAGTGGCGCAGCCACGAGTGAAATATATTATCTTTTCTACCTCACGAGATGAGATAAACATGGTATTTGTCAAGGAAAAACAGATATTCTATCTATTATATCATTATTTCTGTGTTTTACGTTGAGTTGGAGTGGTTTCAACGGCAAATGTACAGCCTTCGCAAGCTGATAATATGACGTCATAACATTGTCCCGATGACGTCAAGCGAGTGGTGATAAAGTTTATCGTCACTCAGTAGAGTGGTGATAAAGGTTATCACCACTGTAGCTTGATAGAGGGTTTATTTCACTGATAGAACCGAGTATCTCACTCCAAATTATGTAATAAAGGCCTACTCTATACTATAAGCGTTATCAAACAGTCTATTGCGATTACCAGCCCTCTGTTATCTAACCAGTTGTCTTTCAACTTCACTGTTCTAATCTTCATGATGCCTCTAACCTACCAGCGAGATTTTTTCTTTTTATGTGAACTCTCATTTCTCTATCTGTTCAAGTGACACACACCTGTGGTGAAAATATTTACACCTGGTGAACTTTGATGTAATTATTAATATGATGAAGCGATATGATGTGTATGGTATAATATATCATGTTTCTCGAAGATTTTGGACAGTGTCCAATATACCCTTCTTGATAACCTTATTAATCAGAAATACTTCCAGTTCATTCTGCAGTCCTCTCAGTTTACCATTATGATCATAAGGATCATCATAAACCTTTAAAGGCACTGTAGCACGCCATTCTAATTGCTCTCACAAAAAATCTGTGACCAATGGCTAAATAATACTACTGCAATATTGAAAAGAGTTCTAAAACGAATGTACATTGTTCGTTAAGGCATGCGAGTCCATTAAATTTCCCATTGAGTGTATCACCAAACAAATTTGAAAAACCATTACTCAACCATTAGTTATATACAACCTAAAGTTTTACAAAGAACAAGTTACAAAAGAAACATAAATTCACATTGAATTCCGTTTATGGAATTTTTGGTTTTCATTTCAAATCCTGTTCTTCATTTCAAATCCTGTCCTTCATTTCAAATCCTGCCCTTCTTTCACAGGAAAATAATGTTCAAAATACCAGACAGCAGGGTGGCTTTATAGCTGCTATATTTCCCAGTGGTATCTCCCATGGGGGATCTATCCTTCATATAGGTGTATGGAGTGTTCATCTGTCATATGTATATAGATAGAATACCTTCACCCCAGGTGGTAGAGTCTGGATTCATCAGTCAGAATTTATTATGACAACAACTATCTATTGAAAGTCTGTTAAAGGTAAAACATTTCATAATCATGCCATAAAGATTCTTATTTTGACAAATATGATAAGAATACTTCATATAATTCACCACTTGTTTGCATTTTGGGGAGCTGTTTTGAGGTATTTTATGATGTTGAAACTAATATAAATGTTGTAAGTTAAATCTGATAGTAGCTTCCTGCAGCTGTTCAGTCTGGAGTTCTGGAACTATTTCTTGCATTAATGTCAATGGTGATCTCAACGTGCTCAGATAATTGGTGCTTCTATCATTTCAAACCAGAAATAGCTATGGTCACGTGTAGGAGTTGTTTTATGTTATAGATCTATTCTTCTCATTTGTTATATTGGAATCATTTTGTTAATCACTAACATTTTGCTTGCATTTATGCATTGTATGAAATAAACTTGAAGACCAGAAAGCCCAAAAGTGTTTGTCAATTTAAATGGTAGAATTGAAGAAAAGCTAAAAAAGTTTTCAGCCTGGAACCAAAGTTACCAAATTCAGGGCTGTCGGTGGGACCTTATTTCTTACACTGATTTATGATTCTCTTATGATGGACAATAAAATAGGAACAAATTTTTGATTTGCAATACCTTAAAAAGTTTTCTTATATTCTGACTACACAGTTAATACAATTAACAGAGACAAAATTTTATGTTGACATACTAACAAAACACTCTCCAGTATCTCTGCACCTACCTCCAGCTGGTATACACTTCGGACAGCACTGACCGGGCAGTTTCTGACTGACCTCTCCAGGCCGACATCGCGTGCGTGGACATGTCTTGTTGACGCAGGTGATGTCGCCGTCGTCACAGTAGCAGGTCTCACACTGGGATTGACTCCAGTCGGTGTTGTGCTGGGAGAACATTTAAATATGCTATTAAATGTACAATAAGTACAATAAAGTTTTTAATTTACTGCAGAGGTTTAATTACACTGCCGTCCAAAAGAAACGCCCACATGAATCTTTAAGATGAATTATATTACTTTAACACATAATTAATGATCGTATCAAGGTTATAATGAAACAATATTTGATATGACAATCCATTGGCCATGATTTGCACAACCACCCGTGACCACGCCCCTCAAAAACCTGCTACTTCCGGTTTTTGATTTGTACAATAAGTTTATTACCATGACCACATATGCAGAGTTATCACTTTGGTATTTTGTGGACAGGTGAACATTGTCAGGAGGACTTTGGTGGTATGGTCTTCGGATTTACAGAGTATGGTGCAGCAAAACTGTTTTTAAACCATGATCGAAAACTGAACAGTTACCATCTCTAATTTTCTCCCTACAACATGCAAATTTATGAAACTTCGCTATTTTGTTAAAAAATGATACAACTTCATAATGCCACACTTTGGTTAACATGCCCCTGATACTTTTTCTGAAATCTCATAAAATATCTGGTGGGCGTTTCTTTTGGATGGCAGTATAGGTCAAAGATGAGCATTCCCAAACTAATATTGTTCTATGGTTCGTGTGTATCCATGTGTCTTTTTCATTGGTGCAAGTTTGGAATTAATCAGATTGACATCCACATTAGTAGATTAACAAAGAATATTTTTATGATAAACTAAAACAAATATTTAATCTGAAGAGAGTCAATTCAATCATCACATAATCCTTAGCGTCATCTAAACAATCATCCTTAGACTAAAAGTCTTTATACCAAATTTTGGTATCAATTCTCTTGTAGTCATGAATTAAAGTATTGATTCTTCTAATGCAGCATTATGGTACCTACCGGTACAGACTGTCCACTGAGTTGACAGGGCAGCTTCTGACCCACACAGACCGGACAGCACCCCCCAGACGGGAACTGCAGCTGCTCTCCCTGGGGTGGAAACAGAGGGTTGAAACCAATGAATTCATTTGATTGCATCAAAGTCAAAATGAGTATGTTTGGTGAATTTTGTCACTCCTTTTTTTCTAATGTATCAAGGCCTGTCAATCCAGGTTTACACAGTTGATATTTTGGATCAAGGGGTATCATTTGCTTCATTAATCCCCCTAAGAAAGAGAGGTACCCCAGTTATATAAGATTAATCAACTACCTGCTGGATGACTTATTTACAGGTGTGATCTTATTTAGTTCATTTCACTATTTTTGCAACAATAGCTACAGTTAACCCATTCCTGTTTTTGGGAGTCTTTGATAATTTGATTGGAGAAGGTAACAGTCATGAAAAGAATATTATGGATTTGTAAAAAAAGAAAACTTAAGCAACTTTTAATTAACAATGTAATTTGCATACAAGAGCACAATATACTTTTTTATAAGCCAAAATGTATCACCATTATTTAAACATTTTTGTCAGTTAAACCAAATGATAATATTTAACTATTCCCAAAACAAACATCCTTTAACCCAGAGGGAATTTTCCTCTCTAAATATTGACCATTCACATAACTAAGGAACAAAAGAGTATAGGCTATCTTTGAGAAACCAGCTCAGGTATCATACAAGTCCAGGTTCTATATCCTAGCCTGAAGCGTGTAGAAAATAGATTATAACTAAATCCTCCTAGAAGAACATAAATCAGCTGGGCTGAAAGAGGGCAACTGCTCAGTATCAAAGGTGACTCCATACCATTATATTATACAGTAAATACAACCAGGAGAGAAGAGATTTAATACTTGCTTTATGTCCACTATTCATGATGCTACAAAGCCATGTTGAATGCTCTATACAGAAACAGGAGATTTTTTGCCACGAGCACTGTGAATTATAGGGGTAGATGTAGCTGTGGAGGTTGTAAATGTCACAAATATCGGAGACGTCCATGCTATTGTGGTCTGGCACTCAGGTGTTAAAAAATAGTATACAATGTGTCGCGATATTGTCATAACACTGGCGCAGGGGGTGGCTACAGTCTGTTATTTCACATGTACGATGGACACTGGAACCACGGATGTGAGATAACTCCATTTATATTTGCTTAGTAAGCATAATCATCATTTCAATGAAATACAAACAGACCTGGAAATAGAGGTATTTTCACAATGCAGTGTCCGTCAAATAAAATGTCAGTTTCATTTTTCTTTTCATGCATGATTTCATTCTGACCTATCCGACAATAGAATGTCTGCCTAAGGATTGTAAATTCTATGCAAGTTTTCATGTGTGATTTCATTTCAACCTATATCAAAGATAAAAGGTTGCATGTTCTATAGGAACTGCTAGTGAATGTGTACATACAAACACAAAGATGATAAGAAATACATTACTTGTCCTCTTTATAAAAAGCACCTGCCTTATGTTTATAATGAAGCATTAAATTTGAATGAATTTGGAGTTATTCAAGAATAACATTTCAGATAAAAGGCTTGATGCAGGTGTAGTCCTCTTATGAAAATCTACTTATTTTGCACAAAAGTTACATTATTGTGCAAGTGTGCTTCTTGAATATATCAAAGGTAAAATAAAAACATGTAGTAAAATTGTAAACATGTTTTATTGATAGCATTTTTGTGCATTTTAAAAATTTACAACCTCAAAATATCTTCATATTTTCATAGAAAAATTATTTGCATTTTCATAGCTTCATGATGAAAGACAGAAAAAATGAAAATGAAAACAGCTACATCCTGAAAGTTTGTTCACCAACTTGCGTTATATCAGTGCAAATACCATGTTAGTTGTGATGTCTTTGCGGCAATGCAGTATAGAGAAAACAAAAGTTATAATTTTGTCTTCACGTCAGAAGTGACAATTTAATGTACGGTAACATAATCTAATTTCATAAATCAAAGTTAACCACAACAGTTTAGGCAGTTTATTAAAGTGACCAATGGTTAAATTTATTATTCATAATGTCTTGTATGCCAAAAGAAACTGCAACATTTTAACTGAAAAAATAGCACAATGTTGACAGTCATGTACACTGATAAGCATGATGAAAACAGCTCACATGTACCCTCTCTTAATGTGTCTGAACCTGGACTACTTCTTCCAGTTAAATGGTGTATGTACATGTAAAGGCTATTCATTATGATGTCCATTAATTACTGAGCGAATCTGGTTAATAGTACATGTAATTTGACATTACGGACAGGAAAGATTGACCTCGAAATCATGTCTGAACTTAAGATGGAGATGGCAGCTTGGGAACATATTGCCCAAGAAACATGCAGCATTCACTTGTGATTCTTATGCTGTTTTATCACTTGTAAATCCAACAGAATTTCCTTATTTATATATATGGAATCAAAATAGTTAGGAATATATCTAAATTTTGAAATATCATATGATGGGCTATTTATTCATTAACACAATGATAAAATATCAATTATGAAAATTCCAATGTCCCTAACTTATTTTGTCCAGAATATATTCATGTAAAGTATTTTTCTAAAAATATTGTGAAAATAAGAAAGACAAGTAATTGTCACAAACGTGACCATGTCCCCCGCCGCAATTAAGAAATGAGCTAAAAGAATATACACACAGCTTGTACCGAGGAGTGACATTTACATGTTTGATTCAATTATTGTTATACCAGGCACAAATTTTAAAATGGTCAAAGTCGTGTAGTGACCTTGAAAACGGGGTCAAGGTCACCCAAATCGACTGGTGTCTGCGTATTCCCCAAATGAAGACAGGTACCAAATTTGAAGACTCTAGGTACAGCAGTTCATGAGATATCGTGCTAACAACATTTGACAATCAGTCTTGTAGTGATAAATAATTTCAAGGTCAACCAAATCGACTGGTATCTGGATATTCCCCAAATGAAGACTGATACTAACTTTAAAACCAATAGTTCTAGCGCTTCATGAGGAATCGCACAAACAACATTTTCAAAACTGGTCAAAGTCTCGCCCTGACCTTGAAAATGAGGTCAAGGTCACCGAAAACTTTTCAGGTCTACGTATTCCCCAGATGAAGACTGGTACCAAGTTTGAAGACTCTAAGTCAAAGGGTTCATGAGATATCGCGCTAACAACATTTTCAAAACTGGTCAAAGTCTCGCCGTGACCTTGAAAATGAGGTCAAGGTCACCAAAAACTTTTCATGTCTGCGTATTCCCCAGATGAAGACTGGTACCAAGTTTGAAGATTCTAGGTTGAGCGGTTCATTAGATATCGCGCTTACAACATTTTCAAAACTGGTCAAAGTCTCGCCGTGACCTTGAACTTTGAGGTCAAGGTCACCAAAAACTTTTCAGGTCTGCATATTCCCCAGATGAAGACTGGTACCAAGTTTGAAGATTCTAGGTTGAGCGGTTCATTAGATATCGCGCTAACAAGAAGCGGGACGGACGGACGGACGGATGGACGTACGAAGCTGAATACTATGTCCCCCGCTCCGCACTTCGCGGCGGCGGGGGACAAAAATGCTGAGAACAATAACCCTTTATCTAGGGTATACAGAATATTGTGTGATAGTAGCCTAACTTTACCTTGGATTCCCTTTGTTAATAAGTTGTGATTCCTTTTAATTGGTCACTCAGAATGGTTTGGAGTTTATTGTGTTAAGTTAAGGTGTGACATTTCAATGTTAGTGCATTGTTGAATGATGTGTGTAAGGTACCTAGTCCACACCAGCTTGTTTGTAAATGTAAAGGATGGTCTATAAATAACATAAGTATAAACATCAATAAAGATGCAAATGTAATCAGAACTTTCAGTAATTAACTCTTCCTGGCAATTATGCCTATGCACTAGATGGCCTTTTGAGTACAGAAATCAAAGGTATCCATAAAATCAAATTAACAAATTAACATCAACCTCAAAGCTCTTTGATACTTAAGGGAACGTACATCACATAGAGTTCTGTAGGCGGGTCTCCTGGGGTGTTCTATCCTACAGCCTCCCCCCCCCCCTCCTTTTGAAAATCCCCAGAGACCAAATGAAGACAATGTTTTGAAAGTGGTCTCTTGCATAACCACAGTAGATTTGGAGCTCCCCAACCTATAAACATTCCTGGATCCGACTAAGAGAAATAACTGGATTTTCAAATGTTGGTGAAAATAATAAGCATGTCAGGTTCTATTATGGCCAATGTCTTGAGTAAAGAAACATTTATTCTCTTAATGAGTAAGTTTTAATTTCTGCAATGCCTTCAATAAAGAAATATAATACACACAAGTTGCAATGGACTAAGAGACTCACCCTGCGATAGTCACACTTGGGGTCTGTGCATCTGATGGTCTCGCAGACTGACACCGGATCTTGACATGTACAGACCGTACACTGGTCTGGCTGCCATACTGAGTTGTTCTGCAATAGAATAGGTTTGAATTAGACATGAATTAACTAGTTCTTATAAATGATCTAATGTTGAACAAATTTTGTCACATAATTTGGGGTAGGAATTCTGTGAAGCCTATATTCTCTCCAATTTTGCCACTAATAATCAGGTAGGAGATTCTGTAAACAAACTAAAGAAAAGAAATTTGCAGCAACATATTATTTATAAAAATTCACAAAAACGCTTGTAATTTGGCATTGCACATCTTCTTGTAGTGTAGAAGATATTAGCAAAGTTTGAAAAGAATAGGATGAATAGTTTTCCTGTAATCGGTCAGACAAAAATATCCTCGGACAGACATATGGAATTCTTAGTATTACTATAGAAAAATAACCCCGACTTTCGGTTGCAGCAGGAGAAATTCTACTTTTGTATTCTTAAAACGATGTAAGTACCCATCCAATTTTTAAAATGACTTTTTTATAGTTTAAAAAATCTTTCATTACATGTCAAAACCTTCCAGGTTAAATTCATTTGGTTGGCATAGTTAAGGATTACAACTAAGTGTTGATAGGCTACAGAAAACAATTAAAACTTTTTATGATCAAACGTTGCGATAAACACCTCATAGTAAAACACCTAAAAAAAAAGTCTTTCATTACCTTTGGAAACCTTCCAGATTCATTTGGTAGGCAGAGTTAAGGTTTACAATGAAGTACTAATAGGTTACAGAAAACAATTAAAACTTTTCATGATCAAAGATCGCAATAAACACCTCCCAGTAAAACATCTAAAAAATAAAGTTCTTTAATCTAAAAAAGGCTCATTTAACTAGCTAATTACTAGACACCATGTTGACTATAAATGACTGGTTCCCACAGCCAAACACGCACCATGTAACTCTGTGATCTTGTTTCTTTGTGGTGTGGCCCAATGAAAGACACATGAAACTCACATACCCTCTAGGTCTCCGCTAACAGGAACTATATACACAGTAAATAAAGGACATGTGACATCTGCATCTAGTCAGACCCTAATAGCACTGTGGTTGTGACTTAATGTCATGCAGATGGACAATTTTAAAGGAGGGAGCCATTCGTACTCTTGCAGGATCTTTCATGATTTGGAGCAGTCCTTACGACTTCAATGTTTTCTTTACTTAAATCTAGCCTTTAGTATAGTTAGACTGTTACAACTAAGCTCTGCTAAAGTGACATTCTGTCTGGCTGAAGTACAAAGGTCAGATCGGTTTTTCTACTTGCCAGTCTTTCATGTGGAAGAATTTGTATAATTAATGACAAATCTTCCAACTTTTCAGAGTTGAGTTGAGTTGAGTTGAGTTGAGTTGAGTTGAGTTGAGTTGAGTTGAGTTGAGTTGAGTTGAGTTGAGTTGAGTTGAGTTGAGTTGAGTTGAGGTGAGGTGAGGTGAGGTGAGATGAGATGAGGTGAGATGAGGTGAGATGAGGTGAGGTGGGGTTTAACACTGATTTCAAGATTATTTCACTTATATTATTGCTGCTTTTATTATTGCAGGGGAAAAGTCTGCAATACCATGATGATGTGCCTATGCATTGCATGAAACCTGTGATAGGTGTGCATTAGGACATTGCACTGTCAATAAGGAAAAGTTATTGCTAACACAAAGAAGTAAATGCAACATAGAATTCAAAACTTGAAAATAAGGTTTAAATTGTCAAAATGAAATTTAGAAACATGTTTGTTCCCAATGAAGCACTTCTCCCTCTATTCTAAGAAAAACAAAGATAAAATTCAAGGCTGACCAATTTGAAACAGAGTGTTTCATAACTTCATCCCCAAAGTGTTAATGTGTTATGATAGTGGATGCTTCACAACTTTTGTACGGTATATATATATACACCTGTCGGATGAGGCAAAATCACATCTAAACTCATAAAACTTGTCTCTGGATAAATTTAACCATTAAACCATTCTATAAAGAACATATGAAACTTCCTGGTAAAATATGCAATAATAGTTTAACAACAAAATCAAAATGCTTATGTGATATATAGAAAGTCGTCAAAAAGCTAGCAAATCATATGTTCAAGCTCTAGTTAACTAGCAACAGTGTAGAATGAAGTCCACATGACAGCCAGTACCTTGGTCTTTTTTGCTCCGATTTGGCAACTTTTGGGGAATTTTCTTCACCTTTGCAGTATAAATTATCAAAGCAACACCTACAGGCTGGATGCTTTTCAAGCATATTTCGTACACATCTAGTAGTAAATCCTTTCAAACATCTTTTCTTTCTGGTTATTTTCAAATATTTTGGAAGATACCCAGGAAAGAGGTTACTCCATGACTGCCACCCTTGAAGGATGTGTTACTTTACTTTACTTACACATGTTTATGTAGAGTACATCGAGGAGCAAATGAGACATTTTCTGTCTCGTTACGCAGTGTCTCTCAAGCAAATAGTTTGTGTAAGAAGGTTGCAAAATATAAAATTACGGAATACCTGTAAGAATGCCAATGACTGTAATGTAGATGGCAGCTATATCAGAACTAGCTTGTATAGAGTTTACTTGGAAAATGAGACATTGTTAGCTTTGTCTTTCATGAATACAACAGTCAAGTCTAAGAATCCTTGAAGAGACTTTAAGACAGTCTAACTACTGCAAGTCTTGCAGTGAGGAGTGAGGTGAAGTGCCTATTCCAGCTTACATAGTCTGCTGCAAACAGGAAATGTATACATGCATCTCTCCCACTGGTAAAAATAGTTGTGAAAATAGCTAACAACTCTTCGGTGAGGTAACTTCTTCAATACATCTTTAGGATGTGTACATAAATTACAGAACTCGAAACTGCTGACATGTTGGTATTGCAGTTTCGTTGTGATGCTGTTTGCATATTTATAAATAAATTCTCTTTAAAAATAGTCACCATCTTTTTCAAACACATTTGCACGTTCTCCAAAATTATTGTTTGCTCTACACGCTAACCCTAAACTAACAGTTGCATAAAAACATTTGGCCACATTTCCATGATCAATATTCAATTATACATCTTTGAAAATGTAATACATTATCACTATTTTGTAAGAAAAACAGGTCTTGCATTGTAACAAAATCCCGTCTTTTATCTAATTCTTCCAGCAAGAACAATTATCAAAATTTTCCAATTCTTGAGCAGAAACCATTCTCTAAATTATCCAATTCTCTGAGCAAGAACCATTCTCGAAATTATCAAATTCCCTGATCAAGAACCATTCTCCAAATTACCAAATTCATTGAGCAAAAATTATTCTCATAACACTTCACCTGCGGCGGCCAAGTTACAGGAAACAAAACTCATCAACAAAGGAAGTTATCAAACATTGGCAACTTGGTAAAGATATAGGTTTCCTGGAATACTAAAAGACAAGCAGGTATAGAATTTATTATCAACAATGATTCATCATAACATAATTTACCATTTCCTCGTGTAGAGCTTAGTCCTATACTTCAATGAATTACCATCAATCAGACCCTAGATCAACTTTATACATGATATATGACAAATGAAAGCAAGATTCTCCAGTACGCCCTCTCCACAGTGCCACCCCTCCTGTATCTCCAGGAAGCAATGGAGTGTTGTGAGACACAACAAAGCATGCGGATAACATGGAGATCAGCTCAATACAATTGTTATCTTAGATGCTTCCAAACAAACCTGGATCCTCTAAGTTACAAATCTGGTGATATATCATCTCTAAACTTGACCCCGTACCTGTACAGAAAATAATGACCTTGTTAAACCCTAAACAGCAATAATAAACACGGTACTAGTGTAGCAGAAAAAACAGCAATCAACTGGATGCAACTATGTCTAACTACAGGGAAATAAGTTAACCGCCATTGTAGACCTGAGATAGACTGACATGATGTCGTTGGTTTCATTCATGATTCTGGAAGGATTACAAATTTTCTATGATTTACCTCAACATATCTGTGAATTATTGATTGGAAGGAAGTCCGAATCTTCTCTATATTATTCCAGTCTTGAAAGATTTGTATTGGCACCTTCGTAAAGTGACTTATTTTCACTGATTAATTCTTCCCAACAGTTCACATGGGTACCTGCCAAGGTTAGAAAGTATAACTTTGATGCTAAAATTAACATATGCAAAATATGTTGTATCCCCAAGATGTTGAGAAGCATGATTATTTTGAGCATTACGTAGAGAAAGTGTAAATATAAGTACAATCATCGTCATGTATTTTGTGAAGATGATGGTATAATATTAGTAGAAATAATGATTGAGAGATGTAAAACTAAACAGACAAGTTGAAACAGAGATGAATACCATTGTTAAATTGACTATAATACAGTTTATTTCCGTTATTTTGAACCCTTTGAAGAAGTAAATTTCTATTTCAAACAATTTACAAGATTTTCAACACAAAAATCTAACCACAAATCCAGCATAATAAATTGTTTAGTCTGATAAACTGCTGACAAATAAACGTTGAATCTTGTAGAAGACAGAGATTAAACAAAACTTGGAAACAGAAGAAAGAAGAAGATATAAAACACTACACTCTGCCAAGATTTATTTTTTTACACAATTAACATTTTTTACTCCATGATGCAATCAAGGGCCACATGGTAAGCTTCAAATAAACACTGATAATGAGGACAGTGTCCTATTATAGACTGTCTGAAGGTCTTCTTAAAGATTAATATTCCATTTATCACAGCTACAATAGGTAAAATATATAAAACGATTAAAATAAGTGAAATTATCAATCATTCAAAATTGGCTCCCACTGAAAATATTGCTTGTGTGACATCACTACAATGGGTATAATAAATCACTACAATAAAGTGTACTGATATTAAATCAATAGTTAATAATCTTATGATTTGGCACCACTGAGAATACAGCTGACAATACTATGATGTCACAAAGTTGATACGTGACAGTACTATGATGCCATAATGCTGATGATGTCATAATGATGGGTTTTGTGCTCATATATATTGATTTTATTTTAACCAATAATTTTTAAAGGTAAATATATTCTCATCCTCATGTCTTCTTACATCATATAGGTCAACACTCATTGATTAAATTGAAAATATACTTGGCAAGCACCATCAAGGCGCTAGACATCTTAACCCTGACGTAAGACCATCACCCTCGAAGTAAACACTACTATACCGTCAAAAAACTCCCCAGAAGGTTTTCTTATATGTCTTGCATGGCATCGTCAATAACCAATTAAGCCTAAAACATGTTTTTCATATTGAATTTATCACTTTTGAGACTTTGATAAAGTCGACACACAATTAGAAATAATTTGCTGTGGTAGCAAACAAATATCTGTGCTATCTAATTCTTGAGACAAGTAAATCTCAAATTAAGCTAAACATATGCCAAGCTTAATTGCCTTATTATTTAGCGTGCATGGCGGTGGGCACTCCCCGGCTTCTCCTGAAAAAATTAGTTTAGAGAAGGTAGCATTTGGGAATTTAGATAATTGCGTACTTTTTTGCAAAAAATGTGCATTTTATAGGTTTGCAAGCAGTTGTATCAGAAATGGCATGTGTTCAGTGAGAAATATAATTCAATTCAAATCAAGCTAACATTTCTGCATGAAGATTATGATATTTCTATCGTGTTATTAAGTAACAAAATATGGCATTATAAGGTCAAAAAACATATGGTATTAGATTGTCAACAATAGTTCTGAATTAACAAGATTGGTGACTTCATTTAAAAAAACACAAATTTGATAGACAAATTAGATACAACATATGTTTTCTCTGCCAGGGAGATCTCAATACACCAGCCTAATGTTTACCTACTTCAGGGACATGGCAGATGTTAGTAAAACATTTTTGTCACTTTTCCAACTTTTCAAACATTGGCAATGTATCTCAAAATGAAGAACATTAACAAAAAGTTAATTCTCAGGTATAAAATTTGCTTCATAGGATCCTATGTTGGTTTTCTATTGATAAATTTTGGAATATAGATATTTTATTTTACTTTCAAGATGAGAAAAGATACTATGGACCAAAATATGTTATTGACATTTTGTGGCTACACAAATACCATTTATTATAATATTTTTCATTTGACAGTCACTTCAAATTACAAGACTGACAAAGTATAGAACTTGGCTCCAAAGCTGCTTATAAATTCATATTTCCATACAACTGGTTGACACCCGACATATTTAATCAGGCATAATGTTATATTGGTAACATTTTGATACAATGTTCCTATGGTGTTATTGTGTTATGATAGGATATTCCCCGCTTTGTGTCCATCGTCACAGGGAGGATTTCTATACAGTGTTATAACTATGTTCTACTCTCTATTGTATAATGGGTAGCATTATCTTCTAACCGTGATGAATTCTGTAGTGAACTATGATTTGTTGTACACTGTCCATTATGTGTGCTGTGATATGAAATATATCCTCTACAGGAGGATTTCTATAGAAAAATATTTCATTTGGTAGTACCTACAATGATGATCTTGGTAGGATGAGTTCAATGGTGAACAGATAGTTCACAGTCTATTCTGTTGTGATGAGGTATCGCTTCAACAGAATTTCTAAAATATTACTGGATTTTATATTTGCCTATTTTATGATGATATTGATACCCCACTAGGATATTCAATAGTGAATTATGTCTGGTAATACCCTGCTCATAATGTGTGACGTGAAATTGAAATATAGCTCTTCAAAAGGATGATTTCTATACAAAAATATTTCATTTTGTCTATGTTAGTGTGATACCCCACTAAGAATAATTCTATAGTTAACTACAGTTGTGGGGCTATACATTTTGAAATGACATGTAACATGTCTCATACCCCATAGTGAGTCTGAGAGAACTTTACATCACCGTGACCAAGTGAGTCAGCTAGACATTTCTCTGTCCACCCAGCTGTATTGATGGGTACCTGGTTGGATGGTAATGTGACATTTTACTTGGAATGCCTTGCAGACAACACAGGTTGTGTTCTTCTGAGGGACTTCACAGAGGAAAAGATGAGTAATTTCTTACATCATACTCAAGGCATTATATGTTAAGTGTTTTTTTAGTATATAGACATTTTAGATGATCAAGTTGAATACAAACTAACTACTGTCTTTATCATCATTTTCATCATAAATATTTCAATTTATTAAAATTTGTTACACTTTCACATACTATCTTAAAAACAATAATGACTTCAAAGGAAAAGTACAACATTTTTGTTACACAATATTAAATAAACAAATACTTACAAATTGACCATTTCTCAAAGCTAGTTTAGTAGCTTTCAAAAGTAAAGAACTACAACACTGAGACCCATAATTTGAATATCAAAATAAAACTGTACACAAGACATCTCCCAGATTTGATTTCAATGGAAAACTTCAACTGCTGTTCAGGTATCCATCACAAGATATATCTCAAATTTTATTTCAATGGAAAACTTCTACTGCTGTTCATTTTACCATCAAAAGATATAATCTCAAAATTCATTTCAATAGATAACTTCAACTGCTATTCAGGTAACCATCACAAGAGATCACCCATATTTTATTTGAATAGAAAGCTTCTACTGGTATTTATTTTACCATCACAAGAGATCACCCATATTTTATTTGAATAGAAAGCTTCTACTGGTATTTATTTTACCATCACAAGATATCACCCAAATTTTATTTCAATAGAAAAGTTCAACTGCTGTTCATTTTACCATCACAGGATATCACCCAAATTTTATTTCAATAGACATCTTCAACTGTATAGCGTAACCTTCTTATAGCAGCCATATTGTGCCTCACGAAAATAGGATCATTTCAACCACATGCCCATACACTATTACATTATTACACTATGACATTACATCTCTACCATAAGAAGATTTCAATGGATATATACCAAACATCCTGACCTAAACAGACAAAGGTCAGCCCATGCAGGGAAGGACAATGGTATAGAGTAAACTGGCTCTATATACCTACATTCCCAGACAGTGCTGAGTGTATATTTTACCTTTTGTTACCTACACACAAACACCTTGATAGAAACACTCTAACTTCACCTGTGTGTAGTAACTGTTAGTTATTAGTTTTCTGCACAATACTCTCACTGATTATATTGTTATGTTGACACTGTACCATGTTAATATTAAATATCCAAAAGTAAAGACACAGCTTTGTACCCTAACTACACTGTAATGTGCAGTCAGTATGTTAGATAAACTCCTTCAAATTTCTCTCCTATTCACAATTCATCATTATGAATGATTTCTCTCAAATTATAGACATGTTTTGTAACCATACCTACATGCCGTACCCTTCTATTTGTATTTTATTCAAACTCTCTAATCATGTTCCTATATTGACAATACACGTACTTCCTTCATGAAGCCAATTCAAATCATAGATACACCCATGTTCCTTTGTCCATGCACATTTTAGTCATTATGATAAACATATTCTCTTAAGTTCATTTATTCTTTTCACTATTATCTCTTATGCTACATTTCCAAGAATTTTTTAGCTAGAATATTAAATCTCTATTTTCCTTAATCCTGGAAAAAGAGAAAGTCTTTTTTAAAATTCACCCAACTTTATTTTTAACAAGATATGAGTTTGTAACAAACTTGAAACTAAATTGTAGATAATTTAAGCAACAGGAGTACATGGTTTGTGAAGAGAGGTTTTAGTTGGTTGGAGCTCAATGGTTTCTCACCTGACCAGGTGGACATTCCAAACTTTTGATCTACCTTAGTTAAAATAATATCCTTGCATAAAGTGATCAGACGTTTAAGTAACTAAGATAACCTTAGTCTTAGTAGAGTTTGTTTTGGAAAAGAAGGCTTTGGACCCAAAAGAGAAACTATGTGAATGTTCTAACAATATTTCCGATTTCTTATATTTTTCACATAAATAAATCAATTTCTTAAATCAAATTTACCCTTATATTAAGATCACCATGTACAAACATGATATTCCACAGAAAGGGCTTTTCTAAGTTGGATAACTTGTGCCCATTCCTTTTCTTGCATGAATAAACCATGTTTCAATCACTCCATAGAAAATATCATCATAATACATCATATAACCATAATAACCAAACACTATTAAAAAAACACATTACGAGATATCGCCCTATAGTCTGTTTATTTTTAATTTTGCTTTTTCTACACTCTAATAACCAAGTGGAATGTAGATTGATCTGTAAGTAAACAGTCCTCCCATGTTGGAGGGAAATATGATACCTGTATATAAATATAGGTATGTAAGTAAGTATGCTGACGTCCTGGCTTTTCCATAACATCAAAGGGAACTTAACATGCTTCCAACAATCTCAAATACCTGTCTTATCTATGTATCAATCTATCTCTGACCTACTTCCATCTTGGAATTGTTACAAGGTATATATGCTCTAATAACAGAAATTAATCAAGAAATATCAGTTTATATGGCTAAAGGTATATCCCTCTTTTTTAATATCATAGAATGTTTTGATGAATATATCTAATGTATGAATTAAGCTTGAAAAATAGCCAGTCAAACAGTTTGTTTTTGTCAATTTAAGTCCAAACGTAAGAATAAACTCAGTATGTAACTGACCTGGACCAACAGTCTCAGGTTCTGGGCTGCCTTAATTCATACACTGGTATGTTTCATAAAGATGTGTGTTTCATAAAGATATGTATATGGCTTGTCATACCATCTTTTAATGCCTCATCATGAGTTTTACATGACAGTAAAATTAATCTTCTTCCTTATATTAAAGTCATATACTACATCTTTACAATATGTTGTCAAAACACTTGTCCCAGACAAGCAAGTAAATTTATTGCAAATGCTTGATTTAAAAAAAATTAAATAAAGGTTCTCTTTTAAATGCAAGATTAGAGGATTGACTTCTGGAAAAATATATGGTACCTTCTCTTTTTCACTTCTCTTTTTTATACTTCTAACAGAGACAGATACTTTCAATACTGACACTGTAAAAACGACACCTCACATAACTGTAAAGACTCAACTAAGAACAGCTGATTAGAGCCTTTAGAATGATTTACATAGCTGGAGTGATCCAGAAGTTGGAATGGATTGGTGCCAATAAACAATGTATAGAGAAGAAGCACTTCTAACTTTGATGGCTTCTATTTCTGGCTGAAACAACTGTAATACTTACTGACAGAAATGTGCACAAGTTCAGTAAGGGTGCTTGAAATACAAAAGAAGATAATGTAAGTTTTGCTTCAGAATGTGGTTTTTGTTCAAACCCTTCTCTTGATGATAATGGCATTTAAGTAATTCTCCATTTCTTACAAATAATGAAGCTAAGGCCTAGCTGAGGCTCGTTATTTTTAAGGAATGGAGAGTTTTAAGAACATTTACTAAATTAAATTACACTCTGAGCATTACTTATTTAACAAATTTACTTTTTAAAGTTTAAAAAAATGAAATTTCTACTTAAAAACTTGATGTACTGTGCAACTGTTCCCTACTGAAAAACAATGCAAGAGAACAATGGAATAGTGTCACAAGTATAATTAGAACAGTATGTACACAAATATAATGTTCTATTTAATTACGAAATTGAGGAAAACATATAATTCAACTATGAAATTCACAAACGTTCAATGTATTGATGAGACATAAATCAATTGTTTTTACATTATGTTCATGTGTGATATCAATATTTCAGTTTGTCATCAATATACAATCCTGTATTGCTGAAGTCCATATAACCCATACATCTAGCTATTAATGCAAGACATCATTCCTCACTGATCTGGCACAGTACGATTGGGTTCCTGTGGTCCACAACAACATAGGATCCAACCTCTCCTCTCCCTTAAAGGTACAGTACCACAATATTTGTTGCTACAAGTACACACAACCCATATATCTATAGTTATTAAATGCAAGACATCATTCCTCACAGATCTGACAAAGAAAGATAGGGTTCCTGTGGTCCATAACAACATAGGCCTTAACCTCCCCTCTCACTACGGTAATCTCTCTTCTCCTAATCTCTCACTCTCTTCTATAATCTCTCGCTGATAAACTTGACTTGTCGGAGATCACCTGGGTCTCTTTATACTGATAACAAGCAATTGATTTGACACATGATTGGCATAATAGTTGTCAAGTTGGACACTTGTTGAAATTGACTTATTATCGCTGCTGGAATAACATTGAGTGGGTTGATGATGTCTGTATTATTTAGAAAATACAGTGTCGTACCGGTACGTATGTTATGAATTTCCATAAATATAAGAACATGCATTTCAATGCAATTACTATGAATTTTGTGTTCAACTTATCCTTTTTTATGATAGTCTAAAAGTTTATATATAAAGTTTATTAAGATCAAATTCAAGTATCAAGATCAAAACCTTCAACATTATCTATTTATGAAATATTTGAAATATTCTAAAATATGAGTATCACATCAAATACATTCTTATTGCATGTGGATAAATTCTTATTTACATAAAAATAATCAAGTTATCATAGTCTTTCAAAAGTCATAGCTTGTATATTCAACCATACAGCAGAATGGCGCCATACAGAATTTTACATATACTTCAAAGATCTTAACGTAAGTACAACTATAGATACCTGGAATCAACATGCTAATCCACATAGACTAGCAGTGCCAGATATATCAAATAGTTTAATTACTATGTAAATAGACATATATCAACATGCCTCTTCACCAAGACAACATCATAAGACTGAGTCTATACACAAAGCTTTGCTGTTTGCTGTATTTTGATTAATACAGAAACTATCTTGCTACAGATGTCAATCCATAGTTTTCTCAATCCAGTTAAAACTCATCTGTCTGTTCACAATACTGTTCACCTGAAAATATCTGTCTGTTACAAGTTTATAATGCAAATCTTTGCTATATTGTGCCAGGATTATTTTAACAACTTTTAAAGCAAAATAAAACATGTCCAACCTGACATGTACATGCCGTGTTATGTTATTTATCTCTGTGTGATATTATAAGTAATAACATTCAGTGGAGGGTGACATTGTAATTTATTAGACCCGCGTTAGGGTCTGATAAATTACGATGTCACCCGAACAAACTGAATGTTATAACGTATTTATCTTACCGCATGTCTCAAAATATCATTAAAAAAACAAAGACAAATTTTGACAGAAAACATCTGATCCATCGACAAACTGTGACCTTTGACTTCTGTCACGTGACATGGAATGATTGGCATAGATGCATGCTTTATTCATGTTGCGGGATATAAAACATTTATCACCCTCAGGACGATTTATCAACCCGTATGACGTGTTTATTGATATTTGTTAATGGTCACATGGACCAATCAGGGATCGACATTCTTACATGAGGTAGGATAATTTCATTTATAATACAAATCTTTGCTAAATTGTGTCAGCAATATTTAAAAACTTTAAAACAAAAGAAGTATTGTTGTCAGCACACCCTAGATAGTGTCCAACCTGACAACATGTCCGTTGTCTTATGTCAACAATATTGCTCAGCTGTCTTTTCAAAACAATGAATTTTTATTATGAAACAGAAACTAGGGACTATGAGAAAGAAAACCTCTAACAATTTATGCTAGACAGTGTCCAACCTGACAACATGTCCGTTGTCTTATGTCAACAATCTCCCTCACTGAAAACACACATCTTTGCTGTCTGATGTCAGCAATATTACTCAGCTGTTTCCTTAAAACAATGAATTTTTTTATGATAACAAAAACTAAGGGACTGTGAGACAGAAGACCTCTGACAATTTATGCTAGACAGTGTCCAACTGACAACACGTGTGCTGTGATATGTCAACAATCTCTTTCACTTACAACATACATCTTTGCTGTCTGATGTCAGCAATATCACTCAACTATCTTTTTTAAAAAATGAAATTTTCTATAAAAACAGAAACTAGGGTCTACGAGACGGAAGACCTCTGACAATTTACACTAGATGGTGTCCAACCTGACAACATGTGTGCTGTGTTATGTCAGCGATCTCTTGGAACTCCCAAAAACTCCACGATGGCTGACTATTGTTGGTGTACAGTAAGGTGAGCCACAAAAACGCAACAAGAAGCCCAAAATAAACAAGTGCGCTGCATGAGATAGCAAGTTCCTCAACTCCTCACACAAACAGTTACTGCTTGTGTCCATTTTTTGCATATACTTCCACAAAGAATGTTTCTCTTACATGCTGTTAATTATTCTCTTGGTGGGAGAATAGACTGTTTTCAGTTATTTTGGTCACTATTTTACATCTTTACTACAATACTACTGTATAGAAAATCGAGGCTTCTTCCATATGTACATTCACTGCATGATCCAGCTTTTTGACAATTGAATTTCATAAAACAGCATTCTCCTGATAAGCAAGTCTAAATTTTTCATGAAAACTCAACATTCAAGGGAGGATTCTAGCCCAGGACAACTGCCAATATTGAGCTAAAAGGATAACCCTTATTCAGTCGCATTCCTTCAGTTTGTTGGGTGTCTGACTCTCACCTAGTGGTCTTGGGTCTGAATCTTCACTGATATTGAATTTTTGAATTTTTATTCTTTTTCAATTAAATCAAATATGTATTCTTTAGTCAAAATTTATTCTAATAAACTTAATCTAAATTAGAATCTTCTTATCATCTATCTTACATTAACTTCATTCAAAAAAGTTCTATCACTAAAGGATCATCTTTTATACCAAGGAATATAGTCTCCAGGTCCACAAAATGCCACAAAGTGGAGATTTCAGGACCAACTTACACAATGCGCCCTCAGGCTAAAGGTGCCCTTAACCTATGGAGATAACATTGAGTTACAACCACCAGGCTAAACACGGGATCTGTGAAAGTGGGCTCAGCTGGTGCTTCTTTTCAGTTCCTGATGAGATGATCCTGTGGCATTAGGATATCTGTAAGAGCAGAGTTTCTAGTAACTTCATCAATCCCTTGTAGGATTTGAAACTATACCTACAGAGTAGAGGACTTCACCACCACTGAATTCTTGATGAGAAAATTCTATACCTGCAGAATCATATGAGGTGCCAAACTGGACTTTAATTGCTATTTAGTAAGCTTACTAATTCATTTAGCAAGCTTACTAATGTGATCGATTTCTTTGCCGAATGTTGTATCGAAATCTTACCTAACTGTGGTGGCGAACAGTGGAACATTTGCAGTTAAATGCTGTAAAGCATTGCTTGGATAGTTCTTCACAAGCTACTATACGTCATGTTTTACCATGTGAAATTACCGCATTGGAGGGAGTAATCATTATTTGTTATTAACCGGGAATATTAAAAAAATGATTTAGTAAGCTTACTAAATGGTGATTAAAGACCTGTTTGGCACCTCATAGAATCAGGGACCTTATTCCCATTCCACCACATTTGCTGACTTAACAATCACATATTTCACCATATATTTACATAGGTCATCTGCAGAAGTACTAGTTCTAGTTCTAGTACATATTGATGTCCTTTGCAGTATTTGATCCGACATCCATTAGGTTTGTCATTCCCTAGCAGTGACTGTCTCAAAACCTTTTCTTAACAAAATGTTTTATGAGACTGAAATACAGTCTAAATGACTGCTAGATGTGTTAATTCATCACATAGATATTCCCTGTCTGTTCTATGAGCTGATGGATAGGTCTCGCTCTCTATCTTGACTCGTACAAAGATACCAACATGCACTGTAAGGCAAGACCCCTGCTCCTTATAATGATATACAGTATTTAGTAGGCAATTACAAATTATGGTATTTGTTGAATGAATCTCTGTCTTTCTGGACTTAAAGGAACAGTACAATCGAGGTATTTTATGGAAACATAATTTGAGAGTATTTTCCTAAATAACATTTTAAGCAATATAGTTTTGATGGATTTTTAAAAGTCATGCATTCATGTTATTTAAGCACACACAGGAATATTCTTTTGAAGTTTCTTTTAACAAAATAACAACACGATTGCACCGTCTCTTTAAAGGAAGCAATTATATTGAAATCTGAATATTTTCTTAGATTCTAAATCTTTATTCTAAAGCATATGTAAGTGAGTATATGTAAGTGTGGGTAAAAGATTCATTGTACAAACATGACTTATGGTATTTGTACCCTAGGATTCTCTGGACGCTAAAAACAACAATAAAACTGAAATTTCAGTTAATGCAAGTGTGAGCCTGTGTACATTAATGTTTCTGAAAGGTTAAATCCAACAATCAATATATTAACATTTTTTTTAAAAAAACAAGAGATTGTGAATATACATTTCAGAAGACCAGCAATATTACATACATATTACTAACATATTTCTAGTGGATTGGCATAGTTTTGATAGTGCTCGGGGTCCAGATTGTAGACTCAAGAATAAGCATGTGAAACACAAAGGCAAGATAAACAGAGAGTAAAGAATGGTTATGTCAGAGCATGGATCATACAGACAGGAGAGTTATACCAGCTTTGTTGTATTGTGTGAGCAAACACACATGTAGATGTACGTCCACTGTCAGAGAGGTATGTTGTACTTGGAGTTGCTCCCAACCCTCACAACAATATACTCGTCAAGAACAACTACCTCGGTAGCCTTAGAGGCAGTGATACTATTATTGTCTCATAGATTATGAAAATAGCCTGGTGCTTGCCAATGTTGCATAAAACTGTACATTGTGAAAATGTTGGAATTCCTCTGTCTCAGCAGAAAACTTATACAAGTTTTACTTACAAAAGAAAAGGGTTTTACAATATTAGTCATTTGAATTTCAAACTTATCAAACTGTACAGTAAACTTTGAAATAATTGTGACAGATTTTCATTCAAAAATTTTGTCATCAACATTGGGCCTGGGAGGGGTAACCCAGATACCTGGACCCGTCATTATCATGTGACTAATTATAAAAGAGTTTATTCTATAGCTATTCTTTTATTACAAGATTGCAATGTATTTGAAGATTCCAACGCACAATCAATTATCATTCATAATAAAAGTTGATTGAAATGACCATGGATCTCTATGTTTAAGCTTTCTTGCTCCATACTTCAGACTACCGGTTGACCAAATTATAACAAAATCTTACAAGTTAGATGTTGGAGATCGACAAAATGGATACCAGGGAAAAAATTAGGCTATCACTTCAAATTTCTCAAATTTAAATTAAAAACTTCAAGATTTCTATGTACAAGACCCTGCCTCACTTATATATGGTCTGAACCTCTTGTTACTGTAATTTTATTCACATATCAGACCGTGCACCAATGAATTACTTGCATTCTTGAAGTTATTGTTGAAGATTTAAAGGATACTCAACTTCTCTATTCACTGACTGTGATCTGTCGGTATAGATCTTTATATCGTTTTCAAGCACATAAAATCATCCCTTCACATTACAAATTTCAAAAGATATCTGATATCATTTTAAATATCTAAGGTGTTAAAATGTGACCTTCAAACATCTAAAATGTCACCAATTTTGTGTACAAACTTCACGAGGCCCTGACTGCATCATGTTCTCTATAGACCCTTCAGGGTTTCTTTATCCAGTTGTCAGACTGCATACATCACACCTTCCGGACATAATCACAGAGGGATTTGCTCGCTGGTTTCAATCAAGCCTTGGACACAGGAGCTAGTGACAACATCACAAGTGCACAGCCTCAATTACCCCATCGTTCCATCACTGAATTATCTGCCTCCATAAACTTGAAGAAACACAAGGAGACGAAACATCCTTTTAAGTATCCGTTTCTCACTTTGTTAGATGTTATCGGAAAGAAAACATTGCATACAGGGTGAGGGAGTCTACTTGCTTACTGTAGTAATAGCAGAGGCTTTGCGGCCACACGTTGAAACTTCAATTTGAAATAATTACAGTTTATTGAAATCCTTTGTAATGGTAAAATGATTAATATAAAACTTTGGGTCACAATTTGAAAACAAAATGAACCCTCAACAATCCCTCCTTTGCCTGAGGTTTCATGCTAAAGTAGCAAGAGGCCACACAGCAACTCTGATTTTGAAATATCTAACAGTTTGTTAAATCCCTTGTAATAGATGGTAACTATTAACCACAATTTAAAACTTAAGAAAGAAGTCCATGCTTACTTTTGGTTATAGCAAGGCCTTGTGGCCACTTTGAACTAGTTACAGCTTAATACTTGAATCCCTTGTGGTAATTTAGATGTAATGTTTGGTCACAATGTAAAACTTAAGAATCCTTTTAAATTTCAACATTATGTAAAATGTGAGATCTCTGTCTTGCTAACTCTGGTGAAACAAGAGTCTTTCTAGTCACATGTTACATCTTTGAGTTGTGAAAATTCTTGTACTTTAATTGGACAAATTCATTTTTGGATTCAAGCCCACACTCTCAGAGTTAGGTACAAATAGCATTCACTAAATTCTAAACACCTTGTCCATTCAGCCACCAATTTGCAATGGACTTGTATAAGAATTTGTACTGGTGAAAATGATTTACTGGTTAAATTCTGATGAATAAATCTTTAAATCGGTTGAACCCTTAAATATAAAAGAATTTGATTAATTTTACAAACCAATGAATTACTCATTTCTTTTTTTGATTGATTGGCAATGTGTGATAAACTGAAGATACTGAATTTATCATTCTAAAAAAAGAAGAGCTAATTGGTATTTGCACTGTTAAACTAGCATTTGATAATAATTTTTGTAATTCTTCTTATCAAACTTGAATCTATTTAATTGGCATTAAGCCCTGTTGCTTGAAAGATTTCGAGGTCAACCTAATGAGAAACTTCATTTCACACATACAAGAACCACATGCCTGTTGGCTACAAATTAGACTGTGATATCACAACACTTAACTGATAAACTAATTAGTTCTTTAAAAAAGATGATCATGTGCACACAAGCACTACTTAGTTGTTCTTACTCTGGCCTACCTGTGTATAAGATAGATGCAGTTGGATAAATATTTAAGGATAAGTGAAAGAAGACACAAAGTAATTCAATAAATGAATGAATGAATGAATAATATCTCAATGAATGAATGAATTTAATAGACTTTCATTTAGTCTCTGATTCGAAATTTCGAAATTTGAAAAATAAGAAAAGGATTTTCTGAAATATCATTTAAAGATATTTTGATATTGAGCTTTCTAGACTTGCTAACATGATACAAAGTAACACTATGGTTGTTGGGGTGAATGAATTAATCAATAATTGAGTGATCAATTAAGTAAAATATTATCCTCTTAACAATCTTAAGCAAAGAACTTTCAAGATGTTTTATCTCTTTGTGGGAAATGAAAATGAAGTCAAACGGTTTCTTTATAATCATTTAAAGAGTAAAATTCACAAACTTTGATCTTTCTGTCTCCGCTTATAGAAAGAAGGAGAATATGTCAAAGAAGGCTTATCACAACTATTTTTATCTCTTTTCTCTAAGTGATAAGTTCAACAGGATAAATAAATTCTAAATGATAAAACTTTCTCACAATACTTTGAAAATGTGGATTTTGTCAAATCTCCCTTGGTTATAAATGGAGGATAACTTCTTCTCATTAAAAAGGAACAAAACAATCTTTCAAAGACGTCTTATCACAACTATTTCCATCTTTCTTCTCTCTAGGTGATAAGTGCAGTAGAACGCGGCACCTGAGAAGTGGCATGTGTGCTATGCCGCACCCCCAATTTGCCGCATTATTGTTGATGCCACAACATAATAGTATCCCACTGACGGAAACTCCACTTGAAGAGCAGGCCCGGTCGACTTCATTAACATAGGGTGAGAGGTTCAACTCTCCTTTAAACTTTTAGGTAATCTTCTAATGAAGAAGTGCTTTATTCAACTATTTTTCTGATTTTCTTTTTGGAATAAGATATGAATAAGCAAAGCTCTATTTTTTAAAACAGTAATGTCTTCAAAACTCAGCACCTTACTGTGGTTCAAGGAAACCTTCTTGTAAACTTTGGATAAACTTTAAAAGTAGCCAATCATCTGTTTAATAAATATCAATACTCTTTTAATAAATTGAGAGCATTATCTCTGAATTAAACATATATACATGAAATATATATATAAGGCATTACCCTTGATTTGGACAGTCACCAAATTTACAAATTGTAATCCACATTGGTCAAGGTTTGTCTATAAAGAATGTAATTTATTCTATACCTTTGAATTCTAAGGACGAAGTAACAAGTACATTTTAAGGTTCAACCTCTATTGTTTTGTCAATTAGATACTTGTACAAGTTAACTCAAGTAACCATCTCTCATAAGAGCACTGAAGTTCTAAAATAGCATATATTCTTCCCCCAACCAGAAACCCCGGAGACCCACCAACCCTTTCCTGATCTTTGGTTAGCCCCATCCTTATAAACGCCCTTGAAGGACATTTCTCCCTCCTAATAACATTGATAGCATCTTGAAATATGCTTCTCTCCCCAATCAGAATCCCTTAGGCCCCATCACCCTCTCCCTGATCCGTGGTTAGCCCCTACCCCCAGTCATCATTGATGATCCTTTCTCCCTCCCATAACTACATTGTAAAAGCTCCTGACTAAGAGCCCAAACATACAGCCCTATGAGTCAATTAGAGTAAAATTTAATCTATGGAATTCTAAAAATTATTGTATTTTATCCTTATGATTTTTCAATACTACCAGTTCCATTCAGTTTATCTAGACTTGCTGAATAAAGATCTAGACTGTATTAAAGATTCTTATTTTTACACAGTCATGGAGCAGGACTATGAGACAATATGCACTGGCCAATACATGGCTCAATCTACTTGTCTACCTGGCAAATATTTCTTCTGCTCAAGAGCATGCATTTCTCATTGAGCAGATGTACATAGAACAAACAGTTTTGGTAAAATAGCTATGTGTGCAACATCATTTTTTCTTGAATGGATCCATTTCTCTTCCTCAATCTGTGAGAGTTCCTATTTTTACACGATCTACCAAAAAGTTAACCTGCCTTTTGTTATGCTGAGATCTGGTAAGCACATTTATGTACACCTCGTTTGGAACTACGGAATGTTAGAATCAATATTGTTCTTCAAAAACAGATCTCTCTGTTCTCCAGGATATGTGTTGTCATGTGAACAATGATCTACCCAAGGTTAAAATATGTTAAAGACTGACTTATTGAAACACAAGCCTTCTTGAAGATGGATCCTTTGGTCTGTTTTGGAAAACATGATTGACCATTACTTTTCTTTAGTCTTTAATGAGGTGTACATGATGATGGCATGGATCACTTTTGTTCCACTAAATGTCAGTCACTTAAAAACAAATGTTTTGATCCATACGAATTCCTTAAAGGTGCATCCATTGTGTTTCATGAAATTTTATTTGGCTTTAGTATGTTCCAACTCACCACATGTGCTGTCTGCAATACACATAAATTCACTCAGCTTGCATATTTATCCCCAATTGCCAAATATATTATAATTACTAGTTTTCAATTAAAATTGAGTAACATCATTATGCATGTGCAGAAACCGAAACTGCACGTTCCATTTACATGCACAGTAGTTATGTGACCTATTAAACATTTTCAACTCAAATTTGTCTTTTTGTCTGTTATAAATAAGATTCCAAAATTACGTTTGACTCATTGACGCGCGCCACACGCTGTGCATTGTCCGGTTTTCGATCAGAAATCTCTACTTTTACCTTCATATCGTCAATATGCTAAGTCTACTATCAAGAAAATGGTAGTTTTCGGTAACAGTCGGTACTTCTCGATAAAGTAACACCATTTATAACGTTTGCAACATGTGACCCCCAACAATACAATGGATGTACCTTTAAGTTCTAGTATTTGTCTAGGCTACTAAAATTTTAAAATAATGTTCATTCTTCAAATTCAGAACATGACTGAGAAATGTTATACTTTGATCCCAAGTTTGAACACATCAAATTTCATTTTTACCTTGAACCATTGATGGAGAAAAACTCGGGCAAGAGATAAACCTGATGGATGATCTGTCTGCTATTTCTTTAATGTTTCTGGATTTCTAAAATACCTAACCTTACTTGTCCAGTATATTCTACCTGAAGTCAAGCTGATCCCATTCCCAGGTATGTTATGTGTTCTACTATCTCGATTTACTTATATTCTACCTGCGATTCACCTGCCAGGTATGCCCCATACATTTTACTGTATGTTCTGGAACAAACAACAACGAGCATGTTAATTTGTGTTATTCTCGTTATGGAAAACAAACTCGCCACCCAGGAATAGACTCATAGTCAGTATTGACAAAACAGATTTTGCCTCATTAAGTGCAGAAAACATGCCGAGAAAACCATCAAATATCATTCAGACGCGGAGATGCTGTATCTATATTGATACCTGCCAAACAGACTTTAGAGACTTAAAACTTTTTACATATTTGACACAGGTCATGATAAACTTGAGTAGTATAAATAGTAAGACCCTCGTACCTGCTGCTAAAATTAGTATATTGAATGTCTGAAGGTTGAATTTAAATATCATGTCTCCTTCATTTTATCTTTTTTTTTATCATATCAATAGTGGAGGTTTTCTTGAAACTTTGGAAATCAATTTTGCTTATAATATTTAATCATATTTTTTTTAAAAAATAAAAAAATTTAAAGGCCATGTGAATGACATATTTTAAACAGGTACAATATTATTAAAACAATATAAATAGAACTTGGGATGGATATGATTAGGAAAGCAAAAGTAAGCACATATATATCTCATGGACAGTAGATGAATACCGCCCATGATGTTGAATACGGGACAGTGTGTTGGTAATACACTGAATTAACAATGCAAACCTACATCGCAAAACAGAATAATTCTCAACTGCAGATAACATATGGAAACACAGACAGGACTTTAAACCCAAGTCAAGAACCAAAGTCAAAGAAACTATCCCTCCATTATTATTTGGTAATCAGTATTGTTTCACTTAGAACTTAAAATAAGCTGATCCTTCACAGAACATTTCAGGTATCAACTCTCTAATTGATTGTACATACATAAAGATAGCCCGATCATAAGGATGTCTCTCTTCACCTACATGTTAATTATGGCAGCTCTTCAAGTTCAACACATCCACCAGACCACCATGCCAGACAGTTGCATACAGTGAACTTAAGCTTCCTGTACAAAACATCTTCAACATAATTGAATTAAACCATTCCTGCTAGTACTGGAATAGTTCCTGGTATTGAAATAAGTGTAAGGAGGTCATACAGGATGCACTAGCTTCCCTAATGTTACTGAATTTAAAGATAGTGGTGAGACAGTTGCAATACTTAATAATGATGAATAATAATGAGAATACTTATATTGCGCCAAATCCACAACACAAAGGGCCATGCTCAAAGCCCTACACACATTATTACCCTGACGTAAGGACCAACATCGTTCCTTTTTCATTCTCAACTCCCCTTGGAGTATGCAACCTGGGTTCTACCAATTAAGGCGCTCGAAGGTTATCTGTCACATTACCTTCACTTCCAAACCAGGTACTCAATTGTACTGCTGAGTGAACAGAGGCACATTTTGAATAAAGTCCCTTGCCCAAAGTGACACCACAAGCCTTTCATGTGTGGGGCAGGGGATCACCCTTCAAACATTTTATCCAGCAACAAGGCAGGTAACCCATCCATCCAGCGAGCCACAACCGTTGTTGCTGAACTTCATTGATAGAGGTCGCCTGAGCTATGCACAGTACCACGTGCCACCACTCCTGCTAGTACTGCAATACTTCAGCTGATGAGATAAGTAGTGCCAAATCGAGTGGCAACTTCACAGAAATCTGTGATTGTTCATTGGTTTAAGATAGGCTATCATAATCAATGGTTTAATTAATAGTTTGAGAGAAAGTAACATAATGGTAGATAACCGATAAATTCTCATCTTTGAATTTTAACCTTGGAATATAAAATCATCATGCTTAGTGCATACATTAATTTTAATATTTCTACAATATCTATATACATAAAAAACAAATTCTGAATCCCTGTTAAAAATATGGGAACTCCTTGACCTCTTGCAGTTTTACAAAGTTATGATATATCAAAGGAGTCAATTGTTTTTAGGGTTTTTTTCACAGCCAGTATCAGAAATTGGCACAGCTACAAGAAACTACTGCAAGAGATGAAGTTTTAAAGAAAAAGAACAATGCTCTTATTAAATGATGACAGTTACTACTTCTGTGAGTGAAACACTACATCTTAACATTTCATAGTAAGTACAAAACTACTTTTTTATGTTGCACCATCCATCTTAGTTAGCAGTACCTGCAGCTAATTGTGAGAGGTGTCATGTTGGTCCATGCTTCCCACTCAGCTGTGTACAGTAAACACTCAGACCTGGCAGTCAAGCCTTCAAGTGAGTACACAGCACCAGTGATTCCATTAGCCATGGAGGAGTCTTCATGCTCCTTACGTCTATAATTAACTTGCTGAAAACAACTCCACCATCTCCAACAGCAAAAACGAAACAGGAACTGGAGAAGCTTGTGTCATGTCATGGAGGTAACATGGAGGACTTTTTACATTGGGAAACAGGTTATAGAGTAATCTAGTACAGTCTACAAGATAACAGCAGAATGCATTTCCAAATGGTATAGTTGGAGTACAAAATAAAGATCTAAGCAAGTTAAAAAAATTCCTTTCTAATTACATCTAAAATCAACTTACACAAAACATCTCCAGTATATATTCAGCAAGAATATTGCAACACTACAGAAACAGAAATTGGTAATAATTTGTGTAATGTCAGGGAGTTATGATGTCTGGAATTTTTCAATGCAAGAAAAGAAAAAGTTCCAATGAAGTTTATGTAGTTGATGATAAGGGCGTACTATTCATGGGGCACATAGTTTTTCAAAATTTCTGAACCCGCCTATGTGGATCCAAAAGTTTTGAAGGGGGAGGGTACTTGAGGCACTACAAATGTATTGCTGGATGAACAGAGACAAAATTTGAATAATATTCCTTCTCCAAGGCATTAGCATTGTGGACAAATGGTAAGTGAAAGAACCTTGTGAATAATAAGGAAAGTGAGACTGGTACAAAGTTTTCTGGAATTAACAACAGACAGTTTTATGAAACGGCAACTGTAGTTAGAGAAACGCAATTATAGAACACTGTAACATAATTGCAGCGGAATGACAAGAAAAAAATCATTTAAGCTTGTATATGCAACTAGAAAGTAGCAAGAAGTGTACAAGAAGAAATAGTGAGACAGAGAATTGATACAGATTGGGAACACTGAGTTGAGTTGGGACACTGTACTGTAATAGCACCAACATGAAGAGACCGAGGATATTGGTTCAAGCCGGTGAATGGCACAAATCCAGGTATGAGTGAGATCATAACACAGGTATTCTTCCACGCAGCCGGGAATGCACAGCACTACCACTCTAGCTGTGGAGAGATGCAGAGCTCTGTAGGATTTCATAAACACTGGAGACACGACGTAAACTTACATGAGCTCTAGATTTACATATAGCTTACGTCTGATTTTGTTATTTAAAATTCTACACACATTCTGTTTCTGAGATAGTATTTGATGGGCTTTGGAATTAATACAAACAAGCCTTCACTTAACAATTGATATAGAAATTTAAATTTTTTAGAATGAACATTTAGACTTTAGCTTTTGGATTAATAAGTGTCAATTCATTCTGTATAAGCCATCGTGGCATATTCTGAATTCCACAGGTAAAGGCCTACCAATTATCAATACATGAGCCAAGTTCTTGTTCTATTTTTAAGAGCTTAAATTTTAAACATAAAGTTGATTAAATCAAATATTTACTGCAGAAAAGGATAACTGGAATTACTCTTGTAAAAGGTGTCATCTGTGATTGCAGATTGACAAGCTTTTTGTCTTTCAAATAATGTTACTGGACCATAGGTAAGATGATAATAAAAATTATCCTTTCAAGTCCTAAAATTAGATATTTCGACTAGACTTGATAGAGTCCCACATTTTCATTCAGAGACACACACTACAGAACTTCCATAAAGTACAGGCTCATACTGTTTGTGCACTGGTTCTCATAAACACTTTGCTGTACATGTGGTTGGTGTTAAGCTGCGACACTTGATGTGAGGGAAATTGTAGCCGATGCCAGGAAAATAAACACTAACATTTTACAAGTGGTTAATGTTATTCTTCTCAATTAAAAAAATTAGTTGTTTTATATTATTTGGGGTGGGTTGGTTTACTCTTCATTTTATATCTCAACTGAAGAGCGCTCTTCATAGAATTTAATTAATAAGCAAGGATATTTTTAAAAATTGGTAAACTATATCAACACTATTTTATTCAATATTGAGTCTTTAACTCTTTGACCATTCCATGGTTTTAGCATATCTAAAACTCTACTTTGAGTGTTTAGGTATCACTACATCAGTCAGATCACTTGAACTACCTTTAATGTGAACACATTAAAAAGGTTGTTCGATGGTAAATGGACTCGCAAACCTGAACATTAACTTTAGAACTCTTTTTATTGACTCAAGAGATTTATTATAGTCATTGGAAACATCTATTTGCCTTTTTGTGAGATTACTTTATTTCAGTAAGCAAAATGTGCTACAGCGCCTATAATGTAAAATTTCTATTTCAGGAAATATCTTATTTATCAAATTGTGAAACTTCAATGTAAATCTTTACAGAATATTCATGAACACATTTTCACTTATAAAATCTATGTTAGAGTTCATTCTTTACTTCATACTGAAACTCATGAGCGAAATACATATTGTATGAAAGTCCATTTTCAAAGCTAAACTTCCCTAAGGTAATATGGACACCCATTTCATTATTACACGTATATGGTGTATGCACAATCATTATAGCCCAATAGTGCACTATATGACAACAGAGAGTGTTATAAGTGGTCATAACACCCAGGCAAGTATGAAATACCACACATGCCCCGGTTATCTTACACTGAGGCTGTATGAAACAGGCGGTTGACAGGACACTTGAAATAAAAAGACCTTTGAGGACAAAAAATAATCTTTGTGAAGGCTGTATGTTGAAAGACAGCTGTGTTGAGTCCTGAATAGCCTGTCTCAGAAGAAGAGAGTTTTTCAATGGACATGACGTCCAATCTCTCAACCAACACATGACATCAGCAGAATGGAGAAGTTTGATATTATCAGAACAAAGTGGGACATTTTTTAAGGTCCATCTTAAATATTTGGAAGTTTCATTCGAATTTTGTTCTCATAATATTACCTTAAGAAAGCTTATAATAATCTTATCTTCACTGAAATTTCCTTTTCATTGTTTTGTATCGTTATCATACAAAACTTGCATTGGACAATTGAATTACACCATCTTTTATTTATTATTTTCAAATTATAGCATTAAAAATAATGTTTACATTTTAAACATTCAAGAATTCTTTTTTATATTTTTTTTAAATTTTCAATATTGTAAAAATGATTTTATTTTAAGCTAAATGAATAACACTATCAACACACAATGAATTTATATAACGTAAATTGACAAGAAGATCAAAATTCATAAAACATTAAAATAAATTTAGAATAAATGCCATCTTTTGGAATTATAGGATATTACGTTTTAAAAATGTTGAATAGAACATGTTCAGTATGACTCCTTCAAATATTATCAAAAGTTAACTACTTATGAAAAGTGACTAACTAGTTTATCTCCTGTATGATAAGTTATCAGTATAAGACAATAACGGCACACGACTTTGATGTTGATACGCTATCTTTATAACATGTGTATGATAACTTAATATCTACTGTTCAGACATTATCATACTATAATGACCAGCAAATTCATTGGCTGATAGTCGAAACACACTGGTTTATGTTCTGATAACAGCTATGAATGTACATTGATGTGTTTGAAAATGTGAAGAAAATAAATAAGGCATTATATACTCGTAGTTTCACAGATGAAATTGTATCTATATTTGCATAAATTAATTGATACAAAAACTAAAAGATTGGAATTTTGGATTTGAAACAAGAGAATTAGTGAGCACAGCTCACTCATGATACCCCCGCTTTTAACATTGGTAAAAAAGAAATGTTTGAAAATAGCAAAAGGGCATCAATGTTTAAACTTTTGTATGAAGAGACCATTATATATAAGTATTATTAAAGCAGAGTAAGTATTACACTTGTAAGCATGTTTTAGAAGTAAAAGTCGGAAAATTTGAAAAATGTCATTAAATATGCAAATGAGGGTATGAAACATACAAATATGCAAATGAGGGTATGAAATATAAAAATGACAAATGTACACATCAGTGGTTTCGTAACATTTGAACAATTAGTGTCTGAGTTATGAGTGGAACAAAATGTGTGAATGGCGAGGATGAAAAACGGAGAAAATTTGCATAAATTATGCAAATGAGGGTATGAAACATAGAAAAGGCAGATGTACACATCATGGTGATTGTACATATCAAGTTTCTTAACATTTGGACAACTGCTTTCAGAGTTCTGAGTGGAACAAAAAGTGTGAATGGTTAAGTCGAAAACGGAGAATAATTGCATAAATTATGTAAATGAGGGTATGAAACATACAAAAGGCAGATGTACACATCGTGATGATTATATGTATCAAGTTACAAGACATTTGAACAATTAGTATTTGAGTTATGAGTGGAACAAAAACTGAATGGCAAAGTCGAAAAACGGAGAAAATTTGCATACATTATGCAAATTAGAGTATGAAACATACAAAAGGCACATGTGGGGACCATAAAGTGTACATACATAAAGTTTCATAACAATTGAACAAGTAGTATTTGAGTTATGAGCGGAACCAAAAGTGTAAGCATAGACGCGCACACAAAGACGCTTAAAAGTGGAAAATCTGAAAAAATAATCATGGAATCGGAGTGAAACATAGAAAAGGCACATCTAGGGACCATAAAGTGTACATGTATAAAGTTTCATAACAATTGAACAAGTAGTATTTGAGTTATGAGCGGAACCAAAAGTGTGACCATAGACGCGCACACAAAGACGCTTAAAAGTGGAAAAATCTGAAAAAATAATCATGGAAACTGAGGGAAACATAGAAAAGGCACATCTAGGGACCATAAAGTGTACATGTATAAAGTTTCATAACAATTGAACAAGTAGTATTTGAGTTATGAGCGGAACCAAAAGTGTTCCGGACGGACGCAAGGACGGACTGACACGCTGAGCGCTATATACCCCTGACTACTTCGTAACGGGGGTATAAAAATTGCCAAATGTCGAGAAATATGAAAAATTAAACAAAGCATTTGTTAGGAACAACATTATTTCCAGGGCAAGTTTAACACAAATTGACATTTCAAATAAGTTATATTTCCCTTGAAATAAAACTATATAGGTTAAGACAAATCTCAAAATCCCTCTTTATAATTTTCCATAGTTTTGTTTATGAATATTCAGTGACTATCAAGTTGATTAAAACTTTTCATACAAAACTGTTGAAGCATATTCAACTTTAACTCCTACACAAATCCCTTGATTAACCCTTTGCTCTGAGCTTTACCTCTGTTGAAAGCAGTCATTGACCCCAATGACCTAAAGTTAACATGAAACTACCCTGGCTTGCCTCACATAATAATTTCTGAATCCATGTTGAATCTGAGCGAGTTAAATTTGCCACCTTATAATTAAAAACATGCAATGGAATTTAGATTTAATGACCAAAGTGAACTCAATTTTAGGAGCTAGGTATACCTACAGTCTGACATGTATGACATGTTTAGCAACTTAAATCTTGTTTGAATTAAAATCTTACACCAAATCTTTAAATAAAAATACATCACTCTTATGTCTATTACCTGAGAATGGTAGCGGATCCGATTGAGCACCAACCAGGCTTGTCTAACGTGATGGATAAACATGAAACTAATTTGTTTGAACACAGGTGTGGATATTAAACTCACTTCCTAGACAAATCCCTGAATTCCTCTGAATTAAAACCTTGCTCTATGATTTACATTGGCTGGGAACATCTTCTGACCTTTATAAACCTAATCTTGGGTGGGGAAAAATGGTATCATACATGAGTGTTAACCCAATGTTTGATGACGTTTCAACCATGACTACATACAGAAATTGAAATTCTACACAAAGTCTAATTTTCAAACCTTGCTTAAGATTTACATTGACTAACAACATTCTGTGAACCTAGTGACCCCAAGTTTTTGTAAAACTATCCAATATGTCTAATATGATCGAGTTTGAACCCAAAGCTTAAAGGTACATCCATTGTGTTTCATAAAATTTTATTTGGCTTTAATACGCTCCAACTCACCACATGTGCTGTCTACAATACAAATAAATTCGCTTAGCTTGCATATGTATCCCCAATCACCAAATATATCATAATTACTAGTTTCCAATTAAAATTGAGTAACATCATTATTCATGCGTAGAAACCGAAACTGCACGTCCCATTGACATGCACAGTAGTTATATGACCCATTAAACATTATCTCACCAAATGTGTCTGTCTGTCCAAAATTACGTTTGACTCATTGACGCGCGCCACACGCTGTGCATTGTCCGGTTTTCGATCAGAAATCACTACTTTTACCTTCATATCGTCAATATGCCAAGTCGACTATCATTAAAATGATTGTTTTCGGTAACAATCGGTACTTCTCGATAAAGTAACACCATTTATAACGTTTGCAAGATGTGACCCCCAACAACACAATGGATGTACCTTTAATCCTGTTGGAACCAAAGACATCAAAAAGTTAATTTTCTACACACATCCTTGAAATTCAAACCTCGCTCCAAGATTTACATCGACTAAGAACATCCTCTGTGCCTAGTGACCCCAAGTTTCGGTGAAACCATTTGGCATGTCTAACATGATCGGGTTTGAACCCAAGTCTAGCGGTCTCCGTCCTCCTTTATGTCACATTTTGTAAAGTCACGGGGCTCTGTGATTGTCTATTTGGAAACCAAACCGGGTGGTTCATCCATGTAGATAATTTGATTTTACCCTTCATACTGCGGCACCCAGTCACGCAGCAAAATGAACAGACATGTTACATTATTCTTTGCAGGTGAAAAGGTTTCAACCTCTTTTAAACTTAACCCTATCCTGGCTGATCCTATCCACTGATTATGTATATCATAACTTTAACTTTGGTGTTATAATGTTTTAAAGTGTAAGCTTTGAGTGGATGTTTGATGTCTAAGACAGGTATACATCTATTATATAAGCCAACATTAACAATAAAGCTGCTAATTCAGCAATACACTAAATTAGCTTCTATTTGGTCCATGAACAATCTCATATTATATCTGTGGTTCAGATGATGTGATACCTGTAAACTGGTCACGCAAAATGGGTTCAAACTGTATAATCCATCATCTTCCGTGGTAAAAGTAACTGTTTTTCAATAACTCATGCTTTAAGTTTTAAATCAAATTAAATCTTTGGTAATTGCAATTGTCTCTAAGGTTTTTTAATGAGACCTTTAGCTTGATAATAGTAAAGCAATGACACTATGGGAAGGTTGTTCTCAACTGGCTTCCCTTCAGCAAGAAACTTCTTTGCTGAATAAACACGGAACCTGTCATTACTTCTCCACCCTCACCATGGAATGGGTTAATATATATTCTAATGGTGGCTAAGGGTCTCGCACTCTCTTTATGATTTCTTTATGAGATGCGGGAATAGCCTTTAAGCAGAGTAATTCATAGATAATTGAACAAATGTATAAATATTTAGACACAAATTTTCAAACTAATTTACCAAGTACAATGTTGAAAATATTCAATCAGAGGATTTTTTTTTTTGATTATATAAAGTTTTATATGTTATAAAATGAGGTATTCATTACAATCAAACCTTGTGTATGTGTATTTGTTTTCAACCTTTAAATTTATGTAAATAACATCTTTTAAAACAAACATCATGATGAATATCTCAAAAGTTTGTAGATTATGCTTTAAGCATTTCTTGATATATGTACATGCACTGGTTTTCATGACAGTTTTTGTATTTTTGATTTTAACGAAAGTTTCCTTAAAGATATGAACATTTCAAAGCAGTTGAAAAATGTTAATTCCAAACACATGTTAGAGTTTAAAGCATTTAAAAAGGCATTGAATTTCACTTGTTGTGTCAACACAAAGGATCAAATGAGTAAACAAACAAAGCTTTGTGAAACCTTGCCCTCTAACCTAATGGTCCCTGGATTAAGTCTTCTAAAGACAGAACAGCTGCTAAACATTCCCGGTCAATGTCTTAAAAAATATTCCTTTCTTCACATTTAAGCTGCTGAATTAGTGAAAACCATTCCAGAGGCTAATTTACAGGACATACAACTTACGAATATAATCTGGGATGGGCCAGTGGATAAAGAGACTAACCCAGAACATTTTTCATCACACGCAAGCAAAGGGTTAAAATAAAGTAATTGTTTACTGTTAACTTGCTCACTGCTGCAGGCAACTCAAGTCACCAACAATATCCATTGTTTTGGGTAATGACGATCAAATTGGATAAACTACAACGATAAATATGTTGATGAAATGAACCAAATCATATCTTGATAATGATTTCGAAACACTTTTCTACATGTATAATAAAACTAAATCCCTAGTTTTTACATAACATCATTTTTCACATCAAAATCCTTCTTCCATCATTGTGTCAGACTATAGAAAAGTGTGTATCATCAGTTTTACTTCTCTCTTAAATGAATCCCCCTCTGTATAAGAGCCTGAAGTTAAAGCCGACAGGCAGGTAGTTGATGCTATCTTTATGATGAAGCAGGCAAGTAGAACTCGTTAATTGGTCTCGCTTACCTGAAGTCGTCTAAACACCTGGATAGATTATGTTGGACAGGCAACTTTATTTACATCTCTCTCGCAGGTACGTAGAAAAAAGGTAGAATTTGCCTTTGAGTTGCAGAGATAGGTCATGTGTTTGGAGCAATTATCAGGTATGCACCAATAATAACTGAATTTGTATTAAAGTTCAACAACCAACTAATAAAAGAAACTAATAAAACATATGTAGAGGAAGATGACAAGAGGAAATTATGGAGGAAATGTTATTAATAATCAGAAAGTTGTGGCAAACAACAACCCTAACACTAAGGTAAACCTTCATACCATACTTTAATATCGTGCACTTTCAGCCCCAAACTAACTAAATAATAACTGATATTCAAATGTGCTTACTGTGCTAAAAATCAAATTTATTGTTGAAAATGACTCATAGCTTCTATCGTTTTTAACATTCGCATTTCAGCACATGTCACCTGAGCTAATTTACACCTGTACCACATCTATAAAGGCAAGTTTATAGAGAAAGGTCACACAAACAACGTTTAAGTGATGGGTTGCTATCTGACTCTACACCAAGGATTTATTGCTGTAGTTTTTCACATTTTTAGAAAGTTTCAAACAAGCAAAATGTTTTTGTGAAATTGAAAATGTTTTTGTGACATGAATTGGAAGTGGATAGAGATAATGGAATGTTCGTATCTATGAGACTGACGCAAAAATAATATTGCAATGTACATATAAAGAATACAAGAAACGAACTTTGAAACACAATATATTTGAAATGTTGAACATTTTCAAATGCATCATTGCAGCTACAATCGTCTCCAAAGGTTTTGAGCATGTATGAATGAGAATTTATAGAGCAAGGTCGCAAACAACTGATCTCTGGGGTGCAATGATGGCTATTCTATTGGGCTTTTTATCTAACGGTTAATGTACTTTTCTGATTTATCCTTGTGTTTATTGTGAGCTGGGGAAATAAAATGAACACAAATACTTGGAAAAGAGGAAACTGCCATGTGAATTGCTTTACGCTGATGAACAAAAATATCAGAAAAACATATATAAGCTTGGAAAAACCAACAAAACTTTTGTAAATTGGAACAACATAAATTATTATAATGAAATGTTTTGTTCTTGTTCCTGAGTATTGTGAAACGTTTCCTTTGGAAAACATCTGATCTTCTTGTGTAGGTTACTGAGTTGTTTTCATTTTTATTCTCAAATGAATCAAATCTTACACAGAAGATCTCTTTCAAAGAACACAAGTGCTGAAAGTCAATGATTTTTAAAGTCAAATATTTTAAAATTCATTGTACGATTAAGTCCTGTACAAAATAATAGACTGATGATCCACAAATGACAATGATTTTCTAATTGCCTTTTACCATGATGTTATTTCATTTTGTCTGATTTATTATATCGTATATGTATCAAGAAGATGAGAGATATGAAATGAGAGCAAATATTTGATATCCTGTCATCCACTTTTAAATAAAGATGAACCTTACAAACACCAACACATATTTTAAAAGTTCTTATGAAAGGATTCAGGCTAAAGACCAACAGTCCTTATGGTTTGTCATCAGCCCCATATGGGATATATACCTGTATGCTTGACAAGATACACGCAATGAGAGAGAAGTACTTTCAGCAGGGTTCACGATCCATGAAGTTGAGTAATAGCTTGAGAGTCAGCACAGATATATTGCTATGCAACACAGTGGGAATTGACCCAGCTTTTGAAATAAAGTGAAATGACTCAAATTCTGCAAAATATTTACTGTCATTCAATTTCCCCCACACACAATAAATACACTATAAATCCCCCCGAGACATTAACCTTTGGTATACAGCCACTGGAATACTCATCAGCTTTGTCTTCTGTTCACGGTCTGAATAGACTCGGCGAACTTGTCTTACCTATTTGGAGTGGACCTAAAGTGTTCAACAATATCTTATATGCCCAAAACTAAAACAATAAAACTTAAAGATCAAAACTTACCAATTCAATCATTGATTGATGAGCAAAATTAAATAGATAAAAGCAGGAAAACACGTAATACAAAAAGACGAAATAATTTTTTATTGTCATAGAACAAGTAAAATGGGACCATCAGTAATCAGCAATTTATGCATGGAGGATATGTTCAAACTATAAAACAATAAAATAAAAACGTTCAACCATTCAGACAAATATTCAGATACTCAAGCTGGCCTGTGAACTTCCCTGTGATGAATACAATGAAAGTTAAATAATGGACAATGTTCCAATGCAGGAACACGATACTACATGAAAACCTTTTGGACCTAAGACAAGGTACTCATGCCAAACATTCTTTTGCAATTACATGGAGACCTTTACCTGTAGCAAAGAAATAAAGCATAAAGTCAAAACTGTGTAACATTAAAACAAGGGAAGCATGTAAAACAACAAGACATAACAATTTAAAAAAACCCAAAAAAATCCTAAAATTCGAAACTTTTAAAACCAAGTGAAGAGAAGACAGATGTTCATTGAAGGAGACTGGTGCACCCTCCTCTGTGTCGTGGATACAATGCCCACTGTGTCAGGAATCTAAAGATCTTGACTTAATGAATAAAGTTAAATATGTGCAGCGAGGCGATGAGATTCAGAAGAGGCCTAAGGCATTCGGTGAATAGCAATGGGTCATACATACACTTCGGGGCAGTGGAAACCCTTTCTTGCCGACCCATCCTAAATGTTAATGCAGTGCAAGATTAATAACTCCGGTAAATTGGCTACTCCCATTACATAACGTTCCATGCTTAAAGAAAAGATATAATGGTAGGCCTGACATGCTTTTAATCCTCTGTTTTCACTCAGGTATTATTTTCCTTATCTTTTTGTAAGCATTCATACTGAAAATGTATTGCTTTATCAGTTTGAGAGGATCTTGGTCATTATTTCCACAAGTAAAGATGTCATGTTGTGGTTTTGAAAAAGGTTTTCTTATAAAGCTTTTAATTTCCTCTTAAAGGTCCAAGAATGTTTATGCCCTATATGAGTCATTATAAACAATCAGTGTACAATATGATGGAGGATCTAAAAGACATATGAGAATAATCATGTACTTCTTTGCTTGATACATAAATGTCTCCGGCAGCAAATTTGGTAATAAAAGGACTCAATAGTGACATTCCAGAGAAAACCAAAAGAATTAAGTATTAATGTTTTTAGATAAAGCAATTGTCGTCGAGTGAGATTGATAGGCACTTGTTCATTGGACTCAACCACTGTGAAAAGCAAAAACTGTTCATCAGGAACATACCATCAGGAACAAACCATCAGGAACAAACCTTTTCTAGAGAAACCTTAAAGAATGATAGTCAACTAATATACATAACTAAAATAAGTGGAAACTTTTTCGTCTTCAGAGAAATTTTTTTACCTTAACCTATATACTATATAGAAGTTACCAGTAATAACAGTAAAGTCATGAGGATACGACAGGTCCAAATCTCCTGGGCACAAACTGTCAACAAAACTTTTAGCTTATACTACTTCTTTGTCTCTGAAATGAATTTTTTTTTAAATGTTCAATTTGAAAACTGAAGAAGCATAAAAAGTAGCCTCTAAGAACTATTCATTTTGAGATACAATATGAACAATTTGGAGAAAAAAAATTTAAACTTGAAAAATGAAAGTAAAAAGTAACCTTTGAGATTTTTTCATTTTAAAATACTCTATGTATTGAGCTTTCAAGCCTTTTTATAGACTCATTTTGGCTTCTATCTGATATAAGGTTCTTGACAAGTAGTTTCAGGTAGGAAGACAGGTATATGCTTCTCAAACAGAAACCAACATCCTGTAAACTGAGGAAGAGAGTTCATCTACAACTTTTAACACAATTCCAAGCTTTATTCATCTCATATTACTCCAGTCTGTAACCTATATCAAGTTGTTGATTTAACTGATTTGTAAAGTCCTCAAGCTTGTTTTCACACACAACATAACAGCATGGAGAAAAGACAGGTGGGAAGCTCCTGGAAACAAACACAAAAGTTCTAACACAGGTCCAGAGAGATGACACTGGTGATGTGAAGTGTGACAGATGTGTTCTCTACACCAGCTAAATATTATTCTAATATTTGTGGGAGTTTGACAATGGATGGAAAGACCAAGGATTACCTGAAATCCATTTTTAGGTGAAAGGGTCATTAGCTGGGTTTTACCTGACCACAACACCTGAGATACGAGGTCATATCTTATTACAAGGATCCGAATGAATTTTGAACATGCATTGGACTCGACTATAATTTTATAGTCAATGAAATCATGCAATATATTTAGTAATATTATTTTCTGCCCATTGCAATTTCATATTGTGTGTTCAGATACATGTGGATTTCCTAAAGGATCAAAGTTTCCTTTATGAAACAGAGTCATGGTACAGGACTGTTTGAAGAGTTGTCTGAAAACATTTGATCTTCAGTTAGAGTTACAGCCTTCCTATCGGCAAGAAATTACCAGTATATATAAAAAAAACATATTGTTCATTTTGGGATTCATTTTTTTTTTAATTTACAATAATAATAAAGGTTTTTGGTAATTTTATAAAAACAAATGTCTGCATGAAGTATACCAAGATTCTTGTTGAAAGAGAAATTCTTTGCAAGATCTTAGCAAAAAATGATTCTGTATAATCAAGTTTCTGCCTCAAGCCAGAATCTTATGTAAATTATACTTCAAGCTCCAATAATAAAAGCCTCATAAATGCTTATCTGAAATTAAATCTAGATTAAATCAACACAAAACCATAACCTAAACTTCTTCCAAACAATAAACTCTGTATTCCAACAAACTGGCTCTAAACACAGTGACCATTACTAGCCAAGATCACATTACAGGTAAAACATCCATTCCCTTGGCGCTCGTTAAACAGTTTTATAAGGTCCAGTGACTACCTATAGACCGGACATCGGTCAAGCATCTCACCTTACGCATGTCACACCTTAATAATTACCTTGAGCACCTACCAATTACAGGTGAGCTGCTCATTAACTTGGCTTATAATCAGTGTCAGCAAATAGGCAGGTACTTTACAGGTAAATTATTAACCAGTATGTACAGAGATTTTTGTATGAAAAGTATATCACTGACCATGATGTTGAATGGACGTATCCCCTGTCCTAATGCACTGGAAGTATTACCCGTGTACGTAACAAGACCTGTCCGATGACTAGTGACCAGGGGTCAACTTTTTCTCAAGGCTTGAAACTTTTAGAGTTTATAGAGGTTATAGCTTAATTTTGCCATTAAATTAACAAAATCTCACTTTTGGGCTGGTTACTTTCAAGCTTATTTCATTAACTGTCATGATTGGTAGACTTTCAAGATGATTAAATTGTATTTTAGATTGTTTTATAGAAAGTTTTATTTATCAAAATGTTAAAGAATATGGATGATCAACTTCTTTAATTAACAATTGCAACATTTCAGTATAGATCCTTGTACCATTATCAAGCATGTCTTTGTTTACTTCATAACACCATCTTCTAGAATGCCTCTTATCATAATGTTGGGGAAGGTGAAGTAAGAAGTAAATTTAACATTGGTGACAGTTGGACAACATTAATAAGCATAACGATGGAACATTTTTAGTATTAAAGCCTTATACCTATCATTCTGTTGTATGGAAAGAATCAGTCACCATAAAGGCTGAGATACTCCGATTAAAAGTATCATTGTACACATAACATGATGCAATGGAGCAAGTAAGACAGAATCAATGGTAAGAGATGGCTGCATTAAAATTATTACCAATAATAAAATCTTGGACGTTGTAGAGCAAAACATATTACTGGTCATAAAGTTCTATAATTGTTGATGATATCAGTTTCCTATAACCATAGCCTTACCAACACAAAAGCAGTTGAATGGAAGTAGTATCAACAAGATGTATGAGTAGTTGTGTGGTAAATAGTACCCGCTGTAATCTTCTGTAATTGCTGATGATATCAATTTCCTACAATTTGCACACACAATAGACTGGGTGGTTTGATATAGAAAACCTTAGATTAGGAACTATTTGGTATAACTTACATAAATGCATTCATCAGTAAATGATATCAGAGATTGACATGCAATTTCTTTCTTTATACAAGGCATATGTGAGGTAGCTTATTCTTATATGTCAAGGTTTTATGGTTCAAAATATTTGAAATACTTATTTTTAAATATGAAATAATGATGGAGGTGATAGGTGGAGGGATCTTATCCAGGTGAAGGTTTTGTCTGTGATGACTGGAAGTCCCGATCCACTAAAGGATGCAGGTTGCTATCTCTAACAATGGGTCATTAGTTAAAATACTAGTGTACCTACCCAACCAGTAATTAACCAAGCAAATGAACGACAATTTAATTATGTTTCAGGGTTCTTTGGTGTCCTTCATCACCATAGTTTGGGGAATGAAATGAAGATTCATCCATGTGTGTCTACCTGTCCACTTGACCCTTGTACGTCATATTTGTTCTCTGTCCAGGTATGGACGTCAGGAAAACAGATTGAGAAGGGGACATGTTTGATGTGAAATAAACAAACCTGCCACAGGCTTCCCTGATGCGGGCTCGAGTAGCCAACACTATGTGCCGATTTTTATGAACCTATTTCGCTGAGATGGTTCCACCTGAGCGAACACACCTTGCTCTATGGGACAAACGAGGTTGACGAGACATCTGTCTTTGTTAAGAAATTCCTAAGATCAGGTATGAAATATTCATCATACCTTAACTATATATGGAATATGAAATTTAGATACATGGAGAACCTTACAATAAGGGTTCATGTTGCTGTGTAACATCTATACAAATAGAATTTGTTACTTTATTTAGTCCACAGATAAAGTAACACTTGAAAAATGTTAAAACAAAGTTCTAACTGCACCAGCCACAATTAGGATGGATAAGTGCAAATAGTTGATTCTGATCTGCACCTTGCACTTCCTATATATAAAATTATGAAGTTGGTCTACACTCAGAGAACCAAAGAATCAGGCTTCAAAGTTGTTATGAAATTCCTAAGACTAATTGTGAAATATTCATCACAACATTGCCTTATCAATAAGATATCAAATTTTGTTTTTATTCAGACACTTTAGAAAAGGGACTGATGTTGTTTTAAAATCATCAACATCATTGAATGAACATCAGGATTATGGAGTTATTTCGAGACATTAGAACCATTCAGCCTATCTAGCAGTTTTGAATTTGTCAACATCTTTCATTTAAGAGAGAGATTGACATAGTTTAAGGTCATCAACATCACTGAATGCACAGGATTATGAAGGTACTTCCAAACTTTATGAGTTTTGAATTTGTCGACATCTTTTCATGTTAACAGACTTTGAAGTTATTTATGAAAATTCAGACCTTAGAAAGAGGCTTATTTGCGGTTTTGAAGTTGTCTACTTCTTTTTGTATTTAGATATTTAACTCGAACTTGAATTTTTAAGTTAAAAATATCAGTTTGAAAAGCAAACAAGCCAAGAGGACTCTGGCAATAAATTACATGAAAAGTTTAATTGTGAAAAAGTATTTCTGAAACTTCATGATAACGCACTGATAATAAGGTTATGACATTCTTACATTTTTGTACAAGATTTAACATTCATAAATAAACTTATGTCATTTTCCTTTTTGAAATTTAAAATTTACAATCTTGATGCACCATGCCATGCATGAAATAGATGCTAAGATGTTTCCAAAACCCATAAATCACATGAAAGTCAGTTTGTGATAAGTATATTCAAGAATAAAAGTTTGTTAAAATCACTGATATACATGTAATAATAGATTTCATGTTGTCATCAAAAGGTAATGATGAAACATTTGTTCGAAAAGAATATCCTCATAATTTCATTAAACTGAATATCAAAATTTTGATTTATTTCATGTGCATAAATGAACTATTAACACAAAATAAATTTTTCATTGCCCTTAAATCTAAACTATGGTCAACCCTTCAGTCAAGCCTAGACCAATATTTAACCATTATCTCTTACAATAAATCCAACCAAATATACCCTGTTTTCAAAATCATTATGGCAAAGAAAGCATGCAACTAAATGGCTAAGCACTCCCTTTGAATAGGGACAAAAGTGCTTACAATGCTAATTTACACATCGCTGCGATCCTTTGGTCAAACCAAGCCATGTGGACAACAGTAGCCCGTGGTCAAGCGACTGGGCATGTACATAGTGTGTACTGAATAATTGTATAAGCAGAGGTGAAGTCGAAGGAGGGAAAGGAATTGTTTAAGGGATTGGGTAAGGGGGATTGGGAGAGAAACTTGTCAAGTACTCACCAAATACAAGGCATCAGAGTGCAAACAGTCGCCTGAAATCAAGGAAAACACTCAAATACCACTGTCATTTACATGCTTGTTGAGAGAGTTTATTGGTTGAATTATGAATTTAAATTGAAGGAAATTATAGAATAACAATTTGTTTGGGTGATTTCTTTACATCATACCATTTTAGTATTATTCTGAATTGATGTTATTTATTGACATAATTCTGCTGTTTTTCTTAATATAGTATGAAATTTATTATGTATTTAGCTAGTAGTAACAAATTAAATTAAATCCGTTAATGAACCTTTTATATAACTTTCAAGTTCTCTTTCATTGGGTAAACACATTTCATTTAAAGAGCAATCTTTTAAGTAATTTCAGTGCAATTGGTCATTTTTCCAAAATACCGGTAGAAATACTTAAAATTATCAATTTTACCCACTGCCTTGAAATTAATAAAAAAAAAAGAAAGAAAAGTTGCTGATATCAAATAAATGACAAAGATCTAACGCACCATTTTATTACCGCCCCTTTATATTATCTTTATCACTCAACAACCTGGTACAATATCTCAGTTTCATTAGTGTTTTACACAAGGTTAAGTCTGTGGCTATTACTGTATTTCAGTTTATTGTACCATTTATACAAGACTAAGTCGGTGGCTTACCTGTAATTCCTGTGGCTAGACACACAACTCCCACAACTAGCCACAAAGCCCTCTCTCTCATTATTGCAGTAGACATAGCTACCCTGTCCTTAGTCCAGCCATCTGTCCATCCGCACTTATCCAGTATATTCCTTGGTATCCAAAGTAATCCAAATGCACCACTTGTTCAAATCCAACACACCAATAGTACCATGTCCAAAATGCTTTACCGGTAATATTAAATGCAAAATCACTCCTGTCAAAATTGCAATCAATTTCAACTTCACTGTAAAATCACTTTATTATTCAAAGCACTTAACTCTCTTCCTAAGGTAAGAACTGAGAGTTTTCAGGCAGGTAAATGGTGTTGAAGGTTAATTAAACATCAACCTTTAATCCAATGCCTTTAAATGAATCAATTAATCAAAGCAGCTTCCTTAATCCAGTACTTCTTTAAGTCACTTTCGCTCAGAGATGCGTCCAACTTATTTCACCGTTCATTTTCACCGAAGACTGTTTACCTCAGCACACTACAAATGTATGACAAACACAGCACATCCAGGCACATATATATCTCAAGTCTTGTGTCACCTCTCTCCGTCCTGTGAAACTCTACACTGACGTTGTCTACAGGTAATCCTCTCTAATGCCCTGCCTCGAACTAGCTTGGCATCCTCTCCTCTCTCCCTGGAAAAAAGAACACATCAATTTGATGGGAAATGAATGTACCTTTCCTCTGTGATTATACTTGACAATGGTGTGAGTTCATCTAAGGATGGGACCTTTTCAATTGGGATGTCTTAATGGCAGGCTCAACAGTCGGAATGAGTTTCATAATTTCTGTTGAAATGCACTTTCTTACAGTTTTCATTATGCATGGCAGGTAATTAAATATTGTAGATGAAATGTATCATACTACACATCTAAATTATCTTAAATGTTTTTGGTTTAATGAAAGGAAATTTAAATGCTAAATGGTGCAAGTTTTCTGCAACAATGTTTCATTCACAAATCCTATCCTTAGTCCTTCTACTCTATTTGTTCATTCTCCCTAACTCCATCCCTCTGTAGCATGACAATCCATCAATGTGTCCCCTCTCACCATCTTAGGGCCTAGATATTCAATGTCCCTACAAGGTCCTAGTCATTATTATATAACTCTAATAATGTGCATACTCTTCTCCTCTTCTCTCAATCTCTATAGTGTATCTATCTATCTAGTGTAGTCCACTTACAAAAATTTGTTTAACTAATATTCTTTCCCATTCTTACCTTCTGTTTATCAACTAATCCGTCTCTTACTTCATTCCTCTTCAAACCCTCCACACTATCAATCATTCATCCTCACAAAATCTGTCACATCATGGCATGTATAGATGTTTTATGTCCACAACAGATCCAGGGATCTATATGCCTATCAAACTCTAAGCCTGGCCTCTTGATGACCAGTGGCTACTCACTATCTCTGACCACTCCGGCCACTAGCCGTCCAGTATATGACAGTCAGCTTATCCGGACAGGTAAATTAGATTCTACGTCTGTCATGCATTAAATCACTACTACAACAGCCCGTTGTTCCTATTTGCAATTATAATTCATCAAGTTTGGAGATGGTACATTTCGCATTTTATTGCCATTGAGAGCAGTGATTGAATATTTACATACCATCCTGTCTCTGCTTGAGTTGAACTGAAGGAGTTTTTGTTATTCATTGCCTGAGGGTTTAGACATTATTTCATAGCTGCAGGCCTGCACAATTGAATTCTCTATTTGAAATTTTGATTTTTGAAATCTGTGAAGATGTGACATTCCATTTATGCACATAAGGACTTTGTGCATTTGTGCCATTATGAATTATTTATTTTCTCCAAACCTACACAATCGAATTAACTATTTCAAATTTATTTTGGAATTCTGTGAAGTTATGACTTTTCATTTTGGCACCTAGGGATTTGAACCATCATAAAGGATTTCTTTTCTGCAAGGCTGCAAAGTTGAATTCTCTACTTCAAATTTGGTTTTTGGAATTCTTTGAAGTTATGACATTCCATTTTGGCACATTAGTACTTAATGGTTTTTTTTTGCCATAAGTCTTAAGCAAAACCAGATTCTGTGAATCAAGCTAACATGTGTTAAATTACCACCTATTTGAAGACGAGGCTACATGTGTACAAGCAAGAGCATTTCCATTACAGAAGTATTAGAATAAATAATAAAACCACATGAAACGTTTTAACATTATATAAAATCATAATGGCTCCAAAGTTCATTCCATTAAAAAAGAAATTTACAAATATTAAAATAACAATCTTTAAACATATACATTAGATACATACATATGGGACCATGCAAACAATAAAAGTTTCAATATAAACCATAATTCATGAAATAATCCTTTAAAATGTCTTATTTGCATATTTTATTTTATAAATGAATTTGTACATCATACCATCTCATGGAATGTCTCACTATTTTTAAGAAAGATGAAAGTGAAATTGATAAAAAAAAATAATTAAAATACAAAAATATGACTGTGTTGAATTAGTATAAATAAAACTGTTACCAAAATATTTATTTCCTACATGAGTTGTAGAAATGTTGGCATACCATGTTGCAAATACTGCAACCAGATGTTACACAATACGATCAATATGACAGAGAAAGTGTGATAACAAGAGCTACAAACAATGACTGCTATGGAATAACAGTAGAGCGGTAGATAACGGTGTTACGCTAATTAAAACCATCGGGATAAACGACTTGGCAAACTAGGTCCCTCAAAGTAAGTGCTATAATTAAAGTTCGAAATCTGGCGAAAATGATTGAGTCGATACTTCAGCATAATTCGAGTTAATTACCCTAAAGGCGACAAATTGATCGAATACATGTCAAACCGACATGTTATTTAAGATCAAAAGCAGGTTTTGAGTGCTTAAAATTTACTTGGTTTTCCTGCAATAAGAAATAAGCAACCACTTGGATCGTTGACACTATACAATGAGAGGGATCATAGTTATTGCATTGTCATTGCCAATCATGAACTATTGCTTGCTTGCTTAGAAATTGCTGTATACAGTTTTCAATATCTATTCATACACAAGATGAATAAAAATGAACACATTTATGAAAAATAACCCACCACTGCACACCTAGATGTTTACAATACACCCCGTTTGAGACTACCGACTACAAAAGCAGACGATCTTGCCCTAAACCCGCTCAGCTGTGAAGGTATTTCACATTGCTATTTCAAATCGCCGATCTTGACTTAACTTTAAAATCTGCAAATCTTCAAACTAATTTACCTGACTAATTAGACAACATTAATCAAGCATGCCTACCTGTCTCGCCGTGTTGTCTATCTGCGGCATGGACATATCGTATCCACTTGAATGTGAGCCCTCTTTGCGAAGTGCTCGCTTTGGGACAGCCGCTTTCTCATTTGCATAGAGGAGTAGCGGTTCGTACTTCGCGTTTCGCCGACGGCATGGTATTCGGCGGTGTTTATTTTTAGCAAGCGTTAAACTTATCCGTTCAATTGTTTGGGTACATGTGTTAGCGTAATTAAACATTATTCAATATACAGTGAGATACACGATGATTCTGAGAGATAGTAAGAGCGAGCGATATCGCTAAGGTAGTCAGTAGCCTATACAGGAAAGGTGGATGTAGGCCTATACACAGTATGATAGGGACACGCACTTTTGTTGTACACTGTGTATGAATGAATCTACATGTGGTTACGAATTAAAGGTTATTCAATGTCCAGAAGTCTCACTGGAGTGAAATTAATAGAAGTAGACAACGACGATTGTAGATGGCAAAAGCAACCGCTGTTCTATGTCTCGCGACCATGCCATATTTTTGTTTTGTCTCGGCGAAAGGTATGATACTTCAGTAACAGCCGGATAAACATTGCATTGCTATGTTATATGAGTTCATGTGTTAGCTTATTAAAACACATTTAACACACGGATGTTGCATTGGTAGACTTTCTAAGTATTGGCACCTTTATATGCAATGCTGAGGTACTTATGTTAGCGTTATCAAACACTGTTCATTATCTAGTAGGTGGTATAGTGGTAGAGTAGACGATGACTTGAGAGATGGTATGTAAACGAGTAATGAGTAGACCAATATCGTAGAAGTATGCAGGGGAGCTATAACACTTACACACAGCGAGATAGACATCCTAGCTATTACTCGCTTTGCCCTATCCTATTGTTTGGGGAATTCGTTGAGTACGGAACAATTATCAATCATTATATAACGAAACAGAAAATGATGAAATCACTGATTAAGGTGAGTTATGGTGACGTATGCAAGTGTTTTATTTTCTTATATTCCTGACACTATTTGTTTGCTTTCGTGCATTTCCCATTGGTAAGTTGCCAAATATTTCGCAAAGAATTTGTAACTTCTTTATTAGTTGTGAAAACGTTCGCATGAGTCACGGTTTCGTTATATCTCAGATGGAAATATGTTTATACAGCAGAAAGTATTATCAACAAACGTCATAAAAGATTTTCTTTAATGAAATAGAGCATGGAAATTACCAAGCATATAAGTAAATGCTACAAATGAACATAACCATACGTGATTTTACAGCAGATTGGACTTGACTTGGTAGTGCTATACTTATAAACGAGGAATGAAAAAGTTATACTGACGTATATGTCGAACTATAAATGAAAGAAATGACACCAAAGGTCATCTTTCAACCATTTACTCTGATACTTTAATAGATATTGTTCAACCCAGCTATATTTATGTGATCCAGTTCATTATCATCATTTGTGCAATTTAATGATTGTGGAATCATCGCAAAAACACATTTCTGTAGAGTTTTATAATGTTCATTCCCCTAATTATCAGCACCTCTAAATCGCATATTAGATAGTCTTTGGAGCTTATACATACTTCGTCAATGTTTCATAAATTTGCTTCCAAATTTTAGCTGATAATACCTTTTAGATAAACAATCCTTTTGTTAATTTCATGCTCTGCGAGATGGCAAATGGTCCAATACCTCAGATAAATCTGATACGACGTTACAGATAGGCAGTAGCCATGACAGATACAAAAAAAAACTGTCTAAGGCTGCCTTGCGATAATTGAAATAAATGTTAACATTCAAGAGTTTTAAAGTTAAAAAGTAGTTCTGACCATTATATATTATATGTATAACAAAAAGGTTATTAAACGGACCAATGGTATTGTTGAAAATCTAAAGTTCATAAAATAGTCTCCAAATTTTAGTTGACAATATCTCACGATTGACAACGTGAGATAACCCTAACTCTCTTGACAATTTCACGCACTATCAGACACTAGATTTCCTATTGTCACGATTGCAGATACATCAGATAGGCAATAAGGCGTTACTAGACAAGGTATATCATTTAGCGTCTAACGCTACCTTGATAAAGCGCTACCTGAGTGACCAGTAGATAATTTGTTCAGGTGTCAGAACAGATCACCAAGGTGAGATTCAATTGTTACCTAGACACTCTGTGATGTAACAGTCACAGCACGTGCTGACCCATGGTGGTCAGAGGTCGTATCAGATTTATTCATTTGAGTAGAGTAACCATTTGGATCTGAAACGAAACCGTACGATTCACGGTGTTCCGGAGACGTGTTATCAGAGTTTAGTTTATTCATTTGGTTAGACTAACGGTTTGTGTCTGAAATGAAATCACATCTCAGAAGCCAATGTCCTCATTGAATTAAGAAAGCATAAAACGTAAATAGGAGCTTGTGGTATATAGTTGTTTTTAAAGCTTTCTAGACTTGCTATAATGATATAGACTTGATTTGACCTTTATTTGATATAAGGGTCTGGACGACAGTCTATTATATAGTCAGCAAATTTATATACATTCAGTGGTACGAATTCATGAATGTAATTTATATCGATGAAATATGAAGATAGGGCATTGAAATGAACATCAAATGAACGAGTAACTGCAAAAGTTGATGTAAGATACAATAAATGGAGGACCGTTAAAGTGAGTTCCCGAGAAGATAATGAATAAAGAGAATATTTATGACTGTAGAAGATAATGCATTCGTGCTTTAATGAATTAGTATATAGCCTAAGACGAAAATGGACGAACATATGAACATACCTGGATGACATCATAAGTGATATGTGTTATCAACTTGATGTCTTAATATTTATTAAGACAAATCAGACAGATAAATACGAGTAATTAAAGAATTTCCCCAGCAGATAGCTGATGCCTGACATTAAGTAAAAAGAGATAACTGTTTTTTTTAGAAACAACGACGTTAAAAAAAAACAATGTCTAAACGACAGCATTAGTGGAATGGCGAGAGTCATCCTACCCGGGACCTACCACACAACTGTGAAAAGCAATACTAAGAACAGTGCTATAAACTAATGAAACCGGACAACACATGCCACGACCCTAGTCCACCTGAGAAGTGTAAGATTCGTCAAATGGCTTTGTTGTCTACAGGTAAACCACACCTGGGCGAGCGTCCATTTGTTTTCTGGTCGACAGGTAACTCAAGTGTAAGTTGGTCAATTGGTCAATAAGAAAATCCAACGGACGTTCTCATACTAGTAATCTATTTGGTTCCTGATTTCGAAGATTTCTTACCACTTTCAAGCTTTTAATTATCATTAGATTACGTTTAACAAAGTACCAGGCTTGCTTCGAAAGTCTCGGTCCTGTTAACATATATTCAAAAGTAAAAAAAACACAGAGCCATTTTTACTCCAACATGTTTCATTGGTATCATCAGGGAGTAGCATATACCTATGACGTTATATAACGTCAATTTGCATTTGTTTCAGCTATTCAGATACTTTTAAACCAACATAACGTCATCACTGAGGTTACCCTTTTATTCATCCTTTTAACATAACACTGATATACCCCAGTAGATTGCGATCGTTTTAAACCCATGTGGACATACATCTCCAAGATTCAAATGACTACGGTTACAAGGTCTATGTCTAAGCAGAGAGACACGTAATTCTCTCTCTGCTCTAATCCAGCTTTTTGGAATGGTTCCCTGGTCAACCGAAAACCATACCTGACCATTCGAAGTGGACCCATATTCGGATCAAATATCTTTATTGGGGTGTCCATTGCTATTCTAGTATCCAGGTAACTTTACCTGGGCGTCCTATGGAATCGGACCTGGACACTGGAACCTGGATGTAAGCCCGTATCAGTCGGCATCAGTGTCACACCTAGCTATGTTACTGATAGAGAGGTTGGGTTACTCGGGCTAGAGCTCTGTGACACCAGTGGATAGTGCTGCCAAGCTGACCGCTTAGGCTACTGTATTGTTGGGATGGTTTAATGGGCTATTTAGATCAAACATATATCGTTTATTCTTTTTCTTGCCAAGCCTGCTCAAAGTTAATGTTTTATTGAATTTATATCAGCATTAAAATTCGTTTCACAAAGCAATCGTAGAACTACAATCAATTGTAGCCTGTTATTTTAACATTGGTTACAATCGATTATAGTGCTACCATCAATTGTAAGAGTTTTGAGGGACGGGACCGATCCATTTGCACAGAGACACCTTACCATAAGGTGATCGTAATTCAATATTATCACTATCAATTAAGAGCACTCTTAGTCTAAGAACGCTTTGTGCAAGTGGGCCCACGGGTTCTAAAACCTGCTCTGTGGGGAAACTGATAGATTTGAGATATTAATGAGAATTTCTTTCATTGATTATTTGGATGGAATGTGTCATTAGATATTAACTTGAATGTTATCATAATACCCGCTTTCAAAATCTAAGGACAAAACAAACAACGGATAACGGTGTTTTGGAATGGCAAGGATATTTTTTATTTCACAATGGCGACGTTTCGGTATAGATCCTTATATGCTTGATAACAGATGTATACCGAAACGTCTTCATTGTGAAAAAAAGACGTTGTGACTTTACAACTGTGGGACTTTCCCCATAGTATTTCTGTTTTCTTTTGACCGTCGTCCTGCACCATACCCGTGTAGTATTAGGGGGCCTTTTGTATAGACTTGTATAGAAGTATCCTTAAGTAAGTCAATACCTATCCGAATACACATGAATTGCAAACCCGAAACAATAAAGTAAAGTAGTGTTCTATTGTTCCAAATGCAGATCAACTCGAGTCTATCCTGTTTACAGTACACTGTAACAGGTGGGACATCTCATTGTTTTATTGGTTGATTCAACCTGTATTTAACCCTGCACCGGACGATAGAGGATCTCCGGACTGATTGTGTGAGATGTTATCTTCATTAGACACCGGTCACAAGGTGAAATGTATGTAGACAAATGATTTTGTTATTTGGACACAATACATAGAGCTGTTTCACTTAGTTTCAATTGACATTACATCATAACATCACACAAATTCTCTTACGTTATTAGATTCAATATCATGGTAATACTTATGATACGTAAACATTAGATCAGCAGAATTCATGGTCCCTGCACAAATATTTGAGTCTGAATATTTTAATTTTTAAAATTGATCATCAAATAAACTTAAGAAAATCCTTAAATATAGATAGTTAAACCCCAATTTTTCCAGTCTTAGGAATATACCTTAAACATTTTTACTTTATGGACAGATTATAATCGTACAGTTCTATACTGCATTGTGTGTATCACCTTTCTATGAAAACTTTACGGTAGGCTGTTCTAAAACTGACTCTTGAGAAACGTTTTTTTTTTGTCTCATAAAATAAATAATTGATTAAAAGAGAAACACACTAACATTTATGAAGCAGATATTGATCTATAGAGTTGACCCAGGTCACATGATATTTCTTTTCAGTTTCTTTCTTAATGTGAAGACAATCTTAAGCCAAGTTACAGGTCTTCTTGAATTATGAAAATGTGATATATCCCCTGTTTATTAAAAATAAACCATGTTACCTTTTCTCAATCATATTACATGATTTGCTATAGAATCTATCTATATAAATCATCGGAAACAAGGTATTTCATTTACAATGAAATCTCAGTCAGCTTTCATATTACTAAATAAATTTTGTTCAAAATGTCTACGTTATTTACATACATTTCGAGAAGCCCTCCAATAGGCATGTGTCAGGCATCACAACACATTACATAAGCTGGAATATATAACCGAGGGACGTCCTAGTCGATGTTTATCTGGATGAGATAGACACCGGTCACGAGTTGTCAGTTTGACGGTCAGTTCACTACCTGATGGAGTAAGTGCCAGTACACAACTGTAATAGCCAGTCGGTGTATATATATATGTAATAGTCAGTCGGTGTATATATATGTAATAGTCAGTCGGTGTATATATATGTAATAGTCAGTCGGTGTATATATATGTAATAGCCAGTCGGTGTATAAATATGTAATACCTACTAGATGTAGATGTCGCATTCAGGGAGATAGGACATGATGCAAGGCTGTATATTATTTGGTATAATTATATGCCACCAGTATAATGTTGTACTTCAGAGTTCGCAACTTTAATAGCACTTCTGTGTAGTTGAGGACAAATTATATCACCTTAATGTCATTGTGTATGAATATTCTAATATAACAAACATCTGGGCCGTGTTCAAGAGGGGTTTCAAAGTAATCCCTCAATTAGCGATTACTTTAAAACCTCTCTTGAACGCGATTGCTCAAGGTAGCGCTACGTAGCAAAGCGAGCGAACTTTGAGGTTTTGCACCGTGTCGTTCAGGAGAGAATGAGCGCTACTTGAGCGCTACATTGAGCAATCAATGAGCGATTATAAGCGCTCGCTGTTATGGAACGGAGCCCATGTATGAATAATGCTGAATACAATTATTCTGAAGCACTTTCAGTTGTGATGCATCATTTCAACAAGTATCCTTAGAAACACTTAATTCTGTGATGTATCTACTAACATCTAAAAATCAAAATCGTAAAAAGAAAAGTTCTAACAAGGTATAATAATAAATATAGTTAGGAATATAAAGAAATTTTGAAATTATGAATACAAGTTTATTTATTCATTGACACACTGATCAAATATCTGTCTGTAAAAAAATCCAATATCCCGAAATTATTTTGTCCAATGCTTAAGAGCTACATAAAAAATGTAATTGTAACATAAGAAACAGCAAACGATTATTAAAGACATTTTTAACGCATCACAATGCTGATATAACAGACTATATTTCATTCTTAATATATCACAACTCTCGGTTTACATATAACCAAACTGTTATACTCTGTTTAAATGTAAGTTTAATGCATAACGTGTTAAAAAATTCATGAAATTCCAGCGGCGCTGTTGTAGTTAACACCTATAACGTCATGGTCTTGTCATTTATTACAGAACCCTAACACAACGGGGTGTAGGTTTCAAAGTTGCTGATGCGTCTGTCAAAACATTGATAGATTGCCGGGACGCAATGTGTTCTGTGTGACACCACGGGCGTTGATTTCACCATCAACAAAAAGCGTTCTCGAAGAATGCAACGACAAACCGGGAGCATTTTACGGACGAAGAGTGTTTAAGAATATCTCAGATTTTATTAAAGAATTTGGGTTCCTTGAACCTCAACATACGATTTTATTCAGAGATTGTATGGGAATATGATCTGCTTTAAACAAATCGTGTTCAGGCTAGTTTGTGTCTTGATGAGATCTGATGTCACCTGATGACTGGTTTAACACAGAGATAGAGGGAGGTTGGTTTGCAGGTTTCGGAAGCATCATTGCATGCGTATTCTTATACCATATGTCCTAAATGAAGTCATTCAAGGTATTTATACTCGTATACCTTTATTGTCCAATACCGGACATTCGATGTATCATTCTACACCCGGTAGCCACTGTGCAGCGTTGTTCTATAAGGATTCACTCCCAAAATAATTTTTGTCTTTTTCTACTGAAAGATAAACTTAAATATTCATTAAATGAAATAATAAAACGACAGTTGCTACCTAATGTTTTCTTTTTTATCTGGGCCGTACCACTATCACCAATATTTAATATATTGTCCTTCATTAGTGAATTTAAAAGTGTCTTAAGCGTTCTGTGTTGTGGTATTCTGTATTGAGGGAAGATACCGTAAGAAGCAATAGCAAAGTGCATATTTACTAGTCTGTCATATAGAATTTGAAATTACACACAAGCATTTCTAGTCTACATGACAAGAACAGAGAGCTTTATGGAAATGGAGAAATATCAAAGATTCCTTTTTATATATATTATTTTAATTGTTTTCAAATTATGATTATCATGTTGATTTTTTCATTTCAGAGTCTTCACGTTAGACTAATCTTTAACTATGACCTCCAGGAAATCGAGTTTTTCGAGTGAGATGCTTTACTCATTCAGCTACAACCTTAGCAACACCATTGGTGCATAGTGAGATTGACACATGCCTATCCTTATGAAGTAGATACATCCCATTTGAATATGCCATGAGAAAATTCAAAACATTTCATAGTTTTAACAAAGAACAAACTTGAAAACAGAATCAAAAGCTTTTAAAATACAACCATGGCAGGCATACGTATCTACGATAATATACGACAGATAATAATGTTATGTATACGTCGAGAGGCAAGAATTAACATTTGTAAGAGTTTTGTGTGTCTCATTTGCACCCACAAAACAAACAATTTCAGAATGTTAACCACGATTATATAAGAGGAGGACTGTATAGATTGCGACTTTCTCAATGTCTATATATATAAACACATCTGCTGATTTAGTTGGATGGATTATTAAAACCACTTTCTCATCTTAAAGTTCGTATATACATGGACAGTAGAGACAATTAGAGAGTCCCTGGTATTTCCTTTCCGAAAGGTTGATATACCCTGCAACAATCACACCTGTTACACATAAGTACACAGGTATATGACCCAACTATTGGGATCAACACGACTACTGTCCATTAAACGTGTTCCTGAATGCGATGTTAGAATTAAGGCGTGTTGTGTATATGTCAGGTAAGTTTTTGTAAACGTAAAGGGCTATTATAGAACACAATTAACCATGTAACAATGGATAACAGTTGGCAGAACTGGCAGAAACACCAATAACGGACATTCAATTATGCATTGGCGTATGTAAAGTATTTCAGCATGGCGCAGTCGTGGATTCAAACATAAAATATACTACTTGTAGTTATATAATGAAACAGGCATGTTGTTAAAAACACATTTATACCTGATGAACAAACCTGACGAGCCGGTTTGGGGATTGAAACACTAAATTGGCACCCATTGCCAGCCAGCTCTAGTTTAAGATTACAGGACATCACACGTATTCAATATTCTATTAACATTCATCAGTTGTTAGACAGTTATGGAGTGACGACTATCATCCATCCATCCACCCCTTAAGTGTAATGTACCTCGGCCCTACGGCATCGGTTCCGTTATTTATATAACTATATTCAATGGGTTACTCGAACATAAACCTAAAACAAAATCACTTTATTTTGATGCAATATTTCGATATAAGCATAATGTCATTTGATTGTGACTAACAGGGCTGTTACAAAAGTGTAAATACTTGGTAATCACAATGGTATTTCAAATGAATGGAACCTTTCCTGAATGAGAAATACCTTTCCAAAACCATAAATGATGTTTGCATTCACAAATTAGTGTTTTGAAACATTTGACATATAATCTCCACCCCCATCCTTTAAAATTCACCTGCTTTCTATGACAATTAACACATCAAAGCGTAATTTCTTGTGTTTACCTGGATAACTCAGGTGTCAGACATTGTTTATTTGTCATGTCTGCAATGCGCAAAGTCCATCTTTGAGTTCATCATAAATGATTCACCTGTGTGCATCTAACATGACAATTGACAAATCAAAGCGTTATTCCTCTGTGTTTACCTGAGAAACTCAGGTGTCAGAGCTTGTTGATTTACCATGCGTTACAGTGTCAATGAAGTCCACTAAACACTCCTTCCACACACTGCAGTGTTTATAGCTATTTTCCTTCAATTCCTGAGTCTACACCAACCCCAGTCTAAAGCAATAACACAAACAAAGGGTGTAAAGCTCTCACCCCATTATGCGTGTCTACCCCTAGACACAAGGTGATTCCCGCGACACCGACCCATTGTACAGCAGAGTGACGGACAAACACAGAGATGGGATCAGAGGGTTAGTAACGTAGACTGGAGGGTCAGTCTTTGTCAAACTCAAATGCACCTCCTCGATGTTGGGGTCGGGTAGGGAGGAGGAGGGGTGCTTTTTGGCGGGGTTTCAGATTCAAAGTAAGTGTTTGGTTTAGATGTGCATGCATGTAAAGCAGGGATGGATGGGGGATTCTGGAAGATGTTGGAGGGTCGGGTAGATATGCATTCAACTTGACGCTATGGGGTTGGGGTAGGAGGAGGATACGTGTGGAGACAGGGATCACTGTGGACGTAGACGAGTGTAAAGAATGAATGGGTTATGTGCTAAGAGAAGGGAGAATGGGCGAATTAAGATGGTAAAATCACGTCCGGAGGTGTGGATTCTACACGTAAAATGTAGGAAAACGTAATGATCACCAATTAACGCTTTGTGAACTGTAAATTATGCGAGGCCAGATTATCTGCTGTTGTCCTTGTCACGTTCAACGTAATCCACATCAACGATTGGAATGAGCATCGTGGATAACAGGAGGAAAGACGGTCGTGGGTTGGTGTCTCTGTCACGCACAAGGCCGCAGATCAACACGTAACGTCAACGTCGACGTAATCGTCGCCAACATGCGAATTGATGAGGCGGGTAAAGGGAGGTTGGGAGGTTTTGGGTTGTTGTCTTGAACACGTCCAGGTCCGTAACTGCAGCAGTCTGCTAGCTCATGTCATGCACAGAGGCGTAAAACCAATGTTACGACGTGACCACTAAACGTAACAGAGATGAATGAACCGGTTGGCGGCTGAGTACAACTGTGGTCTACCATGTAACGAAGTCCAACGTTACGTTAACAACTGTTTGTGCAGCAGTTGTCTCTGCTACCATGAATACGTTTTAGATAGTAAATTGATCGAAACGCGTCATCTGCGTCGCGATCTTGTCAGCAAAACGTCTTTCAGGCAAAACGTCATCCAGCGTCGAAAGCCGTGTAATGTTTGTACTTAGCGTATGTTATTGATTGTCATTACACGTCCATCTGATCTATCAACACTACATATCTAAACACATTTTTGTAAGTTGGATAAATTTCCTATAAGACATGACTGCTCAAGAATTCCATTACGTCAAAGCATGACTTAACCTAGAAGGAGGGACCATCGAGACGTTTCTTGAAGTGAATTATTTAAGGTGATTCAAATATATAACTATTAGTTCGTGAAACGCTTTATGATGGCAATGGTTGTCATGCAATTTCAATCATGTATCAGTTTCAAGGAATGAATATATTTGTGCATATATTTGATAACTTCATGATTATCGAACAGGGAATTGAAGCAAAGCTCCTCACTCGACTAAACAAACAAAACAAACGTATTCGAAATGTTAGTATTAAAGGCAAGCCCTTGACCTAGAAGATCATTCACTCTTGTAAAGAAAACATATCGTAAAAGAAATTTTGTGTTTAAAGCGACACTTACACCCACAACCACAACCACACTAGTCACGAAACTAACGTAAATGAACACCTATGCCAGACAAAAGGTGCACAGATGCGGTGTATCTCCCTCACGCGCTCTGGGTGCAGATAAAAGCACGTGCTAACTGATTCACGAGAGACTCCTTGTAAAGGTGAAGTGTTAGTATAAAACATGTCTTTGTTATAAAAAAGGCCAAGATCTAAAGAGAGGCGGGTCACCATTGGTTGTTATGGGTTGTTAGTCCACTGTTAGTTTCATCATAGGTTGTTATGGGTTGTTAGTCAACAGATAGTTTTATCATAGATTGTTATGGTTTGTTAGTCAATAGTTAGTTTCAACATATGTTGGACTTGGTTGTTAGTCAATAGCAAGCTTCTGTTGAACTGTCATGGTTAAAAAAAAAGCTACATGATGCTGTATAAATAAATGGAACCCCTAACAACCCTTAAAACTTATAAGACATGTTTAAATTCGAATTTATTTAATTTCAAATTGACCACAACACCTTGAGACCTCTTAGCATTCAATGAAAAAAGAAATTCTAATCTGTGTATATTTCCATCATAGTGAATGATTTATTCTTTGGGTAGAAAGATGATTAAATGATAAAATGAAGATGAATTGTAGAACCAGTCTTTGTGATGTAAATGAAAGGGTCAAATACTTCACAGAGTCAGGTCCAAATCGGTTATTATTTAAGGGTAGTTAGACTTAATTTACTGAAAGAATATCGAATAGGATTGTCAACGTCTTGTCTAACGTCAACGAGGTACCCTTCTTGGGTTGAACTATGATTAAAAGTTACGAATATACACAGTACAAATAAAATTGATTGTTCAAGATAACCTAGGACTTCCAATTCGAGGTAAAAACAAATAAGGAGACTTTGTAAGTCTAGATTGCCTTTTGGGCTCCTTATTTCATTTCATATCAAACAATCAAGGACTGCATGCCTGTAGTTAACCTACCATATGAAAACCATGTATCTTACACTTTTTTGTAACGAATATTCTCTTGAATCGGTCATTGGTACCCTTATCAGTCCTTCATGTGTGTTGGATAATGTCATTATCCTTTTAATGATTCCTCGCACGTGTGCAGTTGGAAATCTGAGGTTACAGCGACCTTGGCAGTAGACATAGACATAGGGAGATAGAATGTAACTAATGCAATATATTAACGAAATTGTCACTTTTACTGCATAAGTTATCAGAAGACATTCTTGTTGTCTAAAATGGTCACTTTCAGTAGGGTTTAATGGATGTTTAATGTCTTAATACAACTTTCCACATCAAGAAGTGAGCGTAAACCAAATGAATTCTCTGCTTCGTTCCACACGCCAAATGTTTCAACAAACTTATCTGTGTAAAATAAACGGTGTATAAGATGACATCCACATAAAGGATCCGCTAAAAGACCCCCGTTTAAACAACATAGATTCAAGTAATGGTTTCTTATCTGAAAGCTTAAGAGAAATATTTAAAGCTAGACAATAATATAGTACTCAATTATATTTGAACGTCTGTTAAAAAAAGAACCATAAATACCGGTATTTCTTTTCAATTGATTTTTTTCATTGAATTTTATATATTATTTTCCAATAGAAACTTCGTACGGTTACGTTACCTTACGTCGCGGATAGTCTGGAATAGTATTAGGTGGCGTATTCTTTTGAATAATCCTTTATTCGTTACTCTGTATTGCAGTTCTCATCAAAGTAAACCATGCTCGTCCCACTGAGGTAACCCCCTTCAGATTGTGTATCGTAACCTCTGTTACAAGTAGGGCACTTTCTCGGTTAGAAATAGAGAATCCTGATTGGTGACATCAGAAGTTAATTGTTGAATACAAAAATAAGGATGTTACCAGTGCTGCAAACGTTCACAGCCAGGGATTATGAGAGAATAGTAAAATATCTCCCATAGACAACATATAGGTTATGAATTATTTATTTATTTATTTATTTATTTATTTATTTATTTTTTTAATTTTTTTATTTATTTTTTATTTATTTATATTATTCTTTTAGTCTCATTCATAATGATGAACTATTTTATTATTTCATTTGTAATTGAGTTATTTCATCAAAGATTCATTATTGTGATTCATAATTATTAATGACTTCATGATTCCCTTCCAATACAATAACGTTATCTCATCAAAGGAAAGTGTGAACTGGGCTGGGTCAGTCCGGTTTGACACCTTTATCTTCTCCCACACGGCCATGTTGACATTCGCTCTGGGAGTGTTTGTAACAAAATCAGCTGGATATGTTCAGTAAACACCTATTGTTTGTACATCGACTGTGAGAAGCTTGAAGTGTTGGCTGCTACTGTTCTCGAGTGAATGATCGTTTTGTAAACAGTAATTTGAAATGATGATGAGATTATGTATCTTAATTTGTGATTATGTTCATTAGTAACTAGTTTACATGTGACAATCGTTGTTAAAAGCAATAAGGTAGGCCTCGTTGGAACACAATATCGTATACTGTGATATGATCAAACGAGATGAGGTCAATCCCTAATTTAATATTTAAAATCTTAGACATAAAGGTTAAATATTAATTATTTACATATAAATAGAGAATTCACCAACCAGAAATTAAATAGATCTTAGGATATCTAAAGGATATAGTTAAACGTTGTACTTGTAATCTTCATAAAACGTTCGACCATAATTTCATTTTTATACTCCGGTGTTTTTTATATGTTAGTTCAATAATTCAAGGATTTTTCTGACCATTGTTTCTGCACACCCTCATTTGTCAGATTGAGCTGAAGCATAGGCTTGTAGTTTTTGTGTACACTGACGGGCAAACAAAAGGTATATGGCTCAGTTGTATTTATCATATGACTAGTTTGTGAAATTAGCCCAAAACATTAAATCAATCAAAGAATACCTCTACGCGGTTTGACATTTTTTGTTATCATTTATTATTTTTTTGTAGGAAAATTGACATAAATATGAATTTTAAAAATAAATCAACGAAATTTGGTAAAATTTCAATTTTAACTTAATTTCTCACAACAAACGACAAGGGGTGTCAACATAAGAAGAATCTTACAAGTACATAGAAAACGAAACAGAATTCGTTGACCTATGAAATTGAAAATCTTCAACGAAGCTGGTGACTTCCGGTGTGAAAACGTTACACGATATTTGATGGACAACGCTTCTCGCGTTCTAGTATCACCCGACTTATCTCTACATGCATCTTGATTAAGCCTGGGGTACTTAGTTTTCTTCACAAAGAATACCCGTTTTTCTGGACAACAAAATCCGAGCAACATAATGGCGTCTTCTCTGACCAAGATAGCACTAAGAAATCTCTGATGTTGCTGAAGATATGTGTGTTGACCCATCAAAGTGTGACAAAGTAGCGACAGGATGGTGATGAATGGACACTGTGGTCTGAGGTAGCCTCGAACAGCTCATCATGTTTATCGCGACATCTTCTGGTGTGGGAGGTTACAAAGGCAGAGGTACAAGTCCGAAAAGTGAACATTGAAAAGAGACCCTGAAGATACAAGAAAACGGATCGTTGTTGAAAGAATTGATCGAAAGGAGAGATGTCTGAAGAGGGATGATTCAAAGGGGAGAAGCCCAAAATGTAATCAATGACTGGATATTCGAAAGGGTCTATTGAATGGAGAGATGGTTCGGAAAGTAACTTTGACAAATGCTAGGTTCATGAAGTTTCTTCTGAAAAGGAGTACCGATCGAAATCTCAAAGTTATCGGTCTTAGAAGTATAAATGAAATAACCGTTTGCGTTGAGAAGGATCCGAAACATATTATTTTGTCCGTAATGTAACCATTGTAACTGTCAAATAAATACCTTAAACTCGGAGGATGGGCAGTTCAAGTTCTAAATACTTTTAAGAGGTCTAATCAAGTTATGTCAAGTAGCTAAAGGAATCAATTAGTTTTCAAAATAATGATTTACATTATTATATAAGATGTCAAGTCAAGTTAAATGTATTCATCCGTTTATCCAAGAGGAAAGAGAACATGTTTCAGGGATAAATTTCACCATGTTTGTTTGTTACAATGTTTTACCATTGAGTTAGATGTCAGTGTTGATGGGGAATTATCAGAGGACATAGGAGACATGCACCAACTCGAAATTAATCATTGTAATGAATAAATGTCTTTTGGAATTGCTAGTCGAATTTACCCGTCATCAATGGTTTACTCGAGTAAACATATGTTGATTGGACGGTTCAAATAATACATTAATACTAATGTACGTATTCACCGTATTCAAAGTGCATTTTGTCATAAGAATAACATTTCCAATTGTGTGTTGCCTTAATAATGTATATTACATGTTTACCCACTTCGTCACTTGTAGATTTCTTACTTTCTTGTTATGTATTCTAGCCTTGTAAAATAGTTGTTGATTACCTGGAGAGGACTTCTATAAGTTTCACAACTTGTGCCCAATTCATTTCTTAAATGAATAAAATATGTTTTCAATCAAAAAAATTGGACCTTAAAACCCTTAGATTGGTATGACGAATACTTAGGAACAGAGCTTGATCATCGAAGAGGTACTGATGAAACAACTGACCATTGAAGAAGCCGTTTTGAAACAGACTGTTTAGAAGGCATATACCCTGAGACTTACTATTGACGAGTTCCCTATTCAAAGGTTACCAGTGTGATGATAAAGGTAGTTGTTGGAGTTAGTTGAAGTAGGGGCGGACTGGGGTCAAGCATAATTGGAAGTCACGGACACTTGGTTCCGTCTGGTTTTGTGACCTTTTGAAGGACACATCATCGAAATAGTTCATTTCAGAGGTAATTATTGCAGAATGGTTTCATTCTAACACAAACGCGTTAACAATGGATTGAAATTATCTGGTCAGTTTTAAGAGGTTGTACAGATCATTGTTGTTTATTTACTCTGAATTATTCTCAATTTTTAATCTCTAATCTCTCAAAGTTTTAAGACCAATAGTCGATCAGTGGGACGATGAAATTAAATAATCCAGAATTCGCTTATTATTTTTCAAAATAGCAAGTTTATTTTGTCTTTTATCCAAAAATGAAAGTGTTGCAGTGTTTTGTTTTCTTGTCGGCAAGGAATCTTCTGAGGTTAAGTATTTGATTCACGTCTCTAATCTGTAAATTTAACAATAACCCATGAGATGCAACTAATCTGAATACCCAGAGTCATTTATATAAAACGTGTCACATTTTAACCCTTTATAAGTACAAGTTCCTAAACCTCCCACCGAGAAATGTGTAGTTACTTGAGAACCACAACCAATGTAGTTTTCCTGTCTCCGAATGTTTTAATGATATTAACATTTACATTTCTTGCAAATTAACATTTGAAATTTCCATAAATCTTCAGATTTGAGGTCGAAGGTAACTATTGTAGACTTGCTTCACTATACTTATATCACAAATAAAAAGTTTATCGTTCAAAAGACAGGTGTTGTTGTAATATTTAAGTGGTTGAAAAATACTTGAATATATTCCTTAAAATATGTAAAATAAGCATGTTGTGTCACAACAAGAAGGATATATACATCGATATGAAGTTAAATTTAAGAACGAAGAATTTCCGTTAACCGTTTATTAACGAAACTAAACATCTCTGATTCAGAGTTTGAAGTTCAGCACGTTGCAATTGGCTGTTTGTTTCGTAGAGTTTCGACTTCAAAGTGTGTGGTTAACTATATATTCTAGTAACCACGTTTGTTCTCTTGGCAAAAGGTCTATCATCAACCCGCCGACAGAGAACGAGGATTTCATGTTGAAACAATCTTTTTTCCGCAATAAAAGAAAATAGGAAAATTGTATCGATTTCTATGTACATGTGTGACGAATGTAAAAGTTCACTTGGCGTAAACGGGAATTTCAGAGAATCTCCATTTCCAGTCCATTTAAATTGTCTATGTTTGATATTTTGGTTCCGAATTTTGTGACAGTCAACCAAGATTTAATGTTGAACAAGACGGACTTTACATGAAAGAAACTTGGAATTTCGTTGGGTTTTTTTTGGGGTGTTTTTTTTTTGTTTATCTCGGTTTTGATGACGTGCGACGTCAATTTAGATTTAGTCGTTAACTAAGGCAATGATCATGTTGCTTTTCGAGCTAACGCCCCCACGCCCATTGGGACACAGTAATCTTGGGTTTAGTGGGGGCATCTGTGATTATTCACATAGCTTCTGTGAAACATTACACCGGTGTCACATATAATTGCTACCTTTATCTTTGTAATTTATCATATTTGAAATATGAATTTTATTGCGTGTCTTAGACTAACAATTACCATTTGAAATTTGAGTAATTTGGCATTATCTAAACTTGAAAGCTTGTTTTATGTGTCAACGTATGTTGATAATACATTTCGTAAGAGAAAAGAAGATTAAAAGTTGGGTTCCATTAATGTTATTGCCTTTTACTGGAAAAGTCTTTGAAACATGAGTTACTTGGCATTATTGAAAGTTTAAAAGCTTTTAGCGTGCTACCGTGTATTAATTTTAAAGGAGACATACAACCTTGAGAACTTACAAGAACAGCAAATGTTATTAAGAACTCTCTACCGTTCCCATTAAGTCATAAATTATGTAAGAAGTGTATATGAATAATGTTAGATTAGATTGTAGATGTTGTTTGCTTATCACTGTATGATATTTTCTTGATAATTAATGGTAACCGAAAGTTTTGGAAAACAAACATGTTAAATTTGATTGAACAGAAAAGCTGAATAAATCATATATATGGACTTTTAGATCAAACATAACACGCACATCCTTTACAGAGCGGAAATGGATTGTCATCAGTTATTCGAACCAGACCAAATTGATATTTTCCATTAACAAAATGTTCGTGATCAATGTGACACCCACAACGTAACGAGACATCCATCAAAATACCGACAAAATTAATGAAAGCAGTAATTGAAAAATAACAAAGCTTCAAGTTTGTCTCCCTAATCCCACAATGCACTTCAAACAAGTCTCTTCCGGCACATCAGACACGCCGACGTCCATCATCTTCAATGCTTAATCCAGCGTCCACCAAAGTGACCACTGGCAGGGTCCCCATACCTTGACCCCCGTCCTCTCTACCTTCACTGTATGTGAATCATTACCGTCCATCCTCAATATTTACAAAGTCTTTCCATTTAATGACTGATATAAGCATCAGTCCATTCTTTAAGCATCCGAGGTTGACGAACGGTACATCGCTGCAATCCACGTCATACATATAGAAAATATAAATAGTATCCCTTTTTTTCATTCTTAAAGACTGAGATCAATCCATCTTCTTTATGGATAACTCACTAACTACTAACTAATGAGTAATATTTTGACCATATACATGTATGAACAATTCTTCATCTCAGAGTGCAGTTCCAGCATAGTCTAGCTAATTTAGAAATAATGTTCAGCAGTCCAAATAGTCAGTCATCATTTACGCTATAACCCCAACCACACCTTACTGACCATCACCAAAGTACAAAAGAGGGGACATGCAACCTGCATTCCTAACGTCGATCCCTTAGTCAGTTCTGTCCAGTTTAACCTCTGCTTGACCATTATCCAATGGCCACTGTCCTAAAGGTTAATCCCTCTTACAGACAGACAACAATCCTCCTTTGATCCACCCACTGCCCGGTGACATTGTCATAATAAGAAACACCCCCTTCCCTTGAATCCACCTTCTATACACACACACACACACAAACACACACACACACACACACACACACACACACACACACACACACACACACACACACACACACTAGCCCATGGTCACACCTGCACCCACGCCCACGCCGATATCCATACCCACACCCATTCACACGTCGATGTCCACATCAAGGCTCACGCCCACTCTTTGTTTCACATCCACACCCACTCGAAAGCCCACGCCAATCCCCACACTCTCAACCACGTCCACATCCACATCCACGCTCAAATACACACCCAACACCCCTTATCAAGGACTGATAGATGATGGTCAAACATGCAGACAACAATATTATCCATGCGACAACTATGCGCAGTGGCGAAGCTCACCAATATCCGTTGATCAAAACATGGGAACAATTATCATAATCCATCTTAAGTATAGAGAACGAATCCCTCCTTGGAACCACCCGGTATCAACCCAGACGCGCGCTCCTAGTATGATAACACAGGCCAATAATCATAATTCCTCTGACGAACAATGGACGACCTCTTCTTCGGAACCACTCGGGAATCTCTCTTGGACGACACCTGTTATCCCATACCCACTGTCCGTCCCCTCCCAAAATGCGCGGTTCTGATCACCCCCTCGATGAAGACATGGGGGATGATAGCAATAATAACGTACAACCTCCAATTGTCATAATCAGGGACAACCCTCAGGACATCTGTCTTGGTAATTATGGGTTAAAACCCCGGATTAGGAACAATCTTACAGCACCACCTGCTGTTCCTGGCCAACGCCGTGCTCACGAACTGTTATTAGCATTAAGTCGGGCGCTTATAGACGGCTAATTATTTTAGATACAATAACCCCAGGGTCTCCTGTAGGTCAACAGTTACTGTCACTTGGTTATTAATCTTACAACTGGGATGCTGATCACTAATTGGGTAAAATGATTTTCCTCTGGTGATATATTGAATTGTGTTTGTTGTTTGATGTTGATGAAAGGTGAAGATGACATGTAACTTAGAAAATGATCACATATGATTTGAATTTTTAAAAATATATCTGACCGTAACGCAGTAGATGCAATGCACGCCAGTAATGATAACATGACACGCATAGAATAACAACTTAATAGAATGCTCCTTTTTGGCTTGTAACATTTATGTATTTTTACATAGCCAGCTTGAATGGATCTCATTTACCTTGTTCTTCCGTTCAGAGCACTAAACCAAATTGTTGAAACAGCTGGTTGAAAGCGATTTTGAAAATAAACATCGTTTAAATTAAAGAACATCTTCATATGAAAAATGAACCGGTTTTATTTACCATTACTTTGGATTGATATTATTTATCTTCACATATTACTCACCACCGGAATATACTTATACGGCAATATTAGACCACTGTAATATCACTGCAAGTAAGACATCATTACAGTGAAGTTGTGACGTCACAATGGTCGAAGCGTCGTCACAATTGTACATGACTCGGGGAAATCTTACTTTTAGCACACTGTTAGTAATTTCGCTTGATAAATGTGGACAAACAATAACAGAATACTAAACTTCCCTCAATATGATACCACTTTTGTTAAACTCGTGAATGATTCAGTATCAAATTCGCTTTCGCTCGTATGTTACAAAATCATTAACTTGTTTTATAAAACTGGTATTCAATGGAATATCGTTCAGTATCCTCTATATCCGGAAAGGTTATGATACAAAACGTTTGTAAAGAAATGCACCCATGTGCCCTTTGTCGTACAACTACAAGCAAGCAGTGTTGAGGTGAGACTCGATGGCCTGATGTCCTTCTCTCTATGGAATGTATACTTGTACTCAATCTCTTTCATGTGTCTTGTCTCTCGTCTCTCAACCACGTACCACAGTAGATATCAATTATAGTAAGCCTTAAGGAAACAATGGAAAATGTACACTGTTAGCTTCTCGGGTCAACATACACCTGTAAATGTTGAGGACAAAGGTGGTTGTTTTCTTTGAAGTTGATAAAGAATAACAGAGTATAGTGAGAGTTCAGAGCATTTAGATATGAAATACGAAAATATTATATATTCTGGATTCGAACTTCTTACTTCTAAATAACACATTTAAATATGTCATCCGGAAATTGTTGTAATTTCTACACGAATATTATGTTATTTCAGTGAAGGAAAACTGTTCAATGTCACATGTTCATATATTGTATCAACTAAATTATTAACTCGTTTCTGTATACAATGTCCTTCTGTTGTCACAGCGCAAGAAGAGTAAGATCATGTTAAGCAGAAAATAACATTATGTTTGATGGATATATGTGTTGTTTTTGTTCTGTACCTGCATAAAGAACATGTATACTTAAGTGTATATTTTAGTTTGATACATCAACAACAACGCATCTCGTTTTTCCCCTAAAAAATATAACTTCATAACACTTACATTAATTTTCACAGATATGGTTAACAAACCGATAACGTTCTTGTCATCTATATGCAACACTTTGTTAATATAGTTTATGATGACATTTCCTTGTTTTTATTTCTTATTTCCTCATTACTTATATTCCTGGACATATACTATTGAAGACGTACAAGTAACCCACCTACCATTGAGCAATGTCTAGACTAGCGTGTTGTGTTCGTATTCAACCTACATGGTAAGGATCGTCCAGGTCAGTGTGTAGTCGGTATACAAGGGGTGTGTGTGATCTTGCATATCTGACATCATTAACGTGCATCTTTGGATTTGCAGGTATTCAGATAGTGTATTCAAGCTTTTTTTGGTCTATTTTTATAGATAACTTGTAACTTTCAATACTAATGACAAAACATAAGAAAAGTGAACTCTCTAAAAAGGGACATAATTCCTATGATAAATTATGTGCAAACTGTTAACTTGAAACATGTCATACCAGAAATGAGGCGACACAAAGGGTTTGACATGAAAAGAAAATTTAATCATTCGTAACACAAAGCAATACAAAACGTTTTTTTGCGCTTTTATTTCAAAACTCTCATTTCGACTTTTAGTAAAGAAGAAAAAAATAAATCTTGAAATATATCATAAATAAATATGGGAATATCAACCCATATCCTGAAATAATGAGTCGCTACACAACCAGAAGACAAATGTAGCAAACCTGTGACAAATTAAAATAATTAATCAATGTCAGTAATATAGGTAACTGAAGAATTTCAAGCTTTTGAAACTATGTCAGAAATTAATTGTAATCATCCTAATTCTAACGCAATTACAAAAGCTAAAGTTCGTATTGAAACACACTTAGTGCCAAAACGTGCAGTGACAATTCAATATATCAGTTGTTCCAGGAAAGTGTTACTCTCTCCAAATAATCAGCACAGACACTTACAGCTGTTTCCAGACTCCTTCAAGACGTCATGGGGAATCTGGAGATACCCGACCTCCCTGGGAATAGAAGATTAGAGCATTAGTCTATCCTGTAGGACAGTTAATGAATGAGCGTTTACTCATTTTTATCCATGGAAATAAAACACTTTAATTTTACTCGACAATAGTATAACAGACAAGTTTATGTTGGAGGCTGATTGAATTATGTTTATATGTACTAAAAGTTTTACTTATGGCAAATATTGTCGATCGGGTCTTTGAGGGAACATTGAGTACATAAGAAAACAATATTTTCTGGATACTTATATCTATATTATGTGGATATATGACATTTTGGAGTATATTCTCACTCCTTTATAAGGTGGGATCATTATAGAAGATGTTATCAAGAGCATCTTGTTTTCTTAATATAATAGATTACAAGAAACTTCTGTGACAGTTGAAACTTTACAGCCGTTTTTCGTTTTAAATTTTAAATGTAATTAAAATACATGTTTTTTTTCTGTAAAAAGAATTATGTTTTAGCCAAACTGCTTAAATCGGAGCTCATGTGACTTCCAGCATTGTAACACATATACTTAAAATCATTATTGAAAAATCAAATTAATAAATTGCAAGGTGACATAGGGAAACTAATAAAATGAACTCCTCTGTCTATACACACACCACCTGTTCCTCGATGTCAAGGCACCGATCATTTAGGCTCAGATACCTATCACCAGTCACAGTGAAACTAATTGGTAGAAAAGTAAAAAAGAACAAAACTTTAGACTTTATAATAAGCATTCTTTTAAAGAACCTGACAAAACCAACTGAGCTATCTTATCACCAGAATTCCATATGATAGGTTGCTCTTTTATTTTTTTACAAACTCGAAGTGAAGTCAGCGTTTTTGCATTTTATGTTCGACCAAGGTTTTATATTTGTATGCACTGGTAAATATAAGTCTATGGTTCGTTAAAGGCAGGGTTCTATCAGAGGATTTTGTGAAACATTCTTGTTATGCATATACATGATTAATGCATACCTTTGCTGTAACACAATTCAGTTGAATCTGATTACTGAAATGATTTGATGATTTTAGATTTGACTTATTGACAAAGATTAGTGAACATCAATTCCAAAATAAAAGCAATGAGAAGTTGTTCATCTGCGTTACAAAGCCGGAAATCTTTGTTACGTCATAACGACAGATTATTGATCTAATGATATAGTATAGCGTCCACGAGTGGAAACCACATTTGAGAATTATGGTTTGCGGGGAAAGCAACATTGCTTGTGGACGCCTCATTGCCACAGTTGAGTACTGAATTACTAAAGTATTTGTAACTTTAAGGATATTTAATCAATGTCTATAATTTAAAGAGTAAAAATTAGTAAAACCACAGTGAGTTATTTTTATTTCACGTAATTCACGGATATTCTGATGTAACCCTCACTTTCAATTATTGAAACCTGAATTGTTGAATACTGTAACTCTGAACATATTCATCGGACTATCGGATGATGTTGATACTTTTCTACCCTACGGTGATGTATTTTACTAGTATAATAGTTATCAAGTCTCATTTACATGTACGATTAGTTGACTCTAGAATAAACTCTTTGTTTCGGGAAAACATGATGTCACGTGTTACATGACGTCAGAACATTGTTGCATATCGTCAGGGCATTGTTGTCATCAGTTCTAATTAATGTCGGATACAATAGTTTAGTTTTGTTCACTTATATCGGCTACTTTGAATAATACTTCGTCTTCTGTATCTGAGTTTATAACTATATGGAATATTGTAAGGACCTGACATTCATCGACGTCTTGTCTACTATATTGAGACATACAGAGATTTGTACTGCAACATTTGCATCTGTGCTAACATACTGGGGTCAGACAGGGGGCAGTTCTAGGTGTTCAATAATACAAATTGTCACTTATAAATATCCCTTAATTAAGCGAACACCAAGGTCAAATTTATAAAATCTCGTTTTCATCTGGAAAAAAGAATGGATACTGTTAAAATACCATGATAGGGACTGTGTGAATGTCAACATGTTAACGCCATTCTTACTAATTTCACGTTGACGCTTTCCATTTGTCAAGATTTATGTCAACCTTTTCTTTTAGAACGTAAAACCAACAAATATTGATACTCTGGACAGCTTTTCGCACCATATGGACGTATTTACCAACTGGTCACCTTGTACCGTGACACTGAGTGACAGAAACACTATAAACATATTTAGAGACGCACATGACAGTACTACAACACTTGCAACTGTACTGACAAAGCCTAAGATCAGACAAGGGGCGGGACTAGGTGCCCTGTCATTCTGAACTGTTCGTGTTTCTTCCTGCAGTGTAGAAACTACACCAGATAGTCAGTCCTTTGAAGTAGAAGATAACTGTAAGGGTGTTTCTTCTGCTTCTTCTCTTCTTCTTTCAATAACATCTCAAGGAATTTATTTTCCAAAAGAGACTCGTATTTAGTTAATCGTCCATTACACCATGAACATCATTGTCAAGCCTCTGCTATAGTGGAAATGCTCCCATAATTTCAAATATTTTCCCATTACATCGTTGAGTGTGTATATAGAGTTGCCAAATGAAAACTGTGGAGAGAAATAGTTCACTATTCAATAGAATCAAAACAACAAACGTCATCGATATTCTAAGCCACCTCCAGAACAGTAAACATCCAGATACCAGACAGTGTCAGAAAAGGACACGGGTGTCCGCCCTATGATGTATTGTGTTCTCCCGGGTGTCAATTGACATGGATATCTACTGTACACTAAACCACTGGTCAGGGAATGCAGAGATGTGTTTTGTTTCTTAAGACATTTAAACCAGTCGGACCACCTAGGTATTAGAAGGGAAATGAGATACGGCAGTTGATTGGCAGAATCCATTTGGAGACAGATGCCAGGGAGTGAGTTTCATTCAGTGAAGAATTATCATCATATACCGTTTTCATCTATGTAATACAAATTAAAAATACATGCTGATGCAAGCAACGTAATTGAAAGGTAATGTCATATTAATTTATTATTATATTGTTTCCAACACATCTCATATATTCATTCACCCAGTATGTAGAGGTGATGACCATATAGAGGAATCAAAATAATGTATGTACACACTAAACATTAAGAGCGAGAAGTGGCATTCAAATGTTAATAAATAATTGAAATACGTTGAAGTAATAACTTCATAAACATGATATTGTCTTATCTTTCAGGTATTCACGTTGGTCTGTACAAAATTTGGATAATATGAATAGACATGTATACAATTTGTATTTCTACAGAATCGTTGAAAATGCTTTGATAAATAATACAGGAGTAAATTGACTCGATATTTGGAGCTGATAGAACATATTCCGCCTTCTACCATGTTGAAATCATCATTTCAATACAGACTGTCTGATGGCTTTCGCCAGATTTAATGTTTTAGTACCAGGTTTACATCTTTTTTTTGAATACAGTTGGCTAAGCATACATCTTGACACTCATCACGCGCCTACATAAACCTACTATACAGTGGGCAGACAACTCTCATCACAAGAATCTGTTAACCATCTTATCCTCAGAATGATGCCGATGGAAGGAGAGAGATTTCAACCATGTTGTTGTGATACTAAATATCACCAGGGCATTAGAACCTTGAAGACAGGTCTGTTTCCAAGCAAAAACCTTCAAGGAAGATATTCTTATCAAGTGCAATAATGTATCGTATTATTTGATGAACACATTGAGAAAGGGTTGTGGCAATGCATCTTATTCATAATCTGAAAATGCGTTAGCTATAGACTTAATGAGACTGTTATTCGCTATTCGTTATTTAAATTAAACAATGTTTTACACTAAGAACCTCCTCTTCTATATTTCATCATATGCTATTTGACATAATAGTTGTCCTTTCCTATAAGAGCTATAATGGGTTATCGAAACACTAAACATGTATATGTGTATAAACGTTTTGAAGAAAAGGTAAAGATATAAGGTCACAGTTATCCCATGCTAACAACAGCTGTATAATCAGTAGCACGTGCACTATCATCCACGTGCAACGGAAGTGACAAATATCCGCTTGTGGACGAGTATTGTTTTCTTTATCACTCACATTTGGGAATGTAGAGGAAATCCGTTTTCGAGTAAATAACTTTATGAAAAGCTTCCTGTTATGGAGTAATTGCGGGTGAATTTTCTTGCATTATCATGAAAATAATCCCTTAGTTTTAAAAGGTATCACTAGGGGTTCCATTCCATGTTATTGTTGAATACAACTATGCCTTGCGTTAGATATTTGTGTTAGTTAGAAGGTTTGGTATACTATACTAGTATATAGGGTGAGCATTTTATTTGTTCAAACAAGTATAACCCTAAAAGTATTTAAAGTACAATAAAAAACAAAAATGAACCTTCACAATTGGAACAATATAGCTATAACAATGAGTAAACAATTACTAGTATTAAGCTAATAGGACTTTCACGCCTACTAACTAACCTACGTTTGTGTCAAGTGATCTCAAATCTATGTGTCTCATTCGCAATAAAATTGTTTAAAGACTAAATTTGTCGAACGCATACTAAACGTGTGTGGCGAAAGTAGATTATATATCTAACAAACCAAATCCAAGGAGATGTAAAAACGAAGTAATGACGTTTCTCCTTGAACTTCAAACGTTAACATTACCCATTATGTCCATCTATCATAAAAAGAGACGGGCTGAGAAGACCTCCCTGCCACTACCAAATCAAATTATTTCAACATGACATCGTTAAAGGCTATCAAGTGTTTGTGATAAAATTTATAGAGCCACGTTGGCTACCGTATTAACAGAATTCGAATATCTGATCCTGAAAACCAAGTCCCAAGTTGACGTTCCTTTATCCAGTCGTCTTTAACACAGGGACTAAAGGATTTAAAATTATTTATACATGACTCAAATACGTATTATATTTAAACCACATATCCACATGTATATATTACAAAAGTATTATACCTTTGATATGCAACTTTGATTAAAATCAGATGATGTAGATACGTATGTAACTATATCTCCAAAACATTTAAAACCTTATCCTTATCTGCTCATTTATCACAAATAACACGCCGTTGCATGGTTCACCTGTTGACCACAGAGTTTGGGAGGAAGGCTAGGGACGTGTAGACATATATGTCAGATGGTTACCTTTAAGAAACTGAAACTTAAGATGTACATGTACGCAAAACATAGGTATTGTGTAGACATGAGTTGTAATCATCCTGATGTAAATCTCAGCTCATTCTTCAAACAGGTCACACTGTCCGAGTGAATGCACTGTGGCGGTGTTTAACACGCACTTACTTTGGATCTACAAGTAATAATAATAATAATAATAATAGTGCATATTTATAAAGCACACATATCCACGCTCGAAAGCATGCTCAAAGCGCTAAACATATAATGCTAATAAATAATGATAAGTACCTGCTATTCTGTCACATATATTTTATTTTTCAGCTAATATATGTTAAACCTTTTTAAAAATGATTACTTTGCATTTACTCATTTCAGGAATGCGCGAACTGTCTTTTTTTAAATTGGGTTATTATTATAAATGGAATGGAACTACTTTTGCAACAGAAATTAAATAATTTTGTAGCTGAACTAAAAAACAAAAGATAGGTAATTAGCTATTTTTTCTACCGTATATAAATATGTTGTATTCTTGGAACAAACGACAATTCCTTTTCAGACGACAATCGGTGACCGCCAATGCTGAATGCATATAACAATATAAGGTAAAACACTATTCGGACATTGCAACGATGTTAATCTACGTCTACGACTGCATATACTTACTATAGGTCAGATTACTTTCATCATACCAACGTTATGCCCTCGATATTTGACTATTTGATTGGTGTGGGATACCTGATGGGAACATGTTATTGAGTTGACCTCAACCGCTTGAAATCCTATACACTAGTCACAGAATATTTCCTTAAAATCGATAAATAATTCTTCAAATCCTTGCAGCCAAGTGTCACAATATCACGAAATACAAAATAGAAAATACGCCCATGTTATACAACATGAAAAAAACCCAGAATAACTTAAACGAACTTAAGTTACTTCTTGCTGTAATTAAAAAAGGAAGTTATAGAATCAGTATATGTAATACAGACAAAAGGGAATGGTAATAAACATAGAAATGCACTCTTTATCTCATGTATACGCTTTAGTTTCCGAACCAGACATCAGATTGCCTACGGCATTTAGGACCACGAAGCTTCCTCCTACATCATGTTATAAACAATCCACATTGTTGGGCTGACAGAGAATGAAGGAACCACCTGTTGACTACCAGTCAGACACACACAGAGTCATACTTATGCTTTGTTTTACTGTTATTTGTTTAAGTAGGTGACTGTTTTGATCGATTTTTAGGTTTATTTGCGAGATCACTTATTGTTAAATTTATGTTCAAATGCATTTAACCTGAACACGACAATATTAAATTATCTGAAAGGTGGTTTATGGTTTGTAATGTTTCATTTAGATTCCAGAGTCTAAGCCTTTTTTGTCAAAATCATATGCAACTGATATAACGTTTACAGCTTGAACAACAGTAGACATATAATGTATGACAGCATGGTACATCTTAAAGGGGCAGTTGCACGTTTTTTTCGCTCAAATAAGTTGAAAAATAATGTCACCAATAGTGAAACACCCTTCTCTCTTCGGAAAATCAAGTCACCAAATGAGTGTACATGGTTCCGTAAAGCCATGGGAATAGTTTTGTAATACGAAATAATAAAATGTGTTCACGTTAAAAGAGCCGCCATGTAATTGTTGCTTTATACGCAACACCGTTATTACAACTGCGGATAATTCGTTGATGTAATAAGATGTTTTACCCTCTAAAGTAAATATAAATGACATAAACTTTCATTATAAATGGGAAATTTGAAAAAAATTCTAAAATTTTGCGCAGCCCCTTTACAGCCCCTTTAAGGGTTTGAGTAAGGAAATGCGGGTGGAAATATATTACCATTGATATCTAGCACCAAAGAGGACCAAAACGGGGAACAGGTCAAAATGGCCACACGACAAAATGGCCACACTGTCCCCAGTCAAAATGGCCAAAGGAAAAAGTCAAAATGGCCACAACCCCCAGTCAAAATGGCCATATGAAAAAGTCAAAATGGCCAAAGAAAAAGTCGAAATGGCCATATATATTTTTTTATGATCATAACATAAAAGGATCTTCTCACTGCCATGTTAACAAACGAATTCCTATACTCAGTGATAACCAAAACGTACCAAAATGTACACTGTTCAAATCATCATTGGACCTGGTTTGATAATGATTTTGATTTAAACATATTTTATTCAATAAAGAAAGGGATTAGGAACAAGTTATCCAACTTAGGTAACCTTCTCCCAGGTATTTACAAAGTTATAGCATTATAACAATATAAATTTAACATGGACAGAGATATAATACAGAAATGAAAATAGGATATTTACAGAGAATTTAAGACATATATGCATCAATCAAGTAAATCGCTTGCTGTTTGAAATATATTGTTGTACGGCTTTAAAAATTGCCTGGTTTTTAAAGTAAGACAGATTCTTGTTGCCATTTAACAGTAAATCCAAATTTATGGCATCATCATGTACATGCAATTTTTTTTTTTTTTTTTTTTTTTTTTTTTTTTTTTTTTTTTGATAATGATACCATATGACTGGTAGCCCTTTGGCAGCAATAATTGCATACTCCTTCACGAACTTCCCAGACTATAACGTTTGCTTCCAGAACTTCCAGTGCCCAAGGGTGCGGGGAGGAGAAATCTGTCCTAGCAGAACAGGGGTGAGCATAGGGAATCTGAAGGGAGTTACCCCTATAGGAAGAGAATGAGAGTACGCACACTTGCGCCAACCTTAATAGTCATTTTATATCACACAACTGTCTACATCAGACAAGATATTCCTCAGGGACATTGGAATATAATGTTGCTTATATTTCGTATAGGTACAAACAATACCTAATGTTTGTAGATATAGGAGCAGGTGGAGGCAACACCTGAAGACACCTGCCATGCTAAAGTAATCATTCAAGTATGATACTACACGGTATAATGTATAACTCTATCATATTTTTACATATATTCATAACTCATACGGGAGCTGGCATATTCTTATCACTATTCTAAGTACACTTAGAGGTATATCATCCATTTCAATAGGATCTTATTTTACGATGAAACAATTGATATTCCTAACATCGTTTCAGAAAAACCGTTATATAAACGACTAATTCAGCAATAGTAGAAACAACAAAACTAATGTGTCATACATTCTTCAAGACTTCTCCCTGTCGTATATCTATATCACATAACTATCATATTTCAGTTATTCAATGTGTGTCCATTCACTCATATAGTTGCATCATATAGGCAATATTCCTAACATAACCGCTAAGTGACATCATGTAATCACTTATCTAACACCCAATCATAACGTTATAAGTAAGCATATAACAGAAAGTGTTATAATTCACTCTGTGTATTTTGTCACATTCTAAGCCACAGGTGAGTCCATATAATCGTAACTATAGGTAAACTTCCATATAACTCATAGACAATAGACCAGAGTACATTCAATAGATAAGTAAATACAATACACGTGTCAGTTTTGACACTGTTGCCCTCTTCTGACCCCAGTAAGACATGTCCAGCCACTCCGGACAGTGGTCATTGCATGATATATCCAATTTATTTCAGAGAGACAGGTGAACGTCACAAACCATTAAATCCACTTATGAATTACTCTCCCTTTCATCATGGTCCTGCAACTTACACACCATTTGAATTTTTTTTGCCGAAACATGATTTTTGACGATATTATTGCCAACTCTTTGATGGACATTTAGAAGTTGATTATTTTGGTTTTAAATCATGCTTTTTATGGATAACAACTTCTTTATTATGACCATACACGGTGTTTCGTAGTAATAGTATATGCTTACTCCTTCATCAGGTGGAATGTACTATTACGATTATATTTAGTAATTATTAATAAGTAACCTTTCTTGCCCACATTGAAATTTAAAAACATTTAAAGCATTAGTAAACATTAAAGAATGTGTGAAAGACTTGAAACAATGGACCTTTTGCCACGAGTTTACCTGTTGAGAACGTTAACTTCTTCAGGTACTGTGACAATTTAAGGTAAACGATACCATACCTATCTTACCTGTCAGGTGAGGATTGACAAGTCACGTGACCATGACACCTGTCCATACAGACAGGTATGGTCAATGTTACTACTTTAGGGATACACTATTCGATGTTTATACCTGGACAATAGGTGAATAGATACACACCAACACATTATACCTGGTCAAATAAGCCGATCTCGTTTCAATGGCCTGTTCTTGCCATGCGGAAAAGGTTTATTTGCATTCTTCCTCTTTGATGGTATTTTTATTTTTCTTTTGTCGGGTAAGCAAAATAAAAAGAGATTTGGCCAAGATAGATTACTTTGAAAGATAAATAGAGAGAGGGACTGTCGTTCGCCTGTTATATTTACCTACGGTTCGTTGAAATTCTTTGGAAGTTTAAAATAATTTCCAATGACACTTACGTACTTTTTAACCGTGTTTCGTTTTAGAATTAAACTATACCTTGTCACACACTGACAATAAAGTATCATAATTTAAACTCTTCCCCAGGCTATGGTCATCACTTCACTTAACCTGCAACATTTAATTTATGTTTCTTATTCATTAATATTGAGTAAAAAAATATCAATATAAGAATCAAATAACAAATATGATAATTAATATACAGCATTTATGCACTCGGACCTGAAAGTTTCAGGAAAAATGGTCATTGTTCATTTTGTAATCGCAACAAAACAAAAAATATAACATGACATCAACCACCGAACGACCGCGTATGCATGTTACTTATTTATTGTAACTCATCATATATATATATACACGAGAAGCTGCCCCAAACCACAGACACACCTCTTTGTTAACCACTGTAAAATATGGACCAATATGAGGACAGGCTTACAATAAAAACTGAAATCGTATTCGTAAAATAGGCAGTAAAGATAATGCCTTAGTCACGACTACCAGTGTTAAATAAGGTGTAGCAGCACATTACATTTGATAAGTCATGATTAGAAATATCACTTAACAACAACTGTTTCCTATCACTTTTTCGTCGTACGTTTTCCCCTTAACTGACAAAGTATTTGACCTGTCCAATTAAAGAAAATAGTATAGAGAGAAGAAGTCATGCATTGATATGTCTGTCCTTTCAGAGTGTTTGAACACACCACATCTTCATGTTGATGCCATATAAACCGGCTGGTTGTAGGAATTGCGCATTTGTGTCGAGGAACACTTGATGCTCTTTTTTGGAAATCATTGGTAAGACAGAGCTAGAGGTAGGCCTAAATGTAAGGCAATGCAACAGCACTCTGGTACTGAAGGTGAATGTTCATACTAAACTAAAGGATGACAAAGATTGGGGAAGAAGGACAGTGAATATAAGCTTACAGTGTCTTCCAATAAAAGAGAACATTTATCTTCTACAGCCTTTTATACTGAATACCAACATTACCGCAATGATTTTAACAACGTTTAAATGAACCAATAAACAATGAACAAGAGGAACTATACATATAACAAATACTAGCAAATAATGGACGAATCAACACACCACAGCGTGAAAAATCAACAACTCTGCATTTCAAATGTCATATTCTTTCTTGACAAACACGGATCCTTCCATCTCGGACTAACTACGTGACTGTCTAAGGTGTCAGTACATACAATCGGTTTACAAACCCATCACTTGTAAACTGGTTCTAAAAGCATGGATGTTTCTCAAGAAAGGATTGAGTTTTGACATTTCAGAATGACAGTTTGTATTGTTGAGCACCTAGACCTGCCCCTTGTCTGACCCCTGTTAGCACAGATGCATGTGTTGCAGTTCTGATCTCTAGCTATCTCAATATTGTTAACATATATGTCACTTAATATATCACAATTTGTCACTAATTAGTAGCTGTAAATCGTCTTGCTCTAAAACCGCGGTTAAGAAATTGAAAACATATGGTTTGAACTACTTAAAGCAATCAGTCCGAATCCTAAACTAAAATACTATAAGTCAACAAAATATTCGAATGCACAAAATGTTAAAGTTAAACATTCTTCAACGTATCTAAACGTGTTTCCTCGTCAAAACAGAGTTGTTTGTTTTTCGGATCAAATGAATGTTCCTAAGAACTCATTACCAATGATATTGTTTGTACTCCTGTTCCCCCAGAGGACACTTTTTCAGTGACAGTTTGTATTGTTCAACACCTAGAACTGCCCCTTGTCTGACCCCTGGTTTGTGTTAGCACAGATGCATGTGTTGCAGTGCAAATCTCGGACCATCTGATTATTGTCTGTCACTCAAAATGTTTAGAGTCGATTTGCAGTAGGCCATATGTCATGAATCTCTCAACTTATGTCTTAATAGCTTTCTAAACGACGCACAGAGAACACTTCTCTGAAATAACTAATGAAACAGCATTTTGAAAATCTTTCTTGTTGCTTTCTCTTCTGTTGTGGATTCATTCTTAGCTCCAATTTCAAATATTAGACTGGCATTCCCTTCTTACTTTTCAGCGTTAGCGTTTCAGATTAGTTATCAAATATTTTATTGATCCTAACAATTTTATTCTCCTTTTAAATCATCATTTACCCAAGAATTATACATATATGATTTTAATAACATACATTAGCGGAAAGCACTACTAATTTTCCGAAGCTCATATAATCATCTAGGTATACAATGTATTAGAAAAGGTTTTTATGATTTTTATGAACGTCTTAACTCTAAATGTTCTTTATGTAAAGTAATCGAAGATGAAATCCATATTATATATGATTGTCCAATGTAGCAAACTCTTCGTGACGACGAATCACTAATAACAGCAGAACGATTTTAAATAATTAATGAATTCAAAAGAGTATAGGAAACTTATTGTACAACATTTTTCGTATGCGTGGAGAACTCCTCTAATACGCATGTGTGTATTTTGTGCTCGATAATAAGATTCCATAACAAAAGGTTGAGATCTACGATTATTATTACTAATCCTTTCAGCATGATGTAGATGTTATACTATTATAAACATAACAACTTTGATGTGATGAGGGTTATCTGCCTCTGGTAAATATTGGTAGTTAGGTGATGAGTGTCAAGAGGCATGTTTAACGACTTGATACAAACATGACCTTATGTCGAGCATATACAAGAAATAATCTCAGGGTTCATGGTAGTCCTGCGACGTGACCATATATCTTTGTATTTTCAGCAGTCTTGTGCATATTCCGTAATTTCAAACATAGACAACATTACATGAAACTCATGATTTTTGTAAAAAGACAACGTATTTCTGTATTAATAATTAAATGTACGTATTTCTTCATTTGAAGGGCATTCTAAAACCTGAAATAATGAAGAATGAAAGTAATAGACCCTTCTGTAATGCTCAACGTTGATTGCCACCGTCAAACAAGCGGTAACTCCATGTATCATTAAAGAGAGTCTCCTATATCATGTCGTTATGAGCCCAACGCAATGGCTGTAATTATAAATCGTATAATAACATGAGAATAACATGTATTGGTAAAAGCAAAAAAGACACAACATGTCTCTGACTTACACCCATCGTAAAATTTCAAATGATGGTGTAACAAATACATTGTAGGTGAATAACAGGTAGTTTGACATTAAAAAAACCCACATCAAATGTATAATACATGCATTTCTACTAATTGTGTAATTATGTAATAAATATAATCTGATAACTATGTGTTACATTATATCTTACATAGTAGTTGGTAAATGTATACTCAAAATAAGTACATTTTAAACACGGTTTTATTTTAAGGAAGGTCCAAAGTGAACCTGGAGTTTTTGAGAACTGAACCAAGATTTATATCACAGTAATATTACCTACATGAAGGCAATTCATGGGTTTCACTTACATCTATATATCGAGTTTCAGCTTCATAATAACATGCCTCTGACATGTATTCATACAAGCTGTCATTGAAGAAATGTGTTAAAGATAAAAACAACGAGGACCTTTAATTTTAGAAGAGATTACACCACACAAGGTACATTCACATCTGTATACATCAAAAGGTTTAGGAGAATTTGAAAAATTCCAATAGCAACTTAATATCGAGCAGATAACAAACTGTATATTTGATCTAGTACAGATGAGACACATGGCTGAAAGATGGCAAAATACCTACAATCTACTCACTTCTCATGTACGAAACCTGAGATCATTCGGGCTTTTACGTCAAAATCAGAATCCTCGCATTACTCAAATCACCACTTCAAGAGCATTGAAAAACGATAGTAGCATGTATATAGGAATTTGTCAAGACAGCAGGGACAGACTACTTAACATTTAGACTCAGAATTGGTAAAATATACATATACAATACATATACAATGTATACACAGTGTACATTAAATTGTGTCAATTATATGATTTCAAAAACATCAACACGATATCGAGAAATGGTAACAGATTTTGCAGGAAGAAACAGGCACCTCCACACTAGTAATGTTATTACCCATATGGTTGAAATAAAACGAGTTAATATTTTCGATACGGGCACATGTGCACATATCACGTTTGTCTATCAACCATTGTTCCATCGCGACTTCCCGTATATCGTCGTCTGTGACGTCATAAAACAATTGTTCGTCATGTCAATGTGGCTTGCCGTCAGAAGAGAAGTGGGCCGTCTCCTGACTATTCATATGTGATTCAAATGGATTAGAATGGGTAATAAAGAAATTATTACACTAGAAAATGTACCATATGACACTCGTGCAAACGTGTGTATAACCCTCGCTCTCGCTCAGGCATTACAAAAATTCACACTCGTTTCTTAAAAGTCATATGACACACTTTCTCGGATAATACTCTCTATATACTGCATCAAAGTACACTTGGACCATGTCTCTTTAACTCCTCACACGAAGGCATCTAACTGCAACAAGGTAGAATACAGTTGATTACTGGAACCTGACTTTTCAACTGCAAATAATGTTGTCTAGTCTCTGGTGAGATTCGAACCCTAACCACTTGATCTAAATCCAAAGGCTCGGACATGAACACGGGCACCTGTTTGACCAGTGTCCAACTGAGTGGTCAACTCGAGTGAACTTTTCAACACAACAGGTCAAAATTGGCCGGTTCGTGTCCTGCTGAGTCTTTCTAGTAACCTTTGATCCATGAGTGGAAATACTGGATACAATTATATCTGGATACAGAAGTCAGTGTCACTTGATAGTGTCGTGACTCGAAAGTCGACGATTTATTCGCGAGAAATATATTGTAGGGGTTGGCATTATTGTTGAAGTGATTATTAGTATTAGAATTCATCCATGCTGAAATATCAATTGGATTTTATTTTAAATGGAAATATATTTTGGTTTCAGTGTCAAAGTTCAAACGCATGCTCATGTCCATAATAGTTTAGTTATTTTCCTCTTGTAACGGTTGGAGTCCTGTAATTTGTATGTATAAATGTTGGTGAACATGTTTGTACAATAAACAACCCAAACTAGCTTTTAAATGTCAAAAGAAAAAATTATAATTACTATTCATAACTTTTCATTTAACTTATATCCATACATAACAATAGGATACAACATGCATGTTTTACATATGATGTAAACGAGTTACAATGTGCATAAATGACATTTTTACAAATGATGATGTACACGTTTTACAATGTAATATCTTATGGTGTACACCTTTTACAATGAAATATGATATGCACGTTTTACAATGTAATATAATGATTACACGTTTTACAATGGAACATATAATACAGATTTTACATTGATATATCTTATGATGTACACGTTTTACAATGTAATATCTTATGATGTACACGTTTTACAATGTAATTATTATGACGTACATGTTTCACAATATAACATATTATGATGTACACGTTTTACAATGTAATTAGTATGACGTACACGTTTCACAATATAACATATTATGATGTACACGTTTTACAATGTAATATCTTATGATGTACATGTTTCACAATATAACATATTATGATGTACACGTTTTACAATGTAATTATTATGACGTACATGTTTCACAATATAACATATTATGATGTACACGTTTTACAATGTAATTATTATGACGTACACGTTTCACAATATAACATATTATGATGTACACGTTTTACAATGTAATTATTATGACGTACATGTTTCACAATATAACATATTATGATGTACACGTTTTACAATGTAATTATTATGATGTACACGTTTCACAATATAACATATTATGATGTACACGTTTTACAATGTAATTATTATGACGTACACGTTTCACAATATAACATATTATGATGTACACGTTTTACAATGTAATTATTATGACGTACATGTTTCACAATATAACATATTATGATGTACACGTTTTACAATGTAATTATTATGACGTACACGTTTCACAATATAACATATTATGATGTACACGTTTTACAATGTAATTATTATGACGTACACGTTTCACAATATAACATATTATGATGTACACGTTTTACAATGTAATTATTATGACGTACATGTTTCACAATATAACATATTATGATGTACACGTTTTACAATGTAATTAGTATGACGTACACGTTTCACAATATAACATATTATGATGTACACGTTTTACAATGTAATTATTATGACGTACACGTTTCACAATATAACATGTTATGATGTACACGTTTTACAATGTAATAAGTATGACGTACATGTTTCACAATATAACATATTATGATGTACACGTTTTACAATGTAATTATTATGACGTACATGTTTCACAATATAACATATTATGATGTACACGTTTTACAATGTAATTAGTATGACGTACATGTTTCACAATATAACATATTATGATGTACACGTTTTACAATGTAATTATTATGACGTACATGTTTCACAATATAACATATTATGATGTACACGTTTTACAATGTAATATCTTATGATGTACACGTTTTACAATGTAATTAGTATGACGTACACGTTTCACAATATAACATATTATGATGTACACGTTTTACAATGTAATATCTTATGATGTACATGTTTCACAATATAACATATTATGATGTACACGTTTTACAATGTAATAAGTATGACGTACATGTTTCACAATATAACATATTATGATGTACACGTTTTACAATGTAATTATTATGACGTACATGTTTCACAATATAACATATTATGATGTACACGTTTTACAATGTAATTATTATGACGTACACGTTTCACAATATAACATATTATGATGTACACGTTTTACAATGTAATTATTATGACGTACATGTTTCACAATATAACATATTATGATGTACACGTTTTACAATGTAATTATTATGACGTACACGTTTCACAATATAACATATTATGATGTACACGTTTTACAATGTAATTATTATGACGTACATGTTTCACAATATAACATATTATGATGTACACGTTTTACAATGTAATTATTATGACGTACACGTTTCACAATATAACATATTATGATGTACACGTTTTACAACGTAATTATTATGACGTACATGTTTCACAATATAACATATTATGATGTACACGTTTTACAATGTAATTATTATGACGTACACGTTTCACAATATAACATATTATGATGTACACGTTTTACAATGTAATTATTATGACGTACACGTTTCACAATATAACATATTATGATGTACACGTTTTACAATGTAATTATTATGACGTACATGTTTCACAATATAACATATTATGATGTACACGTTTTACAATGTAATTATTATGACGTACACGTTTCACAATATAACATATTATGATGTACACGTTTTACAATGTAATTATTATGACGTACATGTTTCACAATATAACATATTATGATGTACACGTTTTACAATGTAATTATTATGACGTACACGTTTCACAATATAACATATTATGATGTACACGTTTTACAATGTAATTATTATGACGTACACGTTTCACAATATAACATATTATGATGTACACGTTTTACAATGTAATTATTATGACGTACATGTTTCACAATATAACATATTATGATGTACACGTTTTACAATGTAATTAGTATGACGTACACGTTTCACAATATAACATATTATGATGTACACGTTTTACAATGTAATTATTATGACGTACATGTTTCACAATATAACATGTTATGATGTACACGTTTTACAATGTAATTATTATGACGTACATGTTTCACAATATAACATATTATGATGTACACGTTTTACAATGTAATTATTATGACGTACATGTTTCACAATATAACATATTATGATGTACACGTTTTACAATGTAATATCTTATGATGTACATGTTTCACAATATAACATATTATGATGTACACGTTTTACAATGTAATTATTATGACGTACATGTTTCACAATATAACATATTATGATGTACACGTTTTACAATGTAATTAGTATGACGTACATGTTTCACAATATAACATATTATGATGTACACGTTTTACAATGTAATATCTTATGATGTACATGTTTCACAATATAACATATTATGATGTACACGTTTTACAATGTAATTATTATGACGTACATGTTTCACAATATAACATATTATGATGTACACGTTTTACAATGTAATTATTATGATGTACACGTTTCACAATATAACATATTATGATGTACACGTTTTACAATGTAATTATTATGACGTACATGTTTCACAATATAACATATTATGATGTACACGTTTTACAATGTAATTATTATGACGTACATGTTTCACAATATAACATATTATGATGTACACGTTTTACAATGTAATTAGTATGACGTACATGTTTCACAATATAACATATTGTGATGTACACGTTTTACAATGTAATTATTATGACGTACATGTTTCACAATATTACATATTATGATGTACACGTTTTACAATGTAATTAGTATGACGTACATGTTTCACAATATAACATATTATGATGTACACGTTTTACAATGTAATTATTATGACGTACATGTTTCACAATATTACATATTATGATGTACACGTTTTACAATGTAATTATTATGACGTACATGTTTCACAATATAACATATTATGATGTACACGTTTTACAATGTAATATCTTATGATGTACATGTTTCACAATATAACATATTATGATGTACACGTTTTACAATGTAATTATTATGACGTACATGTTTCACAATATAACATATTATGATGTACACGTTTTACAATGTAATTATTATGACGTACATGTTTCACAATATAACATATTATGATGTACACGTTTTACAATGTAATTAGTATGTCGTACATATTTCACAATATAACATATTATGATGTACACGTTTTACAATGTAATTATTATGACGTACATGTTTCACAATATAACATATTATGATGTACACGTTTTACAATGTAATTATTATGACGTACACGTTTGGCAATGCAACATATTGTAAAATACACGTTCTACAATGTAACACGTTTTGATGTACAAGTTTAACAATGTTACATAACATTATGCAAGTGTTACCTTTTTACACATCGTGATCAAAGTCACTTCAAAGTCACATATCATGATGCGCAAGATGTATAATTCTTTATCTTATTATGTAGAAGTTAAGATTGCACCACTTATCATGTACAGGTAATGCACCATTTCAATATGAAAATAATCAGATGAAAATAAACTACTTGTTACAATTTGTAAGTTCATGATACATAAAGACTGTTAGTCATTCACTCCGGTGGACAAAATGTTATGGTGTTCAATATCATTGCAATGCAGTACAACATATAAAATCATACACATGGTTAGAAATGTTAAATAATGTTTCATTTCAGAAAGCCAAACAGGAAATATACTTGTCAACAATTAAAACCTTTGTGTCAAAACAGGGATGATATAAAAATCAAACTAATAGGAGTTATATGCTTTCCAGCCAACGTTCTAAATAGTTTGCAGACGGAGATTAAGATGCATAGTAAGGAGATTTATTCTCCGGTTCTATCGTGTAAACCACTGTTGCAGGGAGTCAGCACAAGGTCAGGCTTTATCCCGACACGTTCAGGTAATAAACTTACACTAATGGTCAGCAGTAATATACAACTACCTACATTGTCCAGGTGTCAAACTGTCAGCTTCAGGTTACCATGGTGATTCTTCAGGTAAATGTATACTACAGGTAGATACTAATGCCAGAGTATGTGTAAAACTTGAATTAATTGGCTTAAGCAATGGGATGATTGAGGGTTATTCGAGTAATGATGAGTAAGGGGTGATACTGTAGGCTTATGAACAGCTCTCAAGAAGACCTACTGTACATTGAAAGTTATTTTTTTATTCCCCCTCCCACCCCCCTTATTTCAATGAAAGATTGTTAAAAAAACGTGCCTGAAATTATAAATATATCAATACCCATTTAGTCTTAGAACGTCATATCTAATGAGATATCTAATTAATATAAAAATAGAGCCATGGGCTCTGTAGCTCATCAGCATTTCATTGATTTACTATCTAAAGTTGAATATTTAAGTTATTTAAGTTATTGTTTACAAGCAAAAGATAGGTTCTTAGATCATGACCACTGTGACCCCATTTGGGGTCACGGGGTCACATAATTTACAATTTAGAATCCCCATTGGCCAAGGAGTCTGCACACAACTTTTCAGCTCTCTAGACCTTTTGGAACTGGAGAAGAAGATGAAAATAGGTTTTTAAGGATGTGGCCCCATTTGGGGTCACGGGGTCACATAATCTACAATTTAGAATCCCCATTGGCCAAGGAATCTGCACATAACTTTTCAGCTCTCTAGACCTTTTGGAACTGGAGAAGAAGATGAAAATAATTTTTAAGGATGTGACCCCGGTGACCCCATTTTGGGTCACGGGGTCATATACTCTACAATTTAGAATCCCCATTGGCCAATGAGTCTGCACACAACTTTTCAGCTCTCTAGACCTTTTGCAACTGGAGAAGAAGATGAAAATAAGTTTTTAAGGATGTGACCCCGGTGACCCCGTTTGGGGTCACAGGGTCACGAAATCTACAATTTAGAATCCCCATTGGCCAAGGAGTCTGCACACAACTTTTCAGCTCTCTAGACCTTTTGGAACTGGAGAAGAAGATGAAAATAAGTTTTTAAGGATGTGACCCCGGTGACCCTGTTTGGGGTCACAGGGTCATGAAATCTACAATTTAGAATCCCCATTGGCCAAGGAGTCTGCACACAACTTTTCAGCTCTCTAAACCTTTTGGAACTGAAGAAGAAGATGAAAATAGGTTTTTAAGGATGTGACCCCTGTGACCCCATTTGGGGTCATTGGGTCACGAAATCTACAATTTAGAATCCCCATTGGCCAAGGAGTCTGCACACAACTTTTCAGCTCTCTAGACCTTTCGGAACTGAAGAAGAAGATGAAAATAGGTTTTTAAGGATGTGACCCATGTGACCCCATTTGGGGTCATGGGGTCACGAAATCTACAATTTAGAATCCCCATTGGACAAGGAGTCTGCACACAACTTTTCAGCTCTCTAGACCTTTCGGAACTGAAGAAGAAGATGAAAATAGGTTTTTAAGGATGTGACCCATGTGACCCCATTTGGGGTCATGGGGTCACGAAATCTACAATTTAGAATCCCCATTGGCCAAGGAGTCTGCACACAACTTTTCAGCTCTCTAGACCTTTCGGAACTGAAGAAGAAGATGAAAATAGGTTTTTAAGGATGTGACCCCTGTGACCCCATTTTGGGTCATGGGGTCACAAAATCTACAATTTAGAATCCCCATTGGCCAAGGAGTATGCACACAACTTTTCAGCTCTCTAGACTTTTTGGAACTGAAGAAGAAGATGAAAATAGATTTTTAAGGATGTGACCCCTGTGACCCCATTTTGGGTCATGGGGTCACAAAATCTACAATTTAGAATCCCCATTGGCCAAGGAGTCTGCACATAAAATTTCAGCTCTGTGGAACCATTGGTTCTGGAGAAGAAGTCGAAAAAGCGAAAAGTTTACGGATGGACGGATGGACGGATGGACGGATGGACGGACGGATGGACGGACGCCGGACACCATGCCATGCCATAAGCCCATCGGGCCTTTCAGGCCTGATGAGCTAAAAATCTACGAGGACCTTGAAACGAGGAAAACTTGATAATGTTTTTACAGCCATGGTGGAGGATTAAATGAATGAGTCAACATGTTTTTGACAAGATAAAGTTGTTCCATCATTGCAGGTTAAGATAGGTCGTGTTATGTATGGCCTGCTTTTTAAGATATCTCTACCAATGGATATACGGTTTCTCTAAAAAAATAAATATTTAGCTTAATCATTTTCCAACTACTACTTACATATTCATCCTCTTAAATAGCATGTCCCACTTACATATATACAATAGCAATTGTGTAGCCTACTTTATCGTTTCATCACTTACTGGCAAATTGTTTCTCTAAATAGAAAGTGTATACTCGAATATACGGCATGTAATGCTTATTGCATTCAATTATTAAGTACAAAATAGAACAGCGCCATGCAGTGACAACAAAACACCAATGGTATTTAATGCACAAGTCACAAATAGAAACACGTGGTGTAATAGAAAACAGACAAGGGAGAATATATATTGTTCTGACAATGTTGCAACTTTAGAGGTTAGGCTAATACTTCAAATACACCAAAAATAGTCCAACGAATTGGTTTCCATTGACATTAAGAAGACATCTTTAAAACATAAATATTGCTGATTAAATTTAATTCAATGGAATCTTTAAATTAAATTCAATGGACCATATTTGACCATATTTAAGGGTGTGGAGGATGATATCCCAGGGGAGTCACAATTGACCTCACACCGTCTTCAAACACCGTCCCACAGAAGAGGTCAAGCACCGTTGATCCGGTTTTCATTTCCTGCATTGTAATGTCGACCAGGACCTCCACGGGAGAGGTGTCACACCCCGGGTAGGATGTCCAGTCCATGAAAAGACCCACAAAATCATTTTAATTCGTCCCCGATCATATGTCTGACCACTAAAGGCGCCTGATACCCTTGGGACAAACGCTGAAGGACTCTTCGCTCCAAGGGACCTTCTGAAATGACGGCAAATGCAGGAGGCGTGATTTGGCGGCGGCAGACGACAGTTCTTGAAAGGCAGGCGACTGTTTGGACAATGTGAGCGGCGCTTTGACAAATGGGTTGAGCTTTTCGGTTAACTGAATATTCCTGTATACCAGACGAGTATGTCGTGATTTGCCTTGGGCAAATGGAGAGCCAAGCGTGAATATGTACAGTGAAATGAACGGTTTTCTTCAGTTATAATGCAATATTTCCCTGAGCAGAACCAATATTTGCATTTCCCTCTTCAATTCCTCATTAGACGTGCATGCCTTAATATGGAACTGTGGGGAAAGATGCCATTTCAGATGCAAAAACATACCACAACAGTAACTTAGATGTTTTGCCGGGAAACATTTACATTGTGTTCAGTCACAGAAAGACTGGCAAACGTACAGTTTGACTTTTGATTCACCTTCGATATTCTAACTATTGACACTATATCAATTGAAGCAATATACAGACTTAGTCAACGAACGACGTTTAGAGAAGGGCAATATTTACTAAATCACACACTAGAAATCCTAATACCATACAATAGATAAAACATTATATTTAATTTCTCAGATAATGAGGTTTATAAGAAACACCGACTGACTCTTTGATGTAGCTGTTTCCTCTAATATTAGTGAGTTATTGGCCCGGCGTGCTAGGTTATTGGCGCACTGTTTGATGTCTCTAGCTGTCAGAACGCATGCATTTTGATATCAATCATAACACCTGGTTCTGGACAGAAGGCAATAACTAGCTATAATAACACCGACCAGTGGCTTAGTAGGGTATAATATACACTGTCGAGCATGTCATGAGTGGAATTACTGTCAACTGTGGAAAATATGACACGTTTTCTTCTTTCTTCTACGCATACACAATACCAATGAGTGTTTGTTTTGTGTAGGCTCGTCAGATTCAATTAGGTTCAAATATATGCTTGGTGTGGTGTGCAGCAAGTCTTTCTCAGACGTACACATCATTGCCACTTCACTTCAAGTTGGCCTCAACATGGTAAAGGAAAGCAAGTCTAAATTTTAATTTTTTTCAATGAGGCTCGAATTTTGTAATAGCGAGAGAACTTTGCCTGAAGTGCAAATGCTGTTTATTAAATTTCTTCCTAATTAAACAAACATATGTATACATGTGCACGTTGGGGTGGAACACGTAGGCTGGGAATGATTTATACTCTTACATTCATAAATATACAAATACATATAAATATATGCAGCATCATGCCCCAGCATTAGTCACACAAGCTGGATATGCACTTGAACTAAATTTAAGCATTACAAACTTTTTTCGAAATTTGGTGCGATTCTGAGATGGTGTTATGTTCTTAATACGGTATTGTTAGACATGGCAGTTTTGAAATCAAAATATTCTGTTTGAATTGGTTTAAATAGCATTGTCAATTTTCCCTGGATATCCATCGAATATATATATTGGAGAGATTTTACAAAGTTGGATTACGTTTGCCCAATCCTTCTCCTTGCAAGAATAAACATGTTTCAAATATATATTTGTCATTGTCATTGTCTTAAAACAGTTAAGTGTGTTATATTGTGATCTTGTTTCGTAATCAAAACGATATTTTATGAAAACGTTCTGTTGAATAGCACTGCAAGATTATCACTGGCACTGCTCTGTCCCAGGTTTCTTTTAAGAAATTTAATCCGAAAAGATCTTCTCGAAACGAAACTCTAGTGAATAGGTTCAAGAAACTGTGCACAAGAGTATGAAACATTAATAATGGTAGAAAATGGTACCCTGATGACGAATGCAAAGCAGTTTCCCGTCTGAAAAAGAATCAGTTTCGTTCATTTTTCTTAGCATTAAGAAAAAGTTCACATTCGTCCTTTTTGACGATTTTACAGTTTATAATCTTTGATTTTATTAACAAGGCCTTTAATATCACTTGTCGAAAAGCAGACGATGAAGTGTTTTGTTGTTGCAGTGTTGTGGTAGTGCAATTTATATTATCGATAATTTCGATATATATCGATTCGCATGGATAAAACTTTGTATATCTCTCTGTGAATTCTCCAAATACTTCGATAGAAGATCTATTCGGTCTGATTAGTTCTTCAACTTTAGTTACATATTGTAAACATTTGATACGTAACGTTTACCGTGTAGAATATTAACATCATATATGATCTACATGATCCTTAGATACAAAACTACAGAACTGGGACAACCTAGATTGGCCAAAATTGTCTCGCCTAAAGAAGGTTCCACACAAGTTAAGCTGTAGTGGTCAGATCACAGACATGAGCTACCAAGGAAGCTGAATGCACGTGACGAATGCACATCACGTTCAGTCCAGACTTGACCAGCGGTCAAGCGTCTGCTTTTGCCACCGTTTGATCATGTATATATATATATATAAACGTGTACATGTATACTTACCTCGTTAAACTACAAAGACATGAAAGTGGATTAATTTATGTCAGGTGGTATTTATGTTTAATTGTGTATTTTAACCTTGCTACACCTATGATATTAGTTAATATTGCAACTGAAAGGAGAGATGAGACCGAACTAAAGTGTATGTGTATATATTAATTATTAATAAAATTAGCTACAAGGGTATCGTATGAGTCAATGTATTGACATTTGTTGGTACGTCGTCTGAAAGGAGGTACATACGTATATACGTATACAAATAGGTTCGCTTTAATACACTACACTGGCACCAAGCTGACCGTTTGTAATAAAATACTTGGTTGTAAGTACAGTGCAAAGGTGCTGTAACTGAAAGCAGAACGTAAAACTAATGAACTACCTGTGGCAATATATATATATATATATATATATATATATATATATATATATATATATATATATATATATATATGAACTCAAATTTCAATGCTTCTTTTTTACCAATAAACTACTCAAATACAAACTTTAAATGCTTTCTATGTTGACCAATAGATTACACAAACACATGTAGATCAAAGTGGGATTGGTTCTTACGAAGGACACACCCGACTTCTTCTTACGTAGGATAATCCCACTACGTCTTACGTAGAATATAACCCGACTTCTATTACGTAGGATAATCCCACTACTTCTTACGTAGGATAATCATACTACGTCTTACGTAGAATATAACCCGACTTCTTCATACGTAGGATAGACCCCACTACTTACGTAGGATAAACAACGTCATCTTCTTACGTAGGATAGACCCAGTTACGTCTTACGCAGACCATACCTCACTTCTCATGTAGGATATACCCCCGTTACGTCTTACGAAGGCTATACCCGCACTTCTTCTTACGTAGGATAAATCACTGCTTCTTTTTACGTATGATATACCTTCACTTCTTACTTAGGATAAAACATCACTACTTTTTACTTAGGATAAACCCTCACTATTTCTTAGATATGAAAACTTCCAAAAACTTTTAAACTTAGGATAACCCCCCACAACTTCTTACTTAGGATAAACCCTGACTACTTCTTAAGTATGGTAAATCCCCAAAACGTCTTACTCAGGATAAACACCCCACATGATACCCTTCCCCCACAACCTCTTACGTAGAATATGCCTCATCTACTTCTTATGTAGGATATAACCCACATCTTACATAGGATATACCAAACTATGTTTATCCCACTAACTCTTGGATATACCCCTATTACTCATCAAGTAGGATATAACCCAATGCAGGATATTATATCCTTCCATTACTTCTCAAGTAGGATATACCCAACTACTTTTATGTAGGATATTATATCCTTCCAATACTTCTCAAGTAGGATATACCCAACTACTTTTATGTCGGATATTATATCCTTCCATTACTTCTCAAGTAGTATATACCCAACTACTTTTATGTAGGATAGTATATCCTTCCATTACTTCTCAAGTAGGATATACCCAACTACTTTTATGTAGGATAGTATATCCTTCCATTACTTCTCAAGTAGGATATACCAAACTACTTTTATGTAGGATATACTATCCTTCCATTACTTCTCAAGTAGGATATACCCAACTACTTTTTATGAAGGATAGTATATCCTTCCATTACTCATCAAGTAGGATATACCCAATTACTTTTATGTAGGATATTATATCCTTCCATTACTTCTCAAGTAGAATATGCCCAACTACTTTTATGTAGGATAGTATATCCTTCCATTACTTCTCAAGTAGGATATACCCAACTACTTTTTATGTAGGATAGTATATCCTTCCATTACTTCTCAAGTAGGATATACCCAACTACTTTTATGTAGGATATACTATCCTTCCATTACTTCTCAAGTAGGATATACCCAACTACTTTTATTCAGGATATTATATCCTTCCATTACTTCTCAAATAGGATATAACCCAACTACTTTTATGTTGGATAGTATATCCTTCCATTACTCATCAAGTAGGATATACCCAACCACTTTTATGTAGGATAGTATATCCTTCCATTACTTCTCAAGTAGGATATACCCAACTACTTCTAGACGTATGATAAGGAATTGTTATAACTATTAAGTAGGAAATACGCACTGTAATTTAACACATTGATGACGGTGTCATTGAAGGTATAACTATCGGTAATACTGTAAATGGGGATGAGGAATATTGTATATATAATAGAAGTATAGTGGTATAACGACATGCTCTTGAATGTTTCAGGAATTATCTGCGGTTGTGCGGATGATTCAACTAGCAGAGTGTGGTAACAAATCATTTATGTAATACTCCATTATCCGACATGACATTGCATCACAAATTGCACTTAATGCAGAAAGCTTTCCCCGGAAAACCAATGTCATCTCTCACATGTCACCTGTTTAATAGCTGTATTAATTAATCTTTATTTCACGTATGTAGGCCCCTGGGCCCAAATACAGGGATACACAATTCATATAAAATACAGCATGCAACAAGTTTACAAATTTACAAATGGTAGATAACATGAAAACACACATCTAAACACATACTGATTCATTAAGCTTTTTACAGGATTTGTCGTATGCGTAAAAAGTAAAATGACTCATTTTTTTCACTATAGATTGATCATTAGTAGAAAGAATGTTTTACGTTGATACGTGTTTTTTTTACTATTTTCAACAACAAGTCTGCAGTCAACATTTATCTAAAATAGGTAAGTCTGTGTTTTCTATTTATCATTTGATGTTAGTTAGAGGGTAGTTCATTCAGATTTGAGAAGGTTAGTTATGATACATTGCTCTGTGACAGTGAGTGTATCAGTTCAGAGCTGGGTACGATCTGTTTGTCCTGGTCAATAAGTTGGACAGAGTTGTTTCCCTTCTAAAGGGCATGATTCCTCTTTGAAAGAGGTTTTGAAGTTACACATTTATCGATTGTAAAAAATAGTAATTTTATCAAAACATTAATTTAAGAAAACCTATGTTTATATATATATATATATATTGACTATATAAAAACAACAACTCGTGTTCAATTATTATAATATATTTATTTCCAATAAAAGTATGAAGCGCTCGTAAAATCTTTAAAAGCTGAAGCTACATGACTTCTTCAAACCTTGGAGATCAGGAGAGACTCTCTCTGGTTATTGATTGTAGCAGAAACAGGCAGAATCTTGTAACTGTTTTCGGAACTGTTCATTCGTTGATTTAACCATGTATGTATCTGGTGGCCAGGCTGGGGTTCAAAACAATGAAGCAGTATTTTACACTTTTTAGAGTATCTGTGACAGTAGAATGATATCTGGTAAAAAAAAAACAACCAAAAAACTTGCTTGCATAAAATATTGAATTTATTAAGCCACAAGAGTGCATGGATACAAAATAAACAAAGGACATAATTTCACCTTGACGATTCCGAGATTAAAATATAACACCAAATTTTGTTCATGTTTCAAACATTTGATCATGAATCAATCATGATTATATATACCCATAGCTTTTTTGCTAAAGAAAAGCAAATTCTAAACTCATTTCTTTCAAATGAGTAATATATTGTATGAGATACTATTACTTAACTTTATAGTATGTATAATATTAGTAAAAGTTAATCCCATGAGATTCTTGAAAGGAATTTAGAAGTTGGCTGTACAAGTATAAAACAAAATATTATGGAAGACAACTTCTCAATTATTGTCTGTTGATTCACCTGATGAAGGGGCAAGGTAGGTTGAGGTGAGTTGGGCTTTCACTTTGAGTATTTCACTTGAATCGCGGCTGCTAGTTTTATGGCAGGGAGAAAGCCAGCAACGCCATGTGGCTGTGCATTGCGGTGAAACCTGCAAGCATTGCCTGGAACTAGCGAACCATGGGTGGTAATGAAGGGGCAAGGGACAGCCCAGAAACTCATATAATAAAGAAGTTGTCATCCATACTTTTTATGTTTTATTATTTAATCTCATCATCAACAAAACACTCAAAAACTAGTTAATCTCATCATCAACAAAACACTAAAAAACTAGTTAATCTCATCATCAATAAAACACTAAAAAACGCCTTATAACTTGTAATCATCATAAAAACTAAGGGTGCAACGATACACCGATACACCGGTGCATCTCGATTCATAGGCGTACGATACGATACACGATACGATTAACCAGCTGGCAGCTGTATCGAGATATGTATCGTATCGTGACCTACCTGCATGGTTGCACCCCTAATAAAAACTTCAATTTTTGTGAAGCAAATAATAGAGTATCCTCTGTATCTGTTAATATTAATAATACTGCAATAGCAGTCAATAAGTAAAATTAATATTTTGGATACAAAATCGGCACTATCGAAAACAAAAAAGCAATCAAAAGCAAATGACATCATTGCTTCAATAGTCAAATCAAAACAAAACAAAACAAAAGGAAAACTGAAAAAATCTTGGCTAAACCATAAAATCAAAATACCAAATATAATAAATAAGAAAACAAAATGTAATGAGTTAAAAAAACCAGGCTGAAAGGTTGTTATAAAATACTCATGTTTAAAGATGAGATCTAAAAGTTAGATACAAATTTCAACTGATATTTTGTTTAAGACATTTAGATGAAAATTAGTATATTTCTTTTTTTTATTGAATACTTCAAAATTCACTGCAAATATAACACTGAAGTTCTGCTTCAAGAAAGACATCATTATCATTATGCATAAACAGTAAATCACTCAAAAACAAAATTAATCCTTGCATATAACTCTGACATTTTCATTAAACAAACGAACAATAATTTGTGACACATACACATTTTGCTCACATAATCTCATTTTCATGGTGTAAATAAATCTAAAACTAGAATTAATATAATGACTTTAATCTCATTTTAAAACCAAAATATCCTACATAAAATTAAACATACGTAATTGAATGTTGAAAGGCTCTGCTAAAACAATAATCAATTCTACTGTACATCTGAACCAGCTGAACACCTGGGTACCAATCCACAAACCGATCTTAGCCTAAGATCAATGTTAGTCAATGATAAAAGATGGGCTTACGATTGATCTTTCATTTAGAGGAACGGCGCCCTGGTATAAATCTTCATATGCAGAATACCAATGCTGAGTGGGGTCCAGTTTTCTACCCAGCTAGATACCTCAACATCACCCTGCTCTACCCGGGTTCGTATATTGCAATGATCCAGACTGAGATTCCAGCCCAATCAATGTTGAAGAGAATATCCATAACACAAACTGGTACCCTGTCACTTCCCCATTCACACATACTAACTAACTTTCTCTGCTGTTATTACAACCATGGACCCAACTGTACAGAGCTACTTTGAGGCCAAAGATAACTTCTTAATATTAGAACTGTGATTATATATCATAGTATATCAATAATCATGACACCTGATAGTGAATATCGTTTAGAGATTTTTTTCTGTATCAAGATACACATTGTTGACCTGGATATTTGTAACTTTCACATTGGCACTAGAAATTAAGGTCATTTTAATTATAGCATACTGGTATACTGACATAAATTTTTTGAAAAAGTTTCGTATTGTCACATTTTAATTCTTATAAGAGCCACACCATAATGCTTATATTGAAGCAGTAAACTACCTAATTAGTCCTTCATTAACGAGTGGCAAATCGCTGATACTCAATTTTTTAAGTAATTCCTGTAAATCGACCAATCTGAATTTTTTGGAATTGATTGTTTCAGTAGCATTACCATTGGCTAGACTATCTAAGCACTAATAGTTTAGAGTTTAGAAATCTAGGTTCTGAAATAATCTAGTCAACTAATACTTCTAGGAAGTCAGTCCACAGGACACTTGGTAGTGACATCTACAGGTCTAGTGTTAACCCTAACACAGGCGAGGTAGGCTAAGTGACATGGCTATGGTTTAGTGTCTGTTCAGAAATTGTCGGTCATGGACGGGTGAATATGTCCAACCTGTTCATGTTCCTCAATATATTGAGAAGTAGGATAATTTACTTATGCTAAAGGTGCATCAGTTCTTGATTGACCAAACACCTAGAACAGTGGACAGCTGTGATACTTCTACTATTGCACAGTCAAGTCTCCAAAGGTTATGTAGTGCAACTTACCCGGTAGTTGAAACTAGTCACAATGTCTGTTCATTATTGTACCATAAGTAGACAGATTATAGTCCAACTCTTAAGTGTTCGGCTGACTTGCTGGTTAACAATCGTTAGCAACTGTTGATAGTCATTGAAAATAAGTGAGGGGTTAGGTGATCACCGCAGACATTAATACTATGATACTCAAACTATACATAAAGAAACTATGGCAAAAAGTGGCTGAGTCAGTAGAATGTTGATATGTAACCATTGATATGTACCGTACCTTGAATGTTGATAATGATAAATCCCATGTGTGGTTATTGGTTAAATACAAACAAAATATGATTAGATATCAAAATCACATAATATTATAACACTTTTCCTTCTCTTACAATAGAAGTGCATAAACTCCATACAAATTGCAGGGATATGTGTTTCACAGGTCAACGTAAAACAGATTAATCAAGAAGACCAAATACTGCACTTTTGATATAAACATTTGAGGAAAGGGCAAACAAGATGATACAGAACAAAAACAAAACCCCAAATATATTGATACCAAATAATAGAACTAGCATAAACACTGCATACATTTTACATTACCATAACTTCTTTGAAATGACATTTACTAAATGTGTGAAGTACTTCTCGATTTTAAACTTCCCTTGTACAGATTGTTTTCTTTGATAGCTTGACAGATAAAACTTACCGTAATCTTGTAACACATGGTGGAGGATAAAAAAATGAGATTCATAATCAAATTTGATCACTGGAATTCCGAAGAAATGATAATACCAAGCCGATGGATTTTCTAAGATAAAGCACCAAAATGACAAGTAAACACATCCTCACACACCAAATAACAGACAACAATATGTAACAGTATAATAAATTAAAAACATAGTAAGAGTTGATCATCCGCAATATATCATAATTGAAATCCTACATTCAAATACCTATTATTTCAGTTTTGGTAATGACATATTTGTTCTAGAGATTTATCAAAATGTAACAATATCTGCAAAATAGAGATCACTGAATATATCAACTGTTGACTATGAAAGAACAAGGTAACCATTTTTCATTTTTTTCTTCTTTCATAAATTACAATTCATACCTTGATACTACAGCTATTACGGTAATAGTCATTGCATCAAGCAATAAAAATAAAGAAGTCAAATTAATACTCACTCCTAAGTTTGTGTGTCTTCCTAAAAACAATGTGATAATTAAGTTTTTAAGTTGATAAGTCAATTACTACTCCCAAGCTAGTGCGTCTACATCCGATAGTATTCATACCCTTGTTTATGAAAGATCTTGGTAGTCTTTTGTGTTAGAAGTTGAGTTTCTTTGCTTGTTCCCATGGAAACTCTGAACGCCCGAAATGTCCATAACAGGCTGTGTTCTGATAGATTGGACGGAGTAAGTCTAACTCACTGTAAAGGAAAAATTAGTTTGAATATAAGAGTATTAAGGAGAATTAAATATCAAAACATCAAAATAACAAATATCCAAAGCTAATTTTAATTCTATCAACATATATATAATATGGTGATATTTTTTCATACCAGCAGACACAAGAGTGAGCATCTAGTTATCTTTCAAAATCATTCTTTATCAAATATCAAAAATAATGTCAAAACTTGCAGATATCACTTGATATCACATAAAGCATATTTACTGTTGGATCCAGTTTTGAAAGAATATTTTCAAGTATTCATTTCCCACCTGACAATGTTTCCTGGCCTCAAGTCGAAGTTGTCATGGACGATATCACAGAGTTCTTTCATTGTTTTACTGGAGGTTCCGTAGTCAAACACCGCCAGAGAGATCGGCTCCGCTACTCCGATGGAGTAGGACAACTGTGGGTACAGGGCAGTGATGTGAATGTGTCATGTATCTTATTTTTATTAAAGCTGTCTTTATGTAAGATCCTCTGAATTGTTCATGACTTCATTTCATGTCAGTCTATGAAATATTTTTCATAAAAATATAATTTATAAATATTCTTGGTTCACCAACATCTTTCGATATATTGTTTTGCCATAAATAAAGCTGGGACATTTGGAAGGCTGGGATTTTCAAATATACTCAGGATAAAAAATGATATAACAAACAAATTTGAGATAATTCAACAATTATATAAATGCAAATATTCCTACCATAACCTTTATAAGAAAGATTTTGTTATTTCTATATATACCATCAATGATCAACCCAAAGCGAAGTAAACATCAAAAACATTTAAAAGAGATCTTGTAGATTTAAAAAATAAAATTGTGATCTCATAAACATTTGAACAAAGTTGATGTGAATAAATTAGATTGGAAATTACAACATTAAAACATTAATTAAAAAAATTGTATTCCCGATGTCCACACTACTTCAAAGACTCTGATAGAGATGAGAAAGAAACAAATAAATTGATGGTGTGAGTGTGATAACACGAGAAATACCCGGTTCATTATCCATGAGGCTTATTCAGGGATAAACCTAGGAATGTTTTTGGGTGGGCCAATGCCCCACCAGGGTAAATTTGGGTGGGCCCATATATTTGGTTGGGGGTCCAGGGGGCCCCACAAGGTTTCATTTAGGTGGGCCATTTTTTCCTGTGTTTGAAATTTAAAGATTAATGTATTTAAAAATATGTATGTGAATTAAAAATGAATTGAGTTGTTTTCATGCTGTATTATTGTTTTAAGTTTCAGCCAGATTGAACAATTATTGTACATTAGTCAGTTCTTATCTTATCTTATTTGATCAGTAGTTTTAATTTTATACTAGCACTTGGTCGGTTTTCTAATCTGTCATCATGATCATACATGCAGATGGTTACTGAGCTGATTTACCGGCATATTATCATAATAATATATCAAAGGACCAATATACATAATATGCTGATATACCCAAACTTTAGATAATCCTCTTCATCGTGATAAATGATAAATGGAATATATTTATGTTCTTAAAACAATATCCTAAGAGATGCCCAATGCACACTGGTACCTGTAAGCATTGCATGATATCAGACTTTGAAACACACATAATATAACAAGTTACTTTGACAGTTTCAAGTTCGGTTTTTAAATTATGTAATTGAGAAAAATTATGATTAAACTAAAAATTAAAACTATATATAACCAATGAGGACAAACTAACAAATGATATAACTTTACATTTCATAAAACGGTATGTGAAGCCATTTCGAAAACATTGTCGGCAAACACGACAATCTGTCAGTTGTCTTGTATCACCAGTCACTACTTCCTATTTTCACTTTCATGAAATCAAAACGAATATGAGTTTTCAAAAATAATTAATTTGACAACCAAACAACACAATATAAATATGCTATACCTCATTATCTCGATGAAAATCACATCGCAATTATACGATGCCAGATTTGATCTATGACCCTGAACCGTAACTGGTTACAGAATAGAGACACCTCATTGGCTGACCCAGTTACTTTTCCAAGAATTTTGCGGGATTTTCACCTTTGACCTGTCGCTGTGAATGGATTAAGACACATTTGATTGGTTGTCATATTTTGACCCCAATACGGGCTGAAGGAATGTTTATAATGCTGTGTCTTTGCGTGACACGATGTCAAAAATGGAACAGCAAATGCTAAAATTTGCGACGATAAGCTGTCATCCTAGTAAATCAGACATGTTGACAGAATGGTCAAAGGGATACCAGTAACAGATGATTGAGACAGCACATGGCACAATATTTTCATTGTATAAACCAATGTCGGCAATGACAATTACACTGCAGTAATATAAACAAAAGTAGGTTACGGTCATTCTTACAAATAAAAGTTATCAATTATCCTTCTGAATATTATTTAAGGACAATTAAAATTATATGCATAGATTTTTAACATATATAACAGTTACGATGCCTCTGAAATTTGTTGGAAAACTTTATTCTGGTCGTATGACCAAACTAAAAATAGACTGGTAATTCCCGAAAGTCGAAATGTCGTACATTTTTAGAAACACTTGTTTTCATTGGCTGAATTTATTACAACAACCAATCAGGGATGTTCATGCATGTGTATCAAACTGGTTCAGTTTATCGTCTTTGTGAGTAAAAATGACAATACATTATGGTTTGCCGGTTGATGTATTTTACTTTAATTTTAATCCATAGGCCGCACTAGTATTTTTTGAATGCGGTAGTTTCAAATAGTATGCGTTAAAAGGCCGCATCCAACTCTTCTGTCTGCGGGAATTTGTGTTTTGATGCGGAAATGCCGCAGAAACGCATCCTAGGTTTATCCCTGCTTATTCTTCATTGGGCAAACAATGGCGGACAACCACGACAACTGTCAGGGAGAATTTATTGTACACATAAGACTGAGAGATTTGGGAGCACTGACAATTAAAAGTGTCATGGTTACATTGAGGCTACGGTAACTCACCTGTATAAGGGCTCTCTTACACAGTCCACTCTTGACTAGAGAGAGGGCCACCCAGCGGGCAGCGTACGAGGCACAGCGGTCAATCTTGAAGGGATCCTTCCCTGACAGTGACCCACCGCCATGTGCGCCCCATCCTCCGTACGTGTCCACAATAATCTTCCTTCCGGTCAGTCCAGCATCGCCCTGGTAGAGAGATATATTTATAATTGTAACGGAAGAGATTGTGAGATAGCCTCCAGCGAGATTCGAATCCAAGAAACGCTGGTTGAGAACTCAAAAGAGCAGCCTCAAATTCACTTGTGATTTTATGGTGCTTCATTTTCACACAAACTTCAACAAAAGCATTATTTTATTTTTACAAAATGTCATTTAAATAATTAAAAAGAAAGAACAAAACATTTGAAAAAAAAAAAAATCTTTCACTGCAGCCTAGAAATCAAATCATTTGAAAAACTCCCACCTGAGGTCCACCGATGATAAACCTCCCGGACGGTTGGAGGTGAAATATTGTTTCCTCGTCAAGGTACTCTTCAGGTATGACTGGCCTGATGACCTTTGACATTAGGTCATCACGTAACTGCTCCAATGTTACATGGTCATCATGTTGTACAGAGATGACAACAGTATGCACTCTTATGGGGACCATAGCTCCACCAACAGGCTTGTATTCAACAGTCACCTGGAAATATTATATAATAATTTAAAACATATGCTATCCTCTTCCCTTGCAATCAACTTATATCATATCAAAATTTGTTACTAGTAGGGTGGGTGAACTTATTCTATTCTCATTATGTTACAATGTAAGTTACAATGTAAAAAGACACTTACCGGTATATTGGAGGGAGGGGTAGAATATGTTAAGGGAGGTAACTCTACAGAATGTCACAAAATGTAATAAAACATACAGTAATTCATTAAGAAAATATAAACATCTAGCAATTGAGTTAACCACAATCATAACAACACAATATCTCAACAAAAAACACACATCAACTTTGTTCAATGTTATTATCCTCATTTTAAAACGCAAAAACCCATCTCCATACACACCCACAGTGAAAATGTGACTATAAAAGGCAGTATATAAAGCCCTGAGTATCTTTACTCTATAGGTATTTGCCAGACACCTGCTTTAAAGGCAACACACAGAGGTCTTGTATCTCAGCCTGCCTATGGGAAAGTCCCCAGACCTAACACAGAGACTGTCCCCTACAGCAGGGGAGCCCTCACTATGTCCCTGTTACTGCGGTGAAGCTTTCAGCTGAGCTGGGGCGGGTGAGGGATAGTCACAAGGCAAGACATGCAGGTAGTGAGATACATGCTCACTAACTCAATGGGGCTTATTCCGGGTAAATATCTTCTTTTGAAAGAATAAAATAATCATTTGAACACCAAATTTTTCTTTGTGTCTTGGATACATTTTTTTGGCAAATCAGGTTCAGGGCTTGAGGGGGGAAAAAATTCTGCTTCCATTTCAGCATTTCATCAGACAGAATTTCTCAAATACCCTGGGAATGTTTTACTAAAAGTATTGTGTTTTTTCTTTCAGGTAGTGTAAGTTTTTTCTTATTTTAACAACAATTTTTATCTTCAAATATATCGTTCTTCATTCATTAATTTATACTCATTGACTTTCTATTCACAGCTTTCCAAAAAATCATTATCTTTTAATATTTGGTTTGTCACATGATCAGCAGAAGTCAATGAAAATAAATACTTAATATATTGATGAAATGCCAATTATTTTCATCAAATCGAAATACCTGTGTTTTGGAATCTGGACGAGCCCACGCAAGTTGTCCATTTCTTCGTAATGCAGCCATCTTTGCATTCAGTTGATGTGACAGTAGCACTGTCAGTGGCATACACTCATCAGTTTCATTGGAAGCATACCCAAACATCAACGCCTGCATACAAAAAGTATTAAAAATAGAGAAAAGACACATATAGATGACATGTTTACAGTAAACTGTCAAGGTAAAAGCTTCCTCCTTTTCTTACACATCAGGATTTTAAGGAAAAGTGATCGATTATTTCAAAATATAAAAATTTCTAGTACACCAAGGCAGTATTTTGAAAATCATATTTTTCTTTCGTGGGAGTGGGAGTAGGTTGTCGAATGAGCCTTAGTTACACTGCCAAATGAAATATCTACATACATACACAGAAATATCTGCTATATAACCTGAAGAGGTTAAAAACATAAATAAAGTTTATTAAATTTACATATGCACTTTGTCATATACTTTCCCATAGAACAAGGAGCGTTAAACAAAATAAAATTGTTTACCATAATTTGAAAAATATTAATAAATTTTTTTGGAGCTGTCTGTAATCCTACAACTCTCTCATTACTACTCTACTCACAGTATCTGAAGCTGGTGAATCCTTGTCCATATTTCCATAGGCACGACCAGACGAGCTGGGTACGTGATCTTCCACAGCCAGCAATACATTGCAAGTATTGCAGTCAAAACCTGAAGCATGATACATCCTTCATTACTTCTGCATTAAATGATTAACTGAAATAGGGAAACTCTGATCAAACTTTAGGAACAAGAACATTTGAAATTTCATTGAATTATAATTCCAAATTAGATTTATATATCCATTCTCATTCCCCTGCAATCTCATCTCATTAAATCAGATCTTCCCGAACACCCTTATCTCACTGTGTTAAAATCTAATGAATGTTTGGTAGGGTTCATGTCCTGTGCCCATGTCCAGCCAATCAGTAACAAGGTTAGGAAATCATTGGTATAATTCTGTAAGGATATGGGCCTGTGACTTGTAAAATCTGATTTTGATAAGATTGATAACCTTGAGACATAAACAGTAACATTGACACAGTCGACATAATATTGTTGTACTCTCTAAATTTGCTGATTATTAAACTGAAAGACTTGATATTACCTTTGTCTGAACTGTCATAACCCACATGTTTGATGGCATTCCTGACAACTTTCTGATAGTTTGTTTCAGCCTTGGAGACAATGTCGCCACATACGAACACCATTCCAGTCTTTGCAGCTGTTTGACAGGAAACTCTTGAGTACCGGTCCTCTACTAGATGGGCGTCCAGTACTGCATCACTGATTTGGTCACATATCTTATCTGAAAAGTTATACATAGGTGATTGTTGGTGTATAAATGTAACTTCTGTAACTTAAATATTTACATATTTATATCCCTTTTGAGACTGTCTACTAAGGATATCAGTAAACTATTGCTTTTAACCCTCAGATGATCTAATTAGTGTAATGATAAGTACATACTACCGGTAAGTAACTAGGTGCAATTACTTATGTAAATATTATCTTAATTCAGGTTCCATTTGTTAATTTCATTAGAAAATGTATGTATCTTATTAGCTGGATATGAAAATTTTACTGTAAAACTAAAACAATTTTCTTGTGCTTGATCTCTCTGCTAATCCACTTTAGATTACAATAAAAGCATCTATCCTTACAATAGGCCTAGAAGAGTTGCGTCCCTTCCCTACACGATAGTTTATGCTCTTTGTTTGAGAGCGACTACGTGGCATGTGTAAACAAATCCAACAAATCCGATATCAGATCGTTATCATTTGCTGTCTGTTTCGATTACCTGGGTGACCCTCTCCAACTGATTCAGAGGTAAACAGGAAAGAGTATGTTTCTTCTTGAGGCGAAGAGGAAATGGGCTCTGTGTTGCAGGCGGCCATGTTGTTGGTCATGTGACCTATCGGTTTACTAAAAATGGAAACGGATTTTAAATGGAAACAAATTAGATTTTTGTATAACAAATTGTTTATTGGGAACAAACGCGGTCTTTTGGAGAATACGGTCACTCCTGCATCAGAAGGTGTGTTTGAGATATTGAAATCGGGTAAAATATAAAGAGAGAATGAATTTGAAGATGTAAGTATATAGGAACTAAATGTAGGCCCTATGTTCCGAAAAAAGACGTTTCTGTTCAGTTATAACAATATTTCACTTAGAATATAGTGTTATCTTATCGAGAAGTAATGACTTTTGCCTCAGTATACAGGTGATATATAAAGGTAGAAGGACCGATTTCTGATCGAAAACCCGACAATGCACCGCTACACGCGTCAATCAATCAAACGTAATTTTCGAAACTTATTTACAACAGACAAAAAGACAAATTTGTGTTGATAATGTTTAAAAGGTCTTATAACTACTGTGCATGTACATGGGACGTTTTCTTTCGGATTCTGCACATGTATAATGATGTTTCTCGATTTTAATTGGAAAGTAGTAAATGTGATATATATTTGATGATTGGGGATGAATATGCAAGTTGAGTGAATTTGGTTCAACTGAAATCAGCACATATCGTATGTTGGCACGGATTAAAGCGAAAGAAAATTTTATTGAACACAATGGATGTAAAGACTGGATAATATTTATTGTGTAAAATGATATGTCATAAAAGCGAAATGTACGCACATGTAATTTACATCTGTCGTAAAACTTAACAAAACAAAATAGCACGCCCTCGCCCCTTCAATTTCTAGATTTCTACCAAAAACAAACATGCTATCCAGTAGCTTAATGGATTTTGAACAACTTCACTTTGAATCACCAAATCACTTTGAACAAACTCCACCTAAAATGGAATAATATGATACTAATTACATAAATTTACAATATGTTTATTTTAATACAAGTACATGTAAATGAAGTAATTGTTTTCAATGCAAATCGAGCAATGGCTTTATATATGTACACTAAGCTACAAGTACACGTACAATTTACATGTATACTAATTATATGTATATGAGAAATTTAAAACCAATAACAGAAATCTGACTGTTTGACTAACTCACCAGTTTTCCTGTTTTCGATAACCAAAAATCACGACCTGTCACTCAACCGGTTAGCATTAAAACCTCAAAAGGTTAATCAGACCGGAGCTAAAGGAGCCTCCCGCTGTAAGACGGACCTCGGTGTACCTTTCATACCGTGGCAACAGTTTTTAAAATATATTTTATCAAATGCTAAATTTGTGTAGACAAAATGTAGGTCAATGCTACTATGATTATGTACTACAGTGTCACTGTATCGTTCTTGGTCTGAGTACTGTCAGTCAGGGGTCAGTCGTTTCACTCCAGCCAATCCAAGAATCAGCGACGAAACTATGAAGTCGTCGAACCGATTCAATATCCGAATGGTACTATGATTCGTTAAATTTAAGGATCTGGTTTCAATGAGATTGATAAAAAATTGTGTTCCTGTTCAATGACGTTGATCTTGCTTCAGTCTAGGATTAACTGTAGGCCTAAATAGCTACGGAGGAACCAACACAAAATAACATGAAAAAAAGCTTTATATTATTTACCAAAAAATAGTTAATAGTCTAAGCGTCGAATGCGAATTTTTTTTTTATCCAATTATTATTCAATAGAGTTACTGAGATTGACAGCCATCCATGCGATTTTGTCAGTAAGTTTCAATCTAATGACAAGTTTATGTGGTAAAATGCCTAATTAAGGCCCACGTACAATGCAATAGTGTGTAACAATTCGGTAGTGACATTTTTCAATAAGGTGTTTAGAGATCGCAATAAAGCTGCAAGCTGAAATTTGAACAATCTGTTATTGTTGAAATTTGGTACATACTATGTGTTTTAAACGATGGCAATGATTTGTAGTTTCCAGTTACATGGACATTATACATTCCCGTTGCTGATCAATGTGGTATGGCAATGCTTTGAAATTTTCACACACACATTTATAGGGAATGTTGGCTATACATTACTTAGGTAAGGTAGGATGTACACCATTACAAGCACAAAATGAAGATTTTAAGTACGCTTCCTTACATTATTATCGTATTTTTCGAGTTAAAGCGTTTTTCGAGTTGTTTTGAACTTTTCGGAAACAGTTTTGTATTTAGTTAATATTTATTTGACGCCATATATAACTGTAATAAATTAAATATCGTTAACTAGATACAAAAATTAATATTAAACTGATGCGAGAACGAGTCCTTGGCTTGATTTTTTGTCAAGAATTTATGTAAGGATTATATAGATTGGAATTAATGGTTCTGGAGCCAGGATAGGAATAAAACATGTCCGCTGACGAAATAAATGAATGACATGAGTACCTATGCCATTTAACAACACCAGACTTGCTTTATCCAAATCGAGGAACATACATTAAACGTTTAATTCAAATGACTGCTATATTCACAGGGGTTCGAATCGCTGTTTAGACAATATTTACAACCTTCAAAATCTAGATTTTTGCAATCAAATACTGTTTAAATACGATATGGTGAGCTTTTAGTCCAAATTTGAGCGAAATCGGTGAAAAATAAAGATTTTAGAGAAATGTCTCCGCTATTGAAAATATTGTTCAAACAGCGATTCGAACCCCTTTGAAAAAATATGAAATTTGCTAACGAGCGTTGTTATCACATGATTTTCTCGAGGACAGTGTAAACATTAAGTAGTCTTGCAGAAGTGATAGCACAATGTTTATTTGTTACAAATGTACATTTGGTGGATACACAGGGGCTTGTATTGTCAAGAACTAGCGACTGTAGAAAGCAAATTGTTTTTCGACAATTCAATCAAGCCCCTGTGGTTGGAAATGATGTTCACTTACCCTAAAATACCTGAAATTTCGAAATTTCATTTTAACCTCAAGAAAATGATGTTGTTCAAAGCCATTTCATCTATCACGTGAATTTCAAACGTTATTAAAACATACTATTAATGTGAAATTGACTGCAATACCATATACCATAACGAACTAGTCTTAATGTAACCGGCCTTAATGCAAGCTGTTGTAACTAACCAATTAAATAAGTCAATATATTAAAGAATGTTAATTTGATTTGATTACAGTTGACATAATTAGATTCGTTAATAATGATACAAGAGAACTATTCAGTTTTATCAGAATATTCAACAATAATCATATGAGATTATTTATTGTGGTTGGTTGGTTGGCGTGTAAACTCTATCAAGCTAGCTGCATTCACAAAAATAGGCTGATAGTTTTATAATATTGACATTACATATCAACTGATTTAATTTCTTGGTAAATGGTTATTCTCCTACTCACAACATGACGAAAGCGTACCTTGTCATCTAATCTCATGCACATGGGATTGTCGAAAACAGGCGACTAGAAAGCATGCAGTCAAGCCCGCTGAACTAAAAAAAACAGAAAAGGGGCTTGACGGTAGACTGCATATGTTTCCTTGTGGCAACTTTTCAACAATACACACTGTGTATCACCGTACATCGAGTGTAGAGAGGTGTACATGTACATCGATTATATGTTTGTAGGGAGGCGTAAAATTGAACTAATTCGCACGGTTGGTCAAATACCCGACTTGAAATCGCCCCATAAATTACTTATATACGGCTTTTTAATTACACCGTCTAATTAGTACCGACAAACGATTGTCTGAAGTCACTGAAGCGTATCGGCCGGGTTTGACGTCACTCCCGGCTTGGATATCCGCGAACGTATTTCAACGTGTTTTAGCACATTTCTAACTGTCTATTTAACATACCAATATTCACCAATACAAATCAAACCTTCGATATATCGAATTCTTAGATATTTAACTTGGTATTTTCTGAAATGACAATTGCATGATTGTTTAAACATGTGTTTTAGTCAAAATCAAAATTAATACCCAATGATCTGATGTAATTGCAGTGACAATTCATTACAAAGCTAATTAACGTGGCACAGGCAAAATTTTCCTGTCACATGCGTCACAGGGGAAGAGGGGGAACCAGTGATTTCGTAGGAGGAACCGGTTCGTAGGAGCAGGGACCTATATAAGGTCCCTGGTAGGAGTGTTGATTTCGTAGGAGGATCGATTTCGTAGGAGGATATTTCGGTGGATTCGAGTCGAATTTCGCATGTGCTTACGTGTGTTTGATATTACCTTGCCTTCAGAAAATCCATAAAAGATACTCATATATTTTTTACCATGTTGTGAAACATCCATATATGGACATATATGCGAAATATTGAGATTAATTATTGACAAATAACAAAATTAGAACCACTGAACCACACGTGTCAAAACAGTGAACGAGTTACTAACGGGGGTGGTGAACGAATTACAGCCACTCGGTGTTTTCTTTAGGAACGCGTTCACCACGATATTATACCAGCAGTCATTGGATGTAAATATCTCAGGAATTATTCTTTGGATTTTGACAAAGTTTTCTAGTTTTGATAAATATCTATCAGCCTTTTTGGACATATACTTGAACAAATCGTATGTTTGTTTTAAAACAATACATCGACCGCGTTTGTGTGCAAATATATGTTTTCGGCATGCAACCTCACATAAAACGGTCTCTTTTAAGCTAGTTCTGCTCAGCTTCTCATTTCTAAAAAGAAATTTGTGTTTACTAATGTCTACTATTTTACAGCCTGAAATATCTTTTGTCATAAGTACCTGAAAACCGATTTATCCAACAAAATCTTCCACCAAATGCACATTTGTAAACTGACCTCTCGCAGAGAAATTCGTTCACTTCTGTTGAGTAACAATTTCCAGGCGTACGGTGTGACGCTGTCACGATTCAGTGCGCTCGCCGGGCTGAATTTAAAGCTACACTCAAACCAGGTTATAAAAGTTGTCTTGATAATTAATTGCAAGTGTATATCGTCTCGATTTAATACTCATTTGATTCCGATATATATACTTGTACAAAGAGATAATATCTGTCTTTCTTTACAAAAATGCATTACAGTTGAACTTTTATGACCAAATTAGATTATGCCTAGCTTGTAATAAATATATTGTTACATCTAGAAGTGGTCCTTACTGAAAATGTGTATTCCGGCAACTTAGACATTAGACAACTGGGATTTGGTGACTATGGAGAGTTGATTGTTGATTGGGTTCTATTCATCCTCGGTTATCCATGGTTTTATATATGCTCGTTTCTCTCCACTATATCAGCCATGGGAAACTCTGTCAGCAAAATGTGTACTAAAATTACCCGCCCTTGGCCGGCGTGACGAAGTCAAATCAAAGAAAATACTCAATACTGTAAGACGGAAATTGTCAAGGGAGATAACCGGTGACGGATGGCTAACAAAATGACCTCGCGTGCTTTGCAACGAAGTGATATGAATTGTCATTGGCTCGCAGGTCCAAGCTGCGTAGCGGTTTGATTGGCTCACGCCGGCCAAGGGCGGGTAATTTCTCTGATGAAGTTTCCCATGGGTGATATAGTGGAGAGAAACGGAGCATATATAAAACCATGGGTAACCGAGGATGGGTTCTATTTTGCTGTTCTAGAATTTCGATATTTTATGTACGCTTTATTTTACTTGGATCACCTGTACTGTAGTTAAAATATTTAGACAATTGTGCTCACATTTGTTTGGTTTTTTTTTGGTATGTAATACATATATACAATGACACCCTCATCCTCCTGCGTTCTAGCTAATAGAGGCATTTGCCTACGGGAAGACCTGCGGGTCTTACCTAAGCATAGGCCTCTCTTTGCTAGAAGACCCTCGTATTCAGGTGTTATCTATTACGTATTCCCCTTGGGGAGTGTTCGTTTTTGGCAAGGGGTGTTAGAGGCAATATGTTGACCAGCACTTTGGGCATGCAGAAACTAAGAATAAATACACTATATAAGTTTCCATAGTAAAACAAATCATACAAAAAAGTTATCATCCAAACAATTCTCAGAATACAATACCACTTAAACAGTTCAGTTGTAGATCTGCCAGGCAGTGGAATATAAGGTATGCTATTACCAAATTACATAAAATCAAAATATGGTTAATAAGTGAAAGCAAGATATTTGGACTTCTTTTAAGTCTTTGAACATGTTGATTAAGATTGTTAGTGACCTGGTGAGGTAATTAACTTGACCTTTCTTCAACCTTCTTATACTGTTTTGTTGTTTTATTAACCATTAAGGGAGGCAACTACCTGGTTTCTGGTTTCAGTCAATATGAAATGGTTAGGGACCTGGAGTTTCAGGTAGACGAAGAAAGATCATGACCTAACCGCTTGTCTCCACTGACTCACACCTCCGTGTACATTATCCAGATTTTAATTTCCCAACTCCTGTTCGGAGAAGAGCAATTCAAAAACATATTTCACCAAGGTAATTTTTTATATGCAAGAAAACCTGAAACACCAATGTGGCTATGTATTGTTTTAAACTCAATTTGAACTAACAAACCGAAGGTTATCATGAACTGAATTTGAATATGTAGCATTGTCACCCATACCCAAGTGTATGTAGAACAGATTCCTGCAGATGAAGTTACCAAGCCTCCTTTTTGAGTCCAATCCTGGATTTCGTTACCTTTTGTATTTGAGATAGAAGCATTGGGACAGAATACCACCACAAAAGAAAACCAAGGAGAGAATTGAACTTTGTAGATATTCATTTTTTATTTTTACCAATGTAAGAAGCCCAATCAAAATAAGAAAGGTACGTATTGCAGCTGACAGTATCGGATGAACGACCCAATGCATGAAATTACGATGAACACAATGAGACAAGATCACAAATGTTTACTATGTATCCCACAAACATTGTTCTTCTGGGCTTGTGCGCACCAAGAAAACAGTCAAAAGTGTCTCACCCAATCGGATTCCATGGTTTGGATGAGCACATCAAATACTAATCGTATGCCAATGAGAAATGCGTCCTAATCAAGAGGAGACATATCACATTGATGTGGTGGAAATCTGAGTACACATACATACATACATACATACATACATACGTCTGGTCGTCAACATTAAAATCTGGGCATAAAAAAAATTGATGAGACCCAGATGTAACAAAATCAAGAACTGTCACTTATTATGATTGTAACAATGAACCCCAATATTCACAACAAGGTTTATGCTTTTTTCTTAAGCCTCAAATGGATCGTAGGCCCGAGTGTTTATAAAGAGTGCTCTTTTCCATAAATTTCCATAAACACAAGACAAATGTGCTTCCAGATTGTGCATATAAAAAGTCAAGGTAAATCGCACATTTGCAATAACAAGAAGGCGAAATCCGAGACTGTAATTGCCATATACAACAGAGATTGTGAACACTTTTGTGTTCACAGAAGGACCCCAATTATCTCTGTGTACATGTGGGCAAGAACAGCGTCAAAGTATCCTTCAAGCTACTGTGGCCTACCGGGAAAAATCCCGACAAATCCAGGTTTCTTCTTCTTTTTTTTCTTCTAATACATATAATTTACAATATTAAAAAAGCAATATAATAAAATTATTCATTCTTCAGGTAAATATGTAATGTCCAACAAATTAAAATTTCAGCTTCTTGGGCTGTTCCCAAGAAAACTCTGGTCGTCCAAAGTGTCCATAGCAGGCGGTCCTCTGGTACATAGGCTGCCTCAGGTTAAGTTCCCTGCAAGAGAAAATAAGAACATACTTGCTTACAATTGTTTTTTTTAAAGATTAATATTTCTTACCATAATCATTATTATTCTAGATACAAAAGCCATATATTTTCAAAAGTTGTCATTTACAAATAATACATTCAAATTGTAACATACGACATTGCAGTTTTGAATTGAATTGCCCTTAATTTTCTATGACATATATATTACATGCAACTTAATAAAATAATCCTGTAATAATAGAATGCTAAAATAGGAAATAAACTCAAAGATGATAATTAATTTGAATATATTTCCAACACTCACCTAACAATTTTTCCAGGTCGGAGGTCGAAATTATTTTTAACAATTTCAAGGAGTTCTTTTTCCGATTTCTTGGATGTTCCGTAGCTGAATACAGTGATGGATAAAGGCTCAGCAATACCGATAGCATAAGACACCTGCAATCAAATCAAACTATATATATATATACACTTGTCATCATCAACAGGTGCTTACAAACAATAGATCTACAGCATAAAATTTAGTGCAAGTTAGAATTCAGAATAGTTTTTCACAAAAAGACAGCAGCACAAAAATGTTGAAAATTTTATATTAATTTGGTCAAGATGTATTACTGCATGTTTAATTCAACCGTGATCAGTATCAGAAAGTAAGTTGTAATAGTTTTAGTGTAATTAGGGCTAGGAATGTCAAAATGTTCTACCCAGGTACCCATCCCCTATTACAAAAACCTAACCATTTTATGATCAGACATCAAATTTGTTTAGATTAAGCAATATATTCTTCAGCTAAGAGACAATAATAAGAATCTATGAGACTTAAATATTGAAATTTTAGTGATATGTTCTTATACAAAACAGTTGATGAGACGTTGTATTTTTAATCTTCAGACATAATACAATGTTTTGATCGTGAAATAACAAATAACACTGAATAATATTTAGTCACATGAACATAAACGGGTCCGCTTAGAGTAAATACAACTTTCCAATGCAAGGCATAACTCTTGCCAGTCTCCATTACTGGCATATTTTAGGCTTGCAGTATTTCCTTTAAGTTTCTGTACCAGGAAATCAGAGAGGTGCAGCTATCCACTATCCTAGCAGTAACGGAGACTGGAAAGAGTTATGCCTTGTGTTGGGAATTTGGCATGAATGGTACCGGGGTCCAGACTAATATAACATGGTTATATTTGTACTAATAAGGTAGTGTTATCCCAAATATAACCATGTTATAACATGGAATGAGACGGATAGGAAACAGCCTGTTTTTATACAGCCTGTAAAAGAATGAATTTAAAAAGCTTCAAAAACCAGGTAAATATCCAAGCCAAATTGCAACAACATTATCAAATGCAGAAAACTATATGTCTTATTCCATGTAGCATACAACCAACTTCCCAATACAAGTTGCATAACTCTTGCCAGTCTCCATTACTGGCTGTTTTTGGCCTTGCAGTATTTCCTTAAATTCTCTGTGTTTTGAAATCCGGGCCCGCTATGGATTTCAGGTGCAGCTATCTTGTCACAACAAAGCAAGGGAAATACTGCAAAGCTTAAATCAGACAGATATGAATATTGGCAAGAGTTATGCTTTGCGTTTGGAAGTTGGCATACAACTTGAATATTGACCGTCTATCAACATGATTGAAGACTCACCTGAACCAGGACACGTTTGCACAGACCAGCTTTGACTAGGGACTTGGCAACCCAACGAGATGCGTAGGCTGCAGATCTGTCCACCTTGGAGAAATCCTTCCCAGAGAAGGCACCCCCTCCGTGTGCTCCCCATCCTCCGTATGTGTCCACGATGATCTTCCTTCCCGTCAGACCAGCGTCACCCTGGCAACAGAACAATTCAACTGTACTCACAAGCAGATCAGCAACTCCATGTCCTAACATTAATAGGCTAGCTGTCACACAAATAACATCTCCATTGAATTCGTATTTTTAAATTTTAAAAAAAAAAAAATTTCCCGAGGGTTACAAGGTCAAAGTACAATGAAGGTACATATATATATATATAACATCATTCAAGATCATTCCAAAATTTCCATTGAATTTTAACATAAGAGTCAGAGTATAAAGATATTTTGTCCGAGGTCACCGACTTCTCAAATATCATCCAAAGTTGGTGTCTTGCCTCTGTTTTAAAACACAATACTCTACTGAAGTGGCAGGAATTCCAGACCCGACTGAGGTGAAAACCTGCTCGAAGTCTACTTACTACAAATCAACCACTTGGAAAATATAAACAGCTCAAATGCCAATCATAGATTAAACACTTTACTTGACAATAAATCTCCATACCTGTGGTCCCCCAATGATGAATCTGCCCGATGGCTGAAGGTGATAGACTGTCTGACTGTCAGAAAGTTTGTTGGGAATGACACTGTCAATAACCTTCTCTCGCAGATCTTTGCGTAGTTGCTCGAGTGTGACGGTCTCGTCGTGTTGGACGGAGATAACTACTGTGTGTACCCTGATTGGAATGGCAGCACCTTTCACGTACTTGTACTCGATGGTTACCTGTGGGAGGGGTATCAAGGGTTTAACATTGCAAAGTCAATGGAATACAAAGCTATAGAATATATAATTCAAATAAAACTCAATGTCAGTTTCAGTTCTACATTGCAAGCAAATAATACTTCAAATCATTGAAAATGACAAACGATTACAGATCTGAGATGTTTGAGAATGGATGGATGTAACCCTTGACACAAGTTAAGGAGTTCAGTCAGAAGGAAACTTATTGAGTGGCAGATGATAAGATACACAAGATACATGGATGATCTTGTGAGTGAGGGAGTGAGTTATTGTTTAACGCCGATTCAGCAGTATCGCAGCCATTAGCAACAAGATGGTCTTGTGTACAAGATGATTTAATGTATTCTCACCTGCGTCTTTGTGTCTGGGCGAGCCCACGCCATCTCTCCATTCCTGCGGAGTTGAGCAATACGAGCGTTGAGCTGATGTGAGAGGACGACAGTGAGCGGCATGCATTCCTCGGACTCGTCGGTGGCATATCCAAACATAAGACCCTGAAAAATCGTAAAATCTGTAGATAAGAAATTTGGGAGATATACTAAAACAAATTAACTTTTATACCCAAATTTGTTTTTGCAATACTAGGATATTGATGTAAACTCTTGCCCATCCTCACGGTTCGAAGCGTTGTGACAATGTCAGGATGTTCGTGAGAACATTAGAGTTGTTACTACACTTTGTGCAGCGAGAACTGGCTTTTATGAAATACAACCTCTTAACCACCCCTCAAACAGTGATTATCTTCGAGGCATCTATATTATAAAGTACCAATCTTGTGATTATTTTGATTAATTTGGACAGGCCACTAAAATCAACTGATGTCTGCTTCCCAATGTAGGCAGAGGTATAAACTCCACTCAATTTGTAACCTCTGTTGCATAGCAACAATTTCTAGGCTAGAGACAGTCCTAATTGGTTCCATCAAGAGTTAGTTGTGCAATCAGTGTTGTTTCTAACGGTTTGTTCCTGTAGCTGTCTAAATGAACAGAGCTGCTTCTGTTTTCATAGCCAGGGCATTTTGCAATAATCATGAAACATGCTCTATATACAACAGAGATTTTGATGGAAAAACTGAGTGTAGTAAATGCTGTGGAAAGACTTGTACATTTCATAAGATATTGATATTGAAACAAGCTGAACGCTGACTGCAGTTTTTTGCTGCGATGGAAGGACACTTTCCAGAACATATTATAAAAGAACCTTTCCACTTTCAATATAACCAATAACCCGACTGCAAGTAACAAAGGGAGGTAATTCCAAACTGACCTGATCTCCAGCACCAATATCCTCATCATTTCTTGCAACATGGACGCCCTGTGCTATGTCAGGGCTTTGTTCTTCTAAGGCGATCAAAACATTGCACGTCTTGTAGTCGAAACCTGCAAAAGTGTATCAAAACAATTTAATCTAAAGATCATTTTGGTTTCTTAACATCAATAACCACCTTCCACACAGCAAGATAATTTTTTTAAGCATAATATTTATATTGACAATAAACGCAATGTTGACTGCAACATCTAAAAAATATTTAAATGCATGCATACGCTGTTTATTTGTTATTTCCAAGGATAAATTCATTAAGTATCAAATACAACAAAAAGGTTCATATAATCATTTAAAATTCAGTACCATTGGCAGATCCAAGAGGACTGGGGGTTTCAAAATTCACCCAAACTTTCTTTAGAAAATCAAAATACATAACTGTAGTCAGGATTAAGAATATGCATGAAGGCAAAACCACTGAATTAAGGTTAAATTATTATATCACGTCATTTCCCTTGGATTGAGTGAATGAGTGAATTATTGTTTAACGTTGCTTCGGCAGTATTGCAGCCATTAGCGGTCAACTTGGATTGATAATAGACGCTAGCCAATATAATTGTATATATGGTATAATATATAAATTTCAATTAATATAAAATCAAAATTGCAATTGTGAATGATGATAATTACCTTTTGATGAATCATCATAACCAATTTGTTTGATGGTGTCTCTGATGACCTTCTGGTAGTCAACGTGAGCAGTAGAGGTGATTTCACCAGCCACAAGGATCATGCCAGTTTTGGCAACCGTTTCACACGCTACTTTGGCATTGGGGTCCTGTTTTAAATGTGCATCCAAAATAGCGTCTGAAATCTGATCACAGATTTTATCTGGAACAAAAGAAATTATCATAAATCAATTCTGTCATAAATTGTGTATATTTCAACACCCTCTTATAGAGATGAAATCTTTGAATCAAAATGTTGGCTTTATGTTAATTAAACTTCCATTCACTGGATTCAGTCTGGATTTAGTATCAGGGGTGTCGGTTTCTATCTTGAATAAATTGTGGCAGTTTTAGGCAAAGGCATTCTCTTCCCACAGAGGTAACTCCCTTCAGATTTGCAATCCTAACCTCTGTTCTTATCAGGCTGAATTCGCAGGCAGAAAAGTAATAGCAATCGTAGCACAGATGGTGATGCACCAAACAATCTACAAATTGATCATCTATAGCTTCTGGATTGTCAATTATAAAAATTCTCGATTTATATACAATAAAATATTTTCTCCATACATATAAATGCATACTTGATATGGATGTACATCATTTTGAAATTATGTTATCATAAAAAAGTTCATAAATGTGCTGTTAATTCATATTGATAAATTATTATATTCGATTGACGGACAACCTGAAAATCAATTATACTTGCTGCTCAAGCATCATGTAGATAAATGATAGATGTTTGAATGTTGTAGACAGAAGAGAAATGGATTTTGAAATTTTAACCTTTTAAAATAGAAAAAATAGATCTGACAAAAAGTGATTGAAATTGGGAACTAGTTTGAAGGAAATCAGCTGAAAGTAGGAAATGGCCGAGGCCACCATGCAACTAAACTTTCACCAATAGAGTTTGAAGTTTCCTTTAATTTCTCTCTCTATATATTATATGAGGGCAATAATATCACAGTTCATATTTTTCTACAATGCCATAGTGCACTTTGTCATAGTGACATGAATCTGATATCACTTTTGTCAATGATAAACGGTTTAGATGTGGCGACATCAGGAGCCAGCCTATGCTTGAAAGTAGATTTTGTGTAAATTAATTAATTGGAAGACGTCGAAAGAGCTAGTAAACAAGTACAAATGTTTATGAAAGTACAAACATCCAGCTGTGCAGGATTAGGATACATGGACAAAGTATTAACAAAATTCAACCAAGTTCATGAAATTGAATCAACATCATATTAAATCCTGTCAAATTGTTTCATATGGGTTTGGGTAAGATAAAAATGTTACTGAATTGGTAAAAATAATTAAATTGCTGATGAAGGGCACAAAATAGTGACAAATAGCTAAAAAATGACAAAACAAGACATTGTCAACAGTTGTGCCTTCTCTCACACCAAACGTCGATGGAAACCAAAAATATTACTATTACCATCTACCAGTCCTTTCCTCCGCTTGTGGAAACAGTTATAAAATCTAATGTTAGCTAATGTATTGGAACTCTGCGTATCTTAAGCCTAGCCAGTTGACTTACGAGAAAAATAAGCAATTGCATGTGTAGCTGCTCACGTTTTGCAGGAATTATTATCAAAGGTTTAAAATCCCCAATACAGCATTCACACATCCTAATCCTCTCATACTGAATCAATATTTCGGTCGCCACAGAATGCTGCAACTGTTGTCAATATACAGTGAACACATCCCCCAATAACTAATACAAAATGGTTATCTGACACTGTGAAGCCAGTGAATGACAGACATGAAATTGGTCTTGTTTGAAACTGAAAGCTTCTTACATGGCCAGTTGAGTATGATTACAGTTGGTAATTTATCCCATAGGTGCGTAACTTGACCCTACTAGTTTAGTACATCACTGTAATTTTACCTTACAGCAGGGCTCCAGATAATTATTTTCACCAATGAGTATTTCACTCATCAAAATAAAAAATTAGGAGTAAAATTACTAAATGAAAAAAGCCAATGGGTATTTCACTCATAAAAATAAAAAGTGAGGAAAAGTAATAAATGAAAAAAGCTAAGAGTATTTCATACTTTCAAAATTTATTAACATTCAGTGTCTTCTTCTCGTGGGTGTTTAATTATTCATTGGTTATTTTGCCAGCCAACTCATTTTATGTCACCAATATAATCTTCTGCTAGGCCAAAGCTTTCACAACGTATATAAAATATCCACCTGATCAATTACTTCATAAAATGAAATAATTTGGCTGTAAACATAAATGACATTCAACTTCAATCTTGAATATTAGTTCACTCAATATAAGTTGATACAAGTACATTTAATGTTCGTTAGTTTTTTCTAAGCAAGAAAGCTTCTTATTGATTATATTTGTGATTAATTGACATAACAATTTTCCTGCCTTGAATTTGTTAATCTAAATAGAAACACTTACAAATTTCTGTCTTCAAATTCAATAACTGAATAAGCATGTGGTCTGTATCAAATGTCGCTCAATGATTTTTGTCAAAATATTCACTGACAATTCCCATCTTTACATGTTTTAATAATAATTTCCCTGGTTATCAACACTAAAATAAGATTAAACAGATGTCAAAATAAAGTGAACACAGGCCATGAGAAAACCGGGTGAAGAGCCTGTCGATCATTTCTAAACAAATGCCGATACTGGTTACAGATAAGTGCGAGTTTACGCTATATGATAAACTTACATTAGACAGAGCCTAGTTTCGAGGGAGAACAAGAGTAGCCTCCCTTTCGTTTTGGTTAGCGTTTCCGATTATTTTTTATCGACAGTTTTGGCAATTAACATTTAAATATATATTTTGATACATAAATAAATAAGTTATTGACAAGTAAAAGGCAATTTCAGTTGACAGATGTACATGCATTAACACTCTTAGATCTGTCGGCAGCTTTTGACACTGTGGATCACAAGCTTCTACTCTCGAAACTTCAACTGGAGATGGGTGTAACAAATGTTGGGCTCTCCTGGATTGAATCGTATCTGAGAAACAGATCACAAACCGTGGTAATACATCAAGCAGAGTTTAAACGCTTTTCACTTGCGTGTGGAGTACCTCAAGGATCTGTGCTGGGTCCAGTGCTGTTTGTACTCTATACAAATAGTCTTGCTAGAGTGATAGAGGATAATAAAATGGATCATCAGTCTTATGCTGATGATATGCAACTGATTGACAGTTTCAAGCCAGAAAATGCACAGGAGACTCTGCAACGTACTACTGATTGCACAACTGATATAAAGTCATGGATGTCATCAAAAATGCTGAAGCTAAGTAATGATGAGAAAACAGAGGCATTGTTGGTAGGAACTAAACGTAATTTGCGTGATATTCAAGCTACCTCTGTTGAAATCGGAACTGCTGAAATCCCTTTTACTGACCATGCAAGAAATCTTGGAGTCATCATTGATTCTCAACTTTCAATGGAATCACACATATATAAACTCTGTAAAACTTGCTATTATCATCTCCGTTGCATCAGTCAAATACCTCATCTTATAACCAGAGATGACGCCAAAATACTTGTGCAAATGCTTGTTCATTCAAGACTTGACTATAGTAATAGCTTACTGATAGGAATCAGTAAACGTCAGTTGTACAAGCTCCAGAAAGTTCAGAACACAGTGGCAAGAATTGTGACCAGAACACCAAAAGCATGTCACATAACACCTGTGCTTAAGCGTCTACACTGGCTTCCCATTGAAGCGAGAATCAAATTTAAAGTTCTATGTATCACTTACAAATGTCAACATAATATGATATAGATATAACATATCTTTTAAATTCCTTGGAGGACTATACCCCTGCAAAAGATCTTCGATCCCAGAATTTGAAGCTTCTCCAGATGCCAAAGTATAAAAACACCAGTTATGGACTAAAATCTTTCAGCTGTACTGCTTCAAGACTTTGGAACCAACTTCCTTATGTCATCAAGATGTCATCCTCACTGACTGTTTTTAAATCACAGCTCAAAACTCATCTATTTTCTAGCTATTATTCATAGATTCTATTTTCATAATTTTTTACCCATAGACTTTACCCAATGATAAATATCCTTAATCAATGCTACCAGTGTTACTTTTAGGCTTTATTCCATAGTATTTCATCTCATCACCTTAAATTTTCTTATTTTCAATGCGCTTTGAGCATGCACCTTGTGTATGGATATAGCGCTTTATAAATGCCCATTATTATTATTATTATTACCATGAAATTTATCGGTTCTTTGACCTAGCTAAAATAACACTATTTTGACAGTTCCGCATGTAAACAAAATCTGACTCGTATTCTGAGAGATTTGTGCGTATCTTTCACTCATTGATTTCATTTTTCATGCGTATATCTGAATTATTCATGCGTATTCTACGCAAATACGAATCTTATCTGGACCCCTGCTTACAGTACAATGTACATCACTGTACTCTTCAAGGTGATCAACCATGCATGTGATTTTGACAACACATGAACATGAGTGCACTGACAACACAGTTATTCTTAGATCAAGTTTGCGAATATACTTGACATTTTTCCTGCACGTCATTACGTCATTCACGCATCTAGTAAAGTAACGGTATCTATTCATCAATTTCTTTATCCTGTCTAGTTGACCAAACCAATAAACATGTGCAAGTGCGTGAGGAAATGCTTCGATTTGTTCACTTTCCTGCAGGTAAGATCTTCGTCTCTCTGTGATCATGTTGATTAATTGATGGTAGCCACTAGCTAGCACTAATGATTAGCGACACATTGATTAATATTTATGAATCCATCGAAGAAAAGCATGTAGGAACAGGGAGCGGGAAGACCATGTGTTCATTGTGATGATCATAACAAACGAAAATAGTACCTGGGTGGCCCTCCCCTACAGACTCAGACGTGAAGAGGAACGTCCCGATATCATCTTGACTGCATTCCTCTGCATAATGTTGGTTAATATTTTTGTAGTGATCGCCATTCATGTTGACAGATAAGGTTTGAAGCCTTTTCTCCCTGAATACTGGGTGGAAAAGAGGCCGATTGAGATCGCGAGATTCAATATATAGACGTTCTAAAGTCACGTGAGGGGAAATGGAAGTTTTGATTGGTTAAAATTTCTTATGGCTACCTTTAGACTCGACCATTCATGGGGTAGCTATCATTCAGTGTAATCATGTATTGTTTCGTGATTGCACCTGCAGAATACAGGTGTAATTAACGTTAATTGAATTATTTCAAGCATATCTGTCAAATGGGATAATTGCTTAAAGTCTAATTGGTGAATAACGTAAGTAAATCATTCGACCGAGACGGACGAGTCCACTATGGCAGATGTAAACAAACAGGAAGTCAACACGTTGTAGGCGGGTTAAACATGGAAGAATGTAAGCCAATATATTCACAAATATACATGTTCACGTTATACATGACAACTGCAGTACAGACCGGCAACTTATTGCGCAGAATGCCATTTCATTGTCACATTTTATCAAATATCAGATCATGATGAAATTCGTTATTCAGTGTTGGAGTAGGCCTACACAACCACAATCATGGTCCACAATGACAGTGGAAGCTGTAGGCCCTACATTTGTTATGTATGATATTCTGTCACCCTTCGATGCAAAGTCGTTCAGTACTTAATACAACATGTATCATGTGTGATATAATTTGTAATATAACATGAATTGTAACCTAGCTATAGATCTATTCAATATTCATTGCATCCCTCCAAACGTATCCTTGTAACAACTAAGCAAGTAATAACATTAATTGTTGTAATTTGACAGGTAAAAAATTAATTGAGTACACTATACATGCAATTGAGTGAATCAGAATCGAATTCGGTAATCTAATGAATACATAGTTTAAATACATACTATTCATTATATAGTGACAGTGACATTGACAGAAAACTGAAGAGGGAATTTGAAAAAAAACTGAGCTATGATTTACCAGGGGCTGCAGCCCATATACGGACGTGTATATGTGCATTTGTTACTGAATTTGGGGCTGATCCCCACTCAAATATGGGTGTGGCAGGATGTCCACCCTCAAAACATCTTCTGACTTCTCTCCAGGAATAGGAATGCTGAAAAAGCTCCAATTTTTAAAATGTTGGATGGAGACTGTGGGTTAATTTCATTGTCCCATGATAACATTTTGAAGGTAATCATATAGGTCTAGCCATGAGCTTTAAAGATAATAGAATCTCTCTGTTTTTTTCTCTGGTAATTCGTTTATTCATATAGACAATACTTTCAACTAAACAAAACACATAAGATTATTTCGAAGCGTCAACTACTTACTAATATATGGCCATTCAAAGTGAGTAAAATTGGCCAGTTGAGTATCCCAATCATTAAACAGTCTGCCGGGCCGCCGTTAGCTTTCGTTAGCGATGTGACGTCATACACAGGAGTTGCTTAATGAAATCCTTAGTCAATTTCTCGATAATTCGTTTAAAACATAATAAGAACGTTTCGACATTACAAGTTTCCGATAGAATGGGTATCTGTGCGTCCGTTGGAAGTAATTTCGGAGTTTTTGGAGTATTTTTCGATATTCTATCGCTGATTTTAGATTTGTTCTTCTCCCAATCGGTCGGAGTCTTAGGTTATCTTATAGGCTACAATAGGTTTTGAAATGAATAACTGACAGTTCAAAGATAAAAAAAATAACATGCAATTGTGCTTGATTTTGTGTTTGAAGAGGCGTATCATTTCAAATCTACTGCATCATTATTTCTCATGGTGACTTTATATTGCTAATAGAATAGTTGCATTATAACTAAGAAAATCATATCATTTTCATCCTTGTTACTGGTTTACACATTTTTTAGATACAAATATTCGGGCTATCTTTAAATCTATAGTCGTGTACATTTACAATTACTTAGATTCGGTGTAATATCACTGACCTAGCATAAACATTCATTAGATTATAGCATTGCATGAGCTTTACTAAGAATCGTCAGACTTTCTCATTTTCCTAGCATGATATAAAACAGGCCTTGCATTTTATATTGCATGTGTTGTTTGGTGGTCAATTCATGTGTTTTTGGAAATAAAATAATGTTTAAATCACATTGGATAAAAATATGGAAAATGAATCTTTCCCATGTGCGCTTTGAGCATGCTGTGGCATGGAAAAATGCGCGGTACAAGTACTCTATTATTATTATTATTATTATTTTCAAATGAAAGAATTGGAACTATAGAACTTTGATCAACTCGCCATGGCCTTGTGTTGTTTGGTTTGCAATTTAAAAAATATTACTCAGGCTATAGTTCAGTCGTGTAGATTTCCCCTCTTATTTAATATTTAGTTAGTTATTTAAGTTAGAGTGTCAATAACGCAACTACATCATTTATTACATATCGTTACATTGATAAACAAAAATATGGAAAATATATTTTGTTATTTCGCAAATGGACGAATGTGAAAATAAAAATTATTCAACATACCCATGAGTCAATGAATGAGGCGTGTTAACATCGTTATAATGTGTATGAAATGTGTAATAGATCTCTGTGACGTTTGAACATCTTCATCATTTGACATGCGTGCAGCCGCCATATTGGGCAATGATAAGAATTGTTTCAAAACACATTGCAGAATTACGGGTCCAGCAATGGTCTCATTACGTATTAAACAGTGGTGACATCTGCTGCAATTTGTAGTACTTTTTACGGGGCGTGTATATATGTAATTTTGTTGTATAAGGACAACAGTAAATATGTTATTTAAGCAGTTATGTAAGGCTAATTCTAGTGGATTCTGTCAATAGATGGCAAGTGACTCCTGTGTATTACGTCACAAGGCCTAGCACGCAGCATTCGCTCTCGCCTAAAGTTTTACGAGGCGTAATTGAGCCGCGTTCTAAAAAGGCCTTATAAAAGGTGTTTATTGGTTGAATGGACATATATCAAGTGGAATCCTTGTCATCTTTATATATGCTTGAATAAAAACCGAAAAGTGATATGGTCGAGGTTTGTGTATCTTTAAAACAAGTTCAGTTTCATTAGTAGTACCAAACATACCTGGTAAGTGTTTTTCCTCCCAAACCTCTGTGCCCTCATAGCACCTTACCCAAGTTGTCTTGGCTTTTGTATTGGAAGATGACCTTAGTGAGACCTTGTGTAATGGTGTTCAAATCAGTGCATATTGCCTCATCGGGTTGTATATTGGGCTGTGGCAGTTTAATAGTTCAATTCAACTCAACAGTTGTCTTGTAAAGTCAAAAGATTAAAGGAAAGACTTCAAGCAATGATATGTGTTTGTAAAATCATCATTTTGTTATCTTCAGAAATACAATAAATGGATTTATTATGCATATGGTTGAAAATAACCGAGTTAATATTTACTATATGAGTTCGTGCACATATCATGTTTGTCAAGCAACCATTGTTTTACAACGACTTCCTGTATTTCGTCCTCTGTGACGTCATAAAACAATTGTTCGTGACATCAATGTAGCTTGTCGTCCCATGAGTCATATGACACACTTCCTCAGATGATAATCTCCATATATTAAATGGCTTGTAAGTAGGGATGAAATGGTGGCTTTGGTTTGGTATGTATTGCAGAATTTGCAGTACAGTACCGTCAATTTTCAAAACCAATGAATGTTGTACATTAAAGCAAATACACTTCAATGTATCATGGATGAGGATGACAAGCTCAAGTTCCATCATTCTAATACCCTCTGAAATGGAATATTTTAAACAGTGCCCCCTTTAAAACATAGACACAGAGCAGTAAATAATAACATTAATTGAGGAATGTTTGTGCTCTGAATGTTTTTTCTTCTTCAGATCCTGCCTTATTACTACGATGGGCTGTGCAAGGGTTATTGACCTTAGCAGCCTTGACCTTTGTGATCCAGTGGATTCTTCCAAAATTGAATAAATTCTTTCGATTGAGACAAAAAACTAGAGTTGCCAATGAAGGTAAGATACATCAAAGATATTACAATGTCATTATTAATCATGATTTACATACTTAATGTAAATGTTAATGTCATTTAGAACCAAACATGTCCCTTGGCAAAGTCTAAGTTACTGAGTATTGGCATCTGCTGTTTCTTTAACAAATTTAGTGTTGATTGGAAACCTGATCAATTGTTCCACTAACAGTTTCTTTGTGTCAACTAAAGAGTAGAAAGACAAGGATTTTTTTTTTATGTATGATCAACTCCATCCATAAAAAAAATCCTTGTCTTTCTCAATGCAAAATATAAATATTTTTCAAGATCTCAGGCTCTATATTTTCAAAGCTCTCTTAGTGCTAAGGTAGATGTAAACCAATTTAACCTTATGCACTTTAGGGACTTCATCATATTACACATTAAAATTGGTTCACAAGATATTTCAAAATGGTAGACACACCAAGAGGAGACAACACCACAGATGAGAGGAAAGAGAGAATGAGAGAGAGGCTACAAAAGGAACATGAAGAAAAAGTAATTTATTTACTATTTTATTTTAGATTACATTATGGATATATTACAATGATTCTTCAGAGTTATTGTTTAAAATATTGCTATAAGATAAGATAAGGTAATTCTTTATCATCCAGGGGAATTTTACAATGAAAGTATTGTTGAGAAAAATGAATTGTCAATGTTGCCATTTATATTTTTAAAAGTCATTTTGTTTAAAGATTATGATACTTTTTAAAGATTAATAACCATAAAGTATATTTAAAACTATTAATAGCATTGTAATATCTGTTTATTTTAAATGTGTTATTTATTTTGTGAGAATTGTAGCTGAAAAAATATATTCATGTATACATATGAATAATTTACTTTTTCTAATGTTAAACATATTTATCTACAGGCAAATAGTTATATGGAAAGAATTCTAATACCAAGGGAAGAAAATAAGAGAAAACAAAAAGAGAAAAAAATTGAACAGTTTTCTGGCCCTGCATGGAAGGGAAAAGGAAACGCTCTTGGGGTAAGAGATAATTTGTTGTGTGTTTGTAATATAAAGTGCATAATCATGAACTTGTTATTAAACATGTGCATGAAATATATGTTTCAATCATTGCCGGCAGTTGTTTGATGTTTTTGCAATTGACTTTATATCTGGTATCATCATGAAATGATATCTTCCCTTTCAAGATGGAACAAAAGTGGGTTAAAATAGCAAGATTTGAACTAACATAGGTCTGATCTAGCTGCAGTTCATTAGAAAGTCCTACAGAGGCAATACATATACAATTATTCACAAGATAATATATTTTATATCACATAGTATGCTCGATTGTTGATTTTTTTTTTTACGAATTATAAACTACCTATTCAACAATTGAAATATATTATATCATAATAAGACAACACACACTGGATTTATTAACATGGGCACATTATTACAATTTATATGAACATGATATGATTGTTTCTGTTAATATTAAAAAAATTCTGTGGCACGGCCTGTAAAAATTCTGTTTACACCATCTTTGACAAAACATTGAGAAGATAATACCACGCTATTATCACATCATAATTGGAAAACAATTCTAGAGTTCTTTGACAACAAGCACTGTATGTTAGATTGCTATGGTTGAATTTTACAGCATCCATTTTGTGCATTATAAATGCTCAGACTGAGGTGTAAGTGCTGCATACCACGGTATTACACACTCCCTAAGAGTACATAGTATACCCTTCCTGGAATAATGAGGCGGGTCGTGGTTGGAGAATTACGTATCTTCAAAACTTATTATTTCACTTGCTAGTCTTCAGCAAATAATAAATCATGTAAAGCTTGATGAGCAACAAAGCCAATGGCTTAGGGGTGAAATGGTACACCTGAGCTTTGCTTCAGTAGATTCAGTACAAATCTCGAAAAAAACACTATTTTAATTGAAAATAAAGTCTAATGAAAGTAAAATTGAAAAATATAAAACTTGGAATAAAATTTGAAGAAGTTAATAACCAATATGGTATGTGATAAATACTGAAAATACCCTTTAGTGCACGGCGCATCAAACTAAAAGCAAAATACCCTGGTTAAACTACCGCAATGTAGTTGTGAACAATTCCACCTCTACAATGGCTCTGGTTTATACCCGGTAGTCTTTTTGTATGAATTCTATTGTTACACTGTCCATGCTCCATGAATGCCTCCATGATAATATTTCTTTGTTATTCTAAAACAGTATTTGCATTTTGACAATCTAAATGTTTAGTAGTCCGCGACTCAGGTACACAAACATTTTGAAATACAATGTATTTGATGATTGCATTGTGCAAGAGTAAATCAAGAGGATCGTGTGAGGTACCGGTACAATGGAAATAATAAGATTCAATACCTAATTTTTGTGTAACCTAATACGTATGTATGTATGTATGTATGTATGTATGTATGTATAATTCCATTTGTAGAAATAATGAGAATCAAGACATGATCTTTATGTAGCCTAATATGTCATAATGCATGTATAATTCCACTTGGAGTGGATCCAGGTCAAATTTAAGCATCATGCTTATGTTTGACAGTTATTTAAAAAACAAACATAATCTGTCATAACGTGTCATAAGTCTTGTTTAAATATTCTTACTTTGGTTTTTCAAACGTGAATTGAACTGTTTTATGACTTACATACTTTATATCATCTTACTTCTCTCAATGTTATATCTATATATTTTTAAACTGTAATATTTATTTGATTCAATCATGATAAGTAAAATCTATTTCCAGAACATAGAGAAAAAACAAGGGAATAACAGTGTTATATTTTGGATCTTATTATGTGTTACTGTTTGCAGAAGGTGAAATTATTCGATTTATTTTCAAGATTAGTCATTGCAGGATTCAAAACCCCTTTATCTTAACTTCCTTAATTTTTAGCAAAGCACAGTGGCTGAGTGGTCAAATTGTGTGAACATTCAGTGCTGGTGACAGGTGTCTGGCTCTGAGCGTGTAGTTTGATTCCCACAATGGATTCATTTAAAAAATATGTGTATTTCATTATATTTGATAATTTATTCTTTTACTGATTGCAGGATCATAAATATAACAATTTCATATACCGGTAGGCAGATCCAAGTTTCGGTGTATGTGGTGGTTGGGGGGGATTGGGCTAGATAAATACTCTCGTTATGCAAGCGTCCTACCTGAAAAAATTTCAATTGGTCTTCAGGGATTTTCAAAAGGGAAAGCCCCCAACCCTGCACAACCTGGATCTGCCACTTTTGCCCACCCTCTGAATGGCATTCTAACTTGATAGTTGTTGGGTCGAGGAATTATGATTTCTGTCCTCCAGACCATAGCAAAATATTCAATTGACAACCAGCCCTGTCGAGAAAATTATGGCAAGTCTAGATTCCTCTAACTTATTATTGTTCAGAATTCCTATTTATTTTATTTCATGTCAAATATCAAAAAGTAAAAGATTTCTCAGAGACAACATGTTGGTCTAGAAATCATGTTACTACTGTCCTTCTATTGGTGTTGTTTGGTTTAATTAAATGTCAATTATTACAGCATTAATTATTATTCAGAATGCTATCTTTATGTCAGAGAAATTAGTATCAGAATATGATATCAATAATAAAAAAGTTATCTACATGCTGCAACACCTTGGTTTGGTTTCATCACTGTTGATATTGATCAACACGGAGTTGACCCATGCTCTGTGCTACCAGCTGTTTGACAAGACGAACCCTATCTTCTCTCACCCTGGTTTCAATGTTCTGTCCTCTACACTATATCACCCCTGGAATCTTTCATAAGGAGCTACCCTTAATTTGTGTTATTGAATTAACCAATGAAATGCTTGTTATGATATGATGGAAATTATAATGTGACTTGGTAGCATAAAGCTTAAAACAATCCCATTAGCAACTTTCCCTCAAGGCATAACTCTATCACTGGCTAATTTAAGCTTTGCTGCATCTTGATCATCTTTTCTGTGCCAGCTTGTCAGTGTCATATGCATGAGTCCAATTAGAAACTTTCTAACAAAACTACATCCAGGGACTGAAATCAACATGGCAACCACCATGTTGCAGTCAGTCCACTGCAGGATGTGCTTCACTGGGCATGGCCATTTTGATTATTATTGGTTGCTGATTGGCTGGGGCTGGTGAGGTAAGGCTTAAATTAGCCAGTGATGGAGACGTGTGAGTTATGTCGTGCGGGCAAAGTTGTCACTTCAAGAAATGCACAGTTACTGGTAATTGATAAATTTTACTAATTCATTTCTTGGAAAGAGTTCAACTGTAAAAGATCGACCAAAGTAATATGTAAAATGCATCTGTCATTTTAAAATACATGTACATCGATTTTGTTTTGAACTTGAAGTTGTGCTTCATATGAATATATAAAAAAATAAAATCAATAAATAATTTAGACTAGTCCAAAAGTACGCCAACATTGTGATGATTACACTATCCCAGCTGTCAGTTTCTTGTGACTAGTGAATGTCATGACATACCTGGGAAAATAAATATCTAAAATATTAAAAAATGGAATGTTGTTGTTATGGACAACCTGAAACAACTTCCTGATAGAACTATGTGATATCAGCCAGCTTGTTATAAAACAGTAATTTAACACTGCAATAAACATCATGCATTAGCTGATTTTCTAATTTAAAAAGATTTCTGTATCTTGTATAATTTCTTTCATCCCTGCAGTCATTTTAATATAAATGATAGAAAGCATGTAAATAATAGAATGTTATACTCTTTTGCTATTCAAGTTGTGAAACACTGTATGGTTTATTGTAACACTGCATCAGGTAGACACTAAAGATGTTTATACACATATGTCAATAAGTCCAACATGTTGTCACAATTGTTTTCAACTCTTCGAATAGAGTGATGAAATAGACGACGACATAGATGATGAAATTGACAAGGAAACCTCAATCGGTCAACAGGCTGCTAGGAGAAGAAAACTACAGCTGTCAGACATTAGTGACAATCAATCAAAACCTCTAGAGCAGCCGAAAAAGAAAAAGGTAAACAAATCCTGAAAACATTTATGTTGTTATTGAAATACTTTTCGAAAAGCATGTCATGATCTTTGCTCACATTTAATTTTCAACCAGATTTGTAAATTTTTAAAGAACATTGATGAGTTGGGACATACATATAATAAATTTTATTGATTCCCAAAAAGCTTCCGGTTTATTGATAACTGACTTTGACCAGGGATTGGGAAAGGTAGGGGCCATGTAGCACACTGGATGAAAAAATGGTCCATTAATATTTTAAATTTTACTTTTGCTACAAAGAGGAATGGCCCATTTAAAAGTTCGAAAAGCTCTAAAAGCCCTAAAAATGACCCATTGTCAAAGGTGTCCTTCCCAGTCCCTGCTTTAACTGTAGAAGTGTGTTTGTTAAATATTTTAAGATAATTAATTTGTGTACATATTTAACCAAGGTGATCCAACTCCCTGAGGAGCCTCCAGTCGGCAATGAGAACTCTGTAACGGTGAGACTGAGGACACCTGTTGGTACCGTACATCAGCGTAGATTTCTTCATACTCACACTGTGCAGGTAGGTTAAAGTTTACATTTTGTTTGAGGCCTTTTTACTGCAAAGCACATCTGAGATGTAATGTTAGATGTTCATAATCTTTTCATAATCTTTTTCGTAAAGTTAGGTTTTGAGAATGCTGTTTTCATTTGGACTTTCAAACAAATCAAATTTGTCAATTGTAAAATTGACATCGATTTGAAATGATCTAGATACAAATAATACATGGATGATTTGATGCTTGCAGACAAATTCATTTTTCAAATTTATTTGGATTCTTTGTTTTACATGTTCAATCATAAAAAACCCAAGAAGTGTGGAATATTATTAATGATCACAGAACTTAATTTATTTACTCTTTGTTTGAGAACTAGTTGTTATTGTTTCTTTTGTTTTTAAGATCTCTGGTCATAAGCAACATTAAAATTTTCTTATGAAATGAAATGTTTGAGATGAAATGAATGTTTGTTATGAATTGTTTCAATTCAAGCTGAGACTTAATACAATTAATGATACAAAAAGAAGGTACAATCAGTTAAATACTGTACAAAATTCATTGATGTGTGTCAATACCCTCACATTTACTCATGTACAGAGAACAAGATGACTCGACAGTAGGGAGTAAACAGGACAGGTGCTCCACTCTGTATCAACAACATTTATGACGTAGATTTATATGTCGACCGCACTCCTTCAATACAATAAACTCTTTGACTTGACTGTCAAGAAGACATGGCTTTATACAAAGTATTGAGGGTTTATAGCTTTCAGTCTGTCTGTCCGTCGGTCTGTCCATCCATTCTTGACGTATATTTCTAAAACTATTTCAGAAACTTCTGACATTCTATATTTGCTTTATGAACTTGGGCTATTTCATATTTATATCACCTTTGACTTAGTTAATATGATATTATCAAATTATTAAAATTTTGTTAAAATCTTATAGTGCCTTTGAAACAATTTATCACCAATAGTTGGTTCAATGAATATCAAAATAATTTGTAGCTCATGGATAACCACTCTGTATTTTCCTATTTCAGTCTGAGGATACTTTAACTTTGGTTCTAGCATTTCATTAGTCAGTGATACCGTATAACATGTGTATCTCTTCTCGTTCAAATAGGTAATATTTTTCACCTTTTAATCTTGACCTTGTTTTATCATAATTCCAACCTTGTTTTCAACTTTTGATTGGTCAATAATAGACCTTTGATATTTGACTTGTGACCTTGTGACCTTGACTGCGAATTGACTGAGAGCCAATTCCCTAAATTGCACATTCTCTGCACTTCACTCATCAAGAATGAAAGGTTCTTACTGACAAACAATCACGTTGTGTTTAAGGGCTCTTCTTGGCCAAATGGATTAAAGCATTGAGCTAGCATTGAGTAACATGTTACAATCCTCGCTCCCAGAATACAAAAAAGAATTCAAAACCAGTCCATGAGTGGTGGATTTGTCAAAATAATCCACTGTATAGGGTGACGTCATTACCATGGAGTAATATCAAAATAAAGCTATAATAAAATGGTTGTTTATATTTTGTATATGCCCTATGAGTTGGGTTTCCATTCAGGCTATTCAATGTTTCTATAAGTTAGTGCGGGTATGCAGTGCGGTGCGTGAATATGAACAAGAAAGGTCAAACTGCTGTGTCATTGTTATTCAGCACGTGTTCATTGATTTCTTCGGTCCACTGATATAACACCTCTATTTACTAAATGATATAGAAAAGTGCTGAGTATAGGTCAGTAAGATAGGATTCAGTTGCAGTTATGTTTCTGCACATTCATTACATGTACGTCCTCATACAAATAGTCTGACTCAGTCTGGCTTGTCCTCTATATAATTTCTACTCTAACTTTGCTGTATGCCCGGATGATTTCAAACTTTGTGAAAGACTAAATATGGTAACTTGTCTATCATGGATAAACATTGCTTAGTCATGAAAGGTTTGCATTTATTTGAAGATTCTAGTTGGTTGATCTTATTATGTTTGTTTAGTGGGTGTATCGTAACATGAGAATGATCGTGTAAGCAATAAATCTGTTGAATACCTTGTTAAGTTAGAATTCTTTTTAATCATTTTAATCACTTTATGGTGACAAAGTAAATACTCATGAGGGTATCAGATTCCAGGCAGTGAGACAGTCCTTATTTCAGGTACTGGTATCTAGTAGACAGTTTGTTTAAAGATGCATCCATTCTGTTTCATAATATTTCATTTGGCTTTAATATGTACCAACATACCATGTGCTGATTTCAGTTCAAATGATTTCACTCAACTCACATATTCATCCCCAATTGCCAAATATATAATAGTTACTAATTAAAATCTAACAACAGCATTATACATATGCAGAAACCAAAACATGCATCAATTCCAGTGCATTGTCCGGTTTTGGATCAAACATTTTTTTTATCTTTTATATAGTTAATATACTGAGTCTTATATCATCAAAATGGTAATTTCTGGCATCAGTCAGTACTTCTTGATATATTGACACGGTTACACCATTTATAACCTTTAGGATATGACCCCCAACAACATAATGGTTGCACTTTTAACATTGGTCACAATAATTTAACTAAATGTCTTGTAGAATTGCACTTTGGTCAAATGTGTCATGTCAATCAGAGATCTTTGAATATCCAGTGCTCGAACATTCCTAAAGTCATATTTGTATATATAGTCATTAGATAAATGTCAGATATAAAAAATAAGCTAATATAATAATTAAAGAATGTATCAAGCAATATAGTTCTTACATCATCAGTAAATATATCAAACTTTTCACAGATAGTCATGAGATCAAGTGATATGTACAACATCATTCTGTGACAGTGAATATTCCATGCTGATGCAATAACCAGTAGCTGTGTCACTATGCTGTTAGCCCATGAAACATACGACTATCACGTAGGATATGTACTGATAACCTTTGAACCCACGCGACCATCAAGTGTCTCCATCCAGATAATGTGTGTACTAACTAGGTTAGGAAGCTACTGAATACGTAACAAACATATGTGTTACGATTTCAAATGTTAATAGTTTTTGTTATATAAAGTTTGAAGAAAATACAACTTGAAATTCATTAGATTGTAGGGGATATGTACCTGATCATGCATTTATGCTCTTAACGCATACTGTAAAACAGACCATATAAAAACAATTTGTTCAGAATGATATTTTAATAAGCATTGATAGTAAATATACACAAATAGCACATCCCCGTATGTGTATCCAGGGATATTCAAGGCTGGGTTGGGGGTTCACATAATGAGAGGGAGAGGGGCAGTTTGAGGGTTGTAAGGTTGGGTCCACCCAGCAGATTCACCTGTAATACATACACAATTTTTCAGGGGAGACAAATTCCACCCCCTGAACATCCCTCTGAATCTTCCACTGATTCCCCTCCCTCCATCCCCATGATCTTCCACCAGTTGTACTGTTGCTATGGATTAGACCAAGATCAATGGACTATCAGTCCTATATCAATGCTATTCTGCAATCAATTATTCAACTATTCAATATAAGATTCATATCGAGAAGTAAACCTGTATGGATTATTGACAACTGACTGTATATGGTTCTATGTTATAAAGCCTTAATATCAGTCTAGGCAAGGTGGACCAATGTCGTACCTAGTGTCAGTGTAACTGTCCGATAACTTGAAGGTCGGTCTGACTTAGTGACCCAGTGATCCCTTTTACCCCTACCCATCAATTACCTATATTCCATGGATGTGAGGAAAACTTTGTATCTGTAACCTTTTTCAGTCTTTAGAATAAGCTTGTCTGGAAGTGTAATTTTGTCAATAATATAAACAAAAAACAACATCCAAAATATTAGTGTAGACCTCAGTAATGTTGCAGGTGCTTGATTATTAGCAGTCCCGCTGGCGGTGCGTTTTGTATTGGTTATAACGTTTTTCCTGGAAGGTTTTGAGAACTCATATACATAACTTCTTACTTATACCCCTGGGGAATTTTTTTGACATGTTCACATTCAAGGTCAAAGGTCAAGGTCACAAGTTTTGAAATCGCTAAAAAAATCCTTGTAATATCAACTATGGAGAAAGGCCAAGATTTGAAAAGGTTTTCGCTCAAATCTATCAATGGTCAAGGTCATAGCGAGGTCACAACTAAAGCATGCATTTGCAAACATGCCTTATTTCAGCTTTTAACACTTTGAATCATTACATGATTGTTATACACAATGAAAAGTGATCATTGATGGTATGACCTTGAAGGTCAAAGTTCAAGGTAATGAGATATTGGTTAAGGCCACGTTAATCCTTTGATCCAATTTTGAAATCAGAAATAGGTTTTAAGAACAAACTTGTGAATAGTGACCCCAGTGATGATTCAACTTGTTAGTAATAACTGGAATAATGAAAACAAATTTTTAAAAAAAAATTCCCATTTTATTAATGCTGACGAGAAGGCGGAACAGGGAAAGGCGAGACCCTAAGTTTGGCTGCTCTGCTTTTGCGGTGTCCCGCAAACGCTCATCTAGTTGGTGAGATGATATTGAGTTTACCATCACTTTCATGAGTATTTTACCTATATCACAGTGGGAAATATCATCGGGGAGAAAGCCCACAACCCCATTATGGCTAGTATTGCTGGTGGAACCCGTGGACTTGATAGGAACTAAAGAATCATTGGGGATCGACTCCACTGGCTATCAATGGAGTATATTGTACTTACTCTTGTAGAAAACTATTTTACAGTCGACAAAGTTTGCAAGACTCATCACAATTTCTAATTTCATTGAAATTCTAGATTATACTAATTGAACATTTGACTGACAGCTCTTTCTTTCTTTCCTTTACCATCAGAAGGCAGTTTTCCATTGTTCATGTATTTTGTTCATGTTGTTGTATATAATAAATTGAGATGAGAAGGCGGCGCTTGACGACCTTTGTAAATTATGGTTTGTTATGGGATAGCAACATGAGGATCCACTTAAGGATACTGAGGCGGTACCAACGGGAGTTGGGTACAAATAAAAGGGAGGAGAGGGCCGCCATCAACCCAGGCAGATATCCGCAAAACAGTCAGAAAAATGATGTTACATGTTTCGGAGTCGGTTGACTCCTTCATCTGGTCTGATGTGCTCTGGTCCTCCCTTTTATTTGTATATAATAAGTGTGCTGTATGTCAGGCCTACCAAAGAAATACGCGAATTGCAACGGAAAGAATCGAAATGCATACAGAAAGAGACGAATTTGCATCGTAAATAAGCGATACGGAATGAAAAGACGCGAAGCGCAACACTGTGACTACGCATGCGCTGTCCAATTAAAACATGGCGGATGAAAGTTTGACCCCGTCGACTGGGAAGTTGTAATGCCTTTTCTGCTTCTTACATCTCATTTCATGATGTTTTATGAATTAAAGAAGGGTGGAAATGGTTTACTAGAATGTTCATGAAATAAATAACCAGCCTTCATCACATCGGAGAAATGTCATGTTTTGCTTCGCTTTGATTACTGAACATGCGCAGTCACAGTGTTGTGCTTGGCATCTTTCATTTTGCGTCCTCGTGTATTTTTAATTGCTGATCGTCTCTTTTGTGTGCAGATTCGCGTCTTTTCATTCTGTATCGCTTATTTACGATGCAAATTTGTCTCTTTCTGTATGCATTTCGATTCTTTCTGTTGCAATTTGCGTATTTCTTTGGTAGCCCCTCACATTACTTTTACGACGAGATGTTCCTTGTTGGGTTGGTTCAGGGAGTTTGAGGTCATATGCACTGATTCATTCCTGAACTGTAACTGAGTGAATGACCACAAGATCACTCATGTTATTTCATGCTTGGATTGCCTTGATATTCATATAGTCCTATTTCAACATTTATCAACAATTCTCTTTTTATTTTATGCATGTTTTATTATTCATTTATTCATTGTTTAAGCCTGATTAGATAGATGTTGTATCTTCTGCAATACATGGAAACACATGACTCATTAACACCACATGAAAATAGATAATGTTTTTTGATGTAGTCAGCTCAATTTACACAAAATGATTATGTACTTTTGTTTATATAAACTTCTTTTTCCAAATACTAATTCTATTGAATGCAAACTAAGTAATAGATATTATATTCCAAGGAAACGTTATACCAATATCAGTATGAACTTAATCTTTATATTATTCTTCAAATGAAAATGCAATTCATACACAACATGATCCTGCCACGGATGGATGAATATAAAATTTGCTGATGCATCACTTTATGAATGTTATCGCTCTTTCATATCAAACTGGTTTTCAAAAGCATTAGAAGGAATATTTTAGAAGTTTAAATGTTCTGTCGAACATGCTTAAACACCAAGTTATCATTTCATCTTGTCTGTTAGAAAAGCGCTCATGAAATCAATTTTGACAGAAAGTTAAACACATATGTTGGCAAAAATGATTTCTTATTTGATGATAGATGCCTGATGGAAAGTTTCGAACATCTTTCTCCATCAGTTAAAACATCATCACTTACCAAACCTGTTTTGCTAGTGAGGATTTTTATTTTGAAGATTGCTGCAAATAAATAAACAAATATTTTTCATTTTAAGGATCCAGACATTGTTTTGTGTTTGTCAAATGAGAAAGGGCGTCGACTTATATGCGGGGTCGACATATACCCGGTAATATACGGTACTAGTTTGTATCCAAGGGATCTTCACGGTCACACAGTCTATGATACTGGGTTCTGCAATGTTTATGTTTAATGTTTTATGCAAAGTTTAGGCATAATGTTGCTTTCTAATAATGTTTTAGAATCTTAAAGGGGCTTTAATTCAGTGTGCTGTTCGACTCACAAATGCCAAACATCATAAAAGGCGTTATTTTATTGAGAAGTACTTACTGTTACCAAAAATAACCATTTTAATGCTAGTCGACCCAGTATAGCAATGATATTTATAAATAGTGATTACTAAATGAAAACTGGACAGTGCAACCTGGCTGGTTTGTGTCAATCAGTCAAACGTAATTTCGGAAAATAATTTGATAGGTCATATACTACTGTGCATGTAAATGGGATGTGTAGTTTCGGTTTCTGCACCTGTATAAGGCTGCTGCTAAAGTTTCATTGGAAACAAGTACTTATGAAAAACAAAGCTGTCCCTTTAAATGTATTCTCTGTGAGAACAGTACCGGTAACTGTTTGTCTTTTCTTTGAGCAATATGTACAGTTTAACTTTTTTCCAATAACTTAAATCTTGAGTGTGACAGTTTTTTAATATTTGCAATGTAATTTAGTTTCAGTTTTTATTGATTGATTTAATATAGATAAGATACACATCGTGAACCAAAGGCTATATCATAATGGGGCAGCTCTAAAAAAAAGTAGTTTAAAGACTTGACGTTTTGCATCTTGGTGAAACAAAGTATTTGGGAGAAGGATATTCTTATGTGTGACATTTTGCAAAATTTGAACTAATGGACTAAGAAGGGATAGATTACACTCTCTAATCTGAAGGTGACAAGGTGAATAACACTGCTGATTTGCTGACCTCTTGAAAAATGATAACATAAAAATGTCACTAAAACTTGTTCTACAAAATATATTTTAATATTATTTCAGTCTTTCTCATCAATTTCTGTTGGAGTTTCATCTTCTATGCTTTGCAATTTCACATATTCAGTAGAACACAGATATAGCGAAAAAAAATTATAAGTCCCGTCAAAAGGCCTATGTATAATATGCCAAACGCGAATAGCAAACAGCGGATATAGCGAACTGAATTCTTTGGTCCCTTGAAGTTCATTATTTCCGTGTTCTACTGTATGAACAAGGCACCTAAATGATACATCATGGTTCAGGATTAAATAGTGAGGTTATTGACACACATAAGATAAGTAATTGGATGGTGTGACATTTTCTTCACCATGAAAAGTCATGCACGATTCAGGTACACTAATTCACCCAGTGACTGGAAATATTCGTGTGGCAAGGAAAATCCCAGTTATCTCTAACACTGTATGACCTACATTCAGCAAGAAATTTGACTTGAGTAATTTTGTTCATACGGACCCACAAGTGAAATATTGTGCTGATGCAGTAGGGTTTGTTGTTCCTTGACCTTGCGTTTGGATTTACTGTTCTTTATCTCAGCCAAGAACTAGGCCTTGAGAAAGGATTTAACTGAAGGTTACTTTAGATCAATGGATTCCATGAAAAATGTTTTAATTGATGAAAAAACATCTGAGAAGTCTAAGAAACTATTTTAAGGCATTTATTTTCTTGATTAGTTTGATTTTGATTTTAAGTCTTTTAGTGACTAAAGTTTAGGAGCCTGTGATACAGCCGATACTTCTAGTTGGGTAGCAACGCTTAAACATTGTGATGCTTGTAATGTTTCCTTAATAAGTACTTGAAAATGGAAAGATGAAATAATATTTGTTGAAATAAAAATAAGGGATTTAATATACTACAATTTAGTCTTATAGACTTGGAAATAATTACTGTATTGTTAACTGAATTATTACCTAAAACCAAAAATACTAATTAATTATTGAATTAATCAGTGCCATATTGCAACCATTCAAAGTTACCAGTTCACAGGAATAAAAACTTCATCAAAGGAAATGATCTGGGATAGGCCAAGTTAAGATAGGCTATCTTAGACACTTTCAGGACCAACAAGTAAATTGTTAATATTCTTGTCTTATTGGAAGGATCTGCTAGTGTTACCTATCTCGATCTAGTTCCACCTTTGCTGCAATGCAAACTCCTACTTTACATCTAACAGTAGACTTGTTGTGGTGGTACCCAGATGACCTTTCACACTATGTGATCATCATATGTTTTCTCAATCACATTCTTTTCCAAGATTGCGCAATGTTTTCCTTGGTTGACTTTTTATCTTGCAACAATTTCTTCAGCGCCTAATCATTCTGATTTGCAAATTTACAGAAAGCAAAACTCCTTCCAAAGCCCTTGGCTAAAGAGAGACCATCACAAATATTGCTAGAACCCCAGGTAAAGAGTAAATACAGCAGTTATGTTATTACTAGTAATGTCTCACCTATACTTCTGTACCCCTCTTATCGTTGATATTTATTTTCTATGAATGTCAATTCTCACAGTAAAAATTCAAGCAATACTTTAAAGGTTATTTATAAGTATTAAAATTTTACATCTTCAAATGTATTTATATTATTTAATCTACACCTGGCTCGAGGCAATGTAATTTGCCCATGGAAATGCATTACATAGTAATAAATACAATGCCCTTCAAAATTTTCCTAACAGCAGTATGCAAAAATGTGATTAAACGAACCATAGCAACTTTTAAAACATGAAGAGACTTGCCATGTTGTTAGTCCATAGAAATTATTCATATGACACTAGCTCGCTACTGAACGAGCAGTACAACGAAGAGACATTATCCATTGATTTCCTGAGTTGAGGCGGGGACGTTTCTGCTAAATGGAAAACCAGTCATCTGTTAAGACTTAATAGAAAAATCACTGGCCTGTGTCTGTTGTACGGTGGTGTTACTGCGGGACAGTTCGTGCATGTCTTTAGAAAATTGGTCATCCGTAAAACTGTAAACAGGTATTATTGTTTGTGTATCATGTGCTGAACTTTCCAATACTCTGATAATATATGGGGTTAGAAATGGGTTAATGTTATGGTATGATAGATTTAACAAAAAAAATTATGTAAAAATGTTTTTGCCACATTCCACTCGAAATATTTCTAATTAGCAAATCCCAATCTGGTTTGTTTAGAAATGTTTCTTTGCTACACATGTTTGGTTGGTTGTTTGCTGTAGAAAGGGTTACTCTATATCCCATGTATAAAAGAATCTTAAAAATTGTCAGCTGAAAGTGTATATGGGAAAAGAAATTAACGTTACGAAAGTTACAAGATGAAGATTATGCTATATTTCATACTGTTAGGTATACCTATTTATTACCTACGAGGGCAATCATATCGGGGTTCATATTTTTCATACGATGCCCTAGGGCAAAACATCACATTGTCATGGTGAAGTGACGTCATGAACAATGCCCTGATGTCAGGTTTCGTCTATGACATTGCGTTCTAAATGCACGACGCCGGGTCGCCAGCCTATGGTTGAAAGTGAATTTAGGCGTGTTTTCATTAATTTCACGAATTCGGTAATAAACAGAATATTATATTCGTGTCTTTATCGGTATATCCCTCACTTGCCCTCGGGAAATACTAATATTCAGACACTCATGTCGTAAACATAGTATGGCATAGACACTCATAAACTATCCTCTATATACACTGTTATACACACAAGTAACAAACATGTAAATTATACAAATAAACATCATACATATTTCAGTTCTGATTCAATGTAATGTTATGTTGGACATAATGTTGTTTGTCATGTCAGTGATTTAAAACAAATGTCAACATTCAGAAACAGGTTTGGATGTGTGTTGACAGTTTTCATAACACATATTGTATTGGAATTTTTTTTCAATGAAACCAATAGTAATTGAATTAAACTAAATAAGCTACAAGGAAGTCAATTACTATAAGAAATACCATATTTCCTCTAATAAACGCCTGGGCGGTTATTTTTTCAACATCCCATGACCCCCAAGGGTTTATTAGAGGCCCGGCGCTTATTAGAGACCCGGCCCTTATTTCTTAAGTAAAATATTGAAGTTAACTAAGCATTAGTCTAATGGTTTAGACCCGGCGCTTATTAGAGACCCGGCGCTTATTTGAGGCCCAGTGTTTATTTTCTCAACTACTCTTGACCCCCCAGCGCTTATTAGAGGCCCAGCACTTATTGGAGACCCAGCGCTTATAAGAGGAAATATGGTAAATATGAATATGAACACAGAATCTATGAATAGTTTGTTGTGTTTTTAAAATCCGGGCTATTTTAAAAAATTGGAATTGTGGATGTCAGGGATATGATGCAAAACCTATTTATTTCATACACACGACATACTGGCCAGTTATGCTGGAATGTGGGTGTATAAGAGATTCAGAACCCTATTGAAACTCACTCACCTGTCATATACATACAAAACATAAATGAAAAACCAGTTCGGATCACTCTTATGTAACATTTCTTATACTTGAGTCATCAGCCCTGTGTTCAGTAACACAAAATTTCCCGGGAGGTTTGCAAGCGTTCGCGAACACTCAATGTTAAAAGCAGGATGCCCGCCGTGAACAATGTGTTACTGAACGCAGGGGAGGTTCCTGTATAAAGCATTATAACTAAGATGTGCAATAGTTTTGGTTTGTCACAGTGTATAAAAATGCTATATCATATAATTGTTAATCATCAAAGCTGTGCTGCATCGTTTCTTTAACCATTTTTAACATAGAAGTCTTGATATTTTCAGGAGCTTTGTGTACAGTCTAGGCTTCTCATGTAGCAAGTCTAGCTGTTGCACATCCAAAATAGTAAAAATAAGATTAAAAGAAAAACTAACCCATAGAATAATTTGTAAATCCACAATGGATACGTAGAAGACTGTATATAGGAGACACATTTTTTGTGGGCTGAAATTTTCAAAACTCTCTTTGCTCTATGATATAGGTATTACAAAAGATTAAACAGAGAATCTCTCCCATGTATCTTCTGTTATGTTAAAGATCAACAAACCTCGACCATGTCACTTTTCGGTTTTTATACAAGCATATTCAAAGATGACGAGGATTCCACTTGATATACATCAATTTAACCGATAAACACCTTTTATAACGCCTTTTTAGAACGCCGCTCAATTACGCCTCGTAAAACTTTAGCCGAGAGTGAATGCCGCGTGCTTGACCTTGTGACGTAATACACAGGAGTCGCTTGGCGTCTAATGACAGAATACACTAGAATTAACCTTACATAACTGCCTAAATAACATATTTACCTTTGTCTTTATACAAAAAAATTACATATATACACGCCCCGTAAAACCTAATACAAATGGCAGCAGATGTCAACACTGTTTAATACTGGATGTGACCATTGCTGGACCCGTAATTCTGCAATGTGTTTTGGAACAATTCTTATCATTTCCCAATATGGCGGCGGCACTCATTTCAGATGATGAAGATGTTCAAACGTCACATAGATCTATTAGACATTTCATACGGATTATAACGGTGTTAACACGCCTCATTCATTGACTCGTGGGTATGTTGAATAATGTTTGTTTTCACATTCGTCCATTTGCGAAATACCAAAATGTATTTTTCATATTTTTGTAAATCAATGTAATCTAATTCTTTCTTTAGAAAATGGGATCCGATGTGATTTAAACAGTAATCTATTTCCAAAAACACATGATTTGACCACCAAACAATACATGCAATATAAAATGAAAGGCCCTCTTTATATCATGCTAGGAATTAAATGAATAAGTCTGATGTTTTTTTAGTAAAGTTCATGCAATGCTATAATCTAATGAATGTTTATGATAGATCAGTTGTATTACACTGAATCTAAGTAATTGTGAATGTGCACGACTATAGATTTAAAGATAGCCCGAATATTTGTTTTTTAAAAGTGTAAACCAGTAACAATGATGAAAATTATATGATTTTCTTAGTTATAATGTTATAACTATTCTATTAGCAATACAAAGTCACCATGAGAAATAATGATGCAGCAGATTTGAAACGATAATACAAAATCAAGCACAACAACAAAAATAACTTATAATGACGTTTATAATTAAACAAATTGTATGGTCGTGTTTTTATTTTTGAATTGCCAGTTATTAATTTCAAAACATATTGTAGCCTATAAGATAACCTAACACTCCACCCGATTGGGAAAATAACAAATCTAAAATCAGTGATTGAATATCGAAAAATTATCCAAAAACTCCGAAATTACTCCCTACGGACGCACAGATACCCATTCTATCGGTAACATGTAATGTCGAAACGTTCTTATTATGTTTTAAACGAATTATTGACGAAAATCGCCAAATCGCCTAAGTATTTCATTAAGCAACTCCTGTGTATGACGTCACATCTCTGACAAAAGCTAACGGCGGCCCGGCAGACTGTTTGAGGATTGGGATAATTAGCAGGCCAATTTTACTCACTTTGAATGGCCATATCTTGGTAAGTAGGTGACGCTTCGAAATAATCTTTTGTTTTTTGTTTACTTTAAAGCATTGTCTATATGAATAAACGAATTAACATCGATAAAAACAGCGAGATTCTATTATCTTTAAGGAGAAAACATGACTCCGAGGTCTTCTGCTCTGAGAATAACCTGAAGGGAGGGATAAAGCCCCGAGGGCGTTAGCCCGAGGGGCTATCCCGACCTTGAGGTTATTCTCAGAGCAGAAGACCGAGGAGGAGTGTTTTCTCCAGCTTATAAACCGTCAACTATCAAAATTTACGAGTTATAATTTCGGACGCTCAAAGGGCCTAATTCCTCCGCTTAGACCATTTTAAAAGCAGAAGACGAAGGAGGAATGTTTTCTTCCTATTTATAAACGTCAAATGTAAAAATTTACATTTTATAATTTTTGATTCCCAAATCGTGTTTTTATAAAGGGTATGTCGCCCTCGGTTGCGTTATATCGAGGCAAAGTAGGTATGACTATAAATGGAGTAATTCAACTCCACTCATCATCTCGGTCTGCATAGCCGAGCGGTCTAAGGTGCCAGTTTAGAGAGCGAAGGGTGCCAGGTTCGAATGCGGCTATTTCAACTTGGAAATTTTTAACTTTGTATAATTTTCGATAATAATTGCTGCTTGTTGACTATTGCGTTGCAAGTCTGAAAAATTATTCTAAGTGCATTTCCAGGTTTTACTTTAAAAAAAACCTTAGATTCAGGTCTTACTTTCAAAAGTAAAACCTCATACCGGGTTATTCTCGAAAGAAAGACCTCATTAGAGGTTATTCCAAGAAAAGAAGATACCTACAAAACAACAGACAGAATCCGACCTAGGTTTATAACAAGTATATCAACACAAGTTGTTAAAGGTAAAAATACTTGTTGCTTTGTTATCTAATCAATCATTTAAGAACCACACCACCTCTTCTGAACATAATCATTTACTGTGGGTCCTTCAGTATTCTGTCATAGCATTCTCAAGCTACTGCGCAATCCCAGATTTTATTAATAAGTTTTGGTTCCTGTAAATTTGCCACGCAGAACGGTTTTGTACCAATAACATCAGCAGCTAAAGTGTTAATAACATGACTGTGCTCAACTGTGCTCTCTCCAAAAACACATATGTCACAATATTTACTGTCCCTACTGCTTATATGAAAATGTGCAGGTTGTAAATCATTAGTTTTGTGTGTGTGTATAATATATATATATATATATATATATATATATATATATATATATATATATATATATATATATATATATAATTAATATGAAAAGTAAAACAGATTTATGATTTGTCATGGTCCAGATATATTGTGGTGATATATTTGGTTAATTGAGATGAAAAGATAATTAATTTCTAATCAAATAACAGTAAAATGTGTGGGGTGTTAAATAGTTCTAAATATATTCCATAATAATCATTTGTCATGATGGACCTAATAAACTTCAGCTGTTGCTTTTAATGTGTTCACAATTTTATTTTAGGTGTCTGGTAAAGAGGCCTTCTCCACAGCAAACAAATCTGAACAAGTTGAATCTTGAATCTTTTTCAAAATCTCTTTTACATATATATAGTAAAATATCTTGGGATATATTTCATTCACAAAAAGTTAATTTAATTGAAATGAATACTATACGGTTTTATATATGTATGTTGATCTTTTCAGACAATTTTATGTACATATGTTTGAGTCTCCATATTTGTATTGCATGAATATCTTAAATATAAATTGTCATTAAACTTCACACCCTTGATCAGTTGTCGTCCATATCAAATGTAAGTGTGTGAGAAGCTTGGAAATAGATCTGTGTTGCATCATGAGTGTTTTCCCATAACCTGAAGTTCTTCATGCAAACAAACTAATGCTTTGTCATAATGATTAAATGCTTTGGTCTGTGTTGGTCTTTCTCAAGGTCGAGGTTTTAGCAACAGAAACGCTTGTTCAAGTAGAGCACAAGTGTCTTCTTATTTGTATACAGTAGAACACGGATATAATGAACTCCGAGGGACCAAAGAATTTGTTCGCTATAGCCGTCTTTGCTGTATCTGTGTTTGCTATATCTGTGTTCGCTATATCTGTGTTCTACTGTATATCAATTTCTTTTACCTTGAATCAATGTGTGTAGATATATTTTATGTTAGAAGAGGTTGAAATTTTATCTATAATCCTAAATACTTAATCATCCTTCAACACTTATAGATAAAAGAAAGAATATATCTTGATATATATCATGAATATATCATATAACTGTCAGCTCAGTAAGTTTAGAGCATTGTGACATCAGCATTATGACACCATTGCATTGTTATATCATCAACTTTGTGATGTCACAGCATTGTGGTGTTATTAATGTCAAAACATATTGAGGTCATTAAATGATGATGTAAAACAATTTGATTGTAGCAATATTTACAATTCAGATATGGTTTTATCTGATGCAAGCCATGTCTGCTATTGAAACCAGTTGTGGTGGATAATGTGCAATAGTTTAATCACCCTTGGTAGAATTTTAATGGAATGAAAACAATTTTTTTTCTCCATTTGGTCAAATGTTATTGGAAGCATAACAAAACAGTTATAACTTATCATGATCAACAGATTTCTAAATGCGATATATATATATATATATACATTTCTTCCAGGTGCTAATGGAGTACATGACAACAGTTGGTTTCAAGCAGTCATTCTACACCATATCAACCAGCTACCCTCGACTCAACCTCTCAGACTACCGCAACAAGGCATTGTGGGAGATGGGATTCAAAGGGCAGATAACTCTAAATGTGGAAGAGAAGGACGAATCTTAGCATTGTTTTCCTAGTTAGATTTCATCATTGCCATAATATTGGTATTTATAAGAACAGAAAGAAACCATAATCATAGAATAAATAGAATAGAAATTGTTAAATTATTTTTCTGTAAAAAAAACCCCCAAAAAACTAATAAAAATCAAGCTCAATAATTAAAGCAGTGATTAAGTAGTTACAATACATTGTTCCTTATGTTTGATGTGATAATAATTGCAAGTATTAACCAATATATCTTTAGGATTATAATTAGTTAAATTAATTAAATTAATTAAATTAATTAAATTAATTAAATTAATTAAATTAATTAAATTAATTAAATTAATTAAATTAAAAATAAATGTCAAATTGTGACAAAAGAAACAAACAACTTTGAATGTATTTGAAGATGAGACCTTTTGGTAAGAGCTCAGTGCAAGACCTACAATGTAATCAAGGTAACAAGTGTCCCTATTCCATATGAAAGCAGAAACTCAGCAGTTACAGTAAATGATAAACCATGTGATGTTGCTATAACAACATATGGATGCTAACCCTATTTACTTTGTTCTGGCATCTCTCCTTTGATGATTTTAGCTTTGGGCACTTATTTATCAGATTATGGTAGGGTTGATATGAACAGATCAGATGTCTATATATGCTACAACAGCTACTTAGGTTGTGGCTTGGGACTTTTTGCTTGTGCAATAATTGTTATATTATCTATATTAAATCTAAAGTTTATGGTAATAATTTTGTTTATCTATGTGTATATATTTCCTTATCTGATATTCAGTGGCCAATATAAGAATGTTCATTTTGACTCTTGTAATGATGCATAGACATTTATTTCTTTAACATTTTCTCATTACAATGTAGCATTAATATATATAATGATATCATTATGAATAATCTCAAATTTAAAAAGTGAAATTCAGCCCAACACTTATGTTTTTGCAACTTGTTGTAACAGCTGTCTACCGCAATACATAGTCTAATATTGATGGTGTAGATTGTATTTTAAACTTTTGAAATTCGAAATTATACATAATAAAATAATATATATTAATGCTATATTACCATTCTCATTGTTTTCAGAATATTTGCTGTCACCTTGGTATTTGTTATCCACTTCTACTGCTCATATAGTATGTCTTGGACATTAAAGGCGCTGTAGCACATTCTAACTGAAATAAAGTGCCCTTGCAAAAATATAACTAAGCTTGATTACGCGAGTCCATTTCCTTTCGAGCGGCCATTTTAATGTGTTCACATTAAAATGGCCGCTCGAAGGTAGATCAAGTGCTTTGATTGATGTAGCGATACCTTAACAAACAAGAGTAGAGTTTTAAATATGGTACAATGATTGGTCAACCAATTTGCTGCCTGAACTCTCAAATTCACATGAGACCAACAAATATACCGTGCCTTTAAACATTTATTATTCCGATCCACTCAAGGATGCAATGATGACAGACTAATGTAAAGTATTAAAAGTAAAGAGGGGGGATGCTATCAACTATGTTTCCTGGTTTGGGTTTTGAGTTTTGGTTTTATGACAGTTGCTACTTACAAGACTACCTGTGTTTAATCAAAATATTAATCAAAATCTATCTATCAAATCACGAATGAATAGAGGTCCAGACTGAAGATGTAAATTCTCCTATTTGACTGAAATGGTTAAGATTTGTTCCTGAACCTTTGTAGTTTTCCTTTTTAATATAAATACACTAAGCGTTAAAATGAGATGTATTATTTGTTTATCTAGATTAATACTGTCAATAGTAAACTTCAAATAAGTTGGGAGTGTCTTCAATTTTGAATTTGTTTTTGACTTGCTGAAATGAATAAAATTTTGTTTTCATCATTTGTTGTGCTTGTTGCTCATCTTCCTGCGGAATGCTTGTTTACATTAAATGTTGCCAATTTAAAGGGAGGGGTCTCGCAGATTATCAACCATTTTGTTTTTATGAAAAAATGAAAACCCTGTATTTTGTTTTTGCCACAATTTATCAATTCAAAATTAAAGAGAGAAACAGATTAGAAGTCTCAGTTTGATGAGAACAAAATAGATACTAATGTAAGCAGGACTTAGTTAAATTTGCTTGATAGGTTTCAGTGTGGTTGTTATTTTCAAAACTCACTGTGAACTTGATATAGCATGTCAATGGCTGCTGACAAGCTTAATTTGCTTTCCAGTGACATCAAAAATAATGTCAAGGTCACTAAAATCAACTGTGCCTAGCATCTTCCCTTGGAGAAGTTTGGTGTTAAAATACCAACATTTTATCAAGTTATTCCAATTCATACCTTCAGATGGATGTACAGCATTGTACACTGCCGAATACTATGCGCCACTTTATTCTAAATTCATGGATAAGATGTTAAACAGTTAGTGCTGGCATTGGTACCTTACTCTGAGAATGTGGGTTCGATTTTTAGCTCATCAGGCCTGAAAGGCCCGATGGGCTTATGGCATGGGATGGCGTCCGTCCATCCGTCCGTCCGTCTGTAAACTTTTCGCTTTTTCAACTTCTTCTTCAGAACAAATTTATTTAATGTATAATATTATGAACAAGGTTTGGTGACTTTTGAGGGCTCGAAAGAAAGATATGGGATCAGGGGTACATATATGGATTTTGAATTTATCTTATATTTATTTTACCTAATTCTTGGCAAAGCACCCTTAAACAATTTAGAATTCCACAAGTTAATCACTTCCATATCAACTTCATCGGGGTTGCATTTAAAGTACTTTAACAAAGGGCTCAAACTATTTTATGGCAATTTCTCTCAGATAGTATAATTCCTCATGTTTGCTTTAAATTGGAAAGTCTGTTCAAGGATAATGATTTTGAAGGGTATTGGATTTTTAGCTCATCAGGCCTGAAACAATTTCAATTGCAATTTTCAAGACTGCAATTTTTCAAGGCTGGGGTTGTGCATTATATTGAGAACAATCTATTTCAGTCGTCAACATCAAACAATATAATCCCTGATGTGCTACAGAGCCCATGGCTCTATTTTTCATGGTTACACAAAAAGTATAAAAGACATTAAATTATTTTACTTTCAATTTAAGTTTATATATATGGAATCATTTATACCAAAAAAGAACTTATAATACTCTCGGCCAAAAGACATACTGTATCAAATTCTAAATTTTTAAGGACATATTCTCTATTGAAGCATTCATATTTAAAAGAAATCTAGATTTTCATTGATATTCATAGAAATGGTCTCCTCTATTCCATCTATTCTCAGTATGATTGAATGTTAAACTTCAGACTGCGTTGTGTGTACCTTAATATCTAGAAATATAACACTCATATGGATTTTAGCTCACCAGGCCTCAAAGGCCCATTGCACTAATGACATGGCGTCTGTCTATCCTTCCGTCCATCCATGCTTACATTTTTTGCTTTTTCGACTCCTTCTCCAGAACCAATGACTCCAGAGAGCTGAAATTTTATGTACAGACTCCTTGGCTGAAGGGGATACTAAATTGTAGATTTGGTGACCCTGTGACCCACATTTGGGGTCACAGGGGTCATAACCTAAAAAGCTATTTTCATCTTCTTCTCCAGAACCAATGACTCCAGAGAGCTGAAATTTTATGTACAGACTCCTTGGCTGAAGGGGATTCTAAATAGTAGATTTGGTGAGCCTGTGACCCCAAATGTGGCTCACAGGGGTCATTACCTAAAAAGCTATTTTCATCTTCTTCTCTAGTCCCAATGGCTCTAGCGAGCTGAAATTTTATTCACAGACTGCTTGGCTGTAAGGGATTCTAAATTGTAAATTTGGTGAGCCTGTGACCCCAAATATGGGTCACAGGGATCATAACCTAAAAGCCTATTTTAATTTACACCATATTTCTGAGATTTTATGTGCACTTCAGCCAGTATTCAATAGGAACAAGAAATAAGGTAAATGTCTACATTATGGACATGTTTAATGTGAATCTATTTGAAATGAGAACTACTGAATACCCTTTGAAGAAATAACTTGAAGAGGAATTAAATTTGTTTATATTATATGAGATTTATGTGAACTGAATATGACTGGTGATGACTGGTGATAGCGTAGGACTATAAAAGAAGTAGCTACATGAGATTGTGACACCACACCTGTATTTTCATCTTCTTCTCCAGTATAGAAAAATAATTGATTGTAGCAAAAACAACATCTAACATATACAAGAAGAAGAAGAAGAAATGTGTATTCATAGAATATCACCATTTTATCAAATATTGAAATGGAGCCGATGAGAAATGGGATTTTAAAAAACTGAGCCTCCTATTCATTATGTAATAAATGTTGATATTTCCAGAATGCAATTAAGAATTAAAACAATATAATGCAAAGGTCTATGATATCTATAATGAATGTGGATTAATGTGTAACCAATTTTGATAATAAAAAAAATTGATGACTTGGCAATGTCTTATAATTAGCAAGGGTCATGACCTAAAAAGGTTTTTTTCATTTTCTTCTACAGCCCCAGGCCATTATTGTACTAGCTGACAGTGGTGAACTGTATGCAAAGAATTGTATATTCATTATTATATAATGTGTGTAGGATATTAAAAAATAGTATTATCTCTCCACCACATTATTATATGTTTGATACCAGCAATTTATTTCCAAGCTACAAAACAAACACTTGCACATATATTACACGAAAAATCTATGCATATATTGTCATACGTACATTTTATAACAAATAACATGTTTCTGTGCAACTTTGTGTTGCTCTTTCGACACATATATATAGCAGATTGGCAAAGTTATGGTAACAAAATATTTTTAAATTGCTTTAATCGTTTCACTGCCTAGATTCTTATTACTACATTCCATTATCTGACCATTGCTATAAAGCCCACTCCATAACATACCCCACTTATTATCTCCTGATGAGCTACAGAGGCCATGGCTCTATTTTTCATAAACGTGCACAATATGTACTTTTGCAAAATGTACAATCCCAATTATGTTACACACTTTATACCAACAATTGACCAGAAAATGCTAAGTCTGTCTGAGGAATATGAGACCTGGAACTTTATGATCGGAAAATACAGGATGTTTCTCCACACCATGCACTTCCCATATCCCCCAACCACTTACATATACCTCTACCGTGTATCTTTACCTTCACATTAACAGACAATGTACTATTGTGCTGAAGGTACTCCATCATTGAAACCTGCCAAACAGATTGAACCAAGAGTGACCATTGTATTATTAAATTATATGACCATACCAACACCCGAAGAATTCAAAGGCCACAACTTTCCAGAATAATGCTCAATGGATTAAATTTTGATGGAGTTCCATCGGAGCGTAGTGTACCATAGGGTTTCATGATTATCATTTTGATAAGACATTCACTATTGACAGTCATCCCGCCTGCCTTGGGTGATTTTAAACAGGACATAGTCATCAACATCCCCCGCCAGAGCTAAGAAATTGGAAAAAGGGCAATAATTAGAAATAATTGTGCATTACTCATTTTTATTCCATCAAGGTATGTATCCCCTCAAGCAACACACCAATTTTGGTTCTTCTATCAACTCCTTCTGAGAAAGACTGTCGACTTTGGAGATACGATGAACAAAGGCCAAAACTACGGAACAAGGGCAATAACTCTGGAACAAATACTTGCACGCTTCGGATTTTCGAACTCCATCAAGGTATTCATGCCTTCAAGCAACTCATCAAATTTGGTAACCCTATCTTAAACGGTTTCTGAGAAAAGCTATCCCCTTTTTCTCGGACGGACGGACGGACGGACGGAGCCCAAACCTATATCCACCTTCCACTTCGTGGCGGGGATACAGGTCATGTATTGAAGACACGCAGCTTATTATAAACTGCGTGTCTTCAATACATGACCTGTCAAAGTTTGAAAGGGGCTGGGTTTTGTCAAACAAAAAAAGGCCCAGTGCCAGCAAAGGCTAAAAACTGGGTCTTACACTGCTCATATAACACGTGGCCAAGGCGCAGAAACTGTGACAAAAATACAGTAGCCGTGGAATGTCAGACTCATGTCAGATGATTAAAACCAGAAAGTTGCTGTTTGTCCCGCCTTGATCCAGTTGGGACGAGCTATATTTGGTTCTCAGTGAGTCCATCTGTAGCTACGATCAGTGCACATATGTAAACATCAGTGATAGGACTGATATTTCCGCATTGACATGACCGAGATTTAATCTTATAAACATGCCTCAGGCAAACAAACAGTTCTACTGCATAACAGTTCAGAAACTAGCCATGTGGTTTGCCTTACGAGAAACCTGAAAAACTTATTTTTGTGCGCCAAAATTCTCAAATCTCTCTTGGTGCCAATACTTTCATTCAAACCTTAGTTAGAATTACTTACGACTACAGATTCTAAGCGCTAGGAAATCATCGAAAATCCAGGCTTGAATACACATACTGATATAAATAAATAAGGGAGCCTTTGGTTAGTTTCAGATATTTTAATGATCCTGTATGATGTTTGAACGTGTTACTGAAACCTTGAGCTGGAAATTGTTTAAAGTGAGTATGATGTGTGTCCCCCATGTCTGTTGATTACTGCAATACACTTGTCTGGTTTCCTGATCACAGATCTAGAAATTACACACCACTCCTCAACCAGAGCATCATTCAGTAGGTTGACATTCCAGAGACTTTAGGATGGCCATTGGTGTGTGACCGGGCGTTATCTTGTTGGAACTAAGTAACGTCCGACACGTTGATTGTTTAACATAACGATGGGCAACACATCTTCATCTTTGTCACAAACACGAGTAAATCTACCTGCAACACTTACATTTGTAAGAGAAGGGTTCTACCATCGTACGTGATCTAATATCTGCCCCGCATCATAACAGAGTCGCTGTTTGACGGTACACGCAGCGTAACGCTCATTACGTCGTCTCCAGACACAAACACGTCCATCTGCGAAGTACTAAGCGAGATTCGTCGCTAAACATCGTGTAGCGCCAATGTCGCAGCAGACGACCACACCAATAAATGCACGACGTGATTTCAGACCTGCAGCTTTTAGTCGATTTATCTCTGGCGATCTTGTACATGGATGGTTTTCTGCTTACCCCCAGGACCACGTCTCATCTTGAGGTCATTGGTCTGCCAATAGAGGACCCAGAGTCTGGAATTCATAATCTGGGATTTGTAGAAGTCCCGGACTGTTTGGCAGATGGACTTTTCCCCATTGATCTGATCTATGGCTTGTCTTTTTTGAGCATTTGTCAAGTACTGTCTTGGCATCGTTCAGATGTGTGACAGATGACTTCCGTTTCTGCTTTTTAAAGTATTTTGAGAATATTTAAGGTCCACTTTCTGATATCCAATACTGTACCGACAAGGAAGTATACGTTTTATACAATCAAAATGGAAATTACATATGAATGCATTCAGGTTTTTTTTAAAATAAAGTCAATCAATGATCTAACATCATGATAAACCAAGGCGCTAAAACTCGGTACGGAATTAATGTACGTGAAATAGTAAGAGAACCAGGAACGCCAACGTCATTGTGAAGAATTTGATATCTAAATGTTTGGAATGTTGAAAGGTAGCAGGTGGTTCAGTATTCATAAGGTATCAAGACTAGTCAACTGCAGACTAGAATGAAACATTATGAATATGTAAGTTAACCTTTTAGTTTAGTTCAGATGTGCCACCAGAAAAAAATAAAGACAATGATTTGTATTGCTTGATATACAAAACATATGAACATATATGTGTGTGAGAAACTCATTATTATGGTGCATCAGAGGTATTCCTGCCTTTTGTGCATAATTACATTTCATTACATAATATCTAAATATACACAATACAATACACACTGGATGTACAAATGCGTAAAACACTAAATAAATGACATAATATCTATTGAAATATACTAAAATCAACATTCAGCCTACATGTAAGTGCAAGATTGCTTATCAAATTAGACTTTATATTTTAAAAATACATTTTCCTTTATCTCGTTTAAAATATAAAATGCTAACAGAACGTGATTGTTGAAACAGAATTTTAAATTTCTTATCGAAAGTCAAAGTCAAAAGGGTATTCCTATCCGCCTTGAAACGTGTTTCTCGTATTTTGATTCACGCAGTGTTTCCTTATGACGACATCATTCTGATTGATAAAATAGTTTATGATTATACAACCAGGAGGACAGAGAAGAAGAAATCAACGTATAAACTATATTTCCTACAATAAAATGATACAAGACCTTTGTTTTGCGTCACTAATGATAGTAGAGATTGTAGAAAGTTTCTAGAAACACGGCTTAACGTATATAACAAAACATTGCGAATTTGTTTTCTGCACTACCATCAAATCACGTAGTTAGGTTTAACATCCAATTCGTGTATCATCTCCTGAACCAACCTATGCATAAACTAACATTTAAATTATGGCACTAATTGATTACAAACAATATTTGAAATTTAAATCACACGCAGATAATTATATGAATATGGGAACATATGCCATTAATGTATACTGGCTTATCATTTAGTCATTTTGTCTGATCAAGCATTCGCTCTTGATAATATTGTACCTGACAGCAAACTATTTCACCAACAGATTCAATTAACTTTTTTATACCAAGTTTATAACCTGCCTGGTCAATGAATAAGGGTGAATAAGGTATGAAGCAAATTAAAGTTAAACTATATTTGAATTTAGAATGCAAAATGCATTTGTATTTGAACTTAAAAAGAATAACTGTGTCAGCAATGTATTGTATTCAGTTTTCCATATGTTTAACCACGCTGTACCAGATGGAAGTATGCATTCATTGGACAAGCAATAGCTGAGTCGAAAACTATGGTTGAAATTCACTCATTCAGATCCGTAGTTCCAATTAAATATAGCAATAACACAGAGAAGACAAGGGTGTATGGATGGTCGACTTCTTTATTTTAACTATGGCAACGTTTCCCTAAAGATCCGTATACCGTTATACCAGTTTCATATAGAGGGATCCCTTGTTTAGTTCTCAATTGCCCATGGAAATTAACATTATGCTCATCTATGTTATTATTGTGCCAAATACCAGTCTTTGTTGAGCTAGGCAAAAACGATATACTTCATGTAATCAAGTTTCTTTTGGTTTGACTACACTGTGTCTACGTATTTGCTATTGACAACCGCAGGAAACTGTTATCAAAACGTGTCAAAAAATGTGTGGACTACACGTCTAACGGCAATTTGTCATTGTTAATTATTTTGAAAAAGCAAACACATATTCGTGGTATTTAACATGTTGGTATAACCTGTAAATAGCACTCCCTCAAAATCCTTTGCTATAGTTACTTTTGAACGAGAGTGTATATCTTTGAACGCATGTGCCGTTTAAACTAACTTCAAGGAAAACCTCTACTGCATTGTTCCCTTCTTGTATATTATTAACTCGTCCGTCCATCCGTCCATCCGTCCATCCATAAACGTTTCGCTTTTTCGACGTGTTCTCTAGAACCAATGACTCTTGAGAACTGAAATTGTATGTGCAGCCTCCTTGGCCAATGGGGATTCTAAATTGTAGATTTGTTGACCGCGTGACCCCAAATAGGGTCACAGGGGTCACGACCTTAAAAACCTATTTTCATCTTCTCTAGAACCAAACGGTTTAGAAAGCTGAAATGTCATGTTCAGACTCCTTGGCCCAATGGGGATTTTCAATTGTAGATTTTGGACCACTTGACCCAATACATGTAGGTCACAGGGGTCATGACCTATATAAACCTATATTTATCTTCTTTTCCAGTACAAATAGTCCTAGAAAGCTGAAATGTTGGGTACCAACTCCTTGGTCAGTGGGGATTCTAAATAGTAGGTGTGGTGACCGATGACCCCATATCTTGGGCACACTGGGGTCATGACCTAAAACCTATTTTCATCTTTTTCTCCAGTATGCAAAACCATAGAGAGTTGAAATGTTGTATACAGACTCCTTGGCCAATGGGGATTCTTACTTGTAGATTTGGTGACCCCATACAGCACATTTTCAGCCTTTTCTCAAGTACTTAAATGCTTGAATTTGTTTATACCTCTGCTGTGATAAATTCTCCTAGAACATTTTGAAATGTATTTAGTTTATTGTTTAAGGCCTGATGAGCTACAGAACCAATGGCTATATTTTCAATGATTGACGCATGATGTTTCCCTTTAGAATGAATGACCAATCGCGGAAAACTTTCTTACTACTCTGCTCTTAGATAATGCAATTATACCAAATATGAAACAATCTCTCATAAATCAGATCTGTGATGCGTCTCCAGTGTATGGCATGGTTGTTGAGTTTGGCGATTTTTTGGGAAAAGTTTCTTGATGCATTTTATATCAGAAAGGCTCATATTCACAAATAGCTGTTGTCATTTCTAGTCAACGATTCTCAATGAATTTGAATTCTCCTAGAATGTGTTTTAAACAGTTAAAATGTTTTTATTATGTGCTTAGGAGTTCTTGAACGAGAACGAGGACTAAGTATTAACGAGACAAACAGTTTAGGTTGTCAATGGTGCATTTGTCCACATGGCAACATTATCAATTGAGTCAAGGCTGAAATGGGAAAACTGGTTCCCTTTGCTATTTTTCAATGTATTTTAATTCATAAAGGACAGTTCACAAAATTATGTCAAAGAGATAAAATAACGTCGGTAGTCACGTTTGCAGCATAGAGTGATTTTACGACGTGTTATGCCGGATGGTTTGATGAGCAAGCAATAACTGATATCTCTGTCCAGTAGGCTACGTGTGTTAGAAAGGCGTGATATGTTGAGTGAGTGTGGGGATAGCGGTGTTTGGTCTGGTGTTTAGTATTCAGGTGTATGATCGCAATATTGTACAGTTTAGTAGGTCACGGGAGCACACAGGTGTAATCGGGTCAAGGTAGGGTAAGCGATCGGCAATTCTTTAGAAATGTAAATCCTTCAAGAATATCTTGTCTGCTTTACAATGCTCATGGTACACCTAACTCGTGAAAAAATACTGATATTAATTATATAATGTTTTGTAATACAGAACATATTAAAGAATACAGAACACTATTCAAATATTTATTGCAATATGTACTGCAATAACTATATTACATTGTTCAAAGAGGAAATGAAAGTCAACGGTGATCGGTCTGTGAAATTTTGTCATGTTTATACCGTACAGATGTGTCTCGGGAGTCTGTTCTCCTACTTGTGAATCTTAGTGCAAATATCACGTAAACTGGCTTTCATTGTAACGTCAATAAATGGACATCACATACAATAACAATAAATAAGCCTATATCCAAAGTGATGTCTTCTCAAGATGATTGATTCAGTAATCATACTAAATAGTTCATCCAAATACGGTAGTGAAATGATTATATATAATGCTGACTTCAAGTGGCTTATTTTAGAATTCATACATTTGTGTAAATCCAAATACGGTAGTGAAATGATTATATATAATGCTGACTTCAAGTGGCTTATTTTAGAATTCATACATTTGTGTAAATCCAAATTCGGTAGTAAAATGATTATATATAATGCTGACTTCAAGTGGCTTATTTTAGAATTCATACATTTGTGTAAATCCAAATACGGTAGTAAAATGATTATATATAATGCTGACTTCAAGTGGCTTATTTTAGAATTCATACATTTGTGTAAATCCAAATACGGTAGTAAAATGATTATATATAATGCTGACTTCAAGTGGCTTATTTTAGAATTCATACATTTGTGTAAATCCAAATACGGTAGTAAAATGATTATATATAATGCTGACTTCAAGTGGCTTATTTTAGAATTCATACATTTGTGTAATTCCAAATACGGTAGTAAAATGATTATATATAATGCTGACTTCAAGTGGCTTTTTTTAGAATTCATACATTTGTGTAATTCCAAATACGGTAGTAAAATGATTATATATAATGCTGACTTCAAGTGGCTTATTTAAGAATTCATACATTTGTGTAACTGTATGTCTTAGTTAGGTAACTAAAGAAGTAAATAGTTACAGTTACATTCAAGACTGTACATGGATAGAAAAGAGCTTCATTCGTAATCGTGCATTAAAGACTCACGCGGAGATTAAAGAACCCAACCCTGATCATTCTTTTGTCAGTTGGCGGAATGGTGTTATTTATTCCACACACAATTTCTTTGCCGTTAAACATTATTCGATTACACTATGTGGTTCGGGTACATAGGCAGCTAGTGTTGTTAACAATGATTTTATACTGAGTCATAACATGTAGGTTCAGTACGTTTGATAACGATATGCTTAATATTCAACTCGCTGTAGTGTGGATATTTCATTGTCGGCATTTTAATTCAACAATGTAGTAGGTTCACAATTTCGAGAGCTACTCATTCCATAAGTAACATGCATAGAGTGTTTTCATGTTAAGGAACATTAACCCAACCCACCTAAACCAATGTAACCCTCTTTGTACGGATATAGCCAAACCTGAGATCGGCAGTACCAAATATGGTCAATGTCCAACAATGAGGAAAATATCCACGAAGCCATAGCATTACATGCATGCATAATATTATGTACTAAAACGTGACACAAATCGATATGACTTCACATAAATGTACTTATTTTTCAACTGATCGAATTAATATCCAGGTCATGACTGACTAAGACAAGGTTGTGCCTAATTTCATTTCTATTTCGTAGGGAATATTTAAGCTTATATACTAAATGTTACAGTATACTCAGAAACGACACGTCAATTAAACGAAATGATGTCTAGTCCTATTAATATTTAAATAAAAAGTCTGTCCTTGTTCGATCGCATATGAACTTTAATTTGTGCTTGAAAGTGGATATTACTCGAATATTGAGAAAAGGCCTTTCTCCATTATCAGATCAAGATTACCGTATTCAATATCGTGAGTACAAAGAGGTTTGATTACATATGAACTCGGGGTTTTCAGGTCGTCATATGTCTCGTTCTAGAAACACACACTGTAGAAACACATGGTTCGTAATTCATTGCTGTAGTAAATAAAATTGACGAAGGAAGCTAGAAACGTCTACAGAATAAACCTGACTGTTCAAATCATCTGCACATACCATATTCCGTATAGCTGAACTATCGGATGTACATTTTTATGTACGTTTATTTGAATTGAATCAAGTCCTCTGGGTAAGTATCTCGTACTAGGAAAGTTACGGAGATCATGCATGCATATTTATAGCTGATTCTAAAAGACCTTCCATGTGTCACCCTTGTGACATTCTTTGGGTCGCATTCTGTTGTTTTAAATTAAAGTAGTAGTGATAATGTAAGTGGATTAGAGAGGATAATCCTAGGCAATATCCAAATCTTCGCAAGATTTTTCTTCTCCCTATAGAATGCCTCTCAAACAGTTTTCCCTATAGAATGCTGAGAATAATAAAAGTAAATCTTGTAATGACGCGTCTCGCATGGTGTAAGTATGTATGTCTACAGACGAGTTGACGGCCTCTTGAGAGCATGATAGATGCATTGTTATAGCCATAGGTAAATATTCCTACATACATTAGATCAAGCACCCATATTTCAGAAGGTCATTGCCCGACTCCAAGGTAACAGTACTCTGTCGTTAAACGGTACGACCTCCTTTCGGTCGCCTATGTTAGCCGTGACAGCCATTCTTATCAAATACACGCCAAGGCATTTTCTCTTCTTAACTTAACTTCTTTAGCTTAAGACTCACAATTTGAAATTCATGTACGTCGTAAATTTATCCAGAAAGTTCCACAGGGTTCGACCCCACCCCCTTCATGACAATGATTCAACAAAATGCTTCGCAATGCATTCTGAAACCTTTAATATGAGGATAAGCTCAAAACATAGTAGTGGAGACACGGGCATGATTATAACATTTTACGGGCGCTTCATAATGCTTATAACTTAATCTTCATTTGACGGTATTTGTCTTAAGAACAGGGCGATTTTGTCAAAATATTCTACCTGAAGAAAGAGTAAGCATATATTCCGAAACGATGTGTATTTTCACATTTAAGAAGTTGTTATCCGGAAAAACATCAACCTGTCTTTATGTTTGTCATTTAAAAATCCTTTCAAAAGAATGTGTTTTGTATATGACAAGTCAAGACATAAAAAGGTTTTATGTGGAACAAATACAACATAAATGTTTTGTTTTGGAACATGTACAACCTTTAGTCCTTTTAACATGCTATAAGTGCATAGACTTGAGTTTTGGGGGAACAATGTTTATTTTGACATTTATTTTTTTCTGAAATATCATGAAAATGTTGAGGTATCAGTGTGCTGGGGACATTTTTCGTACAATAAAAAAAAACAATTATAACTGGAAAAACTAATATTGATCAGAAGCAGCAAAACCAGTAAATTTTGCTGTGGAGAAATGTAGACAAATATCAAATATCAATATCAAAATAGAATGACTCGGTCGAATATGTAGCTTCTGAGAGGGATGTCCAAAACGTTTCTGGTCTGACCATCATCATCATCATCATCATCATCATCATCATCATCATCATCATCATCATCTTTATCTCCTCCTATAGGAGATTATTTACAAATGTGGAACGTGGATAGACATTGACATATTTTCCAGAAGTGATGATAGTAATCACAGAGTTGATATAATTAGGAGTTAAGCATTGTATGATAAAGAAATACATGCATATCAAATCAAATGAAGTTAATTTGATCCATCTTCAACCCATCTGAAAACCTATACTTGTCATGTGGTCTAAACAACTCTTCTACTGCCACAATGACGTTTCGTCTGAATCAAATTTATGGTCACAAAGCTCTGTTTTCAGTCGAGGGAAGAGAAAGAAGTCTGAGGGCTACATCTGCAGAAGAGGCAGGGTGAGGGAGAATCCTGAACCAATAGTCCTGTGCTGCACATACTGTAACCTGGGCAGTGTTCATATTGTGCTGAAGCAACCACTCACATTTGCGCAGTTTCTCGTTTCTCTCTGATCTTTTCCAGTAATTGCCGCAGTTCATTTGTGTAATACACGCCATTGACCTTTCTTCATATAATCAACCATTGTTTCATCATGTGAATACCATAACCCGAATGCTATGACCTTACCACTGGAGGAACATGTTGTGGATGGTTTGGGGGTAGATGACGTGAGGTGTTTCCACTGCATGCTTTATGGTTTTGTCTGAGGATCAAAATGGTGAACCCAGGGCCGTGTTCAAGAGAGGTTTCAAAGTAATCGCTCAATTAGCGATTACTTTTAAACCTCTCTTGAACGCGATTGCTCATTGTAGCGCTACGTAGTAAGGCGAGCAAACATTTGCACTGTGTCGTTCAAGAGAGATTGAGCGCTACTTGAGCGCTACTTGAGCGCTACATTGAGCGATCAATGAGCAATTTAAGCGCTCGCTGTTATGGAACAGAACCCAGGTTTCATCCTGACGTTAATGTCGTATTCGTAGCTGACTAGCCGTGGCATTTTACGCTTTTAGTCTTCAGATCCTGGAGACCCATCGTACCGATACCGTATTCAGATGTAATGCTCTTGTATAATTCGTTTAACAGATGTTTTACTTATGTGGTGAGCAGCAGCTAAGATATAATGGTCACAAGCATGTCTTGCATTATTGTACCAAGCACAGTGTTAATGTTCCCTCTGTGGTGACATCAGCTGGACGACCAAGGCGTTGCTCGTCTTCGTTGCTTACTCTACCCCGAGTAAATTCAGCACATAACTGTTACACCTAGCTATCTGATGGAGCAGTCACCTTATGTTTGTCACATATCGGCATGAATTTCCATTGGACTGAAGTTTTTAACGCAGGTACTTTATGTACATTAAGTCTCTTCAGCTCTACATTAAGTAAGAGAGAAAATGGGGGTACAATTATTGGATAGGCTATTACAGGCAGTGAAGGTTTTGTATCTCGTGATTTTTGTGTCGTTTACCCTTCTTTGAAATATTTTCATGAATGTACATAATGGTTGCGTTTCGGACATTCATATTCAGACCAGAAACCTTTCCGGCATCCCTCGGACAATGTCTTTATTTTCACCCACTGAACAGTGCAAATACAATTTCAATACAGTTTCTCGCCCACTGAACAGTGCAAATACAATTTCAATACAGTTTCAAACTTTCCCTATATAAACCAAAGATGCATAGAATATATTTCAGCGACTGAATACTGGTTGGGAATGGGAGAGGCCACTCTTAAAAAAATATTATCCAGAGTGGCATTAAATGTGTTATCATAGACTTGTACAGTGCTTTGAGCGTATGACCTGTGGATAAAACGCTATATTGATAGTTATTAATGATAATAATAATTTATTTATTTATTTATTTATTTATTTATTTATTTATTTATTCATTGATTTATTTATTCCCAAATAGGTTACTGAAGGGAGTAACTTCTTTGGGAAGAGAATGGAGAAAAAATTGTGATTGAAACATAATTGATGATTATGAACCAGGCTCAGGTAACCTTCTTACGAGTATAGACAACATGGTAAATATGCCAAATCATTCATTAATTAGAAAGATGTAAAAAAAACAAAAAAACATACAGACATCTCGAATTGGCCTTTCCATTTTGAATACAAGTAAGGCTTTAAATATGACCAGTTTTAATACTTAATGACACTCTCCAAACCGTGTTTATTAGTTTATTTTCAATTGGGTATCATGATATTGTACCTGCCATTTGGAAAAGTTAACACGCTCTCTGATGTTTAAAGACCAATGCCATAGAGACAACATAAATAGCACTCACACACAAGTGAAATCATTTTACGTTAATTACCACATTTACATTTTGAATCATGCTTAAAGGTTAGATGAAATGACATATGGTCACATTCGGATTATTTGAAAAGGGGTTTAATTAGACAATTGCTCGATTTTAAATTTCTGAAATCGACCCATAAATTTCTTATATACGGCTTTTAAAAAAGTGCCTAATTAAGCCCCGGCGACCAGAATGAAAGTGGGCGGGTGGTGGTCACTGAAGCGTATCGTGCTGTGACGTACGTAGAGGAGTCTCACTATGGCCGCTAATCTTAATTTAACACGTTTTCCAAACTTTTAAACTGCTCATATAAGACAGAAAACTTCATCAAAACAACCCAAATTTTCGATAAACGGATTACTTAACTATTCAACTAGCGTTTTCATATGTTTACAACGACTGGGGTCTGCTGAATTGGAGTGCATTCTGCGAAAAGTTTACGAACGCATGGACGGATGGACGGATGGACGGATGGTCGGACGCCGGACGCCATGCCATGCCATAAGCCCATCGGGCCTTTCAGGCCTGATGAGCTATGGGGTCTGTAGCTCATCAGGCTAAAAAATAAAAAAAATACAAATAAAGACACACTTGAAGATTTGATTCATTATTGTTGTTTCAATCCTTAAAATTACCTCCCTTTGAAGAGTACATAAAATCTCAAGATGAAAATAGCTTTTCAGGTCATGACGTCTGTGACCTATATTTGGGGTCTAAGGATCACGAAATCTACAATTTAGAATCCCCATTGGCCAAGGAGTTTGCACACAACTTTTCAGCTCTCAAGACCTTTTGGAACTGGAGAAGAAGATGCAAATTGGTATTTAACGTTGTGACCCCTGTGACCCTATTTGGGGTCAGGGGGTCACAAAATCTGCATTTTAGAATCCCCATTTGCCAAGGAGTCTGCACACAACTTTTCAGCTCTCTAGACCTTTTGGAACTGGAGAAGAAGATGAAAATAGATTTTTGGGGTTGTGACCCCTGTGACCCCATTTGAGGTCATGGGGTCATGAAATCTACAATTTAGAATCCCCATCAGCCAAGGTCAAGGAATCTGCACACAAAATTTCAGCTCCCTAGACCAAGTAGTTCTGGAGAAGAAGATGAAAATGCAAAAAGTTTACAGACGGACGGATGGACGGACGGACGGTCGGACGCCGGACACCATGCCATGCCATAAGCCCATCGGGCCTTTCAGGCCAGATGAGCTAAAAAAGTTATTGCAAATCTTTTTGTTATAAACGTCATTATTAGTTAAAGTTTTTGTTGTGCTTGATTTTGTGTTTGAAGAGGCCTATAGCTTGAAATCCACTGCCTCAATATTTCTCATGGTGACTTTATTTTGCTAATAGAATAGTTGCATTACAACTAAGAAAATCATATAATTTTCATCATTGTTACTGGTTTACACTTTTTAGAATAACATATCTGGGCTATCTTTAAATCTATATAGTCGTGTACATTTACAATTACTTAGATTCAATGTAATAGCACTACCATACCAAGTTAGAGTGTCAATAACGCAACTACATCACGTATTACATATCGCTACATTGATAAACAAAAATACTGAAAATATATTTTGTTATTTTGCATAAGGACGAATGTGAAAACAAAAATTATTCAACATACCCATGGTTCAATGAATGAGGCGTGTTAACGCCGTTAACAATCAGTATAAAATGTGTAATAGATCTCTGTGACGTTTGAACATCTTCATCATCTGACATGCGTGCCGCCACCATATTGGGCAATGATAAGAATTGCTCCAAAACACATTGCAGAATTACGGGTCCCGCAATGGTCACATCCAGTATTAAACGGTGTTGACATCCGCTGCCATTTGTAGTACGTTTTACGGGGCGTGTATATATGTAATTTTGTTGTATAAGGACAAAGGTAAATATGTTATTTAGGCAGTTATGTAAGGCTAATTCTAGTGGATTCTGTCATTAGACGCCAAGCGACTCCTGTGTATTACGTCACAAGGCCTAGCACGCGGCATTCGCTCTCGGCTAAAGTTTTACGAGGCGAAATTAAGCGATGTATAGGTGTGATGCTTCGAATTATGTGTCGAGGGCATCACGTTACATGGTTGATATGATAGCATCACTAACAGTTTCATGAACTCTAACTACGACACATGATGCTTCATACTACCAGTGCGCCCATAAGAAGTTCTTTGAATACATATAGAAGTCACATTCCTTTATATTGACGATTTCATATCCTGTCCCTTGTTGTCCATTCTCTACATAGGTCATACATGAATGTTATCAGGCTGTCTCATTTATTGGGCAACGTTCTACTTTGCAATTTTATTTGTTAATCTTAGGGAAGCTGTACGAGGTTGTTTATCTATGCCCTACTGATAATACGGTGGGGACGGGGTTGTTCAAATGGACATAAGATGAAAAGGAGATATGGAAATATACTAAATACCACGTACAGGGGATTCCCCTAACTTCCTGGTGTGAGTGTTGGTGTTCATGCATGAGTTGTTCGGTCGCTGCACATATAATGTGTCTACATATATTCACGGGACGGATTACATTCGACAGCGGACTAAGTTCTGATCAAGGTACGTAATCAATACTTTTATAATTTGCACAAGTTACTGATTATGCCTAGAATTAATTCACCTTTATCCAGTAATAGTTGCAGTTCCATCATTTTGTTTCAGCGATGAATGTAACAGGCACATACATATATTGCATGATGGATTTAAAAAAACTCATTCTTTTTCCTCACGGATATGTATATATATCCATTTCATTTCTTTTACATCTAAATTGTAAAAAGTATTTCGTATACATTATACACGAAAACATGTAAGTGCCTCTTTTCCTCGTGTGTTTCTCTCCCTTACTTATTATTGTTTCTCATGTAAGTATATTCTTTCCTCGTGTGTTTCTCTCACTTAATTGCTTATGATTGTCTTTCATGTAAATACTTGTTCATTGTGTGTTTCTCACCTTACTTGTTGTTTCTCATATAAGTATATTCTTTCCTCATTGGTTCTTCTCCCTTAATTACTTATGGTTCTGTCATGTAAGTATATTCTTTCCTTGTGTGTCTATCTCCCTTACTTATTATTGTCTGTTATGTAAGTATATTCTTTCCTTCTGTGTCTATCTCACTTACGTATTATTGTCTGTCATGTAAGTATATTCTTTCCTTCTGTGTCTATCTCACTTACTTATTGTTGTCTCTCATGTAGGTATATTCTTTCCTTCTGTGTCTATCTCCCTTACTTATTATTGTCTGTCATGTAAGTAAATTATTTCCTTCTGTGTTTCTCTCTTTATCATTATTGTCACCTATGTAGGTGTATTCTTTCCCCGTGTGTTTCTTTCCTTACTTCTCATTGTCTCTCATGTTAGTCTCCTTCATATATTCCAAATAGAAAGCCCAATTCGAGACGCGTATTTACCATGTTGTCAATTATTGTAAGAAGGTTACCTGAGCTGGATAACTGACTCATTATCAAGTATGTTTAAATCATAGCTTTTTCCTCATACTCCTCTCCTCGAAGGTTTCTCTCCCTTACTCCACATTGCTTCTCATACAAGTCTCTACTTTCCTCACGTATTTCCTTCCCTTGCTTAGCATTATCTCATAACAAACTTAAAATTATACAATTTGATATATAAGGATATAATAATGGCAAATACTGTGTAGTATTTTGTTCAATTTAATCTAAATGAACATCGCATTAAACATCGCATTTGCACTTTATCAACATATACACGGCTAAACAAGCAATTCAGTTGAATGTTGAATGGAAAGCATACTAAAATCGTATCCCTACTATCTCCAGATGACTGAAAAGGAAACAGAAGACTTCCTGACATGCGCAGTGTGTTTTGACGTCTTGAAGGACCCACGTAATCTCGCGTGTGGTCACACGTTCTGTCGCTCATGCCTCAGCCAATTCACTCTGGAATCGGAGGATGCAGCCCTTACTGGATCAGTGCCGTGTCCCTACTGCCGTCAGTTGACCAAGGTACCGGACAGCAGCGTGTCCAGACACAGCTGGGCGGAGCAGATGCAGAATAGTGTTCTCCTGACAGAGTTAGCGGACATGGACGCCATTGTTAGGAGAGATACTGTCACAGGTATGGATGCATCTGGTCAGTTTGACTGTGTGTTTCTTTTCGTATAGCAAGAGTGTTGTTAAGTCCCCATGGATTAAAACAATTAGTTTTCTTAACAATAATGACGCATAAAGAATCATCTTGCCATAGTTCGTTGTTGGCGATTCTACCATGACATTGCTGGATACTCGATTCTGATTGGTTCTCCAGAAAATCTAGCGTGATCAATTCTGGATTGAACCTCCTCTGATTTTTAGAGCCGCTCCACCGCGTATTGACGCATCTACCTTGTGACGTCACAATCTATCCGAACAAACAGCCGATTCTAAAATGTGCTCTACTTGTGGAAATCAAAATAACTGATAGCAATCAAATCCATCTTTCCTGTAGCGTGTTTAAGAGCTACATTAAATGATAGATTAGCTAGCAAGACAAACTTCGTCAGTATCCCTACGCGTTCGGTTTCAATTTTATATTTATTCGCTATCAATCCAGTATAACATGTCTCTGATTTTCAAACACAGTTACGAGTAGGTTTATCTCCTAACTAAACCTCACTTCAGTAAAGTACAAATGTAAATTTTGTAAACAATTTCAGTTTTGATGATTCTGTTTGTGCAGAGAATGATGACAATGATACACTCGAGATGGCAGAGACGAAACGTCTGTATCACGACCACCCCCTAAAGATATATTTTTGCTTAGACTGCCAGACGCTAGATGATAACGAATGCTCCGCGTCGAACCATCCTAGTTGTGAAATCGTTACAGCCAGGGATGCTCTACCATCTGTTGTTGAACATCTTAAATCAACCAGAGAAAAGCTGACACTGGCTGCAAAGGCGACCATTGCCGAAGCGGAAAAACTGAAAAGCCGACGACAAGAAGTAGAAATGAGTAAAGAGAAAGCCTGCGAGGAGATCCGGTCGATGTGTGACCTTGCAGTGGAAGCTGTGAGAAGGAGAGAGGCAGTGTTGTTATCGGAAGCTGATCAGAAGGCTGATGAGGAAAAGAAGAAGATACAACTCGGCATCCGTCTGACTGAGAGATCTGCCCAGATCCAGGAGCATCAGGCAAAACTTGTTGATGAAATGTTGAAGAATGGCTCAGACGTTGGCAAGTTGGAAATGCAGAAGACGAGCTCAAAACTTTTCTTTGAGAATGAAGGACCTGGAAAGCATAAACAGTTTCAAAGATTTTGGGTGAGACATAACATTGCATCCCTTGACAATATCCTGCTCGACGTTATAGAAGGGGCACAGGTAGAAGAATTTGCTTCCTCTTACAGTCGCAATTCATTGTGCTCTAGGCTGCCTGATTGCACTTTCAACACTAAGACAGAAGATGACGAGGGGATTCCGTTTCTTGTCGATGTTGTCGTCATTTGCCATCAAGATGTTTATGCTCTAGTTGTAACTGACAACGATAACTGTTGTGCAAAATCACTTTACAATGGAGATACAATCAGTTTGGTTGAAAGCAAGGTCAAGTTTGATTCTCCACCATGGGGAATTGACAAACTTGTATCAAATCAGGTACTCATAGCATTGCCAGATTCCCACCAAATTGCAAGATTGAGAGTCACTCCTCAACTGGAGACTATCACGAAGATCTTCACAAGGAAGTCATATCGTTCAATCGCTGTCCTCAATCACAACACCATCGTTGTTGGCGTTTGCAGTCCAGATAACGCATGCGTGGACATATTGAACTTATCGGGACAAATCCAGAGGTCTTTCCGCAACGAGTTTCCGGTGGAGAACCCGAGTTATCTGTCCTTCTTTCGTCAGGACAACTTTCTCATCTCCGACTTTGCACTTGGAACTGTCACATGTGTCAATTTAGAGGGTATAGTGCAGTTTACCTACAAACAAAGAGTGAAAGGTCCCAGTGGCATATCGGTCGATGAGAAGGGCAACATTTTCATTGTGGACAGAGAAAGAGGAATCCTTTTTAAATTTGGAGATAACTCCTCTGAATCCTTGAACCGTCCACGGATCGAGAATCTCCAACGTGAGACTCAGCAGACGCCCTGGGGAGTCTCTGTTGACGAGAATGGCTATGTGTATATAACACAAGGAGGGTCTATTAGGGAGACGACAGGCTCAGTAGATCATGCATCGTTAGTATGATGCTTATATACTTTGGTAACTTGTCCATTCAGTCCTTCAATTTCATTCGAAGTCGTCGAAACCAAAGTGCAAAGACAATAGCAATAGACACACTTAGTTAGGCAGCATAAAGTAAAAAATCAATACCTTAAAACTTCGATCGGCTTTTAAATATTCTTCTCATTGCAGAGTGTTTTCAATTATTAAAAGTGCCAAGTTTTTTAAATAGAACTGAAAAAGAATAGAGGGCAGCTACAGAAAAGAACATGCAGAGGAAACCTGCGATTTTCGAAGTCCTCGTAACATTAACAAAGTTGTAAGTTCCATAATTTAGATCTGTCTTATGACTATAAAATCGCCGAGACAGTTTCGAGGATTTAGCAACAGACTATAAGTAAGAGAAAGCTTAGGGATGCTAACATACATTTTAGTAGGGAAACATTATCCTCGTACCATAGAACTTGATTTTTTGGATTTTATATAACCATGACCGCTTTTGTTTGGTGTTGGCCCCTTCGTTTATTTTTCCATAATAAATTATGACGCCATCTGATTGCAAGTCACCATGTGCTTTCTATAGTGGTCATTGTATTGTTTTGTGTTTTCGTTGGTACTTCAAATCAGGTGTACTCGTTGTCGGGATGTATCATTATGAGAAAGTCTTTATTCATTATCACTCATCAAAGATACTGTTTTTCAAATCCGTTGCTTAGGTTACCTTTGAGTGTATATCTTTAAACACATGTGCCGTTTAAACTAACATTATAATGACAACCAACGCAACAGCAACATTCAAAGAATTATTCAATACAGTTTGGAGTTATGGGGAATTCTCGTTGATGCTAGACTACCCTTGATCGATCCAGCAACGATCAAGCCCGAAAATGGGGGCCAATTTGGCATACTTGAAATGAAATAACGATACCAAATTGGTGGTATAAAGCGGCAGTACATAGCCAAGCATTTACTACGCCCAAGCATTGGGACCAAAACTGGCATGTATTCCTGAGCGTCAGAAGTCGTCCAGTTTTGGCTACTGTTAATACCCTAAAGCAAAGGTATTTATTACCAAAGTGTGAGTGGAGGGGATGACTTATCATCCATGATGATACATAAACGCCGCAGCAACACAAATTACATGTAAAGAGAGGGTTCATGATCGAGCATGATCATGCCTTAACATCAGGACCAAATCATAGTAAAAATCGTCTGAGCATCAGACACCATGTTTGGCAACACCAGCAAATAATGAGCATGACAAAACATAACATGGAATGAAGCACACTAATGTTAATGAGTGTTCATGATCGAGCATGATCATGCCTGAGTATCAGTACATAGGACATAGTAATAACAGACTGAGCATCATACACCATGTTTGGTAACGGCAACGACTGATTGCGTACAAAAACAAAGTGCATGTAAAGAAAAAAAATGCTAAGGGGTTCATGATCAAGCATGATCATGCCTGATTGTCCATAAGGCACAAGGATAATCTGAGCATCAGAACCGGCAACACCAAATATTGTGAGCCTATAAACATAATACAATAATAAGCAAATGACATGTTAAACATAGACCATGATCTAAGATTGTAGTAATAGCAACATTATTAATAATGTACATATTGCAAAGGTTCTGTAGAATTCCCAAGTAAAACGTGACTGAAAAATATAGAGCCGCATTAATACTAAAAGGTGGTTGAATGGGGAGGAGGTGGGAAACAAACTCTAGCAAAACGTAAACAACGCTGCACAATGGAAGTGGACTGGACATGCGCACACGAGAGGAAGTTACATTTGGGCCTCGTCGGCAATCTCCGTGAAGTAAAAACGACTGCTGATTGGTTTACAAATCTACGAGGTCTGCCGAAGTAAATACTCGCCCTGTACTGTTCAAGGGAACAAGGGAAAGGTAACTCTAGTGAATAACGACAGCCTGGAATTTACATTACGTTGAAGGATGGTACATATGTGTTTGACATACACTCCGATTTGAATATAACTTGAAAATTCATATAACACCACCCTTCCGTCCCTGAAGGGATTGGTATCCTTGTTGGTAACATGAAAATATATAGACATGAAAATATGCATACGATTAATCGAACTGCGTTTCCTTGTCATTATAAACCTGCTTAAGATTTAAGCTGATATTCAAGGAAAAGCTCTACTGTATTGTTCACCTCGCCCTGGGATTAATGCACACTACTTTCATTTTAGAATGACCAATTGTGGAAAACCTTTTTACTACTTACTTACTGCTCTAAGATAATACAATTATACCAAATATGAAACAATCTCTCTCTCTCTCTCTCTCTCTCTCTCTCTCTCTCTCTCTCTCTCTCTCTCTCTCTCTCAATGAATTCTCCTTAGAATGTGTTTAAACAGTTGCAAACAAATATCTATGCTTGGGACTAAGAATTAACTAAATAGACAGATAAGTTTTTCTGTGGTGTATTCGTCCACATTTATTGAGTCAAGGTTGAAATGGGAAAATATGGTCTCTTTGTTATTTTTTGGTGAATCTTTAATTCATAAAGGACAACTAACAAAATGATGTCAACAAGATAACAAATTGACGGCAGTAATAGACTGATTTTATGGCATGTAAGGTAGGAGTAGGGTTTGAATAACAAGCAGTAACTGATATCTCTATCAAGTACCTGTGTCTGAAAGGCGTGACATGTGATCTATCTTCATTGGAGTGAGTGTGGGGATAGGTCACGGGAGTACATAGGTGTTTTGAGCCATGAAATTGTAAATCCTTCAAGAATAGCTTGTCTGCTTTACAATGCACATGATAACCTAATGTGTGTATCACGCATTGGTAGGCCTATTTATCAGGTTATGTTTTGAATACAGAACATATTACAGAACAATATTCAAATATTTATTACACTATCTACCACAATAAATCTATTACATTGTTTAAAAAGGAAACGAATGTCAACGGTAACCAGCCTGTGGAATTCACATCATGTAATTAAGAAATAGAAGACGAGTTGGCGTGCTTTATCGTTGAATAAAACATAGCAGGGAGCTTAAAACACGAAGGGCGCAGCCCTGAATGTTTTATGCTCTCTGCTATGTTTTATTCTACGATAAAGCACAACAACGAGTCTTTTATTTCTTATATGAGATGCCCTTAAATAGTAACTCGCTTTTCTATAAAAACCGTGAAGATAATTATTATGTTGTTTGTATAAACTATATTTTGAAAATATAAATGCTTCCCGTCGTAGAACACATTCTCTAGCACTGAACAATCAAAGTGACGTAAAATATGACGTCATTTGCTAAGCGACGCCCTAACTGACGTCGAAAATCACGAGCATGTTTTATTGTCTCATAAAGCACGCTGTTGGTCCCATTGACCGCCTGTGTTTTATTTATAAGATAAATAGTTGCGTTTGTAAAATTTCCGGGATTCATTGCTATTCAACACCCGCAAATTTAGTTTAAAACCGACGGCGTTAGCCGGAGGTTTTAAACGCTGAAATTTGCGGGTGTTGAATAGCAATGAATCCCGGAAATTTTACAAACGCAACTATTTATCGATATTGTAACATGACCGTTAGTTATCAGGCGTTTTGAAACGAACTCTATTTGTGCGTACCTATCCCTGAGTTGAAAGGACTTTGCGACTGTTCCATTCTTGTAAGAGGTGTGGTCAGGTCAAAACAAATGTAAATACTCGGCGTCATATGTACATTAGCAACAATTTACGCATTGGCTCAAACAGTGTCACTCAACTATATTCACTTCATAATATTCACGTATCCTTTTAGATGGCGATAAACATTTTTATTATATGACGAGCAGTGAAATACTGGGATTTATCAGTGAAATAAACTGTCTATCAAGCTACAGTGAAAATAACTTATATTTTCACTGCGAACGGTGACTGATATAATTTGACGTCATAAAACAATGGTCTCGCGCGGCGATTTGGCTTATGACGTCACAGTGTTACTAGGGTGACGGGCTGTTCCTTGCGGCCGCTTGGCGTGAAAACGACCCTTGTCGGACGTAATTACATGGATAATATCATATAATAAATAGAATATCCGTCAATTCTTGACAAATACCATGTTTATCTCATCTCGTGAGGTAGAAAAGTTATATATTTTCACTCGTGGCTGCGCCACTCGTGAAAATATAACCTTTCTACCTCACTCGATGAGATAAACATGGTATTAGTCAAGAAAAGACAGATATCCTCTATATCTACGACATCAACACAGTAAAAGACCTAGGAACAACAATATTAAACTTGCCCTAACCCATTGTGACAATGACGCTAGCATTGTGACGTCAAAACGGTTGATCACTATGACGTCATGCCATGGCAACGGCATTCGGTAAACACAGCCGCAAGAAAGAAGGCGTCAAACTTGGACAAATCTTACTTGTTAAAAACATTTTAGTTACTTGAAACTAATTAATTTTGAGAGTTATTTGTGACCTATACTGCTATACACAAGTAAGAAAATGACAATGCCACCTGTCAAATTTGAGTAAGGAGCACATATTATGAGAAATAGAAAAAATAAATTTTGAGTCGGGCCGGATCTTGTGAACACGATGTATATGTTCGCGGTGATTCGCCCCAAGTAATTTGCGGGTATTCATTGTCATTCAACATAGGCAAATCAACCAATCAGAATCAAGGATACACCGAAATCATGTTACAATTATAAGATAAATAGTTGCGTTTGTACAATTTCCGGGATTCATTGCTATTCAACACCCGCAAATTTAGTTTAAAACCGACGGCGTTAGCCGGAGGTTTTAAACGCTGAAATTTGCGGGTGTTGAATAGCAATGAATCCCGGAAATTGTACAAACGCAACTATTTATCGATATTGTAACATGACCGTTAGTTATCAGGCGTTTTGAAACGAACTCTCTTTTTGCGTACCTATCTTTGAGTGGAAAGGACTTTGCGACTGTTCCATTTTTGTAAGAGGTGTAGTCAGGTCAAAACAAATGTAAATACTCGGCGTAATATGTACATTAGCAACAATTTACACATAAGCTCAAACAGTGTCACTCAACTATGTTCACATCACAATATTCACTTATCCTTTTAGATGGCGATAAACATTTATCTACGACATCAACACAGCAAATGACCTAGAAACCAAAATCTTAAACTTGCCCTAACCCATTGTGACAATGACGCTTGCATTGTGACGTCAAAACGGTTGATCACTATGACGTCATGCCATGGCAACGGCATTCGGTAAACACAACCGCATGGAAGAAGGCGTCAACTCTTACTAGTTGAAAACATTTTAGTTACTTGAAAATAATTAATTTTGAGAGTTCTTTGTTACCTATACTGCTATACACAAGTTAGAAAATGACAATGCCACCTGTCAAATTTGAGTAAGGGGCAGATATTAAGAGAAATAGAAAAATAAAATTTTGAGTCGGGCCGGATCTTGTGAATATGATATATATGTTCGCGGTGATTCGCCCCAAGTAATTTGCGGGTATTCATTGTCATTCAACATAGGCAAATCAACCAATCAGAATCAAGGATCCTACGTAATCATGTTACAATGGGCAATAGATCTAGCTAGGTTACAATTCATGTTATATTACACATTATATCACACACTGAACGCCTTTGCATCGAAGGGTGACAGAATATCATACATAACAAATGATTTGGTCTTCTTTATTTATAATTATGTTTATGATCAATAATTTTCACAAAATCAAATAGCATAGTTCGAGGAAAACACAGAAAACACAGGAAAACGAGAAAACGTTGCCCTTACGTTTATTGTATCATTATGACGTGTCATTGGCAAATGTCACTTTTACAACGGCCCCGCTGATTGCACAACTAGATTCAATTGCAACCAATCAGAACACTACCTTCCCGCCCACATTATCGAGCGTAATGTAACAGAGGGTAGAACCGGAAAACTGTAGGGACTAAACTCTGTGGGAAGAGAATGCCTTTGACTCTGAAAAAGCTACTATCACATGGTCTTATACAAACTGGCCAATTCCCTATATTAGAGACGGAAATCTCATCTGACTTATAACTTCAACATTAATAATCATGCACCGCCGTTACTTTATAACTTCAGTAATCAGATCAGTACTGATGGCCATATACTACTCAATGACACGAGTGACTAAATTTGTATTGTAGCTTATATAAAAAGTTGGACAGATTAGATGCATAAAATGTGTTAAAAATCAAACGAGGAACTAATTTAGTAAACAAGCTGAAGGAGTGTAAATTTTATACAGCGTCAAAATTGCTGTGAATAAAACGTTTCAGTGAGGGTACACAGTGAACTCTATATAAACTTTATAATGAATCGAGTTCCTTGTAATAAGGAAGCGCTATACTTTCTCCTCTGCGTCCCGTAGTTACTAAGAGGGATGTCCAAACAAATTCTGGTTTGACCATGAAACTTAAAGGTGCATTCATTGTGTTTCATAACATTTTATTAGGCTTAAATACGTTCCGACTCACCATATGTGCTGTTTACAGTGCAAACAAATTCACTCGGCTTGCATATTCATCCCGAATCATCAAATAAGTTTTATATCATAATTACTAGTTTCCAATTAAAATAGAGTAACATCATTATGCATGTGCAGAAACCGAAACAACACGTCCCATTTACATGCACAGTAGTTATATGACCTATTAAACATGGTCAACCCAAATTTATCAGTTTTTCTGTTATAAATACGATTCTAATAGTATGTTTGCCTCATTGGCGCGCGCCACACGTGATACATTGTCCGGTTTTCGATCAGAAATCACTACTTTTACCTTCATATCGTCAATATACTAAGTCGACTAAGATCAAAATGGCAATTTTCGGCAACAGTCACTATACTTCCCGATAACATAACACAATTTATAACGTTTAGCATATGTGACCCCAAACAGCACAATCAATGTGCCTTTAAGAAAGTTTTAAATGTTTTTGCTATTTCGACATTATCCCCCTTACCTCAATGTATTTGATCCATTCTTCAACCCATCTGAAAACCTATTATTGTCATGCGAGCCTAAAAGCTCATCTACTGCCGCAATGACGTTTCGTCGGTCTCAAATTTATGCCAACGGAGCTCTGTGTTATGAATAGACAGGATGGGGACGAATACTGAAGCAACAGTCCTGTGTCGCACTGACTGCAACCTGGGCGGTTTGCACAGGAACATTACGCAGTTTACCTCTTCGTTTTTCTTTGATCTTTTCCAGTAATTGCCCGGCGCAGTTCATTTGCGTAATACACGCCGTTGACTGAAGAACATTTCTTCATATAATCAATCATTATTTCACCATATTGTGAATCCCTCAAAGTGAATGCTATGACCCTTACCACTGGAGGAATATATTTTGAATGGTTTGTGGGTAGGTGACGTTACTGCATGCTTTTAGGTTTTGTCTCAGGATCAAAATGATGAACCTGAGGTTTGTACGATATTCGTTGCTGACAAGCAGTGGAACGTTCACGCTTTTAGTCTTCAGATAACATGCTGGAGACCAAACGTGCCGCTACCTTATTAATATGTAATGCTCATTTATAATCCTTTCAACTGATTGTGTACTTATGTGGTGAGCAACAGCTAAGATCTAATGGTCACACGCCTGTCTTGCATTGTTGTATCAAGCACAGCGTTAGTGTTCCTTTGTGGTGACATCAGCTGGACGACCAAGGCGTGACTCCTCTTCGGTGCTTGATCTATCCCGAGTAAATTCAGCACACCACTGTTGAACCTAGCCATCAGATGGAGCAGTCACCTTTTGTTTGTGACATATCGGCATGAATTTCCTTTTGACTGTATTTTTAACGCAGGTACTTTATCTACATTAAGTCTCTTCAGCTCTACATTAAGTTCTGTTCATTTTGATAGAGAAAATGGGGGTACAATTGAAGGATAGGCTATAACAGGCAGTGAAGGTTATTTATCTCGTGATTTTTGTGTCGTTTACCCCTCTTTGAAATATTTTTCATGAATGTACATAATGATTGCGTTTCGGACATTCGTATTCAGACCAGAAACTTTTCCGACATCCCTCGGAAAATGTCTTTATTTTCACCCACTCAACAGTGCAAATAAAATTTCAATACAGTTTCAAACTTTCCCTATATTAACCAATGATGCATAGAATATATTTCAGCGACTGAATACTGGTTGGGAATGAGAAAGGCCACTCTTCAAAAAATATTATCCAGAGTGGCATTAAATTTGTTATCATTGACTTGTACAGCGCTTTGAGCGTATGTCCTGTGGATAAAACGCTATTTTAATAGTTTAATAATGATAATAATAATTTATTTATTTATTCATTTATTTATTTATTCCCAAATAAGTTACTGAAGGGAGTAACCTCTTTGGGAAGAGAATGGAGAAAAAATTGTGATTGAAACATAATTGATGATTATGAACCAGTTATCAAGCTCACGTAACCTTCTTACGAGTATAGACAACATGGTAAATATGCCAAATCATTCATTAATTAGAAAGATGTAAAAAAAAAAAACAACATACAGACATCTCGAATTGGCCTTTCTATTTGGAATACAAGAAAGGCTTTTAATATATTACCAGTTTTAATATTTAATGACACTCTCTAAATAGTGTTTATTAGTTTATTTTCAATTGGGTATCATGATACTGTACCTGCCATTTGGAAAAGTTATAGCTCTCTGATGTTTAAAGATCAATGCCATAGAAACAACATAAATAACACTTACACACAAGTGAAATCATTCTACGTTAATTACCACATTTACATTTTGACTCGCGTGTTCGAGCGCAATTCAGGTAGCCAATCAAAAGACTCCCAACAAATGCTTTCGATGTGAGAAGCTAGGGGCAGATAACTCCAAACAGCTATCCTTTGGTCTGTTCCGAATGCTTTCAAAACAGTGACCGTTTAAATACTATGATGTGATTGGTCAGCTATTTGACTGGGCTTTGGCTGTCCTAAACTGGTTCGGAACATTCGCATATACGGGGTGTTCTCAGACCTTGTGGAGAGGAATCTACAGAACCTGTTCGTATCCCGGTAGATGCATAATTTTCCAAATTTTATTCCTCGGAACAAGGTCGATTTTAATCAGACTGTATATCATAATTACTAGTTTCCAATTAAAATTTAGTAACATCATTATGCTTTTGCAGAAACCGAAACTGCACGTCCCAATTACATGCACAGTAGTTATATGACCTATTAAACATTATCAACTTAAATTTGTCTTTTTGTCTGTTATGAATAAGATTCCAAAATTATGGTTGACTCATTGACGCGCGCCAAATTGTCATTGTCATTGTCGGGTGTTCGATCAGAAAACACTACTATTACCTATTGTTATTTCATATTGTCAATATGCTAAGTCTACTATCATCATGGTAGTTTTCGGTAACAGTCGGTACTTCTCGATAAAGTAACGCCATTTATACCGTTTGCAATATGTGACCCCCAACAACACAATTGATGTACCTTTAACAATAACTGAGTTCGCCTGACCCATACATTGGTAACACTTTATACCTAATAATAAGAACAGAATGCGTAGGAATAGACCATGTGATTATGACGGTTGCGCAACCAAGTCTACTGGTGTTCTGTGGTGCAAACGAACGGAACTATAGTCGCGTAGTTAGACAGTGCCTCTGTGGACTGTTTGACTTCAGTTAGAACAAAGGCAATGTAACTTTCGACGAACTCGCTTGTTAACAAGCGTTAGCAATCGCTTGTGTTTCAAAGCAGACAACCTGCTGTTGTGACGATAGTACGATGTATAGGTGTGATGCTTCGAAATATGTGTCGAGGGCATCACGTTACATGGTTGATATGATAGCATCACTAACAGTTTCAGGAACTCTAACTACGACACATGATGTTTCATACTACCAGTGCGCCCATAAGATGTTCTTTGAATACATATATAAATCACATTCCTTTATATTGACGAATTCCTATCCTATCCCTTGTTGTCCATTCTCTACATAGATCATACATGAATGGTTCCAGACTGTCTAATTTATTGGGCAACGTTCTACTGTGCAATTTTATTTGTTAATCTTAGGGAAGCTGTTCGAGGTTGTTTATCTATGCCCTACTGATAATACGGTGGGGACGGGGTTGTTCAAATGGACATAAGATCAAAAGGGGATATGGAAATATACTAAATACCACTTACAGGGGATTCCCCTAACTTCCTGGTGTGAGTGTTGGTATTCATGCATGAGTTGTTCGGTCGCTGCACATATAATGTGTTACATATATTCACGGGACGAATTACATTCGACAGCGGACTAAGTTCTGATCAAGGTACGTAATCAATACTTTTATAATTTGCACAAGTTACCGATTATGTCTAGAATTAATTCACCTTTATCTAGTAATAGTTGGAGTTCCATCATTTTGTTTCAGCGATGAATGTGACAGGCACATACATATATTGCTCATTCTTTTTCCTCACGGATAGGGATATATAGCCATTTCATTTCTTTGACATCTAACTTGTAAAAAGTATTTCGTATACATTATACACGAAAACATGTAAGTGCCTCTTTTCCTCGTTTGTATCTCTCCTCTCTCACCTTACTTGTTGTTTCTCATGTAAGTATATTCTTTCCTTGTGTGTCTATCTCCCTTACTTATTATTGTCTGTCATATAAGTATATTCTTTCCTTGTGTGTCTATCTCCCTTACTTATTATTGTCTGTCATGTAAATATATTCTTTCCTTCTGTGTTTATCTCACTTACTTATTATTGTCTGTCATGTAAGTATATTCTTTCCTTGTGTGTCTATCTCCCTTACTTATTGTTGTCTGTCATGTAAGTATACTCTTTCCTTGTGTGTCTATCTCCCTTACTTATTATTGTCTGTCATGTAAATATATTCTTTCCTTCTGTGTCTATCTCCCTTACTTATTATTGTCTGTCATATAAGTATATTCTTTCCTTGTGTGTCTATCTCCCTTACTTATTATTGTCTGTCATGTAAATATTTTCTTTCCTTCTGTGTTTATCTCACTTACTTATTATTGTCTGTCATGTAAGTATATTCTTTCCTTGTGTGTCTATCTCCCTTACTTATTGTTGTCTGTCATGTAAGTATACTCTTTCCTTGTGTGTCTATCTCCCTTACTTATTGTTGTCTCTCATGTAAATATATTCTTTCCTTCTGTGTTATCTCACTTACTTATTATTGTCTGTCATGTAAGTATATTCTTTCCTTGTGTGTCTATCTCCCTTACTTATTATTGTCTGTCATATAAGTATATTCTTTCCTTGTGTGTTTATCTCCCTTACTTATTATTGTCTGTCAAATAAGTATATTCTTTCCTTCTGTGTCTATCTCCCTTACGTATTATTGTCTGTCATGTAAGTATATTCTTTCCTTGTATTTCTATGTATTTCCCCATTCCTCGATGGGCAGCTACAGAAAAGAACATTTAGAGGAAACCTGCGATTTTCGAAGTCCTCGTAACATTAACAAAGTTGTAAGTTCCATAATTTAGATCTGTCTTATGACTATAAAATCGCCGAGACAGTTTCGAGGATTTAGCAACAGACTATAAGTAAGAGAAAGCTTAGGGATGCTAATATACATTTTAGTAGGGAAACATTATCCTCGTACCATAGAACTTGATTTTTTGGATTGTATATAACCATGGCCGCTTTTGTTTGGTGTTGGCCCCTTCGTTTATTTTTCCATAATAAATTATGACGCCATCTGATTGCAAGTCACCATGTGCTTTCTATAGATTCAAGATTCAAGATTCAAGATGTTTTATTTGTAGAAAGGCCAATGACCCAGAGTACAAATTGTATTACATTATGATATTTGAGTTACATTCTTTTGTGTTATACACTCGAACACATGTTTAAGGAATTTAGCAAGATTTAACAGAAATATGTTATCATTTGATTGACATAGTTTTGAAGCATTGTTATAATTGACATCCCGACAATTTGGGATGAGACGATCTCTCTCTTTTTCAAAATACACACAGTCATACAGTACATGCCTTTCATTAAGCGTTACATTGCAGTATTTACAGATTGTGCTTTCTATAGTGGTCATTGTATTGTTTTGTGTTTTGGTTGGTACTTCAAATCAGGTGTACTCGTTGTCGGGATGTATCATTATGAGAAAGTCTTTATTCATTATCACTCATCAAACATACTGTTTTTAAAATCCGTTGCTTAGGTTACCTTTGAGTGTATATCTTTAAACACATGTGCCGTTTAAACTAACTTTATAATGACAACCAACGCAACAGCAACATTCAAAGAATTATTCAATACAGTTTGGAGTTATGGGGAATTCTCGCTGATGCTAGACTACCCTTGACCGAGCAACGATCAAGCCCGAAAATGGGGGCCAATTTGGCATACTTGAAATGAAATAACGATGCCAAATTGGTGGTATAAAGCGGCAGTACATAGCCAAGCATTGACTACGCCCAAGCATTGGGACCAAAACTGGCATGTATTCCTGAGCGTCAGAAGTCGTCCAGTTTTGGCTACTGTTAATACCCTAAAGCAAAGGTATTTATTACCAAAGTGTGAGTGGAGGGGATGACTTATCATCCATGATGATACATAAACGCCGCAGCAACACAAATTACATGTGAAGAGAGGGTTCATGATCGAGCATGATCATGCCTGAGCATCAGGACCAAATCATAGTAAAAATCGTCTGAGCATCAGACACCATGTTTGGCAACACCAGCAAATAATGAGCATGACAAAACATAACATGGAATGAAGCACAAAAATGTTAATGAGGGTTCATGATCGAGCATGATCATGCCTGAGTATCAGGACCAAATCATAGTAATAACAGACTGATCATCATACACCATGTTTGGTAACGGAAACGACTGATTGCGTACACAAACAAAGTGCATGTAAAGAAAAAATAAATGCTAAGGGGTTCATGATCAAGCATGATCATGCCTGATTGTCAGGAAGGCACAAGGATAATCTGAGCATCAGAACCGGCAACACCAAATATTGTGAGCCTATAAACATAATACAATAATAAGCAAATGACATGTTAAACATAGACCATGATCTAAGATTGTAGTAATAGCAACATTATTAATAATGTACATGTTGCAAAGGTACTGTAGAATTCCCAAGTAAAACGTGACTGAAACATATAGAGCCGCAATAATACTAAAAGGTGGTTGAATGGGGAGGAGGTGGGAAACAAACTCTAGCAAAACGTAAACAAGGCTGCACAATGGAAGTGGACTGGACATGCGCACACGAGAGGAAGTTACATTTGGGCCTCGTCGGCAATCTCCGTGAAGTAAAAACGACTGCTGATTGGTTTACAAATCTACGAGGTCTGCCGAAGTGAATAATCGCCCTGTACTGTTCAAGGGAACAAGGGAAAGGTAACTCTAGTGAATAACGACAGTCTGGAATTTACATTACGTTGAAGGATGGTACATATGTGTTTGACATCGCTCCGATTTGAATAAAACTTGAAAATTCATATAACACCACTCTTCCGTCCCTGAAGGGATTGAGGATCCTTGTCGGTAACAGGAAAATATATAGACATGAAAATATGCACACGATAAATCGAACTGCGTTTCCTTGTCATTATAAACCTGCTTAAGATTTAAGCTGATATTCAAGGAAAAGCTCTACTGTATTGTTCACCTCGCCCTGGGATTAATGCACACTACTTTCATTTTAGAATGACCAATTTAGGAAAACCTTTTTACTACTTACTTACTGCTCTAAGATAATACAATTATACCAAATATGAAACAATCTCTCTCTCTCTCTCTCTCTCTCTCTCTCTCTCTCTCTCTCTCTCTCTCTCTCTCTCTCTCTCTCTCTCTCTCTCTCTCTCTCTCTCTCTCTCTCTCTCTCTCTCTCTCTCTCTCTCTCTCTCTCTCTCTCTCTCTCTCTCTCTCTCTCAATGAATTCTCCTTAGAATGTGTTTAAACAGTTGAAAATACATATCTATGCTTGGGACTAAGAATTAACTAGATAGACAGATAAGTTTTTCTGTAGTGTATTCGTCCACATTTATTGAGTCAAGGTTGAAATGGGAAAATATGGTCTCTTTGCTATTTTTTGGTGAATCTTTAATTTATAAAGGACAACTAACAAAATGATGTCAACAAGATAACAAATTGACGGCAGTAATAGACTGATTTTATGGCATGTAAGGTAGGAGTAGGGTTTGAATAACAAGCAGTAACTGATATCTCTATCAAGTACCTGTGTCTGAAAGGCGTGACATGTGATCTATCTTCATTGGAGTGAGTGTGGGGATAGGTCACGGGAGTACATAGGTGTTTTGAGCCATGAAATTGTAAATCCTTCAAGAATAGCTTGTCTGCTTTACAATGCACATGGTAACCTAATGTGTGTATCACGCATTGGTAGACCTATTTATCAGGTTATGTTTTGAATACAGAACATATTACAGAACAATATTCAAATATTTATTACACTATCTACCACAATAAATCTACTACATTGTTTAAAAAGGAAACGAATGTCAACGATAACCAGCCTGTGGAATTCACATCATGTAATTAAGAAATAGAAGACGAGTTGTCGTGCTTTATCGTTGAATAAAACATAGCAGGGAGCATAAAACGCTAAGGGCGCAGCCCTGAGTGTTTTCTGCTGTCTGCTATGTTTTATTCTACGATAAAGCACAACAACGAGTCTTCTATTTCTTATATGAGATGCCCTTAAATAGTTACTCGCTTTTCTATAAAAACCGTGAAGATATTATGTTGTTTGTATAAACTATATTTTGAAAATATAAATGCCTCCCGTCGTAGAACACATTCTCTAGCACTGAACAATCAAAGTGACGTAAAATATGACGTCATTTGCTAAGCGACGCCCTAACTGACGTCGAAAATCACGAGCATGTTTTATTGTCTCATAAAGCACGCTATTGGTCCCATTGACCGCCTGTGTTTTATTGCCGTAGGTAATATCTATTACTGTATATAAGATAATGGAGTCTAACACTACGTATATAAAGCAAGTAGGTACAGTGGTTGTCAGGTAAACATAAAGTAGAGGGTTTGGTTTCTACTTAGAAACCAGTATATAATGCGTAGCTACTGCCACGAAGAGTTAACACTGACAGGTTAAGTAGCTTAATAAACGTAATGGTTACCTAAAGCCTACACGTCTTTTGTCATTGTAAGCATAGACAATATATCCTAAAACGAATGAATTTATTAGTTATAGACATTATGGAACAAATAATAATCTTTGACACATACAAGCTTATAGGAACACATATCGAAGATGCATTCAGTAACCCCTTAGCTACAGAATAATGATACTGATGGTTAAGAAATAAAGTTCGCTGTACTCCAATGTGTTTTGTAATAAAGTATAGTTTTGCCATGAACTATTATAGTTAAAGCACGAGGATGTTAGTCCTAGTGCTTTGACGTAATACAATAAATATGTTTATATTTATCAATACACATTGAGCATGGTACACTGAACGCCAAAAGAAACGTTACCTCATTTCTTGTTTTGATAACTTTTTAAGTATCAAAGATATTTGAGAAATGAATGGTTCACAAGAAAGCTGAATAACGTAGCTTTATAGTAATAACACGTTTACAAATACTGATGGATTCATATTGTGTCAAAATGCAGCTTGTTTAAGAACTTAAAATTGTCCGGTTTTCGACCAGGCTGGTAGTAACCACTAAATGTGATTTAGATGTCCAGAAGAAGTTGAAAGTAAACTTTTACGTTTGTGACTAGACAAAAAGGTTGTATGCTTTACATCATAACCCCTAAACGATGAAAATACTGTTATTGAGTAAGTTTAAGTGTGAACATTATGAAATATATTTTTCTAGTCATTAAAGATCTTTTCTCGTAATTTACCTTAGTGAAAACGAGTTTACTGTGTTGTCAAATGACTTAATATTATTTAGGAACAAACACGATTATTTATGTGAACATTTTCGCTTGAAAATAAAAACTTTTATTTTTTTTGTCTATCACCCAAACGCATTATCACTCAAATGTAGCAACATTCAAGCGGTATTTGCATGAACTGAATGCTTCTACAGGGTATAAAAGGTGCCTACTTTGCATTATATGGCACACATGTACGAAATCATGCCACGATTGACCGGTGGAGAAAGAGAAAAAGCACTGGGGATATATATATATATTATTCGTGCTAAACGGCAATGTAAGAGACTTCAACTGGTGACGCTTGTTAACTTGGCAATGTAAGAGACTTCAGCTGGTCACGCCTGGTAACTTCTAAGGGTTCAGGTCGACCTAACCTAACCTAACTGTTTTGCTGTAAATTTTTCATTTAGAGGAAATAGGTATGTCGGAAATGTCCCTTATGGCGATGCAACTTTCAGATCAGTACTGATGGACTATACCACTCAATGAGTGACCACACAACATGTGTGACTATACTTGTATCGTAGCTTATATAAAATGGTGGAAAGATTTGATACATAAGATGTGTTAAATTGCATTTGGTCCATCTTCAACCCATCTGAAAACCTGTCGTGCGGCCCTAACACTCTCTCTCTACTGCCGCAATGACGTTTCATCGGTCTCAAATATTATGGCCACGGAGATCTGTTTTCAGTCGAGGAAAAAGAAAAATGTCTGAGGGGCTAGAGAGAATAGGCAGGATGGGGATGAATACGTAACCCACAGACCTATGTCGCACTGACTGCAACCTGAGCGGTTTGAACAGGAACATTGCGTAGTTTACCCTTCGTTTCTCTTTGATATTTTCCAGTAATTGCCGCATTTCATTTGTGTAATACACGCCATTGACTGTAGAACCATTCTTCATATAATCAATCATTATTGCATCATGTGAATCCCCAAAACGAATGCTATGACCACTGGAGGAACATGTTTTGGATGGTTTGGGGGTAGATGGCCTAACGTGTTTTCACTTCATGCTTTTGGTGAACCTGAGGTTTATGCGATATTCGTTGCTGACTAGCTTTTAGTCTTCAGATAACATGCTGGGGACCCATCGTGCCGATACCTTATTCATATATCGAATTGTTCATTCGTTCAACTGATGGTTTACTTATGTGGTGAACAGCAGCTAACATCTAATGGTCACACGACTGTCTTGCATTGTTGTATCAAGCACAGCGTTAATGTTTCCTTCTCTTGTTACATCATGGTTCGAGTATGGTTCGTCGTCGGTGCTTACTCTATTCCCTAGTTAATTCAGCACAACGCTGTTTACCACAGTTATATGACGGAGTCACCTAATGTTGGTCACATATCGGCATGAATCTCCTTCTGACTGTATCTTTAACACAGATACTTGATCATAGCTCTACAGTAGGTTCTGTCCATTTTGATTGGTACCATTGAAGAACAGGTTATAACATGCCAGTGAAGCGTATGCATCTCGCAATGTTCGTGCCATTTACACTTCATTGTAATGTTCTTCATGAATGCACACTACCGTTTCCCGACAGGCAAATATTCACCCACTCAACAATGCAAACGAAAGCCAACATTTCCAATAGTTTCAAATGTTCCCTATATAAACCAAAGATGCATATAATATATCTCAGTGACTGAATACTGGTTTTGCATGGTAGAGATGTTGTGATTGAACCATAATTGATTATGAACCAGTTATCAAGCTCAGGTAACCTTCTTACGAGAATTGACAACATGGTAAATATGCAACAACATTCATGCAGAAAATTCGTATTACGTTTTCTATTTGAAACACCTGAGGTGTTTTAAATATGACAAGTTATCGTTCTTAATGACACTTTCTAAAACGTGTTTATAAGTTTATTTTCAATTTCGTATCATGATGCTGTACTTGGCATTTAGAAAAGTTAACACGTTCTTTGATTTTTAAAGACCAATGGCATAGAAACAACATAAATAGCACTCACACACAAGTGAAATCATTTTGCTTTAATTACCACATTTACAGTTTGAATCCTACGTAATGCAATTCTTCAATACAATAAATTTAATCTATGAAGATATAGGAATGAGTTTTAAGTTTTATCATACATTTCCCTTATGATCGATGATAGTTAGAGTGGCCATATGCCAAAACGAATTAGAAAATTTGGCACGAAGATGACCCTTTTTTGATTCAAACACCAATCAGCAGTTTTGATGTATACAGCAGAAAGCAACTACGATGTTGATAATATTCCACGCGACCTTCATATGAATGATCTGCGAATGTAGGGCCCGACCGTAGAATTGGATTAACAATGAATGGGTATACCGTCTGATCCATACATTGGTAACACTTACCTAACAACCTAGGAATCGGCCATGTGATTATAACCACAGGGGGTTGTATTGTCGAAACACTAGCGATTAGAAAGCATAATAAGTCGAAGATCCGGCCCCTATACTCTTTAGCTCATGCTTATGGCAAGGGCCGTTGTCCATCGTCCGTAAACTTTTCACTCTTTCGACTTCACCTCCAGAACCGCTACACCCCAAAGCTGAAATTTTGTGGGGAGGTACCTTATACATCTAGGGAATCTTATCCTGTGCATTTTATCCCGTAATTTTCCTTCTTTTGCTGTGACAAATAAAGAATTTAGAGCTATTATATGTTTTTCCCCATTGCACTAGCAGGCTACAACAGACTGGAATGGGAAAGTAAAAGTATTGCATAATGCTGAGTAATAGAGCTGAGTCAGTTGACAGTTGTCAGTTCTTGTTGTTATTGAGATTTTTCATGGCTAGGGATTGTGAATTATGTTTAGTCTAACACTTAGACTCTGAAAACACTATCTCACTCCCTCTCTTTTCTCTCTACCGAGTATGCAGTGGGGCGGGGTGGGTCTCAAAGTTCAAATCTAACATAAAAAGCAATTACATTGTGCCTTAGATGTCAACCATTTGTGAGCAAGAGACTCAAATTCAGCTTAGAGAACTTGTTAACTCTCTCTCTCCTGTGGTGTTAACGAAGGTAACTAGTCGCATAGTTAGACAATGCAACTACGGACAAAACATAGATAACTTAACTTTCGGCCAACTCGCTTGGTAACAAATATCAGCAACCGCTAAATTGTGTTTCGAAGCAGGCAACCTTGGAAGTCTGCATGTAGGCAACGAAAACGACGAGACAAACAGCAACACAAAGTATAGTGAAAATAGTACGAAACACGATGCTTTATAATGCCAGTGCGCCCATAAGGTGTTCTATGTAATTCACATTCTTTTATATTGACGAATTAATATCCTATCCCGTATTTTCTATTCTCTAGATCATAAACAGCATGATTCGAATGGTATTACATGTATACTGTCTCTTTTATTGGGCAATGGTCTACTTTGACATTTCAATAGTCTTACAAAGGAGGACTTTTCCAGGGTTGTACATTTATTCTCTAGCGTCACTGAATATAGTTGATCCACACGTATATGGGCAAGTGGGTTGTACTATTCTCGCATGAGACTAAAGTACATGTATATAAGAAGTGTTTCTTCCTGATAGGATTCTTTTCAATAGGGTAACCTATATAGACAAGGACATTGTCTCGTCTCTAATATGGTGGAAATATCGAATAATATTTTCATACGAATCAGATGGAATAGGAAAACATAAAATTAAGAAATAAAATCAAGAAGTATTGTTACAATTACAATGACAGAAATAGGTCGAACTATGTGATCTAAATATAATATAACAAGAAGCATGCCGCTCGATTTACATGGAAATAGTTCAAATAAACTTAAGAAGAAAAGGGGATATTGACAATCACTATGAATACCACTTACAGGGGATTCACCTATATCTTCCTGATTTGGGCATTTGTAGTCATGCATGAGTTGTAAGGTCGCTCCACATAATGTAGCCCACCAGTTCAACAATTCTATCACGCAGTACTCCCTTTTAGGAAGTGAGCGTGCAAACGTTACATGTATTTACGTAATAGCGTCTCTCAGACACTATGCAAGCAAGGGTTAAATATAACTACTTACTAATGTGATCTAAGATCTAAGCTTTTGGCCAGGACATGTTGTCTGTTTCCATTTTCAATGTATATGTTCGTACTAGTATTCACGGGACAGATTACACGCCTACAGACTAAGTTCTGATCAAGGTACGTAATCAATATAGTCAATAGTCATCATTAACAAGTTAACGATTATGCCTACAATTAGTTACACCGTTATCCATTAATTGTAAGAGTTCCATGATATTGTTACAGAAATGAATGTAACAAGCACAGATACTGTGTGATGGGATTTCTTTTAATTTAAAAAAACTCATCCATTCGCCTCACTGTTATAACTCTTGTTTGTTTTATAATTTATTATACGTCAACAATTAAAAAAACGTGTTTCGTATACATTAAATAAGAAGACATGTAAGTGTCTCTTTTCCTCGTGTTTCTTTCCTTTCTTATGATTGTTTCTCATGTATGTATCTTCTTTCCTCGTGTTTATCTCCCTTAAGTATCATTATCTCTCACGTTAATGTCTCCTTTCTCGTGTGTTTATCTCCCTTACGTATCATTATCTCTCACGTAAATGTCTCCTTTCTCGTGTGTTTATCTCCCTTACGTATCATTATCTCTCACGAAAATGTCTCCTTTCTCGTGTGTTTATCTCCCTTACGTATCATTATCTCTCACGTAAATGTCTCCTTTTTCGTGTGTTTATCTTCCTTACGTATCATTATCTCTCACGTAAATGTCTCCTTTCTCGTATTCGTATCTCCCTTAAGAATCATTATCTCTCACGTAAATGTCTCCTTTCTCGTGTGTTTATCTCCCTAAAGTATCATTATCTTTCACGTAAATGTCTCCTTTTTCGTGTGTTTATCTTCCTTATGTATCATTATCTCTCACGTAAATGTCTCCTTTTTCGTGTGTTTATCTTCCTTACGTATCCTTATCTCTCACGTAAATGACTCCTTTCTCGTGTGTTTATCTCCCTTAAGTATCATTATCTCTCACGTAAATGTCTCCTTTCTCGTGTGTTTATCTCCCTTACATATCATCATCTCTCACGTAAATGTCTCCTTTCTCGTGTATGTATCTCCCTTACGTATCATCATCTATCGTGTTAGTCACTTCTTTCCTAGCGTGTTTATCTCCCTTATGTATCATTATCTCTCACGTAAATGCCTCCTTTCTCGTATTCGTTTCTCCAATACGTATCATTATCTCTCACGTAAATGTCTCCTTTCTCGTGTATGTATCTCCCTTACGTATCATCATCTATCGTGTTAGTCACTTCTTTCCTCTCGTGTTTATCTCCCGTACGTATCATTATCTCTCACGTAAATGTTTTCTTTGTCGTGTGTTTATCTCCCTTATGTATCATTATCTCTCCCGTAAATGTCTCCTTTCTCGTGTGTTTATCTCCCTTACATATCATTATCTCTCACGTAAATGTCTCCTTTCTCATGTGTTTAACTCCCTTATGTATCATTATCTCTCACGTAAATGTCTCCTTTTTCGTGTGTTTATCTTCCTTATGTATCATTATCTCTCACGTAAATGACTCCTTTCTCGTGTGTTTATCTCCCTTAAGTATCATTATCTCTCACGTAAATGTCTCCTTTCTCGTATTCGTATCTCCCTTACATATCATCATCTCTCACGTAAATGTCTCCTTTCTCGTGTATGTATCTCCCTTACGTATCATCATCTATCGTGTTAGTCACTTCTTTCCTCGCGTGTTTATCTCCCTAACGTATCATTATCTCTCACGTAAATGCCTCCTTTCTCGTATTCGTTTCTCCAATACGTATCATTATCTCTCACGTAAATGTCTCCTTTCTCGTGTATGTATCTCCCTTACGTATCATCATCTATCGTGTTAGTCACTTCTTTCCTCTCGTGTTTATCTCCCGTACGTATCATTATCTCTCACGTAAATGTTTTCTTTGTCGTGTGTTTATCTCCCTTATGTATCATTATCTCTCCCGTAAATGTCTCCTTTCTCGTGTGTTTATCTCCCTTACATATCATTATCTCTCACGTAAATGTCTCCTTTCTCGTGTGTTTATCTCCCTTACGTATCATTATCTCTCACGTAAATGTCTCCCTTCTCGTGTGTTTATCTCCCTTACGTATCATTATCTCTCACGTAAATGTCTCCTTTCTCGTGTGTTTATCTCCCTTGCATATCATTATCTCTCACGTAAATGTCTTCTTTCTCGTGTGTTTATCTCCCTTACATATCATTATCTCTCACGTAAATGTCTCTTTTCTCGTATTCGTATCTCCCATACATATCATTATCTCTCACGTACATGTCTCCTTTCTCGTGTGCTTATCTCCCTTACATATCATTATCTCTCACGTAAATGTTTTCTTTCTCGTATTCGTATCTCCCTTACGTATCGTTATCTCTCACGTAAATGTCTCCTTTCTCGTGTATGTATCTCCCTTACGTATCATCATCTATCGTGTTAGTCACTTCTTTCCTCGCGTGTTTATCTCCCTTACGTATCATTATCTCTCATGTAAATGTTTCCTTTGTCGTGTGTTTATCTCCCTTACGTATCATTATCTCTCACGTAAATGTCTCCTTTGTCATGTGTTTATCTCCCTTACGTATCATTTTCTTTCACGTAAATGTCTCCTTTGTCGTGTGTTTATCTCCCTTAAGTATCATTATCTCTCACGTAAATGTCTCATTTCTCGTGTGTTTATCTCCCTTACATATCATTATCTCTCGCGTAAATGTCTCCTTTCTCGTGTGTTTTTCTCCCTTACATATCATTATCTCTCACGTAAATGTCTCCTTTCTCGTATTCGTATCTCCCTTACATATCATTATCTCTCACGTAAATGTCTCCTTTCCCGCGTGTTTATCTCCCTTACGTATCATTATCTCTCACGTAAATGTCTCCTTTCCCGTGTATGTATCTCCCTTGCGTATCATCATCTATCGTGTTAGTCACTTAATTCTTTCCTCGCGTGTTTATCTCCCTTACGTATCATTATCTCTCACGTAAATGTCTCCTTTCTCGTGTGTTTATCTCCCTTACACATCATTATCTCTCAAGTAAATGTCTCCTTTCTCGTGTGTTTATCTCCCTTACGTAGCATTATCTCTCACGTAAATGTCTCCTTTCTCGTGTTTTATCTCCCTTACATATCATTATCTCTCACGTAAATGTCTCTTTTCTCGCATTCGTATCTCCCTTACATATCATTATCTCTCACGTAAATGTCTCCTTTCTCGTGTATGTATCTCCCTTACGTGTCATCATCTATCGTGATAGTCACCTCTTTCCTCGCGTGTTTATCTCCCTTACGTATCATTATCTCTCACGTAAATGTTTCCTTTGTCGTGTGTTTATCTCTCTTACGTATCATTATCTCTCACGTAAATGTCTCCTTTGTCGTGTGTTTATCTCCCTTACGTATCATTATCTCTCACGTAAATGTCTCCTTTCTCGTGTGCTTATCTCCCTTACATATCATTATCTCTCACGTAAATGTCTCCTTCCCCGTGTGTTTATCTTCCTTACATATCATTATCTCTCACGTAAATGTCATGCACATCTCTCGATATCACAAACGATCTGTCCTCAGGTAAGTTATTAAACTAATTATCTGAAAAATATGTACGTATTCAGGTTTTAAAGTTAACTTTAAAAGACCGGAAGTACTTAATGCAACTATGCATTAAATGCGCATGAACTACAATATCAGCAACATTAAAACATTGCAAACAACGCGAAGACCAAAAATGGAAGTCGCTAATGTAACAGCAACGCTTACACTGTGTATTACAAATAAGTTAAGTTACAGATACTCCTTAATGAAGACTATCCAACCTTTGTTGTCAGTTAAGAGATTCAAGTATATGCAAGAGCTGAATGAAATCCCAGTTCAGCCGTTTTCTACACTCTAAATTTCCATTTGCACATCAGCGACTCTTACTCTTTGTGATATCCCTGATATCCCGTCTCAACTTTTTAAGTATTGATTGCGGGTCGATTGTAAAGAATAATAAGTATTTTATTGCACCGAAAAGGAAGCTAAAGTGAGCTATATGCCCCGTATGACCTAAAATAGCTTATTTGAATTCGAAAAGCGTGCAATTGTGTCTTACATGAACATCGCATTAAACACTTTTAAAAACTTCAAGCAAATCTTCGAGCCAACTCCACCATCCTTCCCAACTACAGATACGGACTGAATGAACAGCATTCAGCTGTTTGAGATAAATACAAATTTAGCCAATCAGCTGAGAGATGTTAATTCAGTGCGTTTGAAATGTGGGTCACCATACGCCACTTCCTCCAAGATGGTGGAGGTGGTTCGAAGATTTTCTTGAATTTACTATAAAGTTGCAATAAAGTTGTTACGGTAAGATACCACGGACGATTTAAGTTTGTCAAATGTATCAGGGATGTAAAGTGGTAGTAGAAAACTCTTTTCGGGGTTGATTGCTTTGCTAGGAATGAAATATCGACCTTTTCCTCGAATTTTATCGATGTAATTCTGAGACACCATTTTGGTTTGACGAGGAAAAAATCGTGTTTCAAGTGTCATAACTTGAGAAATAAGATATCACTTTAATGTATTACACATTTTGAAATGTGGACTTGTTTACGCAGAGGGTAAAAATCACGTTGCATCCCTTTCTTTATTTATTAGTATAGGGTGTATCGTATCGAAGCATTGGACCTAGGAACTGTTTGTTTTCAGCATTACAAGCCCCCACATGTGATTCCAGATGACTGAACAGAAAACAGAGGACTTCCTGACATGCGCAGTGTGTTTTGACGTCTTTAAGGACCCACGTAATCTCGCGTGTGGTCACACCTTCTGTCGCTCATGCCTCGGCCAATTCACTCTGGAATCGGAGGATGCAGCCCTTACTGGATCAGTGCCGTGTCCCTACTGCCGTCAGTTGACCAAGGTACCGGACAGCAGCGTGTCCAGACACAGATGGGTGGGGCAGATGCGGAGTAGTGTTCTACTGACAGAGTTAGCGGACATGGACGCCATTGTTAGGAGAGATACTGTCACAGGTATGGATGCATCTGGTCAATTTGACCGTGTGTTTCTTTTCGGATAGCAAAAGGGTTTAATCCCCAGGGATTAAAACAATTAGTTTTCTTAACAATAATGACGCATAAAGAATCATCTTGCCAAAGTTCGTTCATCTATCGTTGTTGGCGACTTAAAGAGCCATCAAGGATGTTAGTGTTTCAAATACACAATTATTTGTGGAAAATATACTTATAATGTCAATCGCTAGAGAAATCTTTTATCTACAATGTGACATGTGATAAATAATTTTAATATCACGGTGACAATGTAATGAAATTTGGTGTCAAAAAGAAGTACACTATGAGTAGCGCGCGCTAAGGGTATCTGACGTCATATTGATAACATAATGCCCTTATCAATTGTTTTGTAAACAATGTTTCTAAATGTCCTGAGATTATACAAATTATTGCCTGTTTAATGTAGTTTTTATTGAGATAAGACAAGCAAATTATGACGAATATATTCTCATTGATTATAAAATTCAAGCAAAATACCTAGTTGGGTAAAACATTTATTCCAATATCTGAAAATACATAATTAAAAAAAATGGTAACTAATTAACCGGCAAAAATTATATATTTCGATTTCTTTCATTGCTCATAAACTTTAGTTTTCTTTCGTGTCTTTGTATAGGTGTACAGAGTGTTAGCTAGACCACAATGCTTTGCACTTGAAAATAATAGACCTGATCTATATTTAGACTGGAAAACAGCTTTACTAATTAGTGCAATTTCTCGGCTTATCTTGGGTCGAAACAATCTGTGAAAAATTAAGTGTATATATTTCACGGAGTTAGATTTTTGGCAATTTTCCGATATGTTCATCAACATCCTTGATGACTCTTTAACCTCACTTCAATAAAGTACAAATGTAAACAATTTCAGTTTTGATGTTTCTGTTTGTGCAGAGAAGGATGACAATGATACACTCGAGATGGCAGAGAGGAAACGTCGGTATCACGACCACCCCCTAATGATGTCTTACTGCTTGGACTGCCAGACGCTAGATGATAACGAATGCTCCGACTCGAACCATCCTAGTTGTGAAATGGTTACAGCAAGGGATGCTCTACCATCTGTTGTTGAACATCTTAAATCAACCAGAGAAAAGCTGACACTGGCTGCGAAGGCGACCATTGCCGAAGCGGAAAAACTGAAAAGCAGACGACAAAAAGTAGAAAAGAGTAAAGAGAAAGCCTGCGAGGAGATCCGGTCGATGTGTGACCTTGCAGTGGAAGCTGTTAGAAGGAGAGAGGTAGTGTTGTTATCGGAAGCTGATCAGAAGGCTGACGAGGAAAAGAAGAAGATTCAACTCGGCATCCGTCTGACTGAGAGATCTGCCCAGATCCAGGAGCAACAGGCGAAACTTGTTGATGAAATGTTGAAGAATGGCTCAGACGTTGGCAAGTTGGAAATGCAGGTGACGAGCTCAAAACTTTTCTTTGAGAATGAAGGACCTGGAAAGCATAAACAGTTTCAAAGATTTTGGGTGAGACATAACATTGCATCCCTTGACAATATCCTGCTCGACGTTATAGAAGGGGCACAGGTAGAAAAAATTGCTTCCTCTTTCAGTCGACATTCATTGTGCTCTAGCCTTCGTGACTGCACCTTCGATGTCAAGACAGAAGATAACGAGGGGATTCCGTTTCTTGTCGATGTCGTAGTTATCTGTCATCAAGATGTCTATGCTCTAGTCGTCACTGACAACAGTAACTGTTGTGCAAAATCACTTTACAAGGGAGATACATTCGGTTTGGTTGAAAGCAAGATTAAGTTTCATTCTCCACCATGGGGAATTGACAAACTTGTATCCAATCAGGTACTCGTAGCATTGCCAGATTCCAAGCAAATTGCAAGATTGAGAGTCACTCCTCAACTGGAGACTATCACGAAGATCTTTACAAGGAAGTCCTATCGATCAATCACAGTCCTCAATCACAATACCATCGCTGTCGGCGTTTGCAGTCCAGATAACGCATGTGTGGACATATTGAACTTATCAGGACAAATCCAGAAGTCTTTCAGCACCGAGTTTCCGGTGGAGAACCCGAGTTATCTGTCCTTCTTTCGTCAGGACAACTTTCTCATCTCCGACTTTGCACTTGGAACTGTCACATGTGTCAATTTAGAGGGTATAGTGCAGTTTACCTACAAACGAGGATTGATAGGTCCCAGTGGCATATCGGTCGATGAAAAGGGCAACATTTTCATTGTGGACAGAGCAGCAGGAAACCTTGTGGAATATGGAGATTACTTCTCTCAATCGTTGAACCGTCCGAGGATTCAGAATCTTTTGCGTGAGACTCAGCAGACGCCCTGGGGAGTCTTTGTTGACGAGAATGGCTACGTGTACATAACACAAGGAGGGTCTATCAGGGAGGTGACAGAGATGGAAATTTACGAAGATCTTCCCTGGTCTGTAGGCCTCGATTGATATTGATTCTCCAAGTTTAAACAGTTTATACCCACTATTGACTGATATACTTTTGTCACCTTGTGTATGAATATATCGGGGGAATTTTTTTTACAGAAAACTGGGACTTCAAATATTTTGGAATGTGGAGTTTATTAACAATTTTATTTGTGATCAAACTTTCAATTTTCAAACAAGTGCTCAATTGTGTCTCAAGCCAACCTTACTTGGGTCAGGGTGGTACACAGGGACAACACAATGGACACAAAGCATGTCAATCAAGGTCGAATTGTTACAGCAGAGAGACACTACTCTCCATCCAACAGTCAATCAACGATGGTTACATAGCTTACAGCTTACCTACCATTGAGGGCATAGTGTTTGAAAAGAGGAAAAAAGAAAAGAGGTTGCAGAACTGGTAAAAAGTAAAGAAATATCGAGCATCAACCCCAAAAATTCCTACTAACAAAACTGGATTTGTGATGTGCATACTAAACGCTAGATCTGTGAGAAACAAGGCAAGCGAAATGCATAAATATGTTCTTGATAACGATATTGATATGTGTGTAATAACTGAACTGAACCAGGCTAGCTGATCACGACAATGTGGTTGTAAACGAGCTAGCGAGGCAAGGTTACACACTACTAACTTGCAACAGACAAGAGACGTGGAGGTGGTATTGCTATTCTTTACAAATATCAACTTTCCATGTCTGAAATGGAAAGTAACCAGATAAACTTTAAATCTCTTCAACATACTGATGCAGGTATCACAATCAACTCAATTCTCCTAAAACTAGTTGTAATATAGGGACCCCCATCATCACAGAAAAACTCTTATACTACCGAGGAGATCATACAGGATCTATCAGACACACGCTGGATCTTGTAATCAGTACTGAAGATAACAACCTTATCAGGACCACTGTTTCTCAGATCATAAAAGTGTTTTCTGTACTTTGACATTTGAAAAGCCTGAAGCCAAATGGAAAACTGTTACCTCCAGAAAAATCAGATCAATCAACGGAGAGAACTTTTGTGAGGACCTCAAAAGTGAACTCTCAATATTATACTCTGAACCCGATTTCACCCTATCGTGTGAACAAAGAAAATAGTAATAAGACAAAACTCAGAGTGGATGACTGAGGACATATACACAACGAAACATGATAGAAGACAAGTAGAGAGAACACGGCGACAAAAAAACAAACGAAATCAACCGGCAAATATAATGCACAGCAAGAGATAAAGTAAACCGTCTAAATCAAACAACAAAACTTCACCATGTCAGAAACTCTTTAACTCAGTCGAAAAGAAACTCGAAACAACTCTACGCCATTAGAAAGAAAATGACAAAGTAAAATACAGACCAGAAGATAAGATCTAAATGTGAAGCAAACCAACTAACCAACGAACTATCAGAATTCTTCATTGACAAGGTGAGACATTTTCTTACAACTCAACCTTGTGGAGCACACATCAATGCCCTGGATATGGATAAAACCTCCCAAAGCAAACCATGGATAACTTTTGTCCCAGCAACATTTGAAGAAATCGAGAAAACCATCAAAGACTCACAAGCAAAAACTTGTGACTTCGACCCTGTCCCGACCTGACTATTCAAAGATTTCTCTCCTCCGTCAAAGAAATGATTTACCTGATAATAGACTCGTCCCTCACAGAAGGCAAAATTCCATCAAACTTTAAGCATGCTCTGATCACGCCAATACTCAAGAAACCCAACCTAGACACTGCAGTACTACAAAACTACCGACCTATTTCCAACCTCCCGTTCATCTCAAAGGTATTGGAGAAGGTAGTCATGTCCCGCTTGAACCAGCATCTGAAGAAGAAGGATTTGTGTGAGATCTTCCACTCAGCGTACAGAAAAAGACACTCGACAGAGACAGCTCTACGCCGTGTTCAAAACGACATCCTGAGGGCAATGGACCAACAGAACATAGCTCTCCTGGTGATGCTAGACCTCTCCTCAGCCTTTGATACTGTCGACCACAAGATCCTTCTGTCTCGGCTCGAACACACCTTTAGACTATCAGGAACAGTTCTCAAATGGTTCTTCTCATATCTCAGCAACCGTTCAATGCAGGTGAAGGAGGATGGAGAATACTCACAGACAAGAACTCTAGAGCACGGGGTCCCTTGTCCTTGGACCGTTCTTTTCTCCATGTACATCTATCCTTTAGGTACAATCATCAGAAAGTTTGTCTTGAACTTCCATCTTTATGCTGACGACAATCAATTGTACCTGTTCGTTAAACCAGTTCATCTAGCAACACAGGTCACTATTGAAGCATGTATATTTGAACTTGAAAAGTGGTGTAACTTCCTAAAGCTGAACATGGACAAGACTGAGTACATGATACTAGATACGAGGCAACAGCTTCTCTGTTGGTGATGTCACGGTAACACCTGTGTCAGAGTTGAAGAACCTAGGTATGTGCTTTGAAAGGACCATGTCAAGTGACCGACAAGCACTTATCACTGCAAAGTCTGCAAACAACAATCTAAGAAACATCGGAAAACTCAGAAAATATATTGATGAAAAAACAACTAAAGTGCTTGTCCATTCATATGTCACATCAAGGCTTGACTATGGAAACTCCCTCCTTGCACAGACTACAGCGCATCAGCACGTGGAACTGATCCAGAACCATGCTGCTCGGATTGTAACACGCTCTGCAAAACACAGTCACATCACTCCTGTACTGTACAAACTACACTGGTTACCAATTCAACAGCGAATCATTTATAAACTTCTCTGCATCACCTTCTCTGCCCTGAATGACATAGCCGCATCAAGACCTCATCAAGACACACGTGCCTCCCAGAACTCTGCGATCCAAAGACTAGCTCCTAATGTAAATCCCTGCAACAAGAATTTGCTTAGCAGAAAGATCCTTCTCTGTTGCCTGACCAAAATTGTGGAACTCCCTCACCCTAGAGATAACATCAGCTCCCGACTACCAAAACTTCCGAACTCAACTAAAGACTATCTATTCAGACAATACTTCCATGAATAATCTCAGACAGTATAAAGCGCCGCTGAGCAGTTGTATGACTGGAAGTTAGGCGCTATACAAGTTCGTTATTATTATTTTTTTAATTTATTTTTCAACTGAAGCCGCCGAGAGCAAAGTGCCTACTTTGCATGATATGGCACACATGTACGAAATAATGCCGCGATTGACCAGTGGAGAAAGAGAAAGAGCTCTGGGGATGTTGCAGCTTGGGTCGACAGACAATGATGTTGCCAATGTCTTTGGATGCCACTGTATGACCATAATACGACTCCGGAGTCACTGCTGATAGGCCTGATAGGCATTATAGGCCTGATGATGGTCATACAGTGACATTCAAAGGCATTGGCAATATCGATGTTGGTCGACCCAAGCTGCAACATCCCCAGAGCTCATTCTCTTTCTCCACTGGTCAATCGTGGCATGATTTCGTACATGTGTGCCATATAATGCAAAGTAGGCACCTTTTATACTCTGTAGAAGCATTCAGTTCATGCAAATGCTGCTTGAATTTTGCTACATTTGAGTGATAATGCGTTTTGGTGATGGACAAAAAAATGAAAAAGTTTTCATTTTCAAGCAAAAATGTTCACATAAATAATCGTCTGTGTTCCTAAATACTATTAAGTCATTTGACAACACAGTAAACTCGTTTTCACTAAGGTGAATTACGAGAAAAGATATTTAATGACTAGAAAAATGTATTTCATAAGTTTCACACTTAAACTTACTCAATAACAGTATTTTCATCGTTTAGGGGTTATGATGTAAAGCATACAACCTGTTTGTCTAGTCACAAACGTAAAAGTTTACTTTCAACTTCTTCTGGACATCTAAATCACATTTATTGGTTACTACCAGCCTGGTCGAAAACCGGACAATTTTAAACTTCTTAAACAAGCTGCATTTTGCCACAATATGAATCCATCATGATTTTTAAACGTGTTATTAACATAAAGCTACGTTATTCAGCTTTCTTGTGAACCATTCATTTCTCAAATATCTTTGATACTTAAAAAGTTATTAAAAAATGAAATGAGGTAACGTTTCTTTTGGCGTTTAGTGTAGACCTTAGCTTCAGGTGAAACATGCAAATCTGAAGAAACCTGGGCTTTGATTTTCGAAGTCCTTGTAGAATGAACAAAGTTGTATAATTTGACACTCTCTTATGACTCTAAATTGGCTGAGACAGTTTCGAGGATATAGCCACGGAATATAGGTAAAATTTAGCCTAGGGATGCTAACATCAATTTTGGAAGGGAAACATTATCCTCGAACCGTAGAACTTAATTATTTGGATTTAATTTACGCTTCGCTGCTCTTGTTTAGTGGTGGGGTTTTCGTTTATTTTTTTCCAGACCATAATAATAAAAAAAATGTTTTATGGTCATGACTATACTATACTATACTAATTAAAAATATGTGGACTTTGGACGGTGTCGGCCCGGGAAAGCATGGGATTACCGTAAATGTCTTAAGCGCACCTTGTTCTTTTGACACGTTTAAACTGTAAGACACTTAGTACCTATCAATTATTCAAAACTGATCTCAATACAGAAAGCTAGGTATCATTTATCAAAAGTAAGCCCATTCGTAGAATTTAAAGTAATTTTTTTTGTAATGTTTTACCTATGCAGCTTTTCCAAACTCGTTACTCCTTTATCAGACAGAATTTGTTATTTAAATAACATTGAAGATGAAATATTAATTGTTTATCAACTGTAAATTTTATTCTGATCTAAGATATGAATTACGGATATCAGTATTGTCCTTTTGTCATCGATCACCGGTAGAACAGTTGATATTCTTAGTATCTGAGTTTTTTTAAATTCCCCTTTCCTTTTATTTATTTCAATGTTTAGGCCTCGTAGAAAATTTATCACACTATAAGATATCTTATTACCATGCAGTGCTTATGTTATTTTACTTTTTGTGTTATTGATGTCATATCTATTGTAAAACAAGGATGTAACAAAAGACGATAGGCCTACTAGTATCTATTTCGTATTATGTCATTGTATGATAAATGCGGTACATGCATCTTTATCACCGAACCTTGACTAGTAGCGGGACAGCACTTTCATATTTCAAACTAGGTTTGTAAATTACGCTTTCCCGGGCCATAACCCTTTGGACATTGGAATGTTTATGGATGTTACCCATGTTGTGCTATACCTTGTAGGTGTTATAACTCAAAGAGACACAACATTTATTTAGAACCAAAAACGATCAAATTTCGTATCTTTGTTTCGATTCTGGAACATTACTCGAAAATTAAATGACTTGGACAGTTAAAACTTGGTTTGGTGGTATTGTGTCATTTGAGTTCTATTTGTCCATATATATAACATCACTTTTGTCCATTGAAAGTTATCTTCATTCATTAACGTGAATGAATACATATTGTTTTCAAATGTATTGCAGTTATGTGAAGGTGGTCAACCTACAGGCGAGGTGTGCTCTCTTTTGCCTTGTTTTGTACGTTGTGTACACAGTAAAGATTCACAAACCACATAGTATAACGCGTATCATAAAATGTGATGGCATCTGATTATACATCACCATGTGCTTCCAACTGTCGTCATTATGTTAGAGTATATAGTGACCATCAACTAGATCTCTCTGATGTCACAACCATTTGTTATGTTTTGGTTGGTCCTACAAATCGTGATCGGCAATTTTGTTATCATCATGACACAGTATTTATTCATACTTTTTTCAGTAACTGAGTGTCATATGTACCATGCATACTGTGATAGATATCAATAGATATACAATAACTATAACATAGTGACAGATGATCATAGCAAGAATATACATGTTATATAAGAATGATCAACAAGATTTCTTTTATCGTTCCCAAGAGTGGATTTATCAAAGATGGAAGGATCTGTCTCATCTATCTATTATTAATATTATGCGTATTAGTATCAGGGTTCCGTTCCATAACAGCGAGCGCTTATAATCGCTTATTGACTGCTCAATGTAGCTCTTAAGAAGCGCTCATTCTCTCCTGAACAACACGGTGCAAAAACCTCAAAGTTCGCTCGCTTTGCTACGTAGCGCTACATTGAGCAATCGCGTTCAAGAGAGGTTTAAAAGTAATCGCTAATTGAGCGATTACTTTGAAACCTCTCTTGAACACGGCCGTAATGTACATGTTTTCTCTTATAAAGTTTGTTGTAAAATATAAAAGTGTTACCAATATCATACAGTTCTTGATCTCGTTTTTTTTTAAAGTATCTGTGATCATACACAGACAATCCGATTCGCTGTTTTTAGGACTCAATTAGATTCAGGACACATTGTTCTACAAAAGTTATAAATTTCCCGAAATTGTGGTATTTTGTATTTTACCTTGGAGTTTCAGGTATTTCAAAATGTTGCTAACATTCGTGAAAATCATTGGATTCAATAAACTTGTTATAAAAATGTGTTTCTGACAGGTTATGTAAACCCGGTACTGCTGAATGTTGCGTGTATTCCGTGTCAATATAATGCAGTACCAGATCTCTTCAGGTTAATTCTTTAGTCATGTAATTATAAAGGAAACTATAAAGAATATTATATTTCCCGTCGAATGTCATGTATACCTCTTCGAATAAAGTAGACAGTTATATTTTCGGGAGTGGCACAGGGTTGGTACGTAATTCAGCTATGTGATATTGCATTAAAACGACGCGCGAGCACAGCGCGCCCGAGACACTTCAACTTCTTAATTTGAAGTGGAAACGGATGTAAAGCCACTTATGACGTCACTGATGGCGTCAGATAATGAGCTAGCTGCATAATTAATCTCCCTCCCGCAAGAATGCGGTCTTCGCCCACTGACTATTTTACTCATGGAGGTTACTTTTTTTTCAGATTTTCTATCGTAAGCTCTGTTATATTTAGGCTACTTTGTCGGCTAGAAAGGGAAAATCCTGATTTGTCATATCAAAAGATAGTTGTGCAGTTACCGATGTTGTTTCAAACTGGGCATTCCGTGAAAAATACTGGACTTGTTTCATCTATGCGATGCGCACATATTGTTTATGAGACAGAATTCGGTCGCCGATGTAAAACGATGTTCGATTGGACAGAGAAACTTTCACCGCCAGGGGACTATGCGAATGTGAATTATCGTCTAAATATTACACAGGTTACAATAGAAAAAGAAAAGGAGTAACCTCTGTGGAAGGAGAATGAATTTTCGTTAGTTGCTTGTGTTTATTACCCGCCTGTACATTTCAATAACAATAGGCTTATAAACAAAACCAGAGATATGATTTATTCTAAAATATAATACAATATGGTCACAATACAGGGCGATTGTATAATACACAGCCATGTGAAGAAGTGTACAGTAGGATTGGAAAACAGTTAACAAACATATCACTCGAATATTGTTATATATCACAGTTGCTTCGGGGGTATCTATATAGATATATAGATAATTGTTTAAAGGTAAAAAGGTTTAACATATACGGGTAGCACAACATATCACACGAAACATAATTGCAATATAACATATCAGATAATTCAGGCTTCAATTAAAGTAAAGGAAAACCTCCGATCAGCTCTTAGGAATTGAGCAATTTTAATGTTGAAGTTGAGCAATTAACATACATTGACATAACATGAATATGACATTAAATAAGGATCGCAAACCAGTTAAGCATATGATGAATATATTAGAAATCAGTGAGACAAATATTTCTGAGATGGAGCGTTTAGCAGAAATCCAAAATAGGTAACATAAAAACAGTTTATCGGGAGAACTTTTGTTATTCGTTAATGTATTAGTTATTGTATACATTTGTATTTATTTACGTTGTATTTACTCATTTCTCAATCTGTTTACAGCTATACTGCAAAAAAACATTCCAAAATTTCTCAAATTCATTTCATGTTTAAGTGGCCTTAACTGCTTTGTATATAAAACGATGCATATAACATACTAGCTAGAATAGATTGTCCTAGTGTTGAAGCACTGAAATCATAGGAAACATCTTTATTTTATTACTTTTTGGGTATCATTTGTCCCGAACTGACAAGGAATATTCCAGAAAAAAAAACATTACCAACCATAATTTAGTTAGTTTTGAATAGGCCATCAACTTATAACTGTCTCTGAGATGGTCTTTATAATAAATTCTAAACATTTTATTTACAGAATTAATAATCTAATATAATACTGATGATTTCATTGGAACAAATACTGAAATGTATAATACTTGCACAAAAGCTATATACACTTTACACAAATCCGTCACTAGTCGTAAGGATGATAGTGTCGTCTAGCTCTGTGACGCTCTGGTGACACTCCGTCTTGATTCTGGTTTAAATGTCTCTTCTATAAATCTATTGTAAGATATTTTCCCTGTCAGATCTCTGTCGAACTCTGTCATCACGTGATACACTTCATCCTCATCAAGAATTACATTGGCTAATTTCAGTACCGAACGGAATTCTGGGACGGATAAGTAGCCCTCTCCTGTCATGTCTAACTTCCGGAATGCGCGACGCAGGTTCTTCCAGTCACCGGCCAACTGAAGAGAGAGTACTTAATATGAGCATTTTTAAACATTCTACATACTTTGAAAATCATGTATGCAAACTGAGTTTGATAAAATATGTCACTGTAAGATAAAGTATTTTTATATGTCCTGTGCAGGTTTTTACAGTGTAATATTTATACGACAACACTAAACCGGTGTAATACCGCTGCAGGTATGACTTCATGAAAGTTTACAATTGTGGATTCAAAATGTCACCGCCATGACAAATTTTCTGACTAGCTTTTCATCACACTGTCGGCTATTTCGATTCATTAGTATGGACAAGTAATAAACAAAATACTAAACTTATTTCCATAAAATACAAAAGATTACGACTAGCTTTCGCTCGTTTGATACCGTATCATTAAATCGTTAAATAAAAATGGTATTACAAGGAAGCTTCTTCAGTATCATCTTTGTAATTCATGAATCACCATTTTATTATACAGTATTATTGCCCGAATTTGACTGTGATTTTAAGTGCATACATGTACAGCATTTTATAAGTGATTCACATTGCTATACACGTACTAGTACATCCTTAGACCAAATAGGCTATTATATTAATATTATCCATTAACAACTCACCTTTTGCCTGAGTTTAGCAGTGATGCCATGCAGGCCCTTCTGAGGCGGGTCGACTATGTCTGCTATAGGCAGCTCTGACTGTGGGTGTTGGAGGAGAGACAGCATGTTGTTGCCATGGCGCCACACCTGCTTCCTCAGCGCGAAGGGTTTCAGGAACTCCACGTATGATACCCTGAAATGTGAACCAACGTGTACATTCAGGCAAGCATAATGAATTAATTATTCTCTATAACTTTTAACTCAGTGTCTATACGAAAAACCTGGTATGGTTCAAAGAAGAATGATTTAACATCCAACTAACAGGTGGGTTATTTGTTATTTGGTACCATTTGATGATCGATCATGAATCAATAAATATTTTAAAACGAAATATGACCAGAAAACAAAATTAAGAACATATAAACACGTTAGAGGCAGGTTACTATAGATTCGTGGGAGAGTTTTACCAGATCAATGTTCATCATGTTTTAAGAGGAGAGATGAACGATTAAAAGACCTGGAAGATCAGTGACCACGCACCTGCCGTTATGTTTGATATCGAAGCGCTCCGAGAGTTGTTCCATCTCTTGGCTGCTGAGGTGTACACATAGTTCTCCCAGTACGTCCTTAAACTCGTCTCTGTTCACATAGCCTGTGTTGTAGGGGTCCATGTTCACAAACTCACGTCTCAGATCCTCCCACATATAGTCAACCTGACAATGTGGAATTTTGGTTACAAGGTTGCAATATTGCAAATTACTTCGTTAGAAATTCAATCGTATTGAGAACCTGTCAGAAGCATATAACCTGTTGTTAATCAATGATAAACACAAGCATTTAATGCTGTTGTCGATTTACCATGTCTATTTGTGTTATAGGCAGTGCCATCTAAACGCATCTGGCTATTAATACTGTCGTCAATATATTCCACTGTTTGGCGTGTTATTCTGTTATTGCAAAATAGATAATTAAATGTCGTAGAATGATGCTATCCTACACTATGATGTTAACAACCACATAAGATCAACGACTCTGGGCTCTAAAAAGCATTTACAAATTGGTTTTACAATAAATTTGTCTTTTACTAGACTGTCGTTTTAGATTCCATCCTGCATAATAAAGCCATGACCTATTGTCTCGTTCCCGTACCACCGATCATCGTCTCTCAATAACCCCACTATTCTCCTTTTTATAATGCATATTATTTTGCAAATAAAGTACTGTATTTTCCCCGATAAGCTCTTGCCATTGGGGTTATCAATTAAGCAGACCCCGAGATCCTTCAGAAAACCTCATATCCTGAGCTTAAAGGACACCTGGTGCATAGATTCTTCACTTCTTAAAAACTTAATGTTGCTCATTGGATACACGAGAAACTACGATACACTTTCAATGCCATATCCACCTTTGACCGAAGACTGTCCTGCAGCATATCTGAAGCACAGTTGAGTTTCCTGGAGCGCAGCATATAGTCGGCGTCTCCCCGACGCGGAGGGTTGGTCTTGGCGTTAGGGAATGTGGCCGACCTCATGGAGTAGCCGAAGTGCCGCACGAACTGGAGGAAGTCTAGAGTCCGGTCTGTGTTGGTGATGAACGTCTTCCATAGGTCCCGGATCTCACCCCTAGATACCCCCGGTTGGACTCCCAGTCTGGAATATTGAGGAAGGTACAATTGGATGTAAATAACAGAATCCTTACAGAGTTTAAGTGAAGTTGTTTTTCTTTTTGATATAATAAATGTAAGACAAACGTTGAACATGTTATTTATTTGATTTCTCATAATAGTTTCCTATTTGTTTAAACATGATTGCGAAAACGTATGTCACTAAATAAAATGAATGTGTCTATAGATGTTATTGGTTATATATTGTGTGCCTCTAGTTTAAAGTGGAACTTGGAACTTCGAAAGTATACAATCATCAACATTCCGTTACTTTTATGTTACTGTCTTTTTAATTCATAAAACACCACAGGCTTGATGCCAAAACATGCTTCATTTGAACAAATTGCAACTTTAATATTAATCTTTAAACTTCACACCTGTAACTGGTATAAGAGTTCGAAAATAACAAGCTTCATATAGCAAACTCATTCTAAATCAAATTAACCCTTTTACTGTTCAGCTGTCACATCATCGTTCAAAAACTGCCTACCTCTGAAGCAGCTGAAACATCATTTCCGGTGACATCCGCCTCGTGTTCGTCTCGTCTAGTTCGTAGAAGGTCGATTCGACCTCCTGATACTTCCGGTTGAGCAGATCCTTGATAACTTTGAAGAGATCCTGCGCAGATCGCTTAGAGAATGTATCCTCGAACATTGGTTCAGGGTCAGGGAAGGAGGGGCGAGGTGACTTGGAGGGAGTGGGTGGGCTCACTGTCAGGACATCTGCCTTAGGGCGGTCCTTGAACAAACTCGGAGCCTTGCCTCTGTGGTGAGAATACGTAATTGCTATATAGTTTGACTTTATGCATGGATAAAGTAGCATCAAATAATTGTACAATGTCACTGGTCATTAAAAACCTGTTTGCTTTCTTATTTCAAAGACATAATATGGTTAAATTAGTGAAAGGTTAAATCCGTGTAACATTAAACTTTGCAACATGAATTAGGAGGGAACGATCGTTTGTTTTCATCGATGTAGGTTCGTTAAATATATACGAAGCAGTAGATTGTAAGTAATATTTTGACTATATAGTGATGAGATAAATGTATTTCTAAGCAATTAAGTGTAGACACGAGCATACCTCACATGCATCTACTTCCAATGTTTATGAAAGCTTTAAAAATATGGACAAAAGGCAAACCTATGATTGGTTTGTGTATGAAGTGTGGTGAAACTAGCATGTATATTTGTGCTCCTAATGTTCCCGGAATGCTCCATGGAAATCCAAACATAAAGTCGCGAAACGATGTTGGAGTACGGACACATTGACGGACAAACAGCCAACTACGCCACATACACCAACATCGTTTAGAAGGAGTATAATGACATAGATCGTCTTTTTTAAGAACACAACAAGTCGTCAACCAGTATAATGGTGTTAGCATAATACGTACTTGGTATCGAAGAGTTGCATAAACTCTGCATATTTGACATTGCCGTCCTCATCAAGAGGAACCCTGTCCACGAAGGCATCAAACTGGGCGTCAGTAAGCTCCAAACTGAACCTGCTCTCGATGGCGGCCCGGAACTCCTCCTGGCTGACGATGTCCTGGCCGATCTTGTCGATAGATCTGTTTGTGATTGATAATGATCTAATTGAAATATACATCAAATACAATGTATAACATTTCTTAAACACTTAATCTTAGGAGATTCACAAGAGCAGTAAAATACTTGCACATTATCTATCAACATGCAAACGTCGTTTGGCTTGGTCATTGGTCATTGTAACTGATTTACAGTGACAAGAACTGACTATATGGGAGTATACACATATAGAAACAGATGGAATTGTATTTTCGTTTTCTATGTAGGTTCAGTGAGTAAAAATGTTAAATTATCTAGATTCATTCCATCACAATTAGGTATGTGTCTAAGATAGCTTAATGGCGAAGGACGGTGATAGACTTAAAATACTTATTTTCTTAACATGTATCGTATTGAGAGACATGCACAATGGACAAGTCAGTATTATAATAGTGTACACATTTTCTGAAACAATCATCTGAATGTTATTGGACATTGTGCTTTTGTTCAACTGTCCAGCCTCTTGACAAATATAAACACTTGTGGTTAACATATCCCGGGCTGTAACTACGATATATGGACACGTACTTGAAGGTGCCGAGTAGAGCGAGGAAGTCTCTCTGGAACATGTTCATCAGCTGCGCCTCTATAGCACTCACAGTCGAGTTGCCGTCAACACTGGCGGGATGGTTGTATCTGCAAACAGACGAAGCATTAGTAAATTATCCTGTTCATTTTAAAGCGCCAATAAAATCTACAACCAGTGTTAAGTTCAGACGTTGCAATTTAATTAGTATGCACCCTTCTGACTGGACTATAGTCTAAAGACCTAATGTTTATTATACCCCGACCCCGAATATAGTAATACCAATGATTCCGTCCGTCCGTCCGTCCGTCCGTCCGAAGACAATTTTTGTCCGGTCGATTACAGAAAAACTATTCATCTCATCCTTTTCAAATTTGGAACATGTCTTCTTAACCACTAGGAGATATGCAGTTCGCAACTTAAACGGAATTTTGTATTTTTTTTAATTTTTGGCGAATTTTGTATTTTTTTAACTTAGTCATATTCTGAGCATTTTTTGTCCGATCTATTACAGAAAAACTATTCATCTTATCCTTTTCAAATTTGCCACATGTCTTTTTCACCACTAGGAGAGGTGCATGGCAAAATGTAACACGATTTTTTTAATTTTTGGCAATTTTTTATTATTTTTTACTTCGTCATATTCGAAGCTTGAATGAAGCTACTTCTGTTTTGTGATTTGTTATTGATTTTACTATTTTATATTTCCACTGGTTATATTTTTGAAAAGTTAAATGTTCTTTCCTTTCAGCCATAAACTGCTGTATATCCCTCACTGTGTGCCTACAGGGGTGTGCTTCCATGTACCTGTTGTTTCAAGTCACTCGAATGAATCATTATGATGGATTAATTTCCAAAATAAAGTTGAAATCAGTGGTAATGGCAGTAGTGTATTATGTTACCCCTACCTTTTCAAGTTACTATTATTCCAACTTTTACTTTTACCACCTTTTTTACATGAAGAGACTTGTCCTACCCTAACAGCAATGTTTACAAAGTACACATTCACGATTGATAACGTTAGTACGTTAGGCTTACAAATGATATACCTAAGTAATCGTGATATTCCTACTGTATCTTACAGCAAAAATAATAGTCAAACCTTTATATTAAAATGCTTTCACGAAACCATTATAACATCATAAAATACATGTCCGAATTGCATATCTCCCATGTGATTAGCTATAGATGATATTCCGATTTGGTTCGTGTCCTAACCAATTACATGCGATCTCAAGATGTCCAACCTACTTGTGTTTCTTGTCTGTGAGGATATTGTGGGCCATGCCGTTCTCGCTCCGGTCCTGGAAGCGGTGTAGGAACTCCCTGTAGGGGACCCCACTGCCCGTCATCTGCACACCACACCGGGCCAGGAAGCCGCCCAGCAGGGGCTTCTCTAGGTTCAGTCCGAACTGATTCAATACGTTCAGGAACTCGGCGAAGGGAACCTGTATATGAAAAACGTGTGCATGAGATCTTTATGAGAATGAGAGATTCATGCAACCTGTACCAAGCGTACGTAAAAGGTGAGAACCTCATTCAACACGCTGAAGATCTAAGGACAAGGAGCATGCGTATAAAAATGTAAAACATCAAATAAGTGTCTGAACATCTATTCGAAATGAATTAGTTTGTTGTTATCTTACCAAGATAATCAGATAGAGACTGCAATATGTCATTATCTTTTTTTAAATTCTAGAAACATTGAGATAACATATTTGGAGAGATATATAACCTAAGGACTAAATGAGGGATAAGGCTTATTTGAAGAAACTGCTTCAACAACATGCTCAAAGTAACGTATCACAACAAAATTGTGATATGTGTTCAATAACTCTTGTACGGAAGAACTACGTACCTTCCTGATTATCAGGGTTTATAAAGCATCTATTTAATGTTGATCAAATGATACCCAATCTACCCCGACAACGTACCACTCCAGTCTTGTTAGGATCCTCCTCCTCAAATGCCTCCTTCATCTGGAAGAATCCCTCCCGGAACTTGTCCTTCAGCCATCGCTCGATGTTCAGCTGCTGCTTCCGTTCAACCTCCTTCCGGCGCGGGGTCCGGCGTTCTGTTCCTGCCGCGTCTGGAGGGTAGACAAAGAAATTGTATTTTTACAATGCAAAATCAATATATCGGTAATTGAATTGGTTCTTCTATCAGCGGATTACGTCATACACCTGTCATGACCTCTTCTTGGATTCGACTCACTATTACTATTACTATAGAAGCGTTGCTTCACCAAAATTTGGGAAAGGCTTACGTGGTAGCATGGTTGAACTCAGACGTATAGACTTGTGTTATTCGGAAGTTCGACATTGTGGATGGAAAGTAGTTTTTGTCATTAATTGATAGTTCAATATCATAATGTCATAATGTCTTCGTGTAATTGTTCAAATGATTTCTATAATGGATGGATACGCACCTCCTTCCTCCTGTACAGGGGAGAGTGACTTCCTGACCCCCTCAGACGAGCTGTTCCTCCACGCTATACCCAGCTTCTTGAGGAACTTGCCTCCGTGTACACAGCCCGTACCCTCCGTGTCGTATCTGCAGGGTACAGTCAGGGATTGGGTTCATATGAATTACCTTGTATATGAATTATCTTGTATAGAGCTCTTATAATACTAACTGCCATTTCATGTTAAAGGCACTAACATAAGTCATCATATCGTGGTTGCTTATTTATGTTGATAGCAGTGAGTGAAATGGATAATATGGAAAGAAAATATTACAAAATAAAGTAAGTCCTCAGTATCAATTTGATTTATCAAAGACGAATGTAAGAAGACGGTAAAGCAACACTTTTTCTACAACTTAACACATTTTTACCAAACTTTGTGTGTATATTTATGTGCTTTATTTTCGTAAACTGGCTTATATTTATTCAATGTCCTAAAATGTTACAATGGCTGATATTGATAAGTGAAATAACTAACTTGGCCCAGAGCTTCTCAAACTCTCCGTCATCCATGAAGAACATCATCTTGTTGAGCATCTGGCGGAACTCTGGTTTGAGGATGCGTCCCGACCCGCCAGGGTTCATCTGGGGGAACATGTCCGCCACGTCCAGGAACCTGTCGGGCTCACTTACATAACTCGTCATGTTAACGTACAGTCCAATATACACACACAAAAGTAACGATAACAGAGGTTGCATGCACTATTGACAGCATTACGAAGATTATAAGTAGCAAAGATACCCAATAGCAGGAAAGTTGTAGAAAGATGTTACACTGAACAGTAATTGTAGCAAAAGAAAGTATTATTGGCAGAGTTTTATGCAAATTCTATATCTGCCGTAATGACAGATGCTAATAGTAAGAATATATAAAGCTATATTCTACCATTGACGAAAGAAAGAAAAACGTCACACACGTTAAGGACAAATTCTATGTATCGAGTAGTACAATAGCACTATACGATGCAGACAGTACCATACACAAGAGTACACTTGCAGCAAAAGGTTAGAGGGGAAGGTATAAGAACATCCATCTAAGGTATCAACATGCGCCATAAACACACTATGAAAATGTCATTAGTAATTTAGCGATAAAGAAGGAGGTGCATAATCCTCATAATAAGCAAAGGAACACACGGGTAAGAAACAGATACAAACTCGTTGAAGGTTGATGTTGGCCAGAAGCAACATTTGACACTTACAACAATTTTGGCTCACTCCATAAGATCACCTCAACCACAAAACTTAGTGCCTAATTCTCACCTACCTCTGTTTTACATTTGCTTTGAAATTCACACCTGGTACTTAATTATCCTTAATCACATTAAATTACATGAGGGTGAAAGTTTCTTGGCTAAATTATAAGGTTTTTCGGCTTGTCTGAGCGATGCAAATGTGCAGTTAAACTACCCCTTTGCAGTTTCCCATGATAAAAAGGTTCGTGATATTGGGTTTGATTTATCGCCTACCGATGATTAACCTCCTATGTTCTACGCAAAGATGCAGTTTATTGTAAAGTTATCTCTAGTCCGTTTCACTGAATGTGACTGTGCAAACAGGACCACCCTCAAGGATGATTTCTCGCCTACCTCTGCTTCGCCTTCTCCTTGAGGTGCATGTGGACAGCCGAGGCGCTCATGGTGACTCTGTCAGTTCTGTTGACGGGATCCATCCACTTGGGATAGTCGGACTCATCAGGAGCATCTCGGAAGTAGCTGAAGAACTCGGTGAAGTTGATCACACTGCGATTCTTCAGTCCAATTCTCTCCAACAGACGGTTGAACTGAGACTGACTCACAGCTCTGTTCACAACGAGCATCAGGATCCGACAGAACGCTTCTCTGTATGTCAGGAAAGGTTTGACAAAGGTTAGTTCCTTTGATGACAGGTACATGTACATTAACTAATGGGTTCTCCAGGATTTTAGAACGTGAAAAAAGGAAGTGAAGAAATGTTAATGGGCATCTGGTAGTAATTTAGTTAAAACTTAAATCGTGGAGGATGTGTTGAACCATATTCCAATACCGTTATAAGTAAAAACGGTAAGAGTGTAAATGAAAATTTATTTTGTTATTTTACTATATTAATGTGAATGGCACTAATACAATATACGTTTCGCTCTGGATCATATATAGAATAGAAATGCATTAACGTTTAATAAATCATCAAAATCTAATAGTTTGTATGTCATTCAGCACCAAGAATATCCACAATAAACATCTGAATTAGGTCGAAACTACAAAAACCATTATGTTTTCTGGCAGCCTTACAACGAAACAACATCCAACTGTCATTTTGGTAAAGGCAACATTGGTACTAACCTGGATACGTTTCCTTTTCCTTCCGGGTCATTGTCCTTGAACCGTTTCCTGACCTCGTAATAGTTTGTCTTCAACTTGTCTCTTAACAGAGACTCCAGCTGCAGCAACATAACTCTATCTATGTTATACATGTATGTTGGTTTTGGACAAAGCTATCATAACCATTATATTCATCTTCCTGGATTATATAATCAACTGTGTTTGAAGACATTCTTTTAAGACTTAATAATTGGTCAAAACCACTATATTTTTTAACGTTCACATCTTCACAAATTAAATCACCTTTTTAATCTTTTTTTTAATTCATAGTATATAATATAGGATCAATGGATACATGAACCGTTAATCAATACTTTACTGTGGATACAAATATATACACACCTCGTCGATCTCGAGGCGAGCCTGGGTGCCTGGTCTCGACATTCTGCTTGAAGCTCTGCTAGGGGGCACCTCGGATCTGTCCGCCACACTGGCTCTACTGCCTGAGGAACAAACAATAGTGATTGTATTCTTTTGGATCTTGAATGAGGTTCATTTATGAATTTAAGCATTCAATGCATTTTCATTTCAAACGTTTATAACACATAGCTCAATGCATTATACACATCTTGACAAAGGGGAAAACTTGGAATGTTTTTTTTTTATTTCTCTCATATTTCTATATAAGACTATAACACTATATTTTAGTTTAATCGCAATCGTAAACCATTAGACAATTGTTATACACGCCAGTAGACCATTTCAGATTCAGATTCTTTTATTCAGTATTTGTTGGCTTAAAGGCCACAGTACAAGTACAGTTGTTGCGATTCATTCACGTAGTGGTGACATTTTTTTTTTTTACATGGAACACGTGTTTAAGGTAAAGTGCATTTCACGTACCATTCGACCATTTCTCATATAAACCATTAGACCATTTCTTATTCAAACCACTAGACCATTTCTTATACAAACCATTAGACCATTTCTCATATAAACCATTAGACCATTTCTTATTCAAACCACTAGACCATTTCTTATACAAACCATTAGACCGTTTCTTATACAAACCATTAGACCATTTCTTATACAGACCATTATACCATTTCTTACACAAACCATTAGACCTTTTCTTATTCAAACCATTAGACCATTTCTTATACAGACCATTATACCATTTCTTACACAAACCATTAAACCGTTTCTTACACAAACCATTAGACCATTTCTTTTACAAACCATTAGACCATTTCTTATACAAACCATTAGACCGTTTCTTATACAAACCATTACACCATTTCTAATACAGACCATTATACCATTTCTTACACAAACCACTAGACCATTTCTTATACAAACCATTAGACCGTTTTTTTTTTTTTTATAAAAATCAATAGACCATTTCTTACACAAAGTACTATACTATTTTTTTTATACAAACCACTAGACCACATATTATTCAAACCATTAGATCATTTCTCATTAAAAGCATTAGACAATGTTTATACAAAACAATAGACAATTTCTTATACAAAATATTAGATCAGTTCTTATTCAAACCAGTATACCATTTCTTATACAAACCATTATATCATTTCTTTTACAAACCATTAGACCGTTTTTTATACAAACCATTATATCATTTCTTACACAAACCAGTAGACCATTTCTTATACAAACCATTAGACCGTTTTTTATACAAACCATTAGACCGTTTCTTATTCAAACCACTAAACCATTTCTAATACAAACCATTAGACCATTTCTTATACAAACCATTAGACCATTTCTTATACAAACCATTAGACCATTTCTTACACAAACCATTAGACCGTTTCTTACACAAACCATTAGACCATTTCTTATACAGACCATTAGACCATTTCTTATACAAACCATTAGACCGTTTCTTATACAAACCATTAGACCATTTCTTATACAAACCATTAGACCATTTCTTATACAGACCATTATACCATTTCTTACACAAACCATTAGACCGTTTCATACACAAACCATTAGACCATTTCTTATATAGACCATTAGACCATTTCTTATACGAACCATTAGACCGTTTCTTATACAAACCATTAGACCATGTCTTATTCAAACCATTATACAATTTATTATATACACCATTAGACCATTTCTTATATAGAACCTTAGACCATTTATTATATAGATCATTAGAACATTTCTTGTACTAACCATCAGACCATTTATTATACAAAATATTATACCATTTCTTATTTAATACTTCAGAAACATTATATCATAAGCGCATCAAATTCTATAAAATTTCATAGTTAATATCTATCGTATTTCCAATCCATTTGAGTAATCCAAATGTTTTCATATTTCACACAAACTGTAGATAAACAGACATTATCGACATATATCCAATGGATCCTCACGCCTCATTCCTGAACCTGGGGGTAACATACCCCTCTGTACTTATGTTGTAACACGAGGCCCTGGCGTTCACACTACACTACATTGATTCAAATGCTATGTGGGAGGTCATTCTAACCATTAGATAAACACGTCAGACACCGAGATGAAAGCTTTTCCATATGCTTTGTCATTTGGGTTATTGATAATAGATCATAGAGGAGAACGTATAGTTTTTCGCTTCCTTGATTTTTTTTATTGGTTTATATTACTGTTATGGTTACTAGTCATAAATAGATTCAATTACATGATGTGTGTATCATGGATGTTGACATGATGTTAATCTGCATAATATGATAGCTTTACTGCTCAGTTACTTTTTAGCTCATCAGGGCTTGTGGCATGGCATGGCATGGCGTCCGTCCGTTCGTCCATCCGTCTGTAAACTTTTCATTATTTGTTCTTCTCAGGAACCGCTGGCTCTATGGAGCTGAACTTTTGTGCAAAGACTCCTTTGGGGATTCTAGATTTGGTGACCCCGTGACCCAAATTACGGTCATAGGGATCACAACTATAAAAACATATTTTCATCTTCTTCTCCAGTACCAAAAGGTCAAGAAAGTTGAATTGTTGTGTGCAGACTCCTTGGCCAATGGGGATTCTAAGTTGTATATTTCTTGACCCTGTGACCCCAAAAAGTGTCAGGTCACAACCTTAAAAACCTATTTTCATCTTCTTCTCCAGTTCCAAAAGGTCTAGAGAGCTGAAAAGTTGTGTGCTAGTTGGGTTTCTCAAGTGTATATGGTGACCCTGTGACCCCAAATGTGGGTTTCAGGGGTCATGACCTAAAAACCTCTTTTCATGTTCTCCAGTATGAAATTAAAGGCTCTAGAAAGTTTTAATGTTTTGTATAGACTCCTTGACCAATGGGGATACTAAACTGTAGATTTGGTGACCCTGTGACCCCAAATGGTTACTTAAAATGGATATGGAATTATCTATATCAATAAACACGTTAGATATTTACAAATGTACTTAAAACAACTATACTATATTCAGTGAAATATAGTCAACGTGGTACATGAATGAAAGAGTATCACATTGAGAAATAATATGCAGCAAAAGTATGTACAGTTAAGGTTCCAAATAACTGTTCTCAGTTCATAAACTTATCTTCACATTGATATACAGAGTCAACTGACACTTATACACGTATGTTTATCTGAAAGTAACATTACACTTCATTGATTCAAAAGCAATGCGGGGGCTTTCAAACCATGTAGTAAACAGGCATAGTCATCTAGGTAAGTAATGATAGGTCATACTGGAAAGGTATGCGGTTTCATTATTCAAATTGGGAAAATTTGGGTTGACTGCGTGGTATGGTAAACATGTGTAAGTTGTTTTCGTATTTTGCAAACAAAATGTCAATCTAAATAAACAGTCGATCTAAATTTAGTTAGATTGACTAATATGATCATATGAGAAAAATATGGATTTTGATCTAACTTGGATATACTTGTGAATACTGGCGCCTGACCCTCACTAAAAGCAGTAGAGCCTAAATGGTATGTCGGTTCATGTTAAACAGTTCGCCGTTCCGCATAAAACGTTTTGATATTTCAACATAATATATTGAACATGACACTAATGTTTTTAAAATATTGATTTTGTTGTTGTTGTGTGTTTTATTTTAATTCACAAAAACAAAAAGGAGTACAAGTTATATTACAAAATAACATTTAATTTTTTTAATTATGTGATTAAAATAAAGTCAACACGAAAACTAAATATGTAACGTTGATTTTCATTTCAGTAAGACAGTTTTCCCAGACCATCATTTTAATTCACATAAACATATAGGTACACTGGTTCGGACAACTGTCAACAGCAATATCGTTATATAGTGTTCTATTACATTTCAAGTCAATAAACAAAAGCTAAAATACCATTTAACTATTACGCGAAGCATTTCTCTTATCTTAACAACACCGTGTATAGAAATGACTTAATGTTTGCATTTGCCGACATGTATAGAAGCAAACTAATCTGGTAGATATGCCGTATCACACGGCTCCTTTCAGCTCGCTCCCGACAGCTCACTACAAGCTAGCGGGACAAAACGTCATGGACTTGTACTTATAATCTAAATATGATACCCCGTCGCCTGGCAACTGTAAACAAGGACTTCAGATGCGACCATTGTAACGATCAGACAATTGAACAAGTGTGTTTTGTCTCTCCGGTCGACATATTGGTTGTACATTGTGTTATACGAAGAGATATGGTATATGTGCTTCTTAGGGTAAATTTTAAAAATCGATATACGGTCATCAAGATTTTTTTTTTCATATTTAAGTTTATATTAAAGCAATATGTAAATAATCTTCAATGTAACGCAGGTCAATTAAAATATTTGAAATAGTTGATGTTGATCTTTCTTATCAAACACGTGTCTTTCATACAGAGCCAGTAAATGAGTTTTATTAATGGAAGTCATAATTACACATACACTATAAAACATTAACATTAACATTCATTTTTAAAAATACTATTGTTCACGCAAGATAATTTTGGAACAATTGAAATATACTAAATTACTTATTATAGTATCACAAGTGGTTGAAAGTGTGAACACAAATAAAGGGCTTCTCTTATTTACTTCAATTCATCGATTTTGTGGCATGGGCATACATAATTTTAATTAAGCATAATCATAATGGGATTTGATCAATGTAAGTTGATGATAACACAAGATAACAAGTGTCTATCTACATATACATATAATACATTGTTACTGGCGCCTGTGGGTGATAACTTATTTCCACAACAGTTCCAAAGGGCGATTTAATTCTACTCTGCAATGAAAATGAAATCCAATGTTCATGTCTAATGCATAAACTATCAAAATGTTTTATTCTTCCCTCTTAACCAGTCGTGCTTCAGTTACGTCAAGCATATTTTAAGATAAGGTACTTTTAACTTAATGATATACAGCATTACTGTTTATAACTGAAGAGCTATCTACAGGAGACATTCTCCAAATTCACTGAGCAACTTGCTGGATTTAGAGTGAGCTCTTGAAGCGTTCCCAGATATTGCCCGGACTGATCCCCACTTTAGTAGATGAGGACAAGATAGGTGGACAATGTGTAGAGGCTTAGAGGGAGGATCAGCTGGGGATACAGGGCCACGGGAGGTGTGGAGATACCAGAGTGGCAAACAGTTTAGAACGAATAAATTGGAGTCAACTTTTTAAGGGGTTGCCTACAGAGACACCTGGAAGCTGTTGATCACTTGAATGTGTTAATGTTTTTAAAAATCAAGTTTTGATATTGTTATCTAGTTTTCATGTCTATTTGAACATGAATGATAAATCCAAATGTCACCCTCCTCAGAATGTTTTAACGAATTTTTAGTGTGATATTTTAGGATTGTGTCGAACTAACGCAGATCTACTTTCTTACATGAGGTTGTTTATTATATTATTTCATAAAGAGTCATTGCTCTTTAGAAAATATATTTATCTGAAATATAATCGATATTGGCATTCATTATTGAAAAGCCTGTACATGTTGTACTGTAAAGCAAAGACTTTAAGTGACTACATTTCTATTTTAAGATTGGCCAAACGTTAGTAGCCATGGTATTTCACGTACCTATTAACACGTGGTGTAATGTCTGTATTGCACATGATATTATTGGAAAATGATAAGAGGATATAATTTTACTCGATACAGTGTTAGAGGTCAATATCCTGTTAGATGACAATGCACTGAGATTAAAGCTAACGATGCAGTGATTGGAGAATGATTTCAATATGAACTAAATTAACAAAGACTTTTATATCAATAACACTGACAATATATGAGATTTATAAATAGATAGAATCGTGGAAAATGAATATTCCATTATATCATAAGGAACAACCTTTTCGAAAGAAATGCATTCGAAATGAAGAATCAATGAATAGCTGCGTTGTGTCACTGTCTTATATAAAACATTATTCATTGCAGTCTATAAATCGATCCCCTGAAGCTGATAAATCCTTAGTGTTATAGACATGCCTTGGCTATGTGTTCCATAAAGACACGAACCCAGAGACCTAATCTCACCGAGGTACTTGTCTGATACGAAAATCCGATGTTACCCGATTGTGTGCGAATGCTTGACACATGAAGGTTATTACAGAAGCTGGCTTTGTTCGGAAACGAATTATGAATCTCTCTAACTATATTCTATTAAGTATGGGGTAGATATTAGAGGCAGCTTTATAAACTACATGTAGGCATTTAATCCTGTCCCTGAGCGGGGTGGGCGGGATAAAGCTTTATATTAACTCATTTTGGTTCTGGTGGTTGTAAGTGACTAAATGTATCGCGTCATTATAAAGTTATTTTTATGTGCCATTTATAATTTGGTACAAGCACACTTTCATTTCAAAGATTACATTACGCACATGAGTAACCATGCATGAAATCAAATGGCCCTTATACATTTTACACATGAAAAAAACTGCCGGATCCAATTTAATATCATTTTTTAAAGATCAGTATGCGACAAACAATATTATCAAATTTAATCAATTGCAATAACATATGCTCCTAGTGAAACATATCTTCCAATATTTGTTTTCCCAGCTGTGAAATCAATAACAGTTCAAATATTAAAACAGTTTTTGTAACATACATCTTGACGACATATTAGATAGCTAAATCCTCAAAAACTTCTTCTGAATATTAAATGTTGAATCGAAGTATTGTAAATTGTATCTACAAGAGAAGTTGACATAATTATTAAGCCGAGTGCGAGTGTTCTGAATTATTGAATAGTACAACTTGAATAATAAATAAAAAATATTTTTAATAATAATATAAATTGCTTCATTCAGCAAAATGACTGTTGTGAATTTTATCATGAAATACTATGTATGTATACTATGTATGCAGCGTTGCCAATCAAACAGAGATGTAACAAGGTAAAGAGTTTGACAGACAATGCTAACTTATTCAGTCATATGATTATTCTGAAATCCGCGGAAACTCAGCCAAAGAAATAATAAAGACCAACAACTAAACTCAAATACAAACAACAACTTCACCTCACTTCACATATATATCATGGTATGATAAATGCGACCGACACAGGGTTACATCATTTCTTCAGAAGCCAAGTTGACTAAATATGAAGTTTCAAAACATTATATGTTCATATGTCTGAGTAAATTCACCTTTTCAGAACTCGTCGTTTGGGAATCTCCTTAACTAGATGAGCTAGGTGAGTCAAAAAGAGTTCTTAACCTTGTTCTATGATGTCTTACAGTAATGGTGCGTCACCACCTCATAATGATTAAATTTCTACATTTTAATTAAAACTTAAATGCCAGGTATAGATTTAAACGTGAAACTAAAAGTATCATACTCTGATGAATGAAATTATGAGCATGGCTTTACAAAACATGCATGTGTCTATCAACTGCATTCACAATCTATATTCACGGACAGCAGTTTTTCTTTTTATACTCAGTTAAAATGTAGTGACGTTTCTTTTGTTCGTCAGTGTAATAAAACAAACCAAAACGTTAAAGCCTATAAGATGGTATTATCGATTGCAACGTTGCACGCTTACTTTTAATTATAACTCTTCCATACCCACACATCAAACAGCGACCAAACAATCTTAGTCGACGAGAAAAAAAGCAATTGTACTAAACGAAATCTCAATATCCATTATTCCCCCGTAACAAGTTGCTTTGAAGTTGAAAGTAATACAGGTGGGCTTGTCAGAGCGTTAAACAGGTGAATGATTACCTGAAGGCTTTATGAAGCGTTAGTGTTACGAAATTGGGTATTGAGACAGGAACAGTGCTTCTTTCTCGTTTCTTGTGATTTTTCTTACCGCGCATGGTAAGAAGAATCAACGTTTTGGTGGTTAGTTAATTTTCTACAATGATTAGAATCTCTTCACAATAATTATGTCTGAGCAATCACCTTAGAAAATATAGTAAATTCTGCTAAAAACGTGTGTTGTTGGTGGTGCTAGGATGCAAATTCTTCTTGTCGGTGCTTAAACAATATTTGTAAAACTGTTCATTACACTGATAAGCTATTTGAAAGGCGGGCCAACAATTTATATCTTTAGAGAAGGCCAAGTCTTTGAAGGACTTTTAGTGGTGGAATTCATAAGAAACACGTTTTCCTGGACGACAACTTCATTGTGAACATACATCCTCGTCAGATCGAATGGTGCAAGAGTAAGCATATACTCCTAAAAGTCCTGTATGTTCACAATAAAGAAGTTGTTATCCCGAAAACATTGTTTTATTATAGAGATGACGAGTATTCATCGGTTCTCGGTTGTACCGTTTCGGTATATACCATTATACGATTATAACATTGTCAATTTATACCAAATTGCTATTGTGAGAATGTTAATGAACAGTTTGTAAACATATTACTCAACAAAAGTACCATTTTCTCTGTACATCCCCCACCACACACACATTTTTGTGAAACCTTTTGCGCTATAAACTATATTTTCCTTCATTTATATGCTCCCTTGGTAGTGTTGCAATGGAATGGAACACAAATTGTGTTAAGTATACTGAGGTCAAACTCATAAATGTTTAAGATTCGTCATGGAATTTTAGTACTGAGTATTAAGTATGGAGTCTAGTATTTATGAAATAAAGTCTGTAAGTAAACGTTAACTATTTTATCAAGTGCCCAAGCAGTACTTTTCATGGGGCGAGTCCCTCAGATTAGCTTCTACTATACGGAATTGACAACAGATACGTCAGAGTAAAATAAATAGAAAAACAAACAACTCAAGTTACAAGCCGAAAAGCCAGCATTGTAATTCCATTTCAAGTATTTGACAAACACACAATAGGCAAATATATCAAGCCTTGTTCAATCGGACAACTCAAACAAAACGAATACGATAAGTTCAGTTGGTATATAAGCAAACTTATATGGCTAAATCAAATGCACGTTGCGTGTAGTACAGAACGGGGTTGTAAGCATGTTTAGGAGGTGGTTACATATGAATGGCAGTTCGTTTCTTTCATTGGAAAATTTACAAATCCTGAATGGTATGATCATATCTTTGTATTAAGCATTGGATAAGTCAAGTTTATTCATTAATATGAAAAAAAGGGTTTCAAGAAATTAAATATGTGTATCTTTGCATTAAAAGTAATATTATCCTGTAGATCTCGAATTACATCATGATACTGGAATGATGGAATGATGGAATGAATAAGGAGGATATCACAGTGTGCTCATGTAATATTTTGTTTATGACACAAGTGTCTAATCTCCAGTGAAAAGTATACAAATAGGCGGACAAAGTGTCATGAACATACTATGGTATGGAACAAGATTAAAATATTATATTCATGAGCAAAAAATCTAACTTCAAACAGTATCTGGTGACCCGCCGCTGTCACAGTTCTAACTTACTCGTTATAGAAGAACCCTGACGTCATAGCATTGTTCATATGTCACGTCATAATGACAAAGTGATATTTTCCCTAAGGCATTGTTGTGTGTTTATGCTAAATAATTTATATTTTGTAGTCAAATGTTCTTGATAATATGAAACACAGATTTGATTATTGGGAAATTGTTTGTATATCTTGTCGCTTCATAAGGGTAGACTTATGGTGTCTTTATTGACTCATACTCAGATTTTGACTCATTTATAAGGCAGGGTTTGTTCTATAACCTTTGGATTAGAAATGATAACGGGAAAATGTTCCGTTTACGTAATAATATGTATAACAATGTCAAGTCTTGTGTTTCACTTGAAGGCGGTAATACTGTCTCGCCATTTCTCTTCTCTTTGTTCATAAATGATATTGTTGAGTATCTGGCTATGGATAAATAAAGGTGTATTGTTATAGATATAATGGAACTTTTTATTTTACTGTTTGCTAATGATATTGCTATGTTTGATAGTACAGTTGGAGGCCTTCAGAAGAGAATTGATAAGTTATCAGCCTATTATGATAACTGGCAACTTAAGCTGATCAACAATGCTAAAAATAAAGTCACTGTATTTCGGAAAGGTGGTAGACTGGCGTGTGGTATGGCGTTTTCATGCCTCACCCAATATTATTCGTGTCCATGATAAGTTTCTGAATGATAGTTTACATCTTGGAAGGAGTACACCCAATATTGTTGCAAGAGGTGAACTTGGTCGTTATTCGCTCAAGGTAAATCAACATGTTAACATTATACGTTCCTGGTTGAGACGTCTTTACCAGCAGGATAACACTATACTTAAGCATATTTACTTCTATCAGTTCAAGTTGGCAGACAAGGGAATAGATTGCTGGGCTCTTAAAGTTAAGGAATTGTAATGCAGTATGGGTTTTGGTCTCGCTTGGATTGTGCAAGGTATCGGTAAATACTAAAGGATTCTGTAGTATCTTCAAACGGCGATTCATTGATGTTGATAAGCAATCATGGATTGGGAATATAGGGCATAAGTTAAAGTTTTATGAACAGAAAAAAGTAATGTCACATGTATGAACATTATTTATCAAAAGTAAATATTTCTGTTTATCGCTGCTCAAATCATAATTTAATGATTGAAGTAGGCAGGAAATGTTATATTCAACCAGAAGATAGATTGTGCCCTGTGCAAGAATCTGAATTTCATTTTCTATTACAGTGTCCGTTTTACGCAGATCAAAGAAAATGTACTCCATATTATTATTGTGCATCACCATCTTTATAGAAATGTATCACACTATGTAAGTGATAATGATTATATTTTAAACTGCCTGGCAAAGTATATTTTCCTTGGAATTAAAAACGTGCCGCGTGCCAATATAATGCCCTGATACTAATGCCGAACATTGTACATCACAACTACTGGTGCTCCATACAGTTTTATTGTGTTGTGTTTTGCTGACTTGTAATATTCGCCGGTGGCCTTATTGACTTCTGAATACACCATATTATAAAGAATATTTGATCGTCTTTAGGCTTTAGATTTTGTTCTTTGATATTGCTACAATAATTACCTCTCACTTCTTGCAAGATATGAAGATATTGAAGATGAAATGGATTTCATGTAGTTTGGTATTGATGTATTTCCCCATCAGTAATCAATGGTGATTTAAACAACTCCAATACATAGTATAAACTAGTGAACGATGGCAGCTCTACCACTAAGCACTTTTAGTGATATGATTATTACAGAATTCCACACACCCTTCTTGTGACAAGGTAGATGTATTGCCGACAAGATCTCATTAAGGGAATAGTGGACATAATAAAGAATGTTGATCGATCTATACAGAAAGCCTATCTCTTGGTACCAGGACTTTATTAACCTCCAGAAAATGAATGGTCTGACATTCTAAATGACTTATAATCACATATGTAGATCAGCGCGCGTGCTGTTAACCTACTTATATACCGATATTTATTTGCCTCCTTTGTGAGGAAGTGAAAGGGAAATGAGCCTAAAGGTGTTATCGGTAGGTAAATCTTATCCGACATAAGTATGCTGATCTTAACACGGGAGTTGTACAAGTGCATAGAAACATGTACGGTGTTCACCTGGAATATAGCAGGAGTCTAAAAGAAATGTTACATTTGAAGAACAGAATATTCCGAAATATGGGTGACAGAGACTGCCTCCCAAGAAATCAACGAAAAAGGGAACATGGGAAAGTTGTAGTCGCACAAAACTTTAATCTTTGAGTTAAATGTCAAGGGTGCTTAAAAGAAATGTGATCAAATCATCAAACCAAAACAAACGGTTAAAATAACCAATCTGTCTTTGCTACGAACTTTATAGTTTGCGATTAACAACTATTCATCAATATTGAATAAAAAAAATCATCTCAAACTCAAGCAATTTTTTTTATTATTTAAGCGTAAACTAAAACTTATAAAAAATAAATAAAATGCCAATATTGCAAATTCTCAAATACTTAAAGTTTGAAATGTGAGTAAGATAAGTCAGCCACGTGAACTAAATCAATGTATGTTAGCACACAACCCTGCCTAACACCTATGTATTTAATGTAGCATAACAGAACAGGGCCATGTCAAAGTACAAGACAGATCCAAACACGCTTCAACCTTAGTGGGGGAACTATTTATAAAAACAACCCTCATTTGCTTTCTTATGTTGTCAATGGCATTAACCTAGTTTGAATCAACTTAGGTATGTATTCACTGTACATCAATAGGTTATAGGATTCAAAATTCCCTTTAATAATTTTCCGAATTTATTGAATTCGCTGTCTCATTAAACAAACGTATAGGCCTACCAAACACTTTAAAACAAGTACGGTCAATATTTATCTTGAGGTAGGAGTTAACTTAAAACTTCAAAATGTGATTTACCAAGTATAGCTTGAAAATCATAATAAACGGTTAATATAATCTATTATGAGTTTTTAAGCACAAAGTTACCATGGCTGATTTTACTACGGCGAATCACTATGCCTAGAAAGGGTTTACACAGACGTATAGACTTTGTATTCATGAATTCTTGCTACGCGTTTTAAAAATCCAAAACAGATAATAATGAGTATAATTGGTAAGATAAGTATAAAGGAATAGCAAATGTGATCGAAACTGAAATTGGTTATTTGATGGAAAATGAGAAAGTTGAGAGATTTTAGAGTACATCTGTCAACCATCTATCTCCAAAACGAATGTATGTACCGCCATACAGTCATACAACATCATACAGCCATATGACATATCATACAGTCAGTGATGTTAGACTCCATTCATGTACGGACTGTATTTCAAAGATATATGAATGTTTTACAGGAATTACCAAAGAAAAGGGGAAAATCAATTGGAAGAAAGCAATATAGTCAGAAAATATTATGTTACATGTCAATGTTGCTAGATGAATGTAATAGAAACATTCCATTAAGTGTTGTTGTATCAAGTCCTCTATCACTGGCAAACAGGTCAGATCTCTCGTGTCAGTTTTATACACTGACATTTATTTAAGCGGGTACCAAGTGACGTGTTGATTGGTCCACATGACAGACAGGTTTTCCTATCTCACAAACTGAAGAGCTCTTCCTTCCAGCACAGCAGATACTACTTCAAGTACAACTAACTTTAAGTGGAAGGTAAACTCTTCAAACACTCGCACTTCGATTACCCAGCAATCACTGATCGCTTGTGGGTTTACGCCTCACAGATCGATATCGATACGCTGAATCAAAAGCTGCTTGATTTATACAAGTCATTTTGTCTGGGGCAGGCCAGGTCATATTGTCTTTAGAGCAAGTTGCTGTCAGGTTACAGAACTCCATGTCAACGTGCTTAATTAATGAGGACAGAAACATTAAAGGGACGCATTTCCAGATTAATAATGTTTATGAAAATAATGGTTAACCATAAATTGATGAAGTCATTTAAGTTACAATGTACAAAACAAGGCATTTCTTCGCAATATGAAGTCATTTAGTATGTATACTGAGTAAAAACGCTAAAGGCGTGCTTCAAGAACTCCAATTTATCATTTATGTCAATGATTATGATGTTTAATCTCAAACTGTTTAAGGCAATATAAATTGATGTATTCCATAAGCTATATGGTGATAATGCCTCCATGCACGCACAGTCAGAAACCGATAACACTTAACTCTCTTAACCTGTAATATCGTAGAACAAGTCTGTAAAGGAAAGAGTGTAAGTTACACAAAGAGAAGTATTCTCAGATATTGATGAAGGACTATATTAACGAGTTGTATTTTTAATCAATAGAAATGAATAGGAATACGAAGGGGTTGCTTGTAAATTACGTCAGAGAAAGGCACACTGTATTCGTAAATGTTGATGTCACGTTTTAGCGAGGTATCTGCACAAGTTATATAAAGACTTACAACGTTGAACACAAACAGAAATACTCTCTGAGCACTTTGATTCGATATACCACGACGGTCACGTGATTTTAGAGCATTAAAAGATAATCTGAATTCATTTAAACGATGTAAAACTAAACAAGGTTAAAACAATAGTCCAATAAATGTAAGATAATCTGTATGGGGATATTATCCTATACTCTTTAAGAGCTATCCGGCCAAGCGACGAGCTATCATGTGACAGGAGGGGTCACTGCACATACTGAGGAGAACCTAAAGCGACATTCCCACCGGGTGCAGTTTTCGTGACCATAATTGAATATTAATTTTGCACCTGATTGTGATCAAGAAACATTTGCCTCACAAGCACCTGTAGTGGTTTAATGGGTAAACGGTTCGAATCTTCTATAGAAAGAGACCAGGCTGGTTACTCTCGAAACACCGGAGCCCAACGTACTTCTGATGATCTTTCTGGACACATTCAGAGCTACGGTTAAACTAAGAACTGCTGCGAATGTTTCTACAACAAGTTTATATTTTGTCATCTCTTTCAAAGAGTATCTCCGATCATCACCTAAAGTAAAACTTCATCAAGCCTGTGCTTTCCAATCATTTTCTTTACCCTTTTCGTCTTAATGCAAATGTTAAAAAATACCAGAATAAACGTTGAAAAACGTGATGTAAAGTCTTGAAATATTGTTCTGATATCCCTTCACTACAAATTGTATTGAACCTTTGATTGCCTAATGCGCTTGGAGAAAGTCATCTGTCATCGTTATTGTAATACGAATGTTGTGACATGGGGATAGTTCAAGGATCAAGCCTTGTAAACGTTATTGATAAACGCTATTTCTGAACCATATTTTTCCCCATCTATATTTTGACGAAAATAGAATAAATGAAGGTATCATAAAGGGTATCTAAACACATTCTTAAACGGCGTCATTTAGCATAAGGGCGTTTAAGGGCGTTTGAGATTATTCATAAAAACACCCAGGCATTAAGTTATGATCTTGCCAAAATAGGTCAGTTTTAGGTTACATCTGAATATTCAGTGCCGTTTATATTTGGTCAGATATGTGATATCCCTGTTCAGTGTACCGATAGAGTAGAGAATGTTCAATGGCACGTTTGTGTATATCACAAAACGATCTAATACGGTTAAAACAAAAACCTGTAAACTGGTTTAAATGGACCTGACTGGTTTTAATTTTGCTTTAAAAATAGGCAATAGTTCTTCAAGAAGGCTTTTAAGAGCACTGTCTTATTGTGTAAATGAAAAGAACAAACATGGTTTGAAGATTATAACTTCGGTTAAAACATAGATTTTTGTGTTTTTTCTTTGAGAAGATTATTCATAAAAAAACATATAATGAATACATTCCATCGGCCTTAAGACATCAGTGGACCTCACTACAACACACCATGTCCAGTGTACGGATCAACATTAATAACTATACATAAACTAATAGCAACAAAAAGTTTTATTTTAACGCTTACCAAAAACTGGCATCTTGGTCTTGGCCGGGTCTCCAAAGGTAACCTCCACTCCTTCTGGAATGGATTGAGCTTGTGCCGGTGGTCCCATACTCTCCTTTCTGAAACTTAGCCGACTTTCTCTTCTTTCGCCATTACTTACAGCACTGAAACTTTTTCTCAAAGGGTAGGCACTTTCATTACCTAATGGTCGTCCTGAATTAGAAAAAGGTCTATCCCCTGCTCTGGAGAAGCCTCTAACATCCATATTGGCCGGGTTACTCATTCTGGACAAGGGGTGCTGTATTTCGGGTAGACTCACCCCAACGGTCCCCATCCCCACCCTCCCGCTCAGCTGGGAAGGGGGTCGGGAAAGTCCTACCTGAGACATATCTCGCTTGAATACTTTTCACACTTTAATTTCTCCTAGTCCCTATAAAGTCCGAGATAGGAAAGAGAGGCCGCTCAAACTAACGAAGGTTCGCCGATACCATCAGCCCTCACTAACAAGCGGTCGTCAGTGGCAACGACTGCCGGGTAACCCGCCACTTGGCATTAATTCGCTAATGTATCGATGTTAAAGCCCGTATTTCCTCCCCACATGATTTAAAGAAATCTTGACACGGTAAAACGACCACATACACTGAGGATTAGCAATGTAATCCACCCGACCCGAATTGTTTAATCAAGTCCTAGAACTTGTAGAGGTAACACTGTTGTACAGACAGGCACAGATCGTTGTGATTGTTTCTAGTGAGACGGGGTTAGATTACTCAGGGCTGGTACATGTTTACATAAAGTTTCAATAATCTTAAACAGAATTAAGTCAGTTGATAGTAAACATATCAGAAGATTATACGTTCATACACACTAATCCACCTGTTTTAAACAATGAAATATACGGAGGTTTGATCACCTAATGAACACATGTGATCATTCTCCATTGTCAAACACCTGCATTTCAAAATGTATTGATAAGAGACAGCTTGTAAACACGCGTCAATATATAACTATATATAAGTATATCCTGAATGTGTCAAGTCTAACTTCAATCATTTATAAATTTCCTATTTTTTTCAAACTTGACACAAATGCATACCGTATAAGACCCAATGAAAATTTATGTTTACAATTTTGATACATGTACGGTGAATCAATTTGATTGTTATCTTATTTTCCGATTCGAATCTTAGAAAACAGGACATATAACACTTATAATGAGTACATTATAGAAGATTGGGTGTGGAATAATATGTTTTATATTGTGATATCCTCTCCCAAATGTCATATGTATAGAATATATAATGTACAACTGACAGTTTATTTCAGTAGTGTTGGAGAAGTAATGTTGGATGTCGAGGTCACGTTATAATAAAGTCAACTTGATTCGAAACTTTACAGTGTTATCGACGAAGCGTGAGATATGGACTTATCTCCTCGCTTGAACAGGTATATCTTGCTATACGCCATACTCTACCCAGTCACCTGTCAGACAGGTGAGATATTGGTATAGAAAACACTGGGAATGTGCACTATCGCATTACGACTCAAATAGACTTGTCCATGTTATCGTCAGTCGAGTTTTACATTAGCTCGGAGTGAAGAACAACATGCTGTAGAGGTCCAACTACCATGACATCTGTTGTGTACACAATAGTGTCTGCGTCGGGTGTAGGGGGTGATGTAGTTAAGTTGTATGCCTGGGGTCTTCATTAATCGCTTTTGGTTTAAACTAAGCCGAAACATAAGTCATCAGAAAATCAAGGCTGGATTTCAATACCATATCTTAGAGAATCAAATATTTAGTTCCACATATACACTTGGACATAAGTTAAGAAACACTCCGTACGTATATGAGTAACGATATTTGAGGTATTCTTATATGTTTAGTAACGTTATAACCATAGAAACGTGTGTGTGTTTTTTAGCAAGTGACACAAAAGTTTTGGTCAAATGATGTTTATAGATTTTCAAGAGTGAAAACTGTAGGAAATACAGTTTGGTGAATAGTATATGTTCGCAGAAAAATTAACAATGTGAAAGCATCACAAAGTTGTGGAAAGTAAAGAAGACACTGGGTGTCAGAATTATCCATTGTCCATTTGCACGTCAGTTCAAACAACTGAAACGTAATAACGTACGAAAGATCCACGGACACTGATGACTGCTTGAACTCTCCGTCTCAAACTCTGGTCAGTTCTTTGAATGCGTCTCTGAAGCAAGGTCTGCTCCTCGTGAACTGTTACTTCCAGCTGAACCAGCTTCTGTACTGGTTGATCACGACCCCTTATTTTCTTAACCAAAATGACCCAAACGTGCTCGAATGGGTTCAAATACGGACTGCAAGCTGGCCAACCATTGGTGCTTATGATTTCTCGTCTCAATAACTCTGTCAACACTCTGGCTCTGGCTATTGTATTGTTGTTCATGTAGACAGGTCTGTATGGAGAGGGTGGTTACCGAAATGAGGAACAACCATTAGGTGTAAGGTCGTGTCCTGATAACGTTGTCCATTAAGGGTCCCTGACTGTCAATGTTTTTGGCAGCATATCGTGTGTTTTGTGGTCTACAGACGCGAATTCTACAGTCTACAGTACGCAAACGTACTCCGCATTCATCTGATCAATGGATCCGTCGCCACTCTACCAAATTCCAGTTGGATCTTTTGCGACATCAGGTTAATCGTTCATGCTAATCACATATCACATATCGTCTTGCAAATGCGTTGAATGTGCGAAAGGGTTTCGTCTTACTATCGCGAGAAGCTGCATATCTTCTCTTACAGTATTTTTTCGGGATCTACCACATCTAGAACGGTCCTTCTCATCATTGGTCAGACTGTTCTGCTATCAACCGGCTTGACTGAATGGGCACGACCAGTCCTTCTACCAATAATCTGCAATCTCTCGGCAGCATACAAACGATGTCCTGACATGACAAAGTTTCGGATTCCTGATTGCCGCTTCGACTTTGTACAATGGGTTAAATATGTAGAGGTATCCATTGCTTCAGGATTTGTGAAGGCACATATCTAAGTGCACTACGATGATAACTCATTATGTAGTCATGTATGCATGATGTTAACATTTGCCACCATCAGGACGGTTTTTGTCTGTACGGTATTTTGAGCATGGTGTCAATGGAGGAGAGGTTCATTCAGAGGTTTAGATCAAGGACTAAACTAGTTTAATTCCTTGTTGAGATACATACTTTTATTTGACAGCAACATGTTTTTTTAGATTATGTCTCACGGTTGAGATAGAACTTGGCTGGTGAGTAAAACGTTCTTGGTGGCCGTGTATTACATATCTGTAAAAGTGACAACTCATTTTGATGGTGAAAGTAGTTTGGATTCCATAAAAGAGCCATTGACTCTGCAGCTCATCAGGGATTATATTGTTTGGTGTTGACGACTGAAATAGATTGTTCTCAATACAATGTACAACCCCTAACCCTGAAATTGTCAGTGCATAACAAAAACATGACTATACATTAAATTTTTATAAAATGGGTTGTCCAAGTATCACAATTCCTGCAAAGATATTGATAATAAGGTGATCCTCCCAATTAAAATAGACTAAATATATTCCCCAAATCATCAAACAAATTGGTATAAATTGGGAGAGAAATAATACAAATCCCTTCATTAGTAAGTATACAGTATTAATGAATCCTACTTAGGAGTGGAAAAATCATTCACAAAGACCTGACCAAAACCCAATGAACATTTTAGCATAGCCCTTAGACTAAAATTTAGTCTAAGGAATTCTTTAAAAGTATTGTATCTTCATCCTTATGAACATATATTTTTCAATACCACCAGTTTGTGCATTCAGTTTATCTAGACTTGCTAAATAAAGATCTAGACTGGTTAAAGGCTCTTATTTTTACAGTCATGGAGCAGGATCACATAGCCCTTTACACACTGAGAACTCTTTTGGAACTCTTGATATTCAGTAAACATAGATGATATCCTCAAAAATAGAGTGCTCTAGGGTCATTGGTTTCTGTGATGAAAAATATACATTTAAAGGAAACCCTGTGACAATCAATGTATTAAGGTTTCAGTAATGAAATTTACAAATCATAATCTCCATCTTTCTGGATATCTCTTATTGCTTGTTGCTTTGAAGCTTTTAGGGTGAACCCCCTGCAAAGTTCAAATTTCACACTTTATCTCAACCAAATTTACAAACTTGTATCACCATCCTACAAAGATGTTAATGACAAAATTTCACATTCCTATAAAGCGCTTTAGGAAAAAAAGTCGTTTAAAGGTTTTACTTTTAACGTCTCTGACGGCCATATTTGTGGGCGTTCGAATTCGTGATGAACAAACTTTGATCCTCTAGGTGATGGGTACCCACCTATCATATTACATCTTTGGGGGGTGGGGGTTCTGGAGAAGTCCAAGAAGAACTTGTCCCAACAGCAGCCAATGTTGGCCATCACATGATGACCAGGGTTAGAATAATGACATAGCATATTTATAGTTTGATTGTTTCATTGGTTTTTAAATTGATCGTTATTTACCTTCTCTCCCCACAAAGGCAACCTCCAAACGCAAGGCATAACTCTTGCCAGTCTGCATTACTGGCTGATTTAAGCCTTGCGGTATTTCCCTCCCTTTGTTGTGCCTAGATAGTGAATCGTTGCACCAGAAATGCATAGTGGGCCTGGATTTCTAAGCACAGATTTCTTAAGGAAATACTGCAAGGCCTAAATCAGCCAGTAATGGAGACTGGCAAGAGTTATGCCTTGCATTGGGAAGTTGCCACAAAGGTTACTCAAGTCATTTCTTTCCATATAATCTGTTACTAGTTGAGCACTTTTTTGGCCAGCAAGATAGAATCCTGATTGGTTACAATCCAAGTTAGTGTGACATTGTTCCCATGACTGTTTAGAATTTCCTTCCCCTCTGTAATGCCAACATATTTCTTACAAGAAAGAAGTCAGTCAGAGATGCAAGACTATTTTTATTGAATAGAAATAAGGATGGTACCCAGGTTGTGCCATTTCACCGCTAGGAGGATTTAGCTAGAAGTGAATAATATGGACACTTGTAGCAGAGGCGATATGGCAAGGAATGGCTTAAAGGCACTGTAGCACGTGTTTTGTGTGCATATTTATACAATATATTGGAATGTTATGGGTAACATTTCATTAAACGACCCGATAAGTTCTATCCATGGAAAATGGTTAAAGTGAACACCTTAAAATGGCCGCATTATGGGAAGTGGACTCACATTTCTTTACCGAACCATGTACATTTGTTTCAGGAATACTATTTAGCCTTTTGGTAACACTTATTTACCTTTTGTGAGAGTACTTTATTTCAGTAAGAAAATCGTGCTACAAGAGATTGGTTAAGTAACCTCTGTGGGGAGAGAATGAACTTCACGAAGAGATGCTTTGATATTTACAGAAACGATGATACTAGTCTCTATTCTGTTCAACAATTGGCAAAACAAATGACGTTTGGTTTTTCAATATCAGTTGGTTTTTTTTATAATGACAGATATTTGTTCTACCATTTTAAGGATGTGTTTTACCAGTTTGCATTTTCATTCATCAAAACAACAAATACAATAGTGTTGATCAATGGTGTTTTATTTGTCAATGACATCATCAAACACATGTTCAGGAAATTGAATATACAGGCTAAAGCAATGTGATAGAACAACCATGTAATTTGACTTTTTGTAATATATTTTTATGAGAATAGTTCAGCTAAAAATTGTTGTTAGTCCAGACAATTTTGTTTAACAACATTAGATACTTCTTTTAGTCTCATTTACAAGTACTACATATGAATTCCATGTTTCAGCTATTACTTCCAATTCCGTTTCAACCCTTCTTTGGAAACTTACACTAACCAACACCAAGCAAAACATCAATGTATTCATTTCTGGGTCTGATTAAAAGGGAAGTTAAAAGTTTTACAAACAGTAACCAAAAAATAAGTAGATATTTTATAAACACTGTATGGTTATGAAATATCTGCTTATTTATTACTACTGTTCGATTAAACAATAGCTACAGTCTCTGCTATCAAAGTTATTTAAGCATCACCAAGTGTTATACATAGGTATATAATATTTGTACAAAATAAAAATGTTTGGGGGATCTTGACCTCTCACCTTGCTTGACTCTAATAGGAGCAGTATTTACTGTCATTACAGTATGTCATGTTTCAATGGTTGGACTATTTTACAAAATAAAGATTACATGATAAAGCTATTTGAAGTCTGTACAAAATGGAGCATCACTTTGTGACTGATATTTGTACAAAATGAGACCTAATTAATTGTCTGTGAAATGAACTCATTCACTCAAGTCTCTCTCACACACTAGATCAGTCCTCAGGACCCGTTGGTTGATTTATTCTCCACCTCTGCTTTATCTGTCTCCATATTGGTTACCCCCTCTTCCTCTGCCAATGCTGCGTTGTTGTAGTAAGGGTTTGGGATATCGCGTCTCACCTCGAATATCTGGTGAATATAATAGTGACCTTTGAGAATTCTGAAAGTCAAATTCTCCAAAACATACCCCCTCTCCTTTTTCTGCATATTTTGTGTTGTTAAGATACACTAATTGAAAATTTACAAGTTGTTACATATGACACCACACCATGTGGTGTGTGAAACCAATTTTGCCACAAGTTTGAACATATTTGAGGTGGAGATGTTTCTTCATTGGTTCGCAAATAGGGGAAGAACAATAAATGGCAATTTACTGTAATGCCTTCTGTGATATGTACCATACATATGTGAATATTAAAGGTTTTATTCGATACATCAAATCATGTACCTGTATGTAGCTCTCGGAGAGGGTGATCATCTGAGGAAGGATGTCAGCGACGTGAAGATCCTGAAGTTCGTACCATTTACCTGTACCCTGGAGACCAACATTCACTTGTTAGATTTAACATTAACTTCGCTTCTATAAACCTTTGAGAAACTTTTCTGACATAAACTATGTCTAAGTTAATGTTATTGCATTTGCTCCAGTATTTTGAATATGAAGCACAAGAAAAGTTCTACACTGTATCAGAACAGAACATGGCCATTAATAAAATCTTTCAAAATTTGTGTCAATTTGGTCAAGTATTTAAATATATGGCAAGGAGAATTATCCAGAACACTAAGAGTAATAAACAAGGGGCGCATTACGTTTGCACGTTTTTTGATTGACCACCCTGTATCATTTGCGCGACGACTTGGCATTTCATTTGCGCGGATGCACTCACGCGTTGCTGAAGATTGGATAAGCTAATTAGTCAAGCTTATGGCTTGGCTACTGTATGATCGGCCTTCTACAAGTATCAGTAGCTTTTGGTCGGACTGACGGGGTGGTCAGATTTTATCCATTTAATGTTTATTTTTTAAAATTTGCTTTTTATAATGGATTTTAAACTTTCTGAAACCAACAAAGGAAAGCCTTGTTTAATATTGGAAGTGTACAAATTCCGTCAGGAAAGTACATTAAAAGATGGCATTATTTCTTGGAGGTGTGCAATGAAGTCTTGCAAAGGTCGCCTACGTACGGATCCTTTACTGAAGGAGATCTTGACCATGACATCGCAACACAATCACGAAGAAAACGCAGTGACAGCTACGCAGGACAGTGGCTAAAAAAGTCATTTGGACTTCACTTTGTATCACCCACGAATACCTCAACCCGTTTGGTCAGCGATCTGGTCCGCGCAAACGAAGTAAAACAATCCGCGCATATGAAGTAAAACAATCCGCGCAAATGTAGTAAAACTTTCCGCGCAAACGTCATCTTTTTTCCGCGCAAATGATATGCTGATCCGCGCAAACGTAGAATACCGATGAACAAGATAGGGTGAGGGCTTGATATTCATTGAATGATTTCAAAATAAATGTTTGTCTACTGATACTAAATTGATATTTACAGAATAATTCATCAAAAGGTTACCTTATGGAGGATGTGGCCCCTGTATGTTCCTTTCCCTGCCCCGGGTTCCCCGTCATGGACCACATTGGCCACCAGATCGTATGCAGTGTATTTGTGTTCTGCTCTCACCTCGGGGGAGAGTAGATCACCGAAGTCAATATTTCTGCAATCAAAATATGCATCGTTGAGATTTTCTTACAGGTTCCTTTGGTCTGCCTAAGCTATGACATGTTATATTTTCATGAAGCATAAGTGCAGGATAATCTACCCATAACTGAATGTAGATTGTTGGTGTTTTTTTCCAGACACTTCTGAGATACTGTTATACTTAAAGATTATTTCATGTTAAAAGCACTTAGGTGAAACCAGGGATGCAGATTCAAATTTTTGCCAGTCGGACATTTCATCTTTGACCCAAAAAGACGAACCCGGAAGTAAACAATTTTTTATGAATAAAGTATCAGAAAGTATTACTATTTGTTGGTTCTTCATTCATTGCATACTATTAAACATAACACGAAAGCAATTAACGATAACTATTTATTTATCATTAACATGCATAAAATGGTTCATAATTTAAAATCAATGTTTACCAACTACGATTTACAGACAGTGCTAGTTTGAGCGAGTTTACACAAGCGAGTTAACAAGCAAATTTGCGTCAAGATAGACGAGAAAATTCTAATAATTTAATTGCACATAGTTCATCAAAAGTTCAAATCATGGACCAAATGATATGTACCTTCTAAATAATCATTTTAAATTCAAAGGAACTCGTTTTCAATAGCGATATAATTTACGTAAACTCACAACTCGGCAGAGCATGTGGTCCAACTATTTTCCATGCGACTATTTCCTATTCAAGATGTAGTTACGAATTTGAACTTATTCTAATAAGATTACTTTTATATTTTATTTGGAGACATATTTCGCAATTGTAAATGAATAATTATAAAATAAAAAGAACTAATGTAAACGCAAGAGAAATTGGAGTTTTTAAATTAGCGTACCTCTTTATAACGTGTGTCATCATGTAAAAGCGATCGCATGTTCGTAGCGTCATACAAACGGTGTTTGACTACATAACGTCTCGTGAAATAATATTGCTAAGTATTCGTTTTTGATAGGTTTATTTATTTTGAATTTGTATAATAGCTTTACCATACATCGATATTGATCTATCATATTTTGTTACAATATGTTACCTCTGTTTTATGAACGAGATATTATTAAATTTATCGAGATTCAAAGTAGCAAAATCTTAATCTGTAACAAATTCATGAATCACCGGTACGCAGTCTGATTAAAATCGACCTTGTTCCGAGGAATAAAATTTGCAAAATTTTGCATCAGCCGGGATACGAACAGGTTCTGTAGATTCCTCGCCACAAGGTCTGAGAACACCCCGTATAGGCGTGTGTTCAGAACCAGTTTAGCGCAGCCAAAACCCAGTCAAATAGCTGACCAATCACATCATAGTATTTAAACGGTTGCGGTTTTGAAAGCATTCGGAACAGACAAAAGGATAGCTGTTTGGAGTTATCTGCCCCTAGTTTCTCGCACCGAAAGCATTTGTTGGGCATCTTTTGATTGGCTAGCTGAATTGCGCCCGAACACGCTAGTGTACGGGGTGCTTTCAGACGGTTTGGCGTGGAAACCCACGAACGAGTTCGTATCCCGGTAGATGCACTATTTTGCATTTTTTATTCCACGGAAAACCGTCGATTTTAATCAGACTGCACCGGTACGGTGAAGCCACACGTTCATGTAATGTTTATCTTTGACAAAATTTGTTTACAATGCGATTTTAATGAAATCTTTTTTGTAAATAATGTTGTGAAATGGGTCATATCTTTCAGTCACTAAATGACACTGGAAATTTCAATTAAATATCAAACGGTAAGTGTTTTTCTGCCGACAATTATAATTTACTGAATATAATGACGATTGACGTTGTGCCTCGTGCTGTGAAGAATAAATGTGACTTCTTGACTTGATCAACATATTTCAATTTCATAAACAATTATGACCGACACAAGCAGGGCCGTTTGCCTTTATTTAATATGCTTGTAAGTTTAGTTTTCCTTTTATTTTCTGCAATCGGTCAACTGATGTCCGATAGGTCAATTTTCCATTCGGTCAAACTGGATTTACAATCGGACATGTCCGGCAAATAGACAGATTTCTGCATCCCTGGGTGAAACAGTCACAATTAGATGTGCTGATATTAATAGGACACTGTTGAAGTCAGAAACTTGGAAAACGCAGAGTAGAATAATAACACTTACTTGATAGGAAAATTGACAATTGTAGGATTCTTTTCACGAACAAAGTAATTCTTGGTAAATCTCTGCAACAAAATCATAATTTGTTTTTATCAATTGGCCAAACAACAGCATAAACATAATACGTTTTTCTTCTGAACATGATAATGAGATACACATCAGATAATATTACTTATCTGCAATATCCAATGAAGAATTTTTATGGTTTTAAATTATAATCAGGAAATCATTGTCACTTTTGATAGAATGAATATTGTGAGATTAACTTTGCATTTTATTTTCTCTTGGGATAACAACAAACATACCGATTTTTCAAATATATTTCACTTTATAGAGTTTAAAAGATCTCTTGAGCTCAGAAATCAATACAGCATGGCAAGGATTTCCCTCACCTTGACATAGATGATGATGTAGGGGGGTAGCCTCGTGAGCTGGAACCTCTTCATTGTGCTGTCCTTGTGTGTCTTGTACTCCTTCTCTGTGACACCATTGAACTTGCCCAGGATAGTAGCAAAGGGCACCTGCGGGATGATATTCTCCTTCAGCTCGTCTGGGTACAGCGGCGGTGACGGCAGGTCGCACGTCAGGTACAGCCACGGCATCTCCTCCACTGTTTCTAGAGAGAGAGAGATAGATCTAAGAAAAACTTCTCTTTACATAAAACTAGGGGTTTAGTGGTTCACAGCTACATCAAATGAACCACTTTTGCTTTCATTTCAGTGCTTCATGCATTAAGGTGTATTTTCAGTTAGCACTGCACACCATATTTTATGTTATAATTTAACAAATATGTTTTAACTTTTTCTTTTTTTTCCTATTGTTATGTACATACGATTTCATGAAACATGTTGCATTCATGGAACAAAAAATGTGAGGGTTCTGTACCACAATACATACAAAACTGAATCTGAAGTGTACAATTTCACCCCTACTGTACCCCTTCCTATACAAGTTGTTTTTAACTTTTATGTTGTATGGTGCATAAATGTATTTATTAGCCATATGGAAGAAAATAACCAAGTGTATATTATTGATATGAGCACATGTGCACACATCACGTTTGCATGGCAACCATTGTTTCATCATACAGTGATGATGTAATTGACAGTACCTTCTTTGAATATATGGATGTCTCTTTACGACTTTGAAATACATTCAATTACATTAAATGTAACAGACAGGACATGTTATACTTCAAAGCTATATTTATAAGTCAAAAACTACTGTTCACTTTTCCAGATTTGCCTTACCCTTGTATTCCTCTGTCATAAACAGCTCTTCCTTTTCCTCTTCTTTCTGGTGAGCAAATAAACAGAGAGAAATGTACTGGTGTACTAACAAAACATTTTATTTGCAACATGTGACAAATCTTTATGGATAAACAACTTCTTTATTACTGAGTAGCAACCTTTCGGTGCAATACTTATTTGGTTTTTCAGAATGCCACTCAAAAACTTTGCATATACAACCAGCTTACACTGGCAGCTATTTCACCTAAGAAATCTTCACAACTGACCGTATCAATCGGCGGCATCTTCCTGGAGTACACCTTCATCTTGCCGCGGAAAGTCTTGTTGATGATGCTACTGTTGAGCTTCCTACTTCCATTCATAGCAGTGTGCAGAGCGTTGAGTAGCCATGATAAGAAGTCCACCGGATCACCTGTGTAAAGAGAGAGGGATTAATTGTGGTTCAATTCAAAGCAGTGTGTACTTTATTTATTACCTAGGGCAATCATATGTAGGTTCATATTTTCCATACGATACCATAAGGTTAAATATCTCTTTGTCATGGTGATGTGACTTCATAAACAGTGTTATGGCGTCACACTTCTCTTATGACGTTGCATTCTAAATGTGGTTATGGTGAGCAGCAGCCCATGCTTGAAAGTGTATTTTAAATTTAAATATCCTCAATTTCGTGACTTCAGTTATAAACAGAACATTATATTCATGTACATATTACACTCATCTGATATGCTTGAATATTGGTATATACCTCGCTCTCACTCATGAAATATTAATATTCAGACACTTGTGTTGTAAATGACATGTAGTATGACATAGACGCTCATACAATATCCTCTATGTAGAATATTGAGAAGCCAGGACAAGAAATCCACTAGATCACCTGTAGACAGGGACTCAAGGTGGCATAGTGTCATCAGTGTAGATACATAAAATGGTGAATGTATTTCCTACTCAGAAATTTGAATCTGTAAAAACATTGTTTGATTAAGTACATGATTATCTTAGGTACATATAGCTGCAGGTAATTATAAACATGGAAAGTTACCGTATTCGATGTAATTAGCGCCCTCTTCCTATAAGCACCCCATTCGATATGTAGATTGAAAATACCCAAGCATTTTACTTAATGGACTGAATGATAGGGACATTTTAAATATGCGCTCCAGGGCTCTTAATACGGCAAATACGGTATTATAAGATAAGAAACATCTCCAAACCTTGTTGAGTAATCTGAAAGCGCTTCTTGCTGCAGAGTACAACAGCTTGCAGCATCTCGTGCGGACTGACGTGAGCCTTGAAGTTTCGCGGGTTCCACAGTTTACGTAATAACTCGCCAAACCTCTGTACTAGGAGGAAAGCCTGATCTCCTGGTGGGCGCTTGATCTTCTTGTAGCTCGACTCTTGAAGAAAGTAGTTCCGTAGAGGAACCACATGGGAGAGAGCCTGATTAATGGAAAATATGAAGTTGAAATATCTCGGACTAATTGGTGTTAAAGAATTTTTCAATTTTGTTAACAGGGATCACTTTGGGACGCGATTTTGCGATATTATCGCATTAAAATTCTAAATATCCCATTAAAAAATTTGCAGTGCGATAAATTTCGCATTATCAAAATTAAACTGTGATCTACCTTTCTTTAACATTCTTTAAATTATCAGGAAACTTTTGGTTTTTGCTTGTAAGTATGTTCGAATGTGTTGCTGTCAATATTGCCATCAAAGATCGTAACTATTTATAGAAATTGAGTTTCGACACTCGGGTCATGTCGGGTTTCATCGACTTTAGTCGGCAGCCTGTAGAATAGTATCAGTATTTCGAGGTTCATTTGACATTTACAGTTCTTCCGAATGATAAACGGCCTTGACATTCACAGTGTCTTTGAATGAATGGTAGTCGACAAGCATGCGAGAAGAAACATTTATAATTTAAAATGCCACTCAAGAAAAGTTCTTTGAAATTGAGAGGGGGTCAAGATATTCAGAAAATCTTCCAATTTATTTCAGAAGTAGAGAAAGTGACTGACAATTTGTGATTAAGAGACCGCGTATCACTGATGAACAGATAGATTTACGACCAGACAACTGTAAATACAGTTTTGAGAGTAAAGTTGTATTTCTATATATTTACATAATAACCTTGTGTTTCAGTTAATCTTAATTAGGTCTTTAAACCGTTTTCATAATAGCATGACAGATCTTTGACAGTAAAGAAATTTAGAATTTAATATATAAATATATATTTCTTTTAGTTGGGAAATAAATTGTAAATTTCTGATTGAAAAAGAATGTTCCTAGGTACTGCAGTACTGCATTGTTGTTTTTTTCCCAAATATATAATCATGATTATTTTTAAAAATTACAAAAAATGTTAGGATATATATATTTGTTTGGGTCAAGAAAAACTGATAACAAATTTTAAATTGCAGTTTGTGCATGTTTATCATTAGCATTTGAAATTAATTTAGCTAGTCAAAACCTGTTACTATTTATAATAAAATAATTAATTTAAAATTATTATAATTGCGATATGTAATTAATCTTTATATTATAGAACATCAAATGATTCTGTGAATAAAGTCAAAGTCTTTCAATTTTCAAATGGACTCCATCATGATCATTACAAGATTATCATGTTGTTATGTTACAAAGAAAGATAGTGTAATTTTATTTCATTATTTTATTGTATTATAGTACTTTTTAAAATTGATTCTTTAAAATCCCATCAGACTTTTGGAATATCCCATTACTTTCCTAAAAAATCCCATTGCTTTTGTCATGGGGGGGATTTTTTCCCATACACCCATTTTCCCAGGGTGATCCCTGTGTTAATATCTTACTGTAGTTACAAGCAAAATCAAATTAAGTTAGATTGTGCTAACATAACTGAAAATACAGCAATCGCACAGAGATAGCCGACTTTCGCACTTTTGAATTTTGATACATGTGGCGCATTTACCCCAACATGCCTCGGCGCTCTATTTCTAAGAAACTACTTGGGATATTTTCATAATTTTTTTATCAGTATATAGATAAAAGAATTGTCTTCAATTCCATATAAAATACGTGTATTTTCGGCAATAACTTTTGATGCGCCAGGTGTCGCGCAGAAGGTGATATTCGGCTTTGAATAAGTGGCGCTCTTAGCATATACCATCATTACGGGCTTTATAACTTGTGAACCGCAAGTCCGATTTTTATAATTTTTACATCATTGTAAAGAGAAAAACATTGTCTTCAATTCCATGTATAATGCGCATGTTTTCGGGAAGAACTCTGCATGCGCAAAGCGCCGCGCCAAAAGGTATAATTTTCGCACTTCATAACTTTTGAACCGCAAGTCCGATTTTTATAATTTTTACATCATTGTAAAGAGAAAAACATTGTCTTTAATTCCAGATATAATGCGCATGTTTTTGGGAAGAACTATGCATGCGCGAAGAGCCGCAATATTGATGTACGCATAAGTGAAGAAGTATGATAATATATAACTAAAATACTGTTCTTTTGATACGCAAATATAGAGCTTTATAAACGATGAACAACTGTCATGACGGAATTTTGTTTCCAGTTTTGGAAAACAAATTATAACATAAAAGTGAAATTATATTTGAGTACGGGACCAGCCGCTCGGGGAAAAGCCTTTTCGTGGGAATATTTTCTCAGGAAAATATTTCACTTTTCGGAGTTTCTAAAAATGCGTGAACATTTTTGTTACTGATGCCATTTGCGAAAGGTTTTTATTTCTAAAATTCAAATGCGAGGGCGCACCTTTCCAAACCATTTGAATTGAATTTATTATTTTATCTTTTACATTATTGAATAAAAGACGTTTCATTCAATAAGATTTGAAGAATTATTTATATGTGTAGCGGACTGAACTGAGCAGATGGAGAATTTGATTCCTCACCACTTTTATTACCAAAGTTCTTTTGTATCACAATTACTTTTTTAGGTATTAGTTTTTTCGTGAGCAGGGGAATTTCCGACGGGATTCGCCATGACATAATGAGAAAAAATTCCCATGAACATGGGCGTGGTCCGTCATCTTCGGGACCGACCCACAAGTATAAATATCTACCGGGGGGTGCGCGGACCCCCCCGCTTTTGGTCGCCACCCCCCAAACTTTTTGTGCAAATTATTTTTTTGTTTCTACTTTGAAATAAAGGTTCGTGTCATTCCGAGGTATGAAGGTTTCTGCTATATATGTCGAGAGGGCATGGGAACCCATTCCCAATAGAATCCGGGGTTCGTCCCATAGGATTGTTCCTCGGAGTCTCTCGTTCTCAAAAGAGAACATGGGAAACCTGTCCCGCGATTGAATCCGGGGTCCGCCGCGGAAGACGGGGACGGGAATTCCCGGAGAGCATGGGAGTATGCTCCCATGGGTCCGGGCTCCGCCTCGAGAGACCGCTCCTTGGATGCTCTGCTTCTCGAAAAGAGAAGTCATTCGGCAACTGACAACCCGAGCTTCCCTGACATAGTAGTTTATTTTCCGGGCCTCGCGCCCGGTGCTACACGTCGCCGAGGAAATCAGAAAATGGTCCGTTTGACATATGCGTCGGAAAAATCGGCGCGATGTCAGAAGCCGTCGGCGCCGTCGGCGCTTGCGGCGCAGTCGTCCTAGATGCGCCGGGAGGTTCTGAAACTGGCAAATGAACGTCCATGAAGCTCACATTCATTATCTCTGTATGTTTATTGTCTCTAATCACATGTTATATGTTGCATACATCTAACGCATTTTCAATCATTTACAGGTTGAAGCAGAATGCTGCGCGGACGTGGACGCAAGGCCCTGCGACAGCCTAGGACGTTGCATACTAGGACACGCAGCTTTGAAGCCGTTACAAGCGACGACGACTTCATCAACGAGATCCATGCTGATGAAGCCTCTGATATGGAGTCAACTGACAGTGATGGTAGCAGTGGTTTAGACAGTGATGATGCATATGATCGGGACACTGTAATAGATAGTGAACATGGTGACACAGATGCTCTGAGTGATATAGAGACAGAGATTGCCAGAAAGATTCTAGCCGCCGGTAATTCCACCGAAGAAGACTTTAGTGGTTTTGAGGAGGAGTTTGCCGAAATACCACAATATAATCATGATAATTCACAGACGTTTGATGAGTGGGTGGATGGTCCGCGGCCACGTGTAAACTTGCCTTTCACTGGTCAAACTGGGTTGCGCCAGTTCATAGAACTTCCTGAGAACCCTGAACCTATTGACTTTTTCAATTTGTTTATACATAATGATGACTATGAGGATATGGCAACGGAAACCAATAGATATTTCAAACAAGCAATGGAGGACAAAATTCTAAGACCCCGTTCAAGAATGCAACAGTGGCAAGACACTAATGCAGAAGAGATGAAGGTATTTGTAGCCATGACAATTGCCATGTCATTGGTTGTGCAGAGAAACTTTGCTGATTACTGGTCAACAAGTGATGTTACCTCAACGCCTTTCTTCGCCAAGTGCATGCCCCGAGACAGGTTTTGGCTTCTTATAACCTACCTACACTTGGCTGACAACAGGAGGATGCCGGGCCGTAACACCCCGTGCTTTTCACCAATAAATAAACTGGGACACTTGTATAACCGGATAGTTCACCGTTTTTCAAGAGTGTATAAACCGCATCAAAACATTTCAGTCGACGAGGGCATGGTGCCCTGGAAAGGTAACTTATCTTTCAAAGTTTATCTTCCCGACAAGCCTAAGAAGTATGGGATAAAGGCTTTCATGTTGTGTGACTCGCACAACGGATACGTTTGCAAGTTCAAACTCTACACTGGAAAAACGAATGAACCGGTTTCTGAAGGTGGCAAAACTTATGATGTAGTCATGGACTTGGTGAACGACTACGTTGGACAGGGGCATCACATCTTTATGGACAACTACTATTCGTCCACAAATCTGTACATAAATTTGTGGGAGCGGGGTATAGGTGCCACGGGGACGTTGAGAGCCAATCGAAAGGGACTTCCTGATTCAGTCAAGAAACCTAAAAAGAAAGCCAAGCAAGGGGACATGACAGTTTCTCACAACCATGGCCTACTCGTTCTTCGCTACGAAGATAGAAAATCAGTGCTTCTCATGTCTACTGTTGAAGATACACAACTTGAACAAACAGGGAAGAAGAACCGGGCAACAGGGGAACCAGTTCTCAAGCCGCGCATTGTAACAACGTACAACAAGTACATGGGAGGTGTTGATCGGGCCGACCAGATGTTGTCGTACACGCCGTTCCGAGTGAAGACCCTGAAGTGGTGGAAACGGGTTTGGTTTCACGTTCTCAACGTTGCCATGTTGAACTCTTACATCGTTTATAAAGAATATAGCAAAGATAAACCTCTAAAAACAAGTCGGGAATACAGGAAGGCTTTGGCGCAACATATAGTAACATTTGCGGACAAGGAACAAGTTCCATCACTTTGCAGACGTCCCCGTGGTCGGCCGAGCACGAGCGACGAGAGTGTCACTCGTCTTCATGGACGTCACTTTCCGACGAAGATTGAGCCTGTCGGAAGGAAGAAAAACGTCACAAGGATGTGTGTGGTATGCTCTAAGGCAAAACGCGCCGTCCTCGCAAAACAGATTGAAGAAGGCAATGGGCCAGCAAGGAAGAAAAAACGAGTAGGCAGAGAGTCTTCTTATGAATGTACAGATTGTAATGTTTCTCTGTGCGCCGCACCATGCTTCAAACTGTACCACACCGCCACTGACTATTCCAGGGCTTACATCACTGCCACGGAAAAAGAAAGAAATGAAGAAGGGAATGAAGAAGAAGAAAATTGAAAGTAAAGAGAGCCGAAGTGTGGACTAGTATATACACATTATATACATACCTTGTTAGGTCCCTAAAGCTGTTCTGCGCACAACCGCAGGTAAATATTGTGTATATTTGTACATAAATGCATTGTAATTTCATTGTAATACATGTCATTGCAAATAAAATATTCTTTATTTTATCAAAGAGACAGAGAAAGTGAATGCGAGCTTTCATTGGAAGTTCAGCCAGAACCGCATCATAAAAAAACACCCATAAATGCTGAACCGGGTGGCCGATTTTCATAAAACTTACATGGGGTAAAGAGGAAAGATTCGGCTTTGATTCAATATAAAATTTATACATGCGCACGAAAAACTAAAGTTGCGGCACGTGCCCCGATATGCGCGATAGTCAAAAAGTTGCCTCAAAGTACCGAGGGTACCTTCATTTGGCACGCTATAGCTTCCGAACGAAGTTGCGCATTTTTTTTCTTTTTACATCATCGTAAAGAGCAATAAATTGTCTTCAATTCCATGTATCATATGTATATGCGCAGCGAAAAATAAACATGCGGCAAATGATGCGCCAGATGTCGCAAAAAGTTAGTTTTTCAAAAATGAATTTTCTAAGTACTGGGGGTGCCTTCCTTACGCTCTTCATATATTGCGAACCATTTGACGTATTCCAATAATTTTTATATCATTGTAAAGACGAATAAATTGTCTTCAAGTACATACGTGTTTCGCATGCGCGCGAAATAATTTACGATTTTATAAAGCTGGAAATAAAGACAAACTTTACACCGCGCAACATGTATTGCGTTCGCCGCGGTGATTAGTGTATGCTGTGCTCATTAGTACCCATTAGTTCCACGCGCGCTCGGCTCTGGCACCCTCGAGGAGGTCTCGAGGAGGTCTCGAGGAGGTAACGGTACTGTAATTAGCACAGTCCCGGGGGGACCAAGCAGTGCCAGTAACTTGGTGCGCGTCGGGACCATTCACGTGGTACTGTCGGGGTAGCGTCACTCTCCTTTGGTTGGTTATATTTTCTGAACCATAAGTCGTATTCTAATAATTTTTACGTCATTGTAAAGAGGAATAAACTATCTACAAGCACATATAAATTTCGCAATATGCGCGCTCAGGAGTTTTGATTTCATGAAGCTGGAAATAAAGACAAACTTTAGATGACAATAGAATTATAACCATAGGTCGCATTCTAATATTTTTTATATCATTGTAAAGACAAACATCTGGTCTTCAAGTCCATATAAAAATTTCAGTAGCGCGCTCCAAATTCATGATGTTATAAGGCCCGAATTAAAGACAATCTTTACAAAGTAATAGAAAAGTAAAGAAAAATCGTAAAAAAATAATTCAAAGATGCGGGTATAAAGCAACCATTTGTGTACGGGTACCGCGACTTGAATTTGTATTCAACGCCCGTATATAGCCCGTATTCGCCATGTAGATGCGGTATATTTCGTAAAAACGGTACCGGAATCGCCGCCTGGAAATTCCGCCAGCAGAGCTCGTTAGTGCCTAAGCTCAAACTACTGCTGCGAGCTGCGAGCCTGTAAATTCCGCCACAGGGGCTAAAAAGGGTAAAATATATATACGCAACGTAAGGGTTAACTTTCTAACGTCTGTATAAAAATATTTGGAAAGAGAAATGAATTTTGGTAATCAGCCGATCAGATCTTATATTTATAAATACCAAACAGAAAGTACTGAATATGTGATGCAAGAAATATGACTTGCAAAAAATTCATATAGTGCATCAAGATTTTTATGAAATATAAGAATACAAAATATTGTGTATAATAGATCCACTTACTTGCAGTACAACGTTGCAGTAGTCGTTAGCCTTGATGTTATTTAGACCAACAATACCTAGAAAGTAAATGGTATGAGGATTACATTTTATGGTCACTATTTGTAACATTTTGACATTATGGAGTGGATATAAAATCATCAAATCCTCTATATCAATGCATTCTTACAATGAATGCTAAGTAATATATCTGTAAGGTATGTTGAAAAATGTTCTGTTTTTATATTTAAATACACGATGTTTGCTGTGAAGAAATCAAATGTTTGGTTCTGTACCAAACCCAGGTCCCTGTACCGCAGTATGTACTATAGCAAAGCTAGGTTACCTTTCACTCTTTATCGATAACATTTTGATTAAATTGAGTTGAGTTGATTTCATTATAATGTTTCCGTGTACACTTTACTATTAATGTGCACATTCGTTTATCAGGATTCGTACCTGGAAGGTATGTTGTGCCATCATACGCTCGAGACATTTTGGGGTTCCTGTCCAAACGTTTTATGTGAAGGTCTGTAAAGGTAGGGTTGAGTACATACTGCAAAGAAAAACACTCACATTCATGTTACAGTAAAAACATATTAACACTGTATTTGGAGGCCTTACTTTTCCCCCCTCACAATCATTTATTACAAAAAAGTACCACAAATTTACAATATTCCTGCGATACCACATGGCGGGGATATCACATGTCAATCTTCTTGGCCCATTTTGGGTACGAGAATTTAATTTGCAGTTTAAAGGAATTATTATGGGGATAAGAGAGGTGGGATAAAGTAAATGAGAGAGAAAATAGAGATATAGAGATGATAAACTAAGTTGAGAAACAGCTGGTACATTTTCTCAGAAACATTTTGTAATCTTTGCCAAATATATATATATATTTTACTTCTTTTCCGATGTTTCCTTGTTTTCATTTATAATTTAACTGAAATCATCCACTCACAAATTTCTCTTCCAAATCTGTTATTATTACATGTCATGTTAAATAATATATTATGTAACTGCAATGGTTCACACATTTTTCAAATGACAATCTTTATCAAATACTCCTTCATGATCAGTCTCATGCATGAAACTGATAATATTGACGATCCTTACAATGATGTCCTCCAGAGATGAGTCAATGATTTCGTAGTTGTCTGGTAGGCAGTAGAACTTCTGAGTCTGCAGATTGAGGAAAACATGGTGGCCCTCGAATACACTGTGAGTGTAGGCATGGGTGTTTGGACCTCGACCTGTGTAGACATTAACTTGTTACAATTTTATGATAGACATGGAAAGACTTTTTCTAAACCTCCCTTTCATGCAAAATAAAAGTAAAGGCAAGAAGCAGACTCCTTTATCTCTGTACTGAACTGACGCTTGGTGCTTTTTCTGTAATTTTTTCAGTTTCAGTTTCCTAGTCTACAAGAAGAATAGGCAAAGTTCAAGGTATCTACAACAGATGTAAAACACATCTAGGATTGAGGTAGATAAAAAATTACCAATAAGCAAACAAGAGGTTCAAATTTCAGCCAGGGGTAAATGAACTAAGCTGGGAAATTGACTAGTGCCATCAAACTTTATCTGTCCAATAGGAGGATTCTTTCATATAAAACTGGTTGAGTGTGTTATACTATATATTACATTGATGACTGAATGACTCATCTGATTTCAAAACAGATGTTCCTCTTCAGAGATTTTTTATGAAAATTTTCTTGTATTACAAAAGTGTTAGGATTAAACCTTATGCTTAGTTTATGTTGTTGTATTATGTCTTACTTACCTTGGAAGTATTTTCCACAAACCAGACAGGCATATACATTGATGTGTGACAAGGACACTGAACACAACTTTTCAAAATCAAAGTCCAGGAGGGATCTGACATAACAGAGAGCATGAAGTGAGTATGCTGCATGTAAGATAAACAAAGAAACCATCAGGTTCATAATTCTTCGGTCGAATGTAAACATAAAACAAGTTAATTTTCATATCTTTTAACAAAACATATCGGTACTATTATATAAAAGAATAATAGTTTTATGTTATTAAATTTAAGAATTAATTATCTAATCTGAAATCGATATGTACTTATCATGGCTCACCTGTTAATTGTGTCCAGGTAAGGACAAGATCGGCTCTTGTCAACTTTAGGATCCTTTACTGGTACTTGAAACAAAAATACTTTGAATTAAAGAAAAAAACAAAACATTGTTCTGTTTACTTTAATTATCCACATTTTATCCAAGTGTTTTGATTTGTCATATGAAAATTATTGATCGTGTGTCACGTAAATAAAAGATTTCTCTTCGCCTCTCATGTTGAAAAAGTCAAAGCTCCACTGTGACCTTGAGAATAATGTCAAGGTCACCAAAATCGAATAAGCCCGTCGTCTTCCCTAGGAGGTGCTTTGTGTAAGAAATGATGGAATACCGGTGAATGGTTCTTGAGATATCCCGCTGACAAGCTTTACATGTACATTAACATGTAAAAAAATTCAAAGTTCCACTGTGACCTTGAACATAATGTCAAGGTCACCAAAATCTAATCAGCCCTTTGTCTTTCATTGGAAAAGCTATGTGTAAAATATGAAGAGAATCCAGTGAATGGTTCTTGAGATATCCCGCTGACAAGGGTAAAATGACAAAGTCTCGTTGTGACCTTGAAATGAAAGTCAAGGTCACAAACCTCTGTAGGAACATTACTCTTCCTATGATGAACCCATATGCAAAATATGAAAAGAATCCAGTGAATAGTATTTGAGTTGTTCCATTTTGTACGGACGGACGCAGCCGAATACTATATCCCCCGCTTCGCGCGGCGGGGGATAATAATGTCAAGGTCACCAAAATCTAATCAAGCCTTTGTCTTCCATAGGAGAAGCTTAGTGTAAGATATGATTAGAATCGCTTCTTAGATATCACACTGACAAGCTTAACATGCAAGTTCATGTGCCAAAAATTTTAAAGTAAGAATGCCATGGTCACCAAATTCTGAACATCCCTTTGTCTTCCCAAGGAGGAGCCATGTGTAAGATATAACAAGAGTCATCAGAAGATGACATATCCCACCGGTTCCACAAAATTTGTAAAACACATCTACCGTACTTCAGTTAGTGGGTATTACAGATGCTGAGTTTCAGGTATGTTAAGGGTTTTAGACTTCTGCTCCAGAAGCAGTCAAAATCAACAACAACCAACATCCCTCTCATGTTTCTATGGAAACAAGAAAAAATCTGAAAATATCAAAAGGCACCACTTCAGTTAGTGGGTAATACACATGCAAAGTTTCAGGAAGATATGATGAACGGTTTTGGAGCTTTGCTCCGGAAACGAACCTGTCTCTGAACAAAGTCCAAATTCAACAAGTTTCTATGGAAACGACCAAAAATAAAATTTTCAGAAATCTGAAAATATCAAAAGGCACCACTTCAGTTGGTGGGTAATACACATGGAAAGTTTCAGAAAGATATCATGAACGGTTTTCGAGTTCTGCTCCGGAAACGAAATGATTACGGACAGACGGACGGGGCGATGACTATATCCCACGGTATTACATACCGGTGGGATAAAAATAATCCAGTCAATGGTCATTGGTCAGCCTGATTAAAAATCGACCTTGTTCTGAGGAAAATGATCAACGCAGTACAAAAGAACACCAACTATTATTGTATTGTTTTGAAGATTTGTCGCCTTATATTTATTGAAGCTGTTATATTTTGAAAAATCTTACTTATAAACAAACTATTAAGATAACAGTACTGCACTTGATATTTCTTGTATCCCCTAAAGTTACTACTCAATTTTAGCAGGCGGAGGAAACGGTTAGTGGTAGGGGTCTGTAAGCACAACGAAGGGGGAAGTCTGAGGTGTCCAGACCACTAGGTCGAAACCTCTGTTGCCCGAATGCTCTACCTCACATAGCGAGCCGCATACTATCAAGTGGGGTTGCAGGTAGAGCCTCTCGACCTAGCAGACCGCATGCGTGGAGGATGGTGTTTTATAAGACTAGAGTTACTTCCCTTTAGTTAATGACCAATGAGAACGGAAGAAAAAATCAACTTGTTGAGTTAAACGTAACCAATGCAGATTGACTTGCCTTGATACTTATATACACGTCGTATATGACCAATCAAATTGCTACACTGGCGCTTGTGGGGTGATTGTAGCTCTACCTGCAACCCCACTTGTTAGTATGCGGCTTGGTCTAGGGTGATTGTAACATGGGGTGTACCCTCGCGTTACCAGTTTCCGTGGTAATAAAAAAGAAACTTCTATGCACCTGAGCGCTTATGATGTCAAACATCATAAACATCAAGAAGTGATAGACAACATATATTTCAAATATTTGATACCAAATAAACAGTTATTTCATAGTTTTGTTGATTTTTGGTTGTCAATATTCTGACAGCCAATTTGTACTATATTATTTTGGTGTCACCTGTTTTCATGGTATTTGCATTAAGTCAAATTATGGCAAGGCTATATATGAAACAACGCCATCTTTTACTGATTTCCAAACACAGGTGGATAGTGTACAACTACATGTAAGCTTAGATTGTTAAATATTTTAAGTTTTTACATTCTTGTGTAAATATGTAGCTATGTTACTAATATTGGGCACAAAATCTTCATTTCGGATAAATTAAAGAATTCATTCAGATTGCAAGTGTTTAATTGGCAATAGAAAACCTTTTAGAAGACAAACAGCTTAAATATAATGTTACCTAAAATTCTATTCAAGCAATGCAAACACAACTGAACTGTTCAACCGATACGTCACTTTCTGTGCACTGGGAAATCATCAATAAAGATTGGTTCAAAAATGCACTATGTAAAAAGCATGAAATTACAATATATTTTCATTACTGAAGTGTGTAGGTGAGCTGATTGGTGAAATAGTGATGATTTGGTACTTGGATCAAGGTGGAACAACTGATTGATAAGACAGGTTCTAACTGACCTGCTACAGTGAGCAGTTAGGGAGAAATAACGTCATATGTAAATACCACGAAAATAGGTGACCCATGAAAAATGGTAACTCGAGGTATCCAGAACCTGGGAAAATGCTTTTATGATTTGTTTAAAACATAGAATAAATGAAAAGAGAGATGTGACTTTAAATGTTTATAATTTATCTATCTAATTACTTATTTCTACGTCGTCCTCCTCGATACGTCGTTTATGTTTCTTGCTTCTGCCTCCCTTGCTTTTCGAAGAACGTTCACTTGACGCCATTTTCGACTGTGAAAATCGTCATATCCGGTTTCTTATAAATTACGGACACTTCAGTCAAGTTTTAAATAATTTTGATACTTAGAAACCCTCAGAACGGTCAGGCCACACAAGCTAATGAAGCCATTTAAATACTATCAAATGATGAGAAAATGTAAATCATAATTAAGGTTTTGAAATAACATTACAAATACCCTTATTTACATAATTATTGGAAGCTGTCCGGTAAAGCCGATCCGCATTTTCCTCAATAGAGCACAAAATCAATGACGTATTGCACAGGAACTTCCGAAATGGCAAAAATGAAAACATACGTCTCGCATTAGCAATCAGAATTATTTTAATCACATCATGATAAAAGATGTCATCAGGGAAAGCAAAGTTGGATATGAAGCATGGTTTCATGAAAAGTATAATACGGAACCAACTTGATCGGTAAGAATGGAACCAGCACAATGACTGAAGTGAAAATGAACAGCTTTGTTTGACAGCTGAAAGAGAAAAGAACAAATACCGTTACTGCACGTTGATTAACACTGTTTATGGTTCGATGGTAAAATGAACCATTAACATTTAATAATTCAGGAATGGCGAAAAGAATAATAATCATCATGCAGTTTGGTATCTTAATACGAATATGTTTTGAAAAATTACAAATTAATTTCCTTGTGTGATTTTTTTTACGGTAATGATTAGGCTTACTGTACCAAATCTCATTTAGATTACATGAATAGGGCACCAGTGGTTTCGTAGAGGAAACAGGTTCGTAGAGACCGATTATTCGTAGAGTTAACAGGTTCGTAGATACTAGTTTTGTAGAGACTTATAAAAATACATTTAAAGACTTAGTATGCCATATTTATTGTATTGTGAATGGTATTATTTATGGATTTTGATGTAATTTTTTGTATAATTGAAGGTTTACACAAAACTAAAAATATAAAGCTACACCTCTGTCCCCGGAGAAAAGCATTACCGATTTCTCGTTTAAAAGTTAACAGATTTTCTTTCTGCATATTTATATTATATATGCATTATTGTATATTCATAATGGAAAACAAAAACAAAATGCATTCATACAACAAAAAATATGTTTATAACAATGTATATATTTCAAGAACATAATAATTAACATAGCACTTTAATCAACACATTGGATAATCATTTATTTTCTTATAATAATCCTATAAAAGCACTGAATATAGAACACTCTCCTATGTACCGTAACCATATCTCAGACATTGTCAATTCGGGGAAGGAACGTGAAATAGATGTTATTAGTAAAATTAAAGACAACAGTCTACTCAACTTTACAGAATCCACTCAACTCAGTTCTGACACTAACTACCAGTATACAACAAAGACCATGCAATTACTGTGAGACTGATTGATTATCCGCTATTTATTGGTTAATTGATTGTGTATTTAATTTGTCTATTCAATTAAGATGTTTTGATTGTACATTACTATGTCGGCGACTAACCCGTTTCATCTCCTCCGTATCCATTTATCATCGGCAATTGTAACCCTGCAATAAAAATATAATCATACTTACCTGTTTTCTTTATTTTTCTCAAATGAACTTTATTTACAATTTTGTTTACTCTCTACAAACCTGTCTCTTAGAAACCGTAAAAAATCTCATCTACGAACCTGTTTCATCTACGAATAAACCTACACCCACATGAATAAATCAACAATAAATGATCCAATATCCTCCAATAATCCATTGTGTATGCTATATTGTACCTAATTTAACATCTTTTTATCCCACCGGTATGTAATACCGTGGGATACAGTCATCACCCTGTCCGTCTGTCCGTCTGTCCGTCCGTCCGTCCGTCCGTAATCATTTCGTTTCCGGAGCAGAACTCGAAAACTGTTCATGATATCTTTCTGAAACTTTCTTTGTGTATTACCCACCAACTGAAGTGGTGCCTTTTGATATTTTCAGATTTCTGAAAATTTTATTTTTGGTCGTTTCCATAGAAACTTGTTGAATTTGGACTTTGTTCAGAGACAGGTTCGTTTCCGGAGCACAGCTCCAAAACCGTTCATCATATCTTCCTGAAACTTTGCATGTGTATTACCCACTAACTGAAGTGGTGCCTTTTGATATTTTCAGATTTTTTCTTGTTTCCATAGAAACATGAGAGGGATGTTGGTTGTTGTTGATTTTGACTGCTTCTGGAGCAGAAGTCTAAAACCCTTAACATACCTGAAACTCAGCATCTGTAATACCAACTAACTGAAGTACGGTAGTAGATACACAAGTATCTGTCAAAGATGTGTTTTACAAATTTTGTGGAACCATTGGGATATGTCATCTTCTGATGACTCTTGTTAATAATAAAAGACATACACTGATAGACAATTCTCATAGTAACACATATCATGTCATAAAACTAATAAACAATTTGCTGGTACGCTGTAGCAAAGTTTTCTCCACTCGCAGTGCCGATTAATGGCTTCAGTTCTCATTGTTTTTATTTTTCAACAAATGTGCACTTCAAGCCTTGTGTTTATCAAGTTGTGAAAAATAAGTTCATCAAAATATTACCTTCATTAGTATCTTTCTATTTGACTGTGTTTTAATCATGTATTAATAACATATATGTGTAAACAGGAATATACTCTCAAATTTTGTTTCCACAAAAAATACCCCGATAGAACCCTCCTTTTAAGTATTATAGCACAGTGGTGAAGTGGTTAGCATGTTGGCCTCTCACGCCAACAACCCGGGTTTGAATCCCGGTGGAGACGCCAAACATTTTTGACCTGGGTCTTATACTGTGTTGTGCCCCCGGGCAAGGCACTTCATCCACATTGCACTCAGTTCACCCAGCTGTTTAAATGGGTACCTGAATAGTAAAACGGGAGGTACGGACCTATATGGTACGTATATGGTAGTAGCGGCACCGAAAGTTCAATTCCTTCAGGTTAATAATTGTACCGCCATTGAGCACTGGATATTAGGGCGTTAAAAATTATATTATTATTATTATTTATATTAATGAAGTTGATATTTGGATGACTTTAAATTTCACAGCTTGATAAAGACAGCGCACATTTGTTGAAAAATAAAAACATTGAGAACTGAAGCCATTCATCGGTGCTGCGAGTGGGGAAAACTTGGCTACGGCCTAACAGCATATTTTTTATTATTTTTTTGATATGTTATATGATACTATGTTAATATTTTATCAGTGTATTATGTTTTATTATTAAAAAACATTTAAATTGGGTTAAATATAGCGTGTTTTCATTTTACATAATGCCATGAAACCAACATAGCGGATGTTGCCGATAGATCGGTGATACAACTTTCCCTATAACATGTTTTTCAGGAAAGTTTATTTAGATTTGATACATACAAAAATATGAAATGTCCTGATTTATGTCCAAATCATCTCACTCGACTTGCATATGTATCCACGAACAGCGAACACCAAATATTTGACAATAACTTGCTTTCAATGAAACTTGAACAGCAGCTTAATAAACAATGAGAAAATGAATTCATACGCCCCATTTACATGTATGCCAGCTTTATCTTCCATTGAACAGTACCAACTAATGTCTATCTCTTTGTCTGCTACATATAAGTTTACAAAATGACGTTTGATCAATTGACGTGTGCCATTGTCTGGTTTTCGATCATCATCACGACTAAACATCTTAATAATCTAACTATACTGACCAGATTGGCAGTCATTACTTCTTGATAAAATAACACCTTTGGTAACTTTGACCCATGTTACTACAACAACATACGGAGTGTCCCTTTAAAGTATTGATACTGCTGGGATAGCTGTGATATATGTAATAATGCAACCAATGATTTCAATAATTGAATATTAATTCTGTTGACATTCTTTATGCAGAGACAACTATGATAAGGAAATAAAGGCAAAGGGTCAGAATCAAGGAGGAAAAGGACGTCATAAACAATCTCACCGTAAAAAGCCTGAAAGAGGAACTTACGTTCCTCCATTTTCAAGGAAAAAAAACTTGGGTAATGCTCCTGAAACCTCACAACCAGGTAAGAATTTGGAGATATTGTTTGAATATTTGTAATTGTAACTTACTTTGGTTCAATGTATTTTCTAGAAGAAGGTGTAGCTACTTCTAAAAGACCAAAATTGGTGATTTATTTTTATGTGTAAATGAGAAATTCATGTGACAAAAAAATTCAAACTATAGTGCTTTGTTCAGAAAACTTTCAGCCAATGTTTTGTTTTCGACCAAAATGTTTTAATTATTAACATGATAACAATGATGTTTGTTTTTTTTAATAGGAGAACGAACCAACAGAGATGAACTATTTATCTTGGAGTTTGAAGATAGAGATGGGCATATATTCAAAAGAAGTGTGTATGAGGTAAAGTCTTTTCTATTAATTGAAAGTGAAAAATGATAGGTACGTCAGTTCATTCACATTTCTTTTTCAAATTATTTGTTTGTTTCCTTTCATACTCATGAGACCTTTACCACCTTTATAATTGGATTCTTACAGTCTTCTAATCTGAAACCATTTACAAAGTAATTATTTGTGATAAATTTTCCTCTTTTTATCTGGTATTTATCTACCGGTAGTTAAATGTTATCTATTTAGAATGAAATTTATCTAATTCAACATGTGTAATGAAAATTTAAGAAAAAGACAACTGTGTTTATTATTATTTAAAGATTTATCAATCAAAGTCTCCATAATCTCCTTTTTTTTTGACAGAACGACAATCCTAAACATATAGCAAAAGTAATTGGCCATGATCGACATCTTTCACCCCCATACATCACTGCGCTTGCTCAACGGATTGCTGAGGAGATGGAAAGACGTAGTGGATCGGATAATAACAGTGATACATAGCAAACTCAACATTGTCTCTAGTCACTGCCAAGTGTGTGATAGCTATAATGTCTGTCAACTTTCCACCTAGTAAACTGCCATTGGAATCATGTAAGACTGACCTTGGACTGGTAAAAATCATCTCAATTCATCTCTAAGTCAACAATGTTTTCATTGAATGATTTATGATTTTATGATCAGCACCTGTGAGATGACAGTTTTACTAGATGGAATGTCAGACACATAACATTATAGTTAGGTTTCAACTAGATTTAGGCACTGCCCATATCAACATACATCAACCTGGAGAGTATTACATCTAAACCAAAGATCAGTCGTCTTACCTGAAAATTCATTAAATTAAAAAAATATATACATATATATATATTAAAGTAACATATGTTTTAATGTTTTATAGATGAATTTATTTTAGGAGTAATTTCATTGAGAATGCATAAAATATTTTAAGTTTTATATGAGTTCAGGGGTATGAAAGTTTCGTATTCATAAGGAATATTTTATTTATATTTGTTGATGATTTTACTTAATTTACTGATTTTACTGGAGAACTATAAAGTACATTTTTGTATTGATAACTTCTGGTGATGACCTGTCTCATTTGTGAATTATTGGTTGTACAGTATATTGAATGTGCTTTAACATGCTACATTTTGTTATTTGTTATCCACATTTGACTGTTTAATTGTATAGATTGACTTTGGATGTTGTAAGTTGGTATTGATACTAATCATATAGGAAATAGTATCTTGAGTGTGTACATTTGTCTGAGTGCATGATTTTTGACATTGTATTGTTTGGAAGATTTTCATACATTTCAATCATTATCAAAAACCATGAAATAACCCCACATTCAATACATGACATTGTTGCAATTTGACAAACATAGAAGAATGGTAGTGAAAGTATATTTAAAGTGACATAAAGGATTTTTCATATAAGTTTATTTGCCTTTGTTATATTCCAAATTACTGTATGTGCTGATTTAACTTCAAATCATCACGTTCTGCTTGCAATATCCCAAATGTCAAATGTTATGAACAGTTATGTTTGTACTGGTATCTCTCTAAAACACTATGGTGTGATTTGGCCACTGGTGACTGTATTTTTCTGCACTAAACTGGTATAGAGCAAGCCTATGGAAAGGAATCTAACAAACAAGTTTGCATCCCGGAAGATGTGCAAATTTTATTCCTCGGAATGTGGTCGTTACTCTCCACTATATCACCCATGGGAAATTTCATCAGAGAAATCTGTACTCAAATTACCCGCTCTTGGCCGGCGTGAGTCAATCAAACCGCTACGCAGCTTGGACCTGCGAGCCAATGACAATTCATATCACTTTGTTGCAAAGCATGCGAGGTCATTTTGTTAGCCATCCGTCACCGGTTATCTCCCTTGACCATTTCCGTCTTATCTTATTGAGTATTTTCTTTGGTTACTGACTTCGTCACGCCGACCAAGGGCGGGTAATTTGAGTACAGATTCTCCTGATAAGGTTTCCCATGGGTGATATAGTGGAGAGTAACGGAGCATATATAAAACCATGGGTAACCGAGGATGATTTTTCATTGGCTTATAAACAGTTTAAAAGTTGAACTGTTGAAAATACTGTCAACAAAATCTGGTATGTATACCCCTTATCAATGCTAATGGCTGCCATACTGCCGAAGCGGCGTTAAACAATAACTCTCTCACTTTTATCGCTGAACTTGCACTTTTTTAACCCTTTATAAGTTGGTGAACAAATACATGCTTGAATCTATTTCTTAACTTTGAAATATAGATGTTATCCTTTCTGTCAGGTTTTGTGTTTTGGGGAATATTTGCCAGGCACTTTACCTAGTTCAGTCCAATCAAAATGTTTATACTCTCTTTTTTAAGTATGAAAGCTATCTTAATTTTGTAACTTATTGTTATGAGACATTGTCCATCTTTTAAACTTACCATTTTTTAATTCAATCAATGTTTTTATCAACATGTTTTTTTTAATGATCAGTCTCTTCATCTATGTTTTGGAATTCAAGCTAAACCAAAATATAGTAAGCAATTCCATGACATATTTATAACAAATAGGTTGTGGTTGACGTCAGCAGCAAATAATAGGATATGTTTTTCAATATATTTCATGTTTTCATAGGGATTTTTTCATTTAAGTAATTATCAAGTTAATGATAGTTATAATAACTAATTACACAAGTTCATTTATTGGAGATAATATGCACAGGTTGCAACATCATCTTCAGAATTATGAAAGAAGTAATTGGTATATTATTTTGGTTTCCACAATTTCTTCCACAATCTGTCAAATCACTTCATCAGTAAATGAGAGTTTTTACTTATGAAGATATGGAATATTTACAAATTGTTTCTTCGCAGATTTACACATACTCTTCTGGTGATGGTTTACTGTAGATTTCAACCAGTGCATTCGGTTATACCCTAGCTATTAACATGTTCACATTTCCTCTGTAACTTTCCATGTAGCATTGAAATGGCTATTGAAGGATTTGACCAACCAAGGCCCTCTTTTACTGAGAATTTTAAAGTTTACAATTCATCTTTGCATCATTGTTTGCTTTATGAAATGATTAGCAGTATTTTTCTTTTAATATTTTACTGTTTTAGGTCTTGATTTGTGCAAACATTTATTAATCTTATTTCATAAAAGTAGCATAAGATGTTAAAAACCTGTACAGCCTTCAGTAAATGCATTTTCAGCTGCTGTAAATAGGCTTCCACGGCAGTATTTCATAGTTTCTTAAACTTGGAATGGAGCAAATATTTTCTTAGTTTGTGGAATCCATACATTTTGAAAATAAATTTCACATCAAATGTTGTAGTTTCCTGATTTCAATAAATATTGTTGGCAGATCCATGCAACATTCTATTTTGATTAAACTGTTATAGCCATGTATGAAACAAGAAGAAAGTGAGCATGGCTCACATACCCCCGCCATCTTTCCATTGAGCATCATAGATGTCTTATTTACGCCAGACAAAATAACAAGTTTGGGTTGATAATGTTCAATAGGTCATATAACTACTGTGCATGCAAATAGGACGTGCACTTCTTTCGGTTTCTGCACATACATAATGATGTTACTTGATTTTAATTGGAAACTAGTAAATATGATATGTTTGGCGATTTGGGATGAATATGCAAGCTAAGTGAATTTGTTTGTATTGTAAAAAACACATATGGTGAGTTGGAACGTATTAAAGCCAAATACAATTTTATGAAACACAATGGATGCACCTTTAAGTTTCATTCAGCTAGATGTAATAGTTTCAGAGAAAACTTGGCCCCATTGGAGCATCACAGCGATTTTGTTACTAAGTTCAATTTCGGATTCAAGGACCATAACTCTGTAAACAAGAAGTTGTCAATAAGGTGACATGATCCCCTGCCGCAAATTGATACTTCAAAATTGAAAAATAATGTCAAGTTCAACAAAATCGACTGTCGAACATGTCGAAAAATTCAAAGTTCCACAGTGACCTTGAGAATACTGTGAAGGTCACCAAAATCTAATCAGCCCTTTGTCTTCCCTAGGAGGTGCTTTGTGTAAGATATGATGAAATTCTAGTGAATGGTTCTTGAAATATCCTCCTGACAAGCTTTACATGTACAATATCATGTCGAAAAATTCAAAGTTCCAAATTGACCTTGAGAATAATGTCAAGGTCACCAAAATCTAATCCGCCCGTCGTCTTTCCTTGGAGAAGCAATATGTAAGATATGAAGAGAATCCAGTGAATGGTTCTTGAGATATCCCACTGACAAGGATTAAATGACAAAGTCTCATTGTGACCTTGAAATGAAGGTCAAGGTCACAAACCTCTGTAGGAACATTACTCTCCCTATGATGAACCCATATGCAAAATATGAAAAGAATCCAGTGAACAGTATTAAAGTTAATCCATTTCACGCTAAACGGTCGGCGGGGGATACAAATAATATTTCAGAACTGGTTTTCGACCTTGATAAAGAGTATGGTCATGAGTACTCACAACCAAAATTTCATTCACCTAGGTTTAATAGTTTTCGAGAAAACTTACTAAGTCCAAAAAGTGACGTTTCCATGGAAACGACAAAAACTTAAAATCTCAGAAAACTGAAAATTGTCTGTGTGCAATGGGAAGAACATGGTTAACAACTGTACAGAACTTGGTTGATGTACCTTGGGAAAATTGACCGGACGGGGGTATAAAAAGGCCTATCCACCTGCCCAGAACCTTTTCAAGCTTATTTCATACACTGGTTATAGAAAGAAATACAGATTGAGGCTGAAGGTATTCCACATCCGGTCATTCTATGTTTAAAGTGATTGTGTCATATTCTCTTCTAACATTTGCATCGTTTTTGCATATCTGAAGTGTCCAACTTTGGATTGACCTCCCTCTCCTTGTTTTTTCACAAAATTTGTGATGTAAAAAACATGGAATTTCTCGAAACATGCAATGAAAATAGAAAATGTCGTCATGTAATGACTTCATCGGAAAGAGAAAGCAGCTGGACTCAATATCAGTGTTGCGGGTTCCATTTTGCCCAATAATTAGCAGTCCCGACTTAGTTGGGGCTGCTATAAGTTTTTGCGCAGTTTCCGTCGCAAAAACTTTTTTCCTAGAAGATTTTGAGAACTCATATACATAACTTCTTACTTATTAAACCTAAATTAAGTGCCATTACGCTATTTGATGTCATATAATATCGTTATTCCAATCCAATATAAACTACGTATTGGCTTTTGCCTTTGGATATTGGTGTTGATAATGTGCATATTGGCGTCCTAGTTGCGAATATTGGTGTCCCAGTTTAGATTACCGGCGTTCTCGTTTGGATATTGGCGCCCCAAATCGTTACAACACATGACAGGTCACAAGCTTACATCACTTGTTTCTTAACGAAATGAAAAAAAAACAAAATCAGTCCATAACAGTTTTATTACATTTGAATTATATTTGGATATGCAGCTTACAGGCATAATATTTTAATGTTATAAGCACTTGTCAAATACAGTATTTCACTTCATTTTGAATGTGATTCCGGCACCATTTTAGTCCACATCAAGTTGCATGCCGGAGTGGTTGTCTGACGACGCGGTGCACATAGGAATTTATAGCCTGGGTTGTGTGTCTGGGTTTGCTGCCGTGCATGTTGCTGCTGTTGCAGCATTCCTTCTCTGTACTGCGTCGTCCACGAGCTTCAACATGTCAGAAATGGCCCTCTTATACCTGGAATGTAAAAACACACAATCAGTTTAATCATGTAAATGCTATAATGCTATAGTACATACTCAGAGAATCGTGTATTTTCACATTAAAACAGTTGTTATTCATATCATCTTCCTCTTCATATACCACTTCTAAATGGCTTTAAAAGACTCATAGAAATGCTACCTCTGGAACATTTTGAAGACAGCAGTTATTTAAATGAAACGTATTGTGCTAAGTTAATGACATGTTATCTACATATGGAAACAAGTTAAGCACCCCCAATATTAAAAACTAAAATGTGATGCTTTGTGAGCGTTACGATAATCTGAGTGAATTAATCACTCTCGACATAAGAACATTAGACTTTGTGATAGATGTCTTCAAAGAAAATGACTCAAGTTGACAATTTAAACAATAAGGACTGAAATTGTAATGGTAGGCCTACTGATTTTTTTTACCAAAACATAACACTTATTCTTGTTCCTAAATTACGTAATACCATTGAGGTTTAAGTTATCAAATCATAATTTTTTCTACCAAGTTCACTTTCATACATTAAAACATCTTTAATCTTGCAAAATAAAGAAGTTACTCATTGGGGAAATGTCCTTTTTTCAACAATTATTGACAACTATTGTTAAAAACGCATTTAATTTTTTAATGCTTTTAAAAATCATTTCAAGTTCCAAACGTTAATTAAACTCTTTTCTTTGTTTTAGAGAGGTCATTGCAGTTAACAATGACAAGGTTTTGTCAGTCGGCAACATTTACTGAAATTGTCTTTTTCAAAATATTTGATTTTGAAGGTTCATAGTCTTGTTACTAGTGACTTTGACTAAAAGGCAGATATAGTAAAGTTTGACCAGTGGACTTGAAAGAATGGAATAACCCACATTACAGCAACCAATATTCAGTTCATTTCTCAGTATATACAACATAACTTGTTTCTCGAGACCAAAGAAAGCGAAACGTTGTCTGAATTAATTTAACTTTCTAAAACGGCTAGATTATGATGCTCTTTTTTTCATATGGTTACTTTTACTGATACATAGTCTTCTTTCTTATCAGACAACCTTTGCTGGCGAAAATACGTGGAGGTACTTAACCCTTTTTCACTTTATAACGCTATCCAGTATAATGTAATCTTAGAATAGCTTTAAATCATATCTCAATATCGTTTTAAATAAAACTAAGTGTCAAAACAAATGAAACCATATTAAATACTAAATTGATTAAATGTTGCTGTTATAACATTATTGTAAGAAACAGTCTATCTGGTAACAATAGTAACGAAGATTTAATTACTTTTCTGTTACAAGATGCTCTTGTTAGACACAATGTCGTATTTCTTTAAGAGATTAAGGGTCTAGTTGTGTTATTCTAGACTGATAACGTTTCATTACCTGAGAGATGTATTTGATGTGTAGACGCACAGGACATCTGGTTGGATTTCCATGTTACAGCTGACAGTGACGACTTTGGGATTGTATTCTATTTTCTAACTAACCGCACATAGATCATCATTAGAAAGATTAGTTCCCAAATTAATCTGTGTTCCCACTTCTTGTGAAGCGACACAAAAATCATGAGACAAAATGTTGCCTACATTCTATGATGGAGATTCATGCATCCGTCATGATCAAAGCTGTATGACCGAGTGACAGGAATATCAGTGAAATGCGATGTTTTATACCTCTCCAATACCCACACAAATCATGCATATCGTGAGTTGTAAATAGGACGCAAATATCCATGGCATGCAAGCTCACAACTTCTCCTTGCACGGACATTGAAATGCATGCGCAATATGTAGGACGCCAATATCAACCCTTCAGTTGCATCACAAACTAGCACGCCAATACTTAACGAATTTAGGTTTAAGTGGAATAAACTCCTCAAACTCGCCAATATTTGTGGGTCGGGTATCATCGTCGGCCTAACGGCCTCCGACGACACACGACCCGCAAATATCGGCGAGTTTTCGGAGTTTATTCCTTACAAATTTTTGTAAACACGATAATTTGAAAAATATTTGTGCCATCAGGCTCTTATTTGGTGTATGTAAATTATGGAGAAAAGTCAAGATTTGGAAAGGTTTTCGCTAACATCCGTCAAAGGTCAAGGTCACAGCGAGGGCACGACTTAAGCATGCTTTTGCGAAAATGTCTTATTTCAACTATTAACATTTTGAATCATTACATGATTGTTATACACAATGAAAAGTGATCACTAAATGTGTGACCTTTAAATTTGAATTTTAAAGGTCAAGGTCACGAAATAGGGTCAGGGTCACCAGTTCTGAAATCACAAAATAACTTTTTTCCAAGAAGGTATTAACACCTCATATACATAGCTTCTTTCTTAAAAACCTGGTGAATGATTTTGACATGTTCACATTCAAGGTCAAGAGTTCTGAAATCACTACAAAAATCCTTGTAAACACTATAACTTCAAAAACTTGTGTGCTATCAAGCTCTTACTTGATATATATCAACTATGGAGAAAGACCAAGATTTGAAAAGGTTTTAGCTAAAATCTGTCAAAGGTCAAGGTCACAACTTAAGCATGCTTTTGTGAATATGTCTTATTTTTACTATGAACAGTTTGAGTCACTGCACGATTGTTATGCACAATGAAAAGTGATCATTTATGGTGTGACCTTGAAGGTCAAAGGTCAAGGTCACGTTAATCCTTTCCTCCAATTTTGAAATCAGAAATAGGTTTTAAGAACAAACTTGTGAAAAGTGACCCCAGTGATGATTCAACTTGTTAGTAATAACTCAAATAGTGAAAAAAACATTAAAAAAAAAAAATTCCAATTTTATTGATGCTGAGACGAAGGCGGAACAGGGAAAGGTGATACCCTAAGTTTCGGGGCTGCTCTGCTTTTGCCGTGTCCCGCACACTCATCTAGTCTGTTGTAAAATTTTCCATTTATTGTTCAAAGAATTACACTTACAAGTTACAGTATTATGAATTTTTCAACATTACAAATTTGAGTGTCGAAATGAGACAATCACGAAAGAATCTGTTGTTCCCATCTGAGGATCTATTACTCGTGATTATTCAGGAGACTGAACAAAATGTATTAATATGAAGAAGACAAACAATGAAACTGAAGCCCAGTCAAGTTTGGCAGTGAGCCTGAAAAACAATAAATCAACAAGAATTATGGCAAAGTATTTTATTATAAAAACATGTTCAATGCATCTCTAAATGGATATAAAATGAAAGATTATACACCTTGTATATTGCAGTTATATGAAACAATGATTTTAATATTGCCAAGAATATGTCTGTAACAGTTGAGGAGAAAGTTATGACTGAAAAATAATAGGGTTTTTTTTCTTCTAACTTTAAATATCATCTTCCTTTCTCTCCACAAAACTAGGCTTCAATTATGTTCTAATAATAATACAACAGTTGATAGTAAGGAATGCAAAAAAACAATGACTTCTAAACTTTCAAAGCAAATCTTTCATACAACAGGTTCAAAAAAAAATCTAAACTCATCTTTACATCATGTTTCAAGAATTTTAGTTTCTTATTGATATGAGATTTTCAATAAATAAATAAAACCATTGGTGAATGTATAAGAAATATAGTAGAATTAATTTCATATTGCTTATCAATATTTGAATATAGGATTTTAACAGAAATTGTTATGAACTAAAATAAAACAATAAACTAAACTAAAAATGAAACTAAAAGTTTGTCCATACCATGAACAATAGCTAACTAAAATAAATAATGTAATTGTAACTTCTGTATACCTTTCTCAAGATAGAATTTAGAAACCAAATTTTATGCACAACACATTCAGTTGTAAATGCAACAGATACAACAGTTTTTAACTTTATTTTCACAATAGAGAGAATTCAGTAAAGGTCATTATTTCAAACATTTGCAAACTATATAAAATCTTATAATGAAGGTTGCATTGAAAGAAATGATCACCCATAAACCTCCATTGTTTTATCATCAATTTCTAGAATGCTACTATGACAACTATTAAATGCATTATTTTAAGTTTTTGAGTATCTTAGCGAGAAACAAATATACAGCCAGTTGCTTTGTAGCTATCATCTAAATGTTGAAAATTTACATCTGAAATAAAAGTTATGGGTATTCTATTTCACTTTTAAACATTATAGTTCACATTTATCCACATTGGTCAAATGCACATCTACATAAAATTTCAGCATTCTCCTGCTTTTAATTGTTAGGATGGAAGTAATAAACAGCACTACAGATCTCTATGACTGGCACATAGGAATTAAATACTTAAACAAATTCACACTTTTGCTTTCATAACTCATACATCATTTAAAATGCCTTTCAAAAAAGGTTGAAGGTCAATAAAAGCGTCTATCAATACGCTTGAAAGACGACAAAGGAAAAATGGCAATGTCATTATCCCATCTGGCCTGATGAGCAAACAAAAAAAGATTCCCAATGTTTTGATCTACAAGTGATTTTATGCTCTGAGGTACCTGTTGCAGACATGATTATTTCCTCCAAATACAGAGAATCTTTACCAATTTCCTCATGACCAACAGAGCAGTATTACATTAAGAAACTTGGGGCTTCAGGGCAATATTCCCCTTGACTGTTACAAAAGGAGCATGTATTTTCTGACAAGTGTTTTTTTCTTTACTAAAATGTTGACGTCACAAAATAGTATACACATTCTGTATGCTGCGCATTGATGTTTTGGTGGGCATGGTACGTAAATATGATTGAATCCCACTGACTCTTAGCCTTGATACATCGGTGACTCAGACACAATTTCTTTGCCATAGTGGAAATATCAATCTACTTCAAACTTGAAATAATGAAACCCATTCAAACCCATTGGTGACATTTAAACAATACTGGTCAATAAACCCTCAGATCATTAACTAGATAGGATTGCAAACAAGAAGACAAGCTTGCTTGTTTCTTCAGCTGCTGAGTATTTACAGACTATTCAACAGAGGACAGTTTCCTAAGAGCACAATTTAATCAGCTGATTCATATGTACACAAACAAAACATAACTTGTAAATAAAAACATAATTACATGGACATCATTTATACATAATACTGAATGGTGCTTTACTTTTTCTGATGTTAAAATGTCATTTACAATGACAACATATTATTTTGGACAATATTATAGGAAGGTTAGAAGGATTTGCTTTCAAACAAGTCACATGCAGAAATCACTAACCATAACATGAAAAACAAAGATTCATACTCTAAAATACTGTTTAAAAACAACTGTAACCTTTTCTGATCCTTTAACATATGAAGAACCCTGGGAGTTTTTTTAAGAGCCCATCTTCACCATCTAAGGATCTTAAGCAAACTTGACATACTAAGCTGAAATGACTTCTTTTTCATGTATGAAACAATGGCAGTGTTGGAAAGAATGTATGAGACTTCGGTCAATTTTCTTCATTGCATAAGACAGCAAAGTAAGGTGAGAATTCCCTGAGAATGGCAGTGATCTTGAGTCTTCTCTCCAGTTGGCTACAGGAAGAAGAGTCTGTCTGACAACAGCTCGCTTGGTGCCTTGTGAATACTCTGTCCCACTAGGTAGGCAAGCTTGTGTGCATACTGAAAATACAATAATGTCAATGATAATCTACCGGTAATTATAATATAATTTAATATTGACATCAAAATTCTAAATAAAAACTTGACTGTTGACCATACAAAGTAAATTGTTACAGATTTAACAATTTACAGTGCTATGCTGCATTTTGTCAGTTTTCCTGTGTCTGCACAGCAGTGTTTTGGTAGTGCAACGAAAATACTTTGGTACAGAAAATATGACAAACTGCGGCATGACATAAATAACCAGTGATGAAGACTGATACAAGATTTGCCTTGGAGGGGAAGATGATGTTTCAAATTAATGTGATTTTTTTGCTTCCAATGATATTAAAAATTTTCTTCAAAAGTTGCAAGTCTTTAGAACATTTTGAAATATAATCCAATTTTATTTAATTTGAATTAGCTGTCTATGCTGCATCTTGCTGTACTTACGACTATCTAGGTGCTAAATGAGCTTTGAAAATATGGGCACAGGAGCTGCTCGTTGCAAGAGCAGTGTACCCTCTCAGTTATTTTTTTTAAGGAGAATTCAAACCCAATAGAATAATAATTTTTGTGTATTATGCTCAAATTAAGAGTGTATAAGGACTTTTACAAAACCAGTGCAAAACTCATTCTCGCAATAAAAAATTCACATTCTTTTTGTTAAAGTCAATGATACCCATCTTCCGCACGCATAGGGCCATATATGCATACTGACCCTTGCGACAACTCTAAGGGATTTCTGAGACAGGAAGTAACATGACTATTGAGTTATGGTGTAGACCAATCAATTGCGCGTTTACAAATCACGCTCAGACATGTTGGGTGAACGTTTCTTCTTTTAATTCTTTTAACCCGTACTACGCTGATTACGCTTGATTAATTAGTGATAAAACTAAATCCCAACGTGCGGGTAAATGAAACAAACCACAATTTATTCAAGATCTGATAATAGCTCTCTTGTTTAATTTTCCCATTAAAATTGAAATTGTTTTGAAACTTATATTATGCAAATGAGCTTAACATCCAAGATGAAAAATCCCAAAGTATTATAAGCAATTTGTAAAGCTGTCGGTGCATTACCAACTTTTGGATCGATTGGGTTGGTAACGACCGATTTTATTGGTCAAAAGAGGGGATGTAAATCTCTTTGGCCGATAGGTGGCGCCGAGCCTGGCTCAGAAATCCCTGCGAGCTGTCGCAAGGGTCAGTATGCATTTTCTGTAAGTGCATATATGGCCTGATGTGTGCGGAAGATGTATGATACCCTTCCTTGGAAAATAATCTCTTTATGCAAACCTGACAAGGTGCCGGCACTCTGACAGTTCCAGGCCAGTTGTAGTACAGGTGAGTCATCTTGTAGGCCAACCTCTGGTGGTGGTCTGTCTTCATGCTTGTGCCGTCGTGCACGATGATGTAGTGCGTGGGAGACACTGCCCCTTGACGAACATGTTGGGACACAAGGAAAAAGTCATACCTGAAAACAAGAGGTTTCATTGTCTTTCCAGAGCATTTAAAGTCCTAATAAAATACTAATTATACCTTCTTAGGCTTCTTATACCCTTTGCAGTGATAAATTTACAAATATGACTTACAGAGTCCAAGGAGTCGCTACCACAAGCTGTTTTGAGTCCCAGCAGAAAACAAGATGTGTTTGTTAAACACAGATGCCCCCGGATATACCAAAGTTATGGCCAAGGTTAAAGTTTTCTGAAAATGTCAACTGCGGCAAGGAATAGGTCACAAGGTCAAATATGATGACCTCATCTGAAGGTCTCATCACACAGTATGCACATGACAAGTTTGAAAGCCCTAGCTCTGAGCAATCCAAAGTTATGGCCAAGGTTAAAGTTTTCTTAAAATATCCACTGCGGCAAGGTCAAGGTCACAAGGTCAAATATGATGACTTCATCTGAAAGGTCTCATCACAAGGTATGCACATGACACGTATTAAAGCCCTATCTCTGAGCAATCTTAAGTTATGGCCAAGGTTAAACTTTTCCGAAAATGTCCACTGCGGCAAGGTCAAGGTCACAAGGTCAAATATGATGACCTCATCTGAAAGGTCTCATCACAAGGTATGCATATGCCAAGTATGAAAGCCCTAGCTCTGAGCAATCGAAAGTTATGGCCAAGGTTAAAGTTTTTGTGGACAAACACAGACAGACAGACGGACAGGTGAAAAACAAAAACGCCGCTTTCAAGAGTATTTCACTTATATCACGGCTGCTAGTATTATGGCAGGGAGAAAGCCCGCATCGCCATGTGGCTAACACACAGACAGACAGACAGACGAAAAACAATATGCCCCTGGAATCTCCGATTCGGGGGCATAAAAAGAGAGTCCCTCAATGAGTAAGCAAACACTAGATAAAAACCAGTCCAGGGGACTCAGTTTTTCCAGACTGGCTGAATAACAGAAATAGAACTGGTAACAAAGGAAGTTATCAGGGTTTAGCCAGAGGAGCAATCATAAGGACAATCTGAAATGTTCCCCATCTAGGAAAGTTTAAATTGTTCAAACTGTCAGATCATCATTACACATTCAAAGGGAATCTAACATGGGATCTTAAACTTCAGTTTTGTTAATATCTAAAGGAATACATGAATGAAAGAATTAAAGGAAATGATAAATTGTTTCAAATTTACCATTCTCTCCTGGTAACGGTATGGTCCATCACACTGCCAGGTGGAGGATTGTCCACTTCACCTCTTCCGCCCTTAAATCAAGTATGTAAATGGTAAATGTCTTGCATGAATATTTCTTTTAAACTTTTATTTCATTTTAATTATCATTTGATCTTTGATTAGTTACAGAAGCAATCTATATTAACAGATTGGACAAACCTTTGATTTTTTTTTTTTATCGCAATGGGCTCTGTAGCTAATCAAGTATTTCATTAATCAATATAAGGACTAACCTATCAAATAATCACCAAAATTATAATCCACAGTGATCAAACTGTGTCAACACAAAATTTAATAAATGCAGACCTTTACATTCTAAGGAAGAAGTAACAAAGAGATAGTACGGTATATCAAAAGCATGTGTAATCTTTCATAAAGATTGATCATAAACTGTGGGAAGAGTTAATTTCAGAACACAGGTACTGTCAGTCTGAAATAGGAAAGCCAACGGCCATAACTCAATGATATCATAATATCAGAAGCTGAATACTCCGATAAATAGCATATGTGTATCACTGTATGAATCCAAAGCATTGTTAAATTTTCAAAACAGTTGATCAAAATAGAGCCATTGGCTATGTAGGTCATAAGGCTTATGAATGATACATATGCACACCTCTGTGAAATCTACAGTTTTCATCTGCTAGTTTTCAAAACTTTACACAATAATTCTAAAAGTTGACATAATTACCCTAAGGAAGATCCTTGTGTTGATTCTCTTCTGCACCACAACGACAACAAGCTCTGGATCATAGTCCTGAAAGTGAGTGAAGCAGGTAGCCAGTTGTTTGACTTCATGTTCCGCAACAACCTTCAGCTGGCCATCGCCCACTCCATCTCGGTAGACAATGATTTTCTTTGGCAGCTCATGATTGATCTAAAAGAGAGATTAGGTTTTTAATATTTTGAAAATTGAATCTCTAATGTTAATAATTTGCTAATAAATGTGACAAAAACAACATGATAAAATCGTCAGCAGCTTGACATTAAAAGAGTTTTCAGTAAGTATTCCATATAATACTAACGCAGAAGCTGAAAAACTAGTGTCAAACAATGTTTAAATATGAATCAATTCAAGAATGTCTTAGTTAATAATTAAAAAATTTCATATTGTTCCTTGTCCAGTGGGTAAATGTTCATGGTTAAATATCTTACTTCATGGTACTGCCTCAGAGCAGATATCAGACTGGTTTTGAGTCCATTGACAAGTTCTTCATGGGGTAGCTGGAAGTGGACTCTACTGAACCATCTGGTGCATGACCTGTTCGTACTGGCTACAAATCCAGCAATAGATCGCTTTCCCTTCGTGGCGTCGTGATAGACATCAATGCCGACAACCATCAGGCTTTTCTGAAAATAAAGAGATAATGTAAAGAAGGTTTTGAGACATTCTACACCCTTCTGATAGGTTGAGTGAGTGAGTGAGTTGGGGTTTAACGCCGCTTTCAAGAGTATTTCACTTATATCGCGGCTGCTAGTATTATGGCAGGGAGAAAGCCTGCAACGCCATGTGGCTATGCACTGCAGTGAAACCTGCGAGCAGCGGCTGGAACTAGCCAACCATGGGTGGTACTGCACTGAAATTCAGTGTAGCATTGCACCCAAACCTTACTGCGTGAAGAACAGTTCTCTACTGCAGACAAAGTTGCCGTGCCCCTGGCGGGATTCGAACTCGGAACCTCTTGATCTGAAGCCGAACGCGCTAACCACTGCGCTATCCTGCCCCCCTGATAGATTGAAAGTTGTTTGAATTCTAAGCTTCTGAAATTAAGAAAGGGCTCTCTATGTGGTTTTGATAAAAACGGTTTGAAAATTTTATAAATATTTGAAACAACAATTATAAAAAGACCAGACCCCAATAAATCATAATAAATCTATGCAATCATATATATGCCTGAATAATGCCTGTAATTTGATGACCTTTAATATAGAATTCATTTGAAAACGAATTTTATTGAAGATAATTTTCAATTGATCCTCTGTGTAACAGAGCTACCCTAAGTCATTGACTCAATGTTTTAAATGCATCTGATGTTCTGTCATGAGTTATGACAGAACATCAGATGCATTTATAACATTTAATACATCATCAAGTCAAGCAATACATTGCAGGTACATAATGTCAGCACGGCCCAACATACAGACATTGTAAGTTCAGAGAACGAAGCTGTTGTAATGACTCTTGAGAGTCACAAGGACTCTAAAGAGTTGCAGAGACCAAGTCTGTCAGTCCACTGAATACTTGAGTCTTATATACACCAAACTTAATGAACCAGTCACAACCAAATGAACTCCAGGTTCTCCATCTTGGTATTGTTCTGGTCGTAAACATTTTGTTTGTCACATCTCCCAGACAATTTGGTGACAAACTATTGGTTGGTCCTGGATCAACATATCATATGGCTGTCATTATCATACAGTTCATAAGTTTATTAAGAGTATCTCGTGGTTGGATCAGCACGACACAGTGTTTGCCATTCTGATAGTTTATAAGTTATGTTTTCAGTGGACTACAGTATCAGTGGACTCCAAGTTATTGTATTACCACTCAGCATAGACATGACTATGTTACATTCGCCTCTTTCTTGTTGAGATTATTCGGTAGAATAATCTAAGATTAGTAAACAGTCAAAGCAAACATACACATACATAAAGCTAATCAGTGCCACACAAACACATAGATATATATCAACATATCTAACTACAATACCCACACAGTAATATCACTCAAGGATTTTCAATCAGTGTTTACATTAACGGATTAATGTGTTCTATCAAATGTTCTTGATATACGTTGTTGTATGATTATAATGTCCATGAACTGGTTTCAGTCATTATAATACAGCCAACTCTGTGAAGCAGTGTCAACCCGTAATCATCATGGTGATGTCACTTTGCGTTGTGTAATCAGCTTGGTGAGATAAACGTTGAGAAGGCCTTCCCACTGCATCTCATATCCTGTCCAATGCTTTCAGCGCCATCCTCGCATCACGGTTGCTTTTCTTTCTGCACAGCATCCAGACTTGGTACAGCAGCCTAATCATTGAGGCGTCACTATTTCCTAAGGTCTCACCAGGCTCTCCTCCAGACATAAGAGGTGCAGAGGCTACCCGCTCTCTAACCACCTTACCTGCATGGCTGACATGTGTCAACACTATCTCTCAGTCCAGAGCAACCCAAGAGTGTTTTTCATGTCTTAGCTTTATGGCAAACCAGGGCAAATGCTTCCTACCAATAACTATTGGAACAACCACTATGAGGACTGTCGTTAGGATAAATTTCCAATCTCCTTTGTCACATTTAACTTCAACAGTTTCTACTGTAGATAACTAACGAACAAGTTGACCCATCGGGCGAGATTTCATTCATTACCAGAACTACCACATCTTCAGAAACTATCATGCACCCTAGTTATATCAAGCAACAAGACGAGCATTAAACAAACTCTCATTGTATCTGTACTGATACAAGCAAAAGAATAATGAATACACGACAAACTCAATATGCCTAATCAGTGCCCAATAAACAGTGCTAAATATTTACACTACACTAGTCAAAGTTAATACCCCACTGCTGCCCACATCAAACAGTTCTATTCAAACTCCTGTTAATCCCTACAGAGATCTGAGGCATTAAGATACCTCCCTGACAGAAGTTCAAATTTAACTTTGACCTTTTGCTCCTGAACAGCAGCTTCTACTGCATCAGCCAAAGTTTTTGGGTTGTCCCTCATAACCTTCATTTTAAGATAATCATGTGCTAGCCCGTCAATGAAGAATTTAATTAACTGACGCTCAAAAGCGGGATCTCGTCCTAAGCCCATATATGCATTCTCGCTAAGTTCAACAGTCTTTACCCGAACATTTGTACATTCTCACTATTGTTTTGTTTGAATGTCCTTAGCAACATGAAAGCATGTTGTGCATCAGAAATTTGGGCAAATCTTATAGTTAGTTCTGTTCGTAGGTCCCCCAGGTGGCTCTCGGGTGGTTATTGATATATCTATTGACGAAATTACTTACAGTTCACAAGCTTGCTTGATATGCTATCAATTTTTATCATTAGGCCCAGTCCCTGTCAATACTGCATACTTCTCAATGGACCTGATCCACTCCTTAAAGGAGAATATTAGAGAAAAACTTTGTTTTAACATGTTTAACAGTATTGTTTAAGACAAAGTGTGTCAAAAAAATTATTGAAATGCGACATTTTATGTTGAAACGTTGATAAAACGTTTTCGGTGAGAGTCGTTTTCCGGAAATCCCCGAGAGTTAATCAGGCTGGCAGCAGTCACGTGATATGATGTCAAAGATGCTCTCCCGCGCGCTGAGGCAGTGTATTTTCTACGTTCGTAGTGTTGTTATGGCTTTCTCGGATAGCGTTGATTTTCAACCATCTGACATAAATAACATCCGTCCTTATCAGTATGAACCTATTGTGAATCAACATTGAGTTGAACACCAGGAATCAAGTGAGGATGAGCTTTCAGAAGTAAACAGTAAGAGAGTTGGAATACAGATTCGTACGTAGGGACTGGCAAACTCTAACGTTACTATTTCACAATAAGTAGTGGATTATGCCGTACATTAAATAGTTATTGTCTTCATGTAGATAAAATGAGTGTCAACAACTTATATGTAGTTAATTAAAATACGTTATACTGCTTTATTCGTATATATACTGTACCGCTGAAGTAACCAGTTGCACAGGACAAAATGAACCATCTTAATTCTCGATTATTCAAATCATGTTTGCTTTAAAAAGGTTTTGATTTTAATTATTATTATTTTTTAGATCAAACGTACAAACCACTGTTCAATCCTAACCCTTAACATGCGGGTCCCGGAATTATCCGGGCGGGCTATAAGCGATTCCGAGGTGTCTGTATACGGATCCCGGATCGCTTACTTAGAATAATTCACGGCTGTCTATGTACTTGGCTATCTGCCATACCGGGTCCCGAGTCGATTGTTTCCGCGACTCGCTGCATGAGAATGGCTGTATTTATGCCTCGCAGCCCGCAATGAGAATAAAACTTTCTTCAGTGTCTGGTCAGAACGTCCAGCAAAATTCACACCAATTTGCGTGTGCATTGTTGACCCGTAACGCATCGATAATTAGCTTTACAAAAGGCCAATTTTGTCCTGCTTCGCTCCGATGGCTACACTGCCCGGCGGCTAATTAGCACCTAAGTGTCTGCACTGCCCCGGGGTGAGATAGGCCCGTACAGGCTTATCTGTCTCGCATCCCGCCACATGGGCAGATAGCCTATGCTTATCTGTCTCGCATCTTGCCACATGGGCAGATAGCTTCTAATTACGGGAAGATATTGCGATAAGCTACCTTTCTCTCGCACTTCGTATCATATGAACCAATTGGTTGTTTTCATTTTTTTTATACCAAAATAAAGAGGAAAGAATGGCCTTTATTCCCATATAAAAATCGCAATTGCGCTAACATAACTGAAAATACAGCAATCGCACAGAGATAGCCAACTTTCGCACTTTTGAATTTTGATACATGTGGCGCATTTACCCCAACATGCCTCGGCGCTCTATTTCTAAGAAACTACTTGGGATATTTTCATAATTTTTTTATCAGTATATAGATAAAAGAATTGTCTTCAATTCCATATAAAATACGTGTATTTTCGGCAATAACTTTTGATGCGCCAGGTGTCGCGCAGAAGGTGATATTCGGCTTTGAATAAGTGGCGCTCTTAGCATATACCATCATTACGGGCTTTATAACTTGTGAACCGCAAGTCCGATTTTTATAATTTTTACATCATTGTAAAGAGAAAAACATTGTCTTCAATTCCATGTATAATGCGCATGTTTTCGGGAAGAACTCTGCATGCGCAAAGCGCCGCGCCAAAAGGTATAATTTTCGCACTTCATAACTTTTGAACCGCAAGTCCGATTTTTATAATTTTTACATCATTGTAAAGAGAAAAACATTGTCTTTAATTCCAGATATAATGCGCATGTTTTTGGGAAGAACTATGCATGCGCGAAGAGCCGCAATATTGATGTACGCATAAGTGAAGAAGTATGATAATATATAACTAAAATACTGTTCTTTTGATACGCAAATATAGAGCTTTATAAACGATGAACAACTGTCATGACGGAATTTTGTTTCCAGTTTTGGAAAAAAAAATATAACATAAAAGTGAAAATATATTTGAGTACGTTACCCGCCGCTCGGGGAAAAGCCTTTTCGTGGGAATATTTTCTCAGGAAAATATTTCACTTTTCGGAGTTTCTAAAAATGCGTGAACATTTTTGTTACTGATGCCATTTGCGAAAGGTTTTTATTTCTAAAATTCAAATGCGAGGGCGCACCTTTCCAAACCATTTGAATTGAATTTATTATTTTATCTTTTACATTATTGAATAAAAGACGTTTCATTCAATAAGATTTGAAGAATTATTTATATGTGTAGCGGACTGAACTGAGCAGATGGAGAATTTGATTCCTCACCACTTTTATTACCAAAGTTCTTTTGTATCACAATTACTTTTTTAGGTATTAGTTTTTTCGTGAGCAGGGGAATTTCCGACGGGATTCGCCATGACATAATGAGAAAAAATTCCCATGAATATGGGCGTGGTCCGTCATCTTCGGGACCGACCCACAAGTATAAATATCTACCGGGGGGTGCGCGGACCCCCCCGCTTTTGGTCGCCACCCCCCAAACTTTTTGTGCAAATTATTTTTTTGTTTCTACTTTGAAATAAAGGTTCGTGTCATTCCGAGGTATGAAGGTTTCTGCTATATATGTCGAGAGGGCATGGGAACCCATTCCCAATAGAATCCGGGGTTCGTCCCATAGGATTGTTCCTCGGAGTCTCTCGTTCTCAAAAGAGAACATGGGAAACCTGTCCCGCGATTGAATCCGGGGTCCGCCGCGGAAGACGGGGACGGGAATTCCCGGAGAGCATGGGAGTATGCTCCCATGGGTCCGGGCTCCGCCTCGAGAGACCGCTCCTTGGATGCTCTGCTTCTCGAAAAGAGAAGTCATTCGGCAACTGACAACCCGAGCTTCCCTGACATAGTAGTTTATTTTCCGGGCCTCGCGCCCGGGCTACACGTCGCCGAGGAAATCAGAAAATGGTCCGTTTGACATATGCGTCGGAAAAATCGGCGCGATGTCAGAAGCCGTCGGCGCTTGCGGCGCAGTCGTCCTAGATGCGCCGGGAGGTTCTGAAACTGGCAAATGAACGTCCATGAAGCTCACATTCATTATCTCTGTATGTTTATTGTCTCTAATCACATGTTATATGTTGCATACATCTAACGCATTTTCAATCATTTACAGGTTGAAGCAGAATGCTGCGCGGACGTGGACGCAAGGCCCTGCGACGGCCTAGGACGTTGCATACTAGGACACGCAGCTTTGAAGCCGTTTCAAGCGACGACGACTTCATCAACGAGATCCATGCTGATGAAGCCTCTGATATGGAGTCAACTGACAGTGATGGTAGCAGTGGTTTAGACAGTGATGATGCATATGATCGGGACACTGTAATAGATAGTGAACATGGTGACACAGATGCTCTGAGTGATATAGAGACAGAGATTGCCAGAAAGATTCTAGCCGCCGGTAATTCCACCGAAGAAGACTTTAGTGGTTTTGAGGAGGAGTTTGCCGAAATACCACAATATAATCATGATAATTCACAGACGTTTGATGAGTGGGTGGATGGTCCGCGGCCACGTGTAAACTTGCCTTTCACTGGTCAAACCGGGTTGCGCCAGTTCATAGAACTTCCTGAGAACCCTGAACCTATTGACTTTTTCAATTTGTTTATACATAATGATGACTATGAGGATATGGCAACGGAAACCAATAGATATTTCAAACAAGCAATGGAGGACAAAATTCTAAGACCCCGTTCAAGAATGCAACAGTGGCAAGACACTAATGCAGAAGAGATGAAGGTATTTGTAGCCATGACAATTGCCATGTCATTGGTTGTGCAGAGAAACTTTGCTGATTACTGGTCAACAAGTGATGTTACCTCAACGCCTTTCTTCGCCAAGTGCATGCCCCGAGACAGGTTTTGGCTTCTTATAACCTACCTACACTTGGCTGACAACAGGAGGATGCCGGGCCGTAACACCCCGTGCTTTTCACCAATAAATAAACTGGGACACTTGTATAACCGGATAGTTCACCGTTTTTCAAGAGTGTATAAACCGCATCAAAACATTTCAGTCGACGAGGGCATGGTGCCCTGGAAAGGTAACTTATCTTTCAAAGTTTATCTTCCCGACAAGCCTAAGAAGTATGGGATAAAGGCTTTCATGTTGTGTGACTCGCACAACGGATACGTTTGCAAGTTCAAACTCTACACTGGAAAAACGAATGAACCGGTTTCTGAAGGTGGCAAAACTTATGATGTAGTCATGGACTTGGTGAACGACTACGTTGGACAGGGGCATCACATCTTTATGGACAACTACTATTCGTCCACAAATCTGTACATAAATTTGTGGGAGCGGGGAATAGGTGCCACGGGGACGTTGAGAGCCAATCGAAAGGGACTTCCTGATTCAGTCAAGAAACCTAAAAAGAAAGCCAAGCAAGGGGACATGACAGTTTCTCACAACCATGGCCTACTCGTTCTTCGCTACGAAGATAGAAAATCAGTGCTTCTCATGTCTACTGTTGAAGATACACAACTTGAACAAACAGGGAAGAAGAACCGGGCAACAGGGGAACCAGTTCTCAAGCCGCGCATTGTAACAACGTACAACAAGTACATGGGAGGTGTTGATCGGGCCGACCAGATGTTGTCGTACACGCCGTTCCGAGTGAAGACCCTGAAGTGGTGGAAACGGGTTTGGTTTCACGTTCTCAACGTTGCCATGTTGAACTCTTACATCGTTTATAAAGAATACAGCAAAGATAAACCTCTAAAAACAAGTCGGGAATACAGGAAGGCTTTGGCGCAACATATAGTAACATTTGCGGACAAGGAACAAGTTCCATCACTTTGCAGACGTCCCCGTGGTCGGCCGAGCACGAGCGACGAGAGTGTCACTCGTCTTCATGGACGTCACTTTCCGACGAAGATTGAGCCTGTCGGAAGGAAGAAAAACGTCACAAGGATGTGTGTGGTATGCTCTAAGGCAAAACGCGCCGTCCTCGCAAAACAGATTGAAGAAGGCAATGGGCCAGCAAGGAAGAAAAAACGAGTAGGCAGAGAGTCTTCTTATGAATGTACAGATTGTAATGTTTCTCTGTGCGCCGCACCATGCTTCAAACTGTACCACACCGCCACTGACTATTCCAGGGCTTACATCACTGCCACGGAAAAAGAAAGAAATGAAGAAGGGAATGAAGAAGAAGAAAATTGAAAGTAAAGAGAGCCGAAGTGTGGACAACCAGTATATACACATTATATACATACCTTGTTAGGTCCCTAAAGCTGTTCTGCGCACAACCGCAGGTAAATATTGTGTATATTTGTACGTAAATGCATTGTAATTTCATTGTAATACATGTCATTGCAAATAAAATATTTTTTATTTTATCAAAGAGACAGAGAAAGTGAATGCGAGCTTTCATTGGAAGTTCAGCCAGAACCGCATCATAAAAAACACCCATAAATGCTGAACCGGGTGGCCGATTTTCATAAAACTTACATGGGGTAAAGAGGAAAGATTCGGCTTTGATTCAATATAAAATTTATACATGCGCACGAAAAACTAAAGTTGCGGCACGTGCCCCGATATGCGCGATAGTCAAAAAGTTGCCTCAAAGTACCGAGGGTACCTTCATTTGGCCCGCTATAGCTTCCGAACGAAGTTGCGCATTTTTTTTCTTTTTACATCATCATAAAGAGCAATAAATTGTCTTCAATTCCATGTATCATATGTATATGCGCAGCGAAAAATAAACATGCGGCAAATGATGCGCCAGATGTCGCAAAAAGTTAGTTTTTCAAAAATGAATTTTCTAAGTACTGGGGGTGCCTTCCTTACGCTCTTCATATATTGCGAACCATTTGACGTATTCCAATAATTTTTATATCATTGTAAAGAGGAATAAATTGTCTTCAAGTACATACATGTTTCGCATGCGCGCGAAATAATTTACGATTTTATAAAGCTGGAAATAAAGACAAACTTTACACCGCGCAACATGTATTGCGTTCGCCGCGGTGATTAGTGTATGCTGTGCTCATTAGTACCCATTAGTTCCACGCGCGCTCGGCTCTGGCACCCTCGAGGAGGTCTCGAGGAGGTCTCGAGGAGGTAACGGTACTGTAATTAGCACAGTCCCGGGGGGACCAAGCAGTGCCAGTAACTTGGTGCGCGTCGGGACCATTCACGTGGTACTGTCGGGGTAGCGTCACTCTCCTTTGGTTGGTTATATTTTCTGAACCATAAGTCTTATTCTAATAATTTTTACGTCATTGTAAAGAGGAATAAACTATCTACAAGCACATATAAATTTCGCAATATGCGCGCTCAGGAGTTTTGATTTCATGAAGCTGGAAATAAAGACAAACTTTAGATGACAATAGAATTATAACCATAGGTCGCATTCTAATATTTTTTATATCATTGTAAAGACAAACATCTGGTCTTCAAGTCCATATAAAAAATTCAGTAGCGCGCTCCAAATTCATGATGTTATAAGGCCCGAATTAAAGACAATCTTTACAAAGTAATAGAAAAGTAAAGAAAAATCGTAAAAAAATAATTCAAAGATGCGGGTATAAAGCAACCATTTGTGTACGGGTGCCGCGACTTGAATTTGTATTCAACGCCCGTATATAGCCTGTATTCGCCATGTAGATGCGGTATATTTCGTAAAAACGGTACCGGAATCGCCGCCTGGAAATTCCGCCAGCAGAGCTCGTTAGTGCCTAAGCTCAAACTACTGCTGCGAGCTGCGAGCCTGTAAATTCCGCCACAGGGGCTAAAAAGGGTAAAATATATATACGCAACGTAAGGGCTAATCAAGTAAGATAGACAGTAAGATCTACACATAGCTATGTGAGAGATTTGGTAGTCACGAAAACCGGACTAACACGATAATAAGGAACTCCGATATTAGAAGCCTGTAATAACGTAGTGTAAAGCCCTGATTATACGACGAACTTTGCAGTGCACATATGCAATATTGCTTATGGTAGTAATATTCGCCTGTAAGTAATAGTAAATTTACTTTGCGTTCATGCGTGTTTAATTTCTGTGTAAGAATATTGGATTCCGACTCTTTTAATATATGAATTGGGGATTTCTAAAATATGTCAATTAATATGTATTAGATGTTAACTAAATAAATGACATTAATTTAAATCTGTCAACATTGGTTTGACTTTGTCGCCCTAATTAAAATGAAAATCGAAAAGTCAGATAGATTTCGAAGTTCATCGCGTGCAAGAAGGAGATTATCCTATAAAGACTAGGTGAAAATTTGCTTACGATAGTAAAATATACATTTTTGCAAATGCGTCCATGCGGCGAATTTTGCTCATATGAGCAATTTTTCATATGTGTAACGATTTACTCAAATGCAAACGCTTGCCGTATAAACAGGGCTTACTATTAACCGAGTTGGAGGGGGGGGTCTTTCACTTTGAGTCACTTTCTACGTGTGCTTTCTACTAGTTCTGCCTTGCAGACAGTAATTATTTGATCTTGAGTTGCTAGACAGTTACGTGTTCTCCTATCACAAGTACACAAACCAAGCACCCACAAGGATTGAACACTGAAACTTACTATTTTTTCAATAGTCATTTGTTGTGATATTGTGATCCAACATAGTCGTAGGAAGGGTTCAAAAGTTGGGGCAAGATTTAGAATTTAGTAAGTGGGGGTGGTGGGGTGTAATATAAGCGACAGAAGTCATTTTAGCGTTGAATATCACTATAGTTTTCAAATGATTTATAACCAGGACATATTTTGTGTGTGTCTGACAATGCCATTTGAGCTGCCACGTTGGCCATATTAAATTGAAATTAATCTAATACAGTTATTAGCCAATGACAAATAATTATACAACTGTGTACCAAGTTTCACAGTCAGAGCACGGCCTACACATCCCCATCCTCGGTGGTACCCAGGGTTTTATATATGCTCCGTTATTCTCCGCTGGAGCATACAATACATGTATATAAAACTCTGGGTAACGGAGAATGACACATCCCATAAGAAGGCATTATAAGTTATATCCTTATGAAGGACTGTTAATTACGAGTACTCTAAGACTTACTATCACTTATTTATAAAACTGTTTTAATATAACGGATCAAAATGCTCTGAACATAGTGAGACCGATTCCGGCGGTTTTCTGTCCTTCTTTCCTCTTTGACACTATCCAAACCTTTCGCCACGCTGCATCCGTCTTTTTACTTGAAAATTAAAAAATATGTAGACTTCTGTCCAGACTTTGATGAATTACTGCACACCAACGTTGCACAATATACCATATCAAGTACGAAACTACCCGAAATCTACGTATTCAACCGATTCTTCATCTACTCTAATGCTTTTCCTTTCACTGCGCTAAGGACCAACGCGGGCCGTAGAGCATCTCTGACGTCACAGCCTAAACCTGCCGAAGGCTACCGGCAAATATGCATACGCGCACAGGCAACAGTAAGCGCGGTTGTTATATCGCGTAATTAGTAATTAAACATGGCTTTCCATATTATTTTCGGGGGAATATGTTTTTTAAAGTATATTTTACTATAACAGAATATAAATCTTTACAAATATTCTCCTTTAAAATCCCTTTGCTCAACATTAATGGCTTTATGCTGTTTTTTATGCCTTATGTCCCTATTGCCTTACTTAAATGTCCCAATTGGTCAGTTGCGTTGCTACTCCCTTGATAAATTGCCCTAGTTCTGCCATCTTGTCAAGACTTTTAGTAACAACTCTGTTGGATCACTCACCTGACTTTCGAGAAGTTTGTCACACATTAAGTCCGATCCAGGTCCTTAGTCCTTCTGTTCACAGGAAATCCGGGTCACGGCACCAAATCGCAAGAAACCCCCTTCTTGTAATAGAGCTACCCTCAGTCATTGATTCATGACAGAACATCAGATGCATTTATATATAATACTTCAGTCTTATATACACCAAACTTAATGAACCAGTCACAACCTAACGAACTCCAGGTTCTCCATCTTGGTATTGTTCTGGTCGTAAACATTTTGTTTGTCACATCTCCCAGACAATTAGGTGACAAAATATTGGCTGGTCCTGGATCAACATATCACATGGCTGTCATTATCATACAGTTCATCAGTTTATTAAGAGTATCTTGTTGTTGGACCAGCACGACACAGTGTTTGCCATTCTGATAGTTTATAAGTTATGTATTCAGTGGACTACAGTATCAGTGAACTACAAGTTTTGTATTACCACTCAGCATAGACATGACCATGTTACATTTGGAGCGGTAAGCCCTAAAAGGAACAACAGAAGTTTCGATAACATATAGTTTTTGAGTTATACTATGGAAAAGAAATAAAAGTAAAAAAATGTGGCCATTTTTTATCAAAAAGTATTTGCACCTTAACCAAAAAAAGAAAGCACTGTAGAGCACAGGCTTTGGAGTTCATTAGGATTTGCAAGATTTATTATTCAAGATTTGAAGATCTAAAGCCAAAATTGTCAAGTAATACGATGGTCAACGACTCTGACAAAATGCTTGACTATCAAACAAAATAGCTTACAATTTGCTTCATATCAGCATAAAGGTATTTATGACCCCTGTCAATCCCATGAAATAATCTACCTCATCACTGTACATCACGCTTTCAATTGCTTAACAAAACCCCTCTTCTGGATCCAGCCATGCACAGCACAACGGTTATCACAAAATTACTAAAAAGTAACTTGAGGTCAAACACAGTACAGATTAGTTTGTGAAAGGAGGATCTGGCAACTTTCTTCAGAGGTCAAAAGACTATTTCTACAAAACAAAATAACCATCAAAGACTTGAGATAAATGGTATAACATTCTTGTAGAAGAAGATACAAATTTTTTGGATAGATTAAAAAACTACTCTTATGGAATATTAAAGAGGAGGAGAGAGCCGCCTCTCTCCTCCTCCTTAATTTTACCAAACTCCTGTTGGTTCCGTCATAGTATTCTTCAGAGGATCCTCATGCTGTTAGCCCCACCACACACATATTTTTAGACAGGTCGTCAAGCGCCTCACCAAACATAGTTTAAAAGAATATTAAAGGGACACAACAAAGAGCAGTGAGAGAATAGATCTTACCCAAATCTTCATCAAATGCAAGTATTATGAAAGGGAAGCATTGGTGTAGGATAGGATTGCAAAAAATATAGCAATTGGTTCTGCAGCTCACTAGTTTTTTTAACAACAAGTGTAGAAGCGTGCACAGCTCACAAACCCTGCTTCCAAAAATAGTTTGACTTAATTGAAGATAGGAAAGGCACATATATATGGGAATGACTAATGACTGTGTGTAAAGTTGAATGAATATAGGATGTACAGTTCTAGAGATAACTGTTATATCATGTTTCCAAAGAAAGCGCCAAAAACAAGCAAAACAAGTGTTTGCCACTAACATGGCAATGTCCCCCGCCGGTGACATGGAGTTAGTAAGACACATCATTGAAGCTACTTTATATATTGCATTACTGGTAAAAAGTGCCATGATGATCAGCAAATTTTAAGACTTTGGGTGCTTGGGTTCATGATATATCGTGTTAATAAGAGTTCTAAAAGTGGTCAAAGTGTTGTGGTGACCTTGAAAATAAGGTCAAGGTCACCAAAATGTACTGGTGTCTGTGTCATCCCCCAATGTAGGCTGACACCAAATTTTAACACTTTGGATGCAACACTTCGTGAGATATCGCGTTAACAGGAGTTCAAAAAGTGGTCAGTGTAGAGGTGACCTTGAAAATAAGGTCAAGGTCACCAAATCGACTGGTGTCTGCGTCATCCTCCAATGTAGGCTGACACCAAATTTGAAAACATTTTGTCCAAACTGTCATGATATATCGCGTAAGCAAGAGTTTGAAAAGTGTGGTGACCTTGAAAATAAGGTCAAGGTCACCAAAATGTACTGGTGTGTGTGTCATCCCCCAATGTAGGCTGACACCTAATCTGAAGACTTTGGATGCAACACTTCATGCGATATCGCGTTAACAGGAGTTCAAAAAGTGGTCAAAGTGTAGAGGTGACCTTGAAAATAAGGTCAAGGTCACCATATCGACTGGTGTCTGCGTCATCCTCCAATGTAGACTGACACCAAATTTGAAAACATTTGGTCCAACCGGTCATGGTATATCGCGTAAGCACGAGTTTGAAAAGTGGTCAAAGTGTCGCGGTGACCTTGAAAGTAAGGTCAAGGTCACCAAAATCAACTGGTGTCTGTGTCTTTCCCCAATGTAGGCTGACAAATAATTTGTAGACTTTGGATGCAATGTTTCATGAGATATCGCCTTAACAAGAGTTCAAAGAGGGGTCAAAGTGTTGTGTTGACCTTGAAAATATGGCCAATGTCACCAAAATTGACTGGTGTCTGCGTCTTCCCAAAATGTAGGCAGACACCAAATTTGAAGACTTTGGATGCAACGCTTCATGAGATATCCCGTAAACAAGAGTTCAAAAAGTGGTCAAAGTGTCTTGGTGACCTTGAAAATAAGGCCAAGGTCACCAAAATTGACTGGTGTCTGCATCTTCCCACAATGTAGGCAGACATCAAATTTGAAGACTTTGGATGGAACGCTTCATAAGATATCGCGTAAACAAGAAATGTGACGTACGGACGCCGCTGAATACATAGTCCCCCGTTCCGCGTTGCGGCAGGGGACAAAAAGTGAGCGTGGCTCACTAACACCCCCGACTGTTAAAGTTTGACATTTCTATTTTACTTATAGTGAGAGGTGAGGACCTAAGGATTGATAAGCTATGAAATGTAATTGCTAAGATTAAAGTGTTTGTGAAAAGGGTAGGACAAGTCTCTTAAAAGTAAAAGTAGGAATAATAGTAACTTGAATAGGTAGTGGTAACATAACACACTACTGCCATTACCACTGACTTCAACTTTATTTTGGAAATTAATTCATCATAATGATTCATTCGAGTGACTTGAAACAACAGGTACATGGAAGCACACCCCTGAGGGATATACAGCAGTTTATGGTTGACAGGAAAGAAAATTTTACTTTTTCCAAAATATAACCAGTGGAAATATAAAATAGTAAAATTACAAGAACACAGAAGTAGCTTTTGATGAAAGTTACATGAAAAAGAAAATGATAAAGTCAACAAATCACAACGCAGATGTATCTTCATTCATTTTAGCTCTGAATATGACGAAGTAAAACAATACAAAAAATCACCAAAAATTAAAAAAATCACCGAATCGTGTTACATTTTGCACTGCACCTCTCCTAGTGGTGAAGAACACATGTGCCAAATTTGAAAAGGATGAGATGAATAGTTTTTCTGTTATCGATCGGACAAAAAATGCTCAGAATATGACTAAGTTAAAAAAATTCAAAAATTCGCCAAAATTTCAAAAATTTGGTTTAAACTTCTCACTGCACCTCTCCTAGTTGTAAAGAACACATGTGCCAAATTTGAAAAGGATGAGATGAATAGTTTTTCTGTTATCGATTGGACAAAAATGTCTTCGGACGGAATCGTTGGTATTACTATATACCCCCGACCTTTTTAGGTCTGGGGTATAATAAAATTCAGAAATCGGTCTAAGTTTGGTGAAGCTAGCAAGCCTAGCATGTATACTTTAATAAACTAAATAAATTTCAATATGTAAATTTTGCAGGAGAATATATTACAGGTATAACAAATTTCAATTACTTCAGCACTTGGGAGGAAGATGAAAATAGTTTGTTTTTTTAAGGTTGTGACCCATGTGAGTCACTGACCCCAAATATGGGCCAATTTTATTTACAATAATTGTATTTATTAAAAATAGAGCCATGGGCTCTGTAGCTCATCAAGATTTCATTGATTATTATCTAAGGTTGACTATCTAAGTTATATCAAGTAATACATTGTTATCAAGAAAAAATAGGTTTTTTTTAGACCATGACTCCTGTGACCCAACTTTGGAGTCACAGGGTCACCAATCCTACAATTACAATTTCACCTTTCTACAGCTTTACGTACTTAAGATAAAGATGAAAATATTTGGGTCATGACCAGTGACCTAGATTGGGGTCACAGGGTCACAAAATCTACAATTTAGAATCCCCATTGGCCAAGGAGTCTGCACACAACTTTTCAGCTCTCTAGACCTTTTGGAACCGGAGAAGAAGATGAAAATAGGTTTTTAAGGATGTGACCCCTTTGACCCCATTTGGGGTCATGGGGTCACGAAATGTACAATTTAGTATCCCCATTGGCCAAGGAGTCTGCACACAACTTTTCAGCTCTCTTGACCTTTTGGAACCGGAGAAGAAGATGAAAATAGGTTTTTAAGGATGTGACCCCTGTGACCCCATTTGGCGTCATGGGGTCACAGAATGTACAATTTAGTATCCCCATTGGCCAAGGAGTCTGTACACAACTTTTCAGCTCTCTAGACCTTTTGGAACTGGAGAAGAAGATGTAAATAGGTTTTTAAGGCTGTGACCCCGGTAACCCCATTTGGGGTCATGGGGTCACGAAATCTACAATTTTGAATCCCCATTGGCCAAGGAGTCTGTACACAACTTTTCAGCTCTCTTGACCTTTTGGAACTGGAGAAGAAGATGAAAATAGGTTTTTAAGGATGTGACCCCTGTGACCCCATTTGGGGTCATGGGGTCACTAAATCTACAATTTAGTATCCCCATTGGCCAAGGAGTCTGTACACAACTTTTCAGCTCTCTAGACCTTTTGGAACTGCAGAAGAAGATGAAAATAGGTTTTTAAGGATGTGACCCCTGTGACCCCATTTGGGGTCATGGGGTCACGAAATGTACAATTTAGAATCCCCATTGGCCAAGGAGTCTGTACACAACTTTTCAGCTCTCTAGACCTTTTTGAACTGGAGAAGAAGATGAAAATAGGTTTTTAAGGATGTGACCCCGGTGACCCCATTTGGGGTCATGGGGTCACAAAATCTACAATTTAGAATCCCCATTGGCCAAGGAGTCTGTACACAACTTTTCAGCTCTCTTGACCTTTTGGAACTGGAGAAGAAGATGAAAATAGGTTTTTAAGGATGTGACCCCTGTGACCCCATTTGGGGTCACGGGGTCACGAAATCTACAATTTAGAATCCCCATTGACCAAGGAGTCTGCACATAAAATTTTAGCTCTGTGGAGTCATTGGTTCTGGAGAAGAAGTCGAAAATGTGCAAAGTTTACGGACGGATGGACGGACGTACGCCGGACGCCATGCCATGCCATAAGCCCATCGGGCCTTTCAGGCCTGATGAGCTAAAAATTCCAATCGGCTAAGGAGGCTGCATACAACATTTCAACTCTTCATAATGGAGAAGATGATGAAAATAGTCTTTTTTAGGTCATGACCCCTGTGACCCACATTTAGGGTCACAGGGTCACGAAATCTACAAATCAGAATCCTCATTGACCAAGGAGTCTGTACAAAAACTGTCAGTATCCTAGAGCCAGCGGTTCTTGAGTAAAATAGTACTTGAGTACTTTTGTATTTAAGAACAATTTTAAATGTACTTGAGGTGCTTAAGTACTTTTTGTATTTTTTGACAAAGAATTTGTACTTTTACTTGAGTACATTAAAAAATATAGCCATTGGCTCTGTAGCTCATCAGGTTAAATAATAAAATATTAATAATTACTTACATGAAATATGATATGGGTTTTACAAAATAAATATTACATACAATTTTTGTAAGACACTCGATTCTTAGTTTTCAAGTCTTAACTTCTCTTAGTCTTAAATTATCTGATGCTTCCTTGGTGACTTATATAAGACTCTGAGAAACCCATTTCTCATAGACCCCTTTACAATATTTGATAAAATAGTGAAAATTTACGAATAAATAGTTTTTTCAGAGTCTGAGTGTAAGTCTAACTCACTCATGGATTTGGTTTCGTTTGGATTTCGCAAAGTATAGGAGATAGGGTACAATTTATCAATATTTTTAAAATACGGGCAAAAGATATGTTTTTTCAAAATTGGAACTCTACACTGAATAACAGTACCAGATATGATACATATAGAGAAATTAAAAGTCTACTTACACCGGAGAAATATTTATTTGAAATAGTGGATTTTAAATTTCGTAAAAGCATTGTTAAAATACGATCGGGGCTGTTACGTTTAAAGTTTAATGAGGGTAGATGGCAGAAAATTGATAGGTTGTCTAGAATTTGTCCAATTTGTAATGAAGGAATAGAAGACGAATTTCATTTTATTTCTGTGTGTCCATATTATAATGATTTAAGAAAAATATATCTGCCTAGTATTAGAAATGTAAACATGTATACATTTAAACAAATTCTTACTACTAACGATAACTACATGTTGAAAAAATTAAGCCACTATGTTTATTATGCCTATGAAAAACGATGTAAAAAGCTAAATGAAATTTCTTGCGATTAATTATTATTTTCATGTTATCTACTTCTCGTAAGTTGTGCGTATTATTACTTAATATTATTTTTGTATACAAAATATGTGTTTCCATGTACCTGTATTTGGGCCCAGGGGCCTATATACTTGAATAAAGTTGAAGACCATATATACTGTTACAAAAGCAAAAGTTTGAAACTTGTAATTAGAAACCTGTTTTAGCAGTGCACAGTCTGATTAAAATCGGTCTTGTTCCGAGGAATAAAATTTGCAAAATAATGCATCTACCAGGATACAAACAGGTTCTGTAGATTCCTCGCCACAAGGTCTGAAAACACCTCGTATAGGCATTTGTTCCGAACCAGTTTAGCGCAGACAAAGCCCAGTAAAATAGCCGACCAATCACATCATAGTTTTTTAACGGTCGCTGTTTTGAAAGCATTCGGAACAGACAAAAGGATAGCTGTTATCTGCCCCTAGGTTCTCACACCGAAAGCTTTTGTTGGTTGTCATGTGATGGGTTAACTGAATTGTGTCAGACCATGGAAGTCTACGGGCTGTTATCAGATGATTTTGCGAGGAAACCTCTGAACGATATGAGTTTGTATCCTGTAGATGCACTATTTTGCCATTTTTATTCCTGACAGAGCAACACAAAGTTCTACAGAAACATGTTATTTGTTATAAAATATTAGTATGACAATATATGCATAGATAATAAATGCCAAAGGTTTTTTTGTGTAAAATATGTGCAATTGTTTGTTTTGTAGTTTGGAAATAAATTGCTGGTATAAAACATATGTGGTGGAGAGATAATACTATTTTTTAATATTGTTCACACAAATAATGAATATATAATTCTTTGCATACAATTCACCACTGTCAGGTATTGCAACAAGATGCAAGATGCAGCTAGATGTAATAGTTGCAGAGAAAACTTGTCCGGATTGGAGCATCACAGCTTTTTTGGTACTAAGTTCAATTTCGGATTCAAGGGCCAAAACTCCGTAAAAAATATTATTTCGGAACTTGACTTCGACTTGACAAAGAGTATCATCTGGACTACCAACATGTTAAATTTCATTCACCTAGATGTAATAGTTGCCGAGAAAACTTGTCCGGATTGGAGCATCACAGTTCTTTTGGTACTAAGTTCAATTTTGGATTCAAGGGTCATAACTCCGCAAAAAATAATATTTCAGAACTGGTTTTCAACTCGATAAAGAGTATGGTCATGAGTACTCACAAACAAAATGTCATTCACCTATGTTTAATAGTTTCCAAGAAAACTTCAATTTTTATTATTATCAAAATTAGGTACACATTAATCCACATTCATTATAAATATTATAGACCTTTGCATTCTTTCGTTTTAATTATTAATTGCATTCTGGAAATATCAACATTTATTACATGATACAGATATTACAGATATGAAGAGGTTATAAATATTATATACTTTCGTCAGACTTTTTAAAAATTATTATTGAAAAGTACTTGTCAAGTACTCACTGAAAAATTGAGTACTTGTACTTGGTAAATTTTAAAATACTTGTTCTTGTACTTGAGTTTACATCAGGCCTGTTGAGCTAAAAAGCAAGATGACAGACAATCAGAAACAGAACTGGCTCCTTAAAGTAAAGTGATACCTGAAAAAATATCTTACCAATGGAATTTCAAGTGCCCACAGTTCTCCACCAAGTTTGCAGTTGATCTGAAGAGCTATTTTCTGTGTTACGCTTCTTATTTTCTTTGGATTTCCTATTGTTTTTGAGATGATCACCTGAAATAGGCAAAGCATGTTAATGGCACTTCCACATCAAGATAATTGTGTTGAAAGAGTTTTAACTGTGTGAGTAACTCAACTAGATGAGCATTTGCACCGCATAAGCAGAGCAGCTCCGAAACTTAGGGTCTTGCCTTTCCCTGTTCCACCTTCTCCACAGCAACAATAAAATGTTGTTTTTTTAAACAAAACTTGTTTCTTTTGTTGGGAGTTATTTCTAACAAGCTGGGGTCACTTTACAAAAGTTTGTTCTTAAATCCTATTTCTGATTTCAAATTTGGATTAAACGGTTAACTTGACCTTAACCAATATCAGATGACCTTGACCTTTGACCTTCAATTTCCTAATGACAATGATACTTGACATAGCACTGAACATTAATCTCTATCCTGGACATTCACTGCACTTTAAACTCATGTTCTACCCTGGAAATTCACTGCACTTTATCCAGTCTGATGTTTCGCGCAACTCTATTCATGAATTCGGGATGGACTTCCTCCCTGCCTTGATGTCCAGACACAGTCTTTGCAAGTGAGCTTGCATCTTCACAAACAATGTTTTGGTTTTCTCCACAGGAGCGTTTCCAATGGCGTCTTGGGCTAGGACAATCTTGTCTGCTCCTCCTGGAACCATTCAATGGTTCTTCACACCGACGGGTGATGGTGTTCAACCCCTCGCAGACGTTGTTGGTCCTTGCCAGTGTTTTGAATTACCATACCCAAACAAAGGTTGAGTTGATTCACTCAACTGATTGAGACTCACTAACCCATAATTAGTCAATTATCCTTAATTAATCCTATAAATTGAGATAAACTCTTATTTCTCAAACTAAAATAATCCTAATTTACATATCACAACATCCTACTTTATCCTTCATGTATCTTCTTTACAGTATCATTGATATAACCTGTTTTTTTTTTTAGTAATGGGACTTTTTTCCCCTGAACACCTTAAAATAAGGCATATCCACAGAAGCATACTTAAGTTGTGACCCCGCTGTGACCTTGACTGTTGACAGATTTTAGCAAAAACCTCTCTTTCTCCATAGTTGATATATACCAAGTAAGAGCCTGATAGCACAAACACTTTTGAAGATATCATGTTTACAAGGATTTTTGTAATGATTTCAGAACTCATGACCATGACTAGGTGTATAAGAAAGAAGCTATGCATATGAGGTGTTAATACCTTTTTGGAAATAAGTTATTTAGTGATTTCAGAACTGGTGACCTTGACCATATCTCATAACACAATCAATGATCACTTTTCATTGTGTATAACAATTATGTAATGATTCAAAGTGTTAATAGTTGAAAAAGACATTTTCACAAAAGCATGCTTAGTCATGACCTTGACCTTTGACAGATTGTAGCCAAAACATTTACAAATCTTGGCCTTTCTCAATAGTTGATATACACCAAATAACAGCCTGATAGCACAAATATTTTTCAAGTTATAGTGTTTACAAGGATTTTTTTTTAGGGATTACAGAACTTGTGACCTTGATCTTTGACCTTGAATATGAACATGTCAAAACAAGATGTGTTTGTTAAACACGGATGCCCCTGGATATACCAAAGTTATGGCCATGGTTAAAGTTTTCTGAATATTGTCCACTGACATAGGTCAAGGTCACAAGGTCAAATATGATGACCTCATCTGAAAGGTCTCATCACAAGGTATGCACATGCCAAGTATGAAAGCCGAACCTCTGAGCAATCCAAAGTTATGGCCAAGGTTAAAATTTTCTGAAGATGTCCAGTGCGGCAAGGTCAAGGTCACAAGGTCCAATATGATGACCTCAACTGAAGGTCTTATCATAAGGTATGCACATGCCAAGTATGAAAGCCGTAGGTCTGAGCAATCTAAAGTTATGGCAAAGGTTAAAGTTTTCTGAATATTGTCCACTTTGGCAAGGTCAAGGTCACAAGGTCAAATATGATGACCTCATCTGAAAGGTCTCATCACAAGGTATGCACATGCCAATTATGAAAGCCGTAACTCTTAACAATCAAACGTTATGGCCAAGATCAAAGTATTCTGAAAATGTTCACTGCGGCAAGGTCAAGGTCACAAGGTCAAATATGATGACCTCATCTGAAGGTCTCATCATAAGGTATGCACATGCCAAGTATGAAGGCTGTAGCTCTGAGCAATCCAAAGTTATTAACCAAGGTTAACGTTTTCTAAATATTGTCCACTGCGGCAAGGTCAAGGTCATAAGGTCAAATATGATAACCTAATCTGAAAGGTCTCATCACAAGGTATGCACATGCCAAGTATGAAAGCCCTAGCTCTGAGCAATCTAAAGTTATGGCCAAGGTTAATGTTTACTGAAGATGTCCACTGCGGCAAGGTCAAGGTCACAAGGTCAAATATGATGACCTCATCTGAAGGTCTCATCACAAGGTATGCACAAGCCAAGTATGGGAAAGCCGTAACTCTTAACAATCAAAAGTTATTAACCAAGGTTAAAGTTTTTGAAAATTTTCATTGCGGCAAGGTCAAGGTCACAAGGTCAAATATGATGACCTCATCTGAAAGGTCTTATCACAAGGTATGAACATGCCAAGTATGAAAGCCCTAGCTCTGAGCAATCCAAAGTTATGGCCAAGGTTAAAGTTTTTGTGGACAAACACACAGACGGACGGACAGACAGACGGACAGGTGAACAACAATATACCCCCGGAATCTCCGATTCGGGGGCATAAAAATACCCCAGGGATATAAGTAATAAGTTATGTATATGAGTTCCACTAACTGAACAAGAAACAAGATGTGTTTGTTAAACACGGATGCCCCCGGATATACCAAAGTTATGGCCAAGGTTAAAGTTTTCTGAATATTGTCCACTGCGGTCAAGGTCACAAGGTCAAATATGATTACCTCATCTGAAAGGTCTCATCACAAGGTATCCACATGCCAAGTATGGAAGCCGTAACCCTTAAACAATCAAAAGTTATGGCCAAGATTAAAGTTTTCTGAAAATGTTCATTGCGGCAAGGTCAAGGTCACAAGGTCAAATATGATGACCTCATCTGAAGGGTCTCATCACAAGGTATGCACATGCCACATATGAAAGCCCTAGCTCTGAGCAATCTAAAGTTATGGCCAAGGTTAAAGTTTTCTGAAAATGTCAATTGCAGCAAGGTCAAATATGATGACCTCATCTGAAAGGTCTCATCACAAGGTATGCACATGCCAAGTATGAAAACCCTAGCTCTGAGCAATCCAAAGTTATGGCCAAGGTTAAAGTTTTTGTGGACAAACACACAGACAGACAGACAGACAGGTGAAAAACAATATACCCCTGGCATCTCCGATTCGGGAGCATAAATAGTGAGCATGGCTCACATATCCCCGCCATCTGCTATCCGTCCATTGAGAATTATAGATGTGAAGGGTACTATGTTTAAAAAATAGAGCCATGGGCTCTGTAGCTCATCAGGATTTCATTGATTTATTATATAAGGTTGAATATTTAAGTTATCTCAAGTAATACAAATTTAACAAGCAAAATAATATGGGTTTTAGATCATGACCCCTGTGACCCACATTTGGAGTCACAGGGTCACCAATCTTACAATTAAGAATCATCTTTGACCAAAGAATCTCTACACAACATTTCACCTTTCTAGAGCTTTACATATAAACTAGAGAAGAAGATGAAAATAAGTTTTTGGGTCATGACCCGTGACCTAGCTTGGGGTCACAGGGTCACAAAATCTACAATTTAGAATCCCTATTGGCCAAGGAGTCTGCACACAACTTTTCAGCTCTCTAGACCTTTTGGAACTTGAGAAGAGTTGAAAATAGGTTTTTAAGGATGTGACCCCTGTGATCCCATTTAGGGTCACGGGGTCACGAAATGTACAATTTAGAATTCCCATTAGCTAAGGAGTCTGCACACAACTTTTCAGCTCTCTAGACCTATTGGAACTGGAGAAGAAGATGAAAATAGGTTTTTAAGGATGTGACCCCTGTGACCCCATTTGGGGTCATGGGTCATGAAATCTACAATTTAGAATCCCCATTGGCCAAGGAGTCTGCACATAAAATTTCAGCCCTGTGGAGTTATTGGTTCTGGAGAAGAAGTCGAAAAAGCGCAAAGTTTACGGATGGACGGACGGACGGACGCCGGACACCATGCCATGCCATGCGCCCATCGGGCCTTTCAGGCCTGATGAGCTAAAAACAGCTTCAAGCATCATAAAATTTTCCAAAATAATTTTTGGAACTGGCTTTGTTATTACAAAATTTCATTCAACCAGATGTAATATTTTTCAGGTAACTTAATTTTTCCCATAAGAGCATCAAACCGGTAATTTGTACCAAGTTCAACAAGCAGACAGAGTCGGCCATATCCCCCGCCTTTGGGAAAATTTATTGAAGAATAGTTGTTGAATAACAGTGACTATGAACCTTTTTCAACTAAACACAACACACAAAATTTCAGCTCCTTAGAAAAAGTGGTTCTGGAGAAGAAGACAAAATGCTAAAAGTTTACAGATGGCTGGACACCGTGCAATGCCATAAGCCCATCTGGCCTTTCAGGCACATCTACACATGGTGATTGTTCCGTTTCGTTGAGATATGTCTTATAGTTTTCGAGTTCTGTTCCGGAAACGATGGAAACGGTAAAAAAAATAACTCGAAGAAGTTGAAAACCCCAAAAGGCACATCTACACATGATGATTGTTCCACACACCAAGTTTCGTTGAGATATGTCTTATAGTTTTCGAGTTCTGTTCTGGAAACGAAATTCTAAGTTACATTTCCATGGAAACGGTCAAAAAAAATAACTCGAAGAAGTTGAAAACCCCAAAAGGCACATCTACACATGATGATTGTTCCACACACCAAGTTTCGTTGAGATATGTCTTATAGTTTTCGTGTTCTGTTCCGGAAACGAAATTCTAAGTTACATTTCCATTGAAACGGTAAAAAAAAATAAGTCGAAGAAGTTGAAAACCCCAAAAGGCACATCTACACATGATCATTGTTCCACACACCAAGTTTCGTTGAGATATGTCTTATAGTTTTCGAGTTCTGTTCCGGAAACGAAATTCTAAGTTACATTTCCATGGAAACGGTCCAAAAAAATAACTCGAAGAAGTTGAAAACCCCAAAAGGCACATCTACACATGATCATTGTTCCACACACCAAGTTTCGTTTAGATATGTTTTATGGTTTTCGAGTTCTGCTCCGGAAACGAAATTCCAAGTTACATTTCCATGGAAACAGTCAAAAAAAATAACTCGAAGAAGTTGAAAACCCCAAAAGGCACATCTACACATGATGATTGTTCCACACACCAAGTTTCGTTGAGATATGTCTTATAGTTTTCGAGTTATGTTCTGGAAACGAAATTCTAAGTTACATTTCCATGGAAACGGTAAAAAAAAATAACTCGAAGAAGTTGAAAACCCCAAAAGGCACATCTACACATGATGATTGTTCCACACACCAAGTTTCGTTGAGATATGTCTTATAGTTTTCGAGTTCTGTTCCGGAAACGAAATTCTAAGTTACATTTCCATGGAAACGGTCCAAAAAAATAACTTGAAGAAGTTGAAAACCCCAAAAGGCACATCTACACATGATGATTGTTCCACACACCAAGTTTCGTTGAGATATGTCTTATAGTTTTCGAGTTCTGCTCCGGAAACAAAATCGGGACGGACGGACGGACGGAGCCCATTTCAATATCCCCACTCCAACTATGTTGGCGGGGGATAATTACAGATTCAAGGGCTTCATAACCCCGTAAAAATAACATTTCGGAACTGGACTGTGAACTCGATGAAGTGTATCATCTGGACTACCTACATCTTAAATTTCATTCACCTAGATTTAATTGTTGCCAAGAAAACTTGTCCCCATTGCAGCATCACAGTTCTTTGATACTAAGTTCAATTTCTGATTCAAGGGCCATAACTCCGTAAAAAATAATTTTTTGGAAGTTGTTTTCGAACTCAATAAAGAGTATGGTTATGAGTATTCACAACCATAATTTCATTCACCTAGTTTGAACAGTTTCTGAGAAAACTTGTCCCGATTGAACACAATAAAAAATAAGTCCAAAAAGTGATGTTTCCATGGAAACGACAGAAAAAAATTAAATCTCAGAAAATTTAAAAATGTCTGCGCGCGATCGGAAGAACATGGTTAACAACTGTACAAAGTTTGGTTGCTATACCTTTGACGGTTTTTGAGAAAATTGACCAGACGGAATGACCGCTATATACTCCCGCTTACTTTGCAGCGGGGGTATAATTATGAAATTGCAACTGAAGACAGAAATCTGGGAATTTCTTTATATTATAATAATTGTCATTACCATTAATGAGCAAAGATTGTTAAGGTTGTAAATGAAATCATTTTGGAAGCAGTATGTCAAAACAGATATAAAGAAAAACAAACCTGGGATGGGACAGGGCACTCTACACAGCAGAGCTTCTTGATTGCAGAATACCTATCATCTCTGCTCGTCGGGCATATGACAACAACCATCTGAACCTACAGCATTAAATGAAGAAATTAGGGAGTATAAAAAATTTGATATATTGACTCTAAAGCTGACTTTGTATGATTTATTATCCAAGGATGACGATTTGCATATTTGGGATATAGGGACAATTTGCATGTTAGGGGTATAGTGATGACTCATTGCATATTATAAACCTGTTGTTTTTTCATATGCATGTCTTAAAGGTTTGTGCACACAAGATTCAGTATTCAAGTGCTTTTTGTTCATTAGAAAAAGTAACAAGCAATTGTCACGGAGGCGACATGATCCCCTGCAACAAATCATACTTGTCTTTGAGCCAGTTGTACTTTAGAATAAGTCTATCTGAGTATTCAGGCTTGATCAACTTACATGATTTTTTAAAATGATGTAACCACTTCTTTATCAAAATATAAACAATGGTCAACATTTGATACTTAAAACCTACCCTTGGATTGATTTTCTCTCTCAAGGAGCGTATAAGGGTTTCTGTGCGGTCATCTGGAAGTTCTACTCTAGTTGGTTCCCTGGTTTGAATGCCCATCTGTGGACACACTTTCGACATCATCTGAATGTACTCTTGAGCCCTTGGGGAGTCTCTCCTTGTGTAAACAACAAGCCATGTAGACAGATTAACTGCCACTAGGACGTCACCCCTCGTGACCTCACGGCCAAAATCCGCCTCTGGGCCTGCGCTAAATTCTCTCCTGCCAGCCTTTATCTTCTCCATGTTTAGCTGTCTACCTTCAATCTGAAAATATGTCATCAAGTATAAAGTCTAATTTTACCTTATGGAAAGGTTGAAGTCATAATTTTTCAAAGCAGAAGTCTTTTAAGATTGGTTTGTCGAAATAACCTATTTCAGACAAACACATGTAAACATATGTAGATAAGAAACATATATTCTTTTTTATGAATCTGTCAATTATTGAGATCAAGAGAGATGAACTGTTTCATACAACATTCACTAAGGATGAAACCTACATGAAGAGTACTCATATTATATTATGTAGTGGTGTAACGATACGGCGATACAGTATCGTATCCCGATGCAAGGCCCCACGATACAACGTATCGATTCGAAGCATGCGTATCGCGATACATACAAAATTAATAATTGCTCTTTATTTCAATTCCAGTGGCGCACAACTGCGTTAGATCTATTAAACGAAACAAGCGATTCAACGCCTATTAAAAAAACGAGAATCTTACCGAGTTGGGTTTACCCGCCCGGTCTATAAATAACATACACAATAGCGGAGTCACGTAGTTTGTACTGTAGTTTCGTACACGAAACGAACCAGATCTTGTCAAAATCAGCTCATCCAGTTTCACGAAATAATTGGAAAGATTAAGTACAAATATCAAATTTAAGTTTAATAATTTTATTTGAACACATTTAAGCGAAAAGTGAGTACGGGACGAAATCAGTGTGACTGTTTTGGATACATACGAAATGGTTGACGATTTCTGTTTTATTAAATCTATCAACTTTCGATGTAAAAAATAAAAGCAGAGAATTTGCATTTTGAAACAAAACGACTTATGCAAGTGATTTCTATTATTATTCGTTGTCTTTTTCCAAAAAATGATTTTAAGTCAACTAACCACATATCCCTTACAAACATACGCATGCGCATTTGTGCATTATGCCTGACAGTATGGCAGAAGTTAATGCAGACGACGGGCCGAGAATATCAAAACTTTGATTGTATTTTTAAACTTTTAGAGACCATATTTACATGAAATATTCAACAGACGTTTGGAAAAAATGTGTTCTTACTTTGGTTTTAAACGGAATAATTACAAAATCATTTAGATCATTAGATTTTTTGATTTGAACAAATCTGTAATCGGCGAAAGAAATGACTGTCATGTTTCGAGATATCGATGACTGATTGACGTTGGAATATATAAAAACTGTAATGTCATATGCTTATATTTGGAACACAGAAAAGTGAATAGATGTGTTAACCTTTTGTGTAAATTTTATTACGATTGATGCATTATTTTTCAAATATTTCTCACGGAAGTAAATGCATTGTTCATTGAAGAATATCCATTGTTGCAAATTACATATTTTCCATAGACAAGTGTAAAAATAATTGATAATTGAAAAATATTACATTAATTGATAATTTTTCATGACAATAATAAGTTAGAAAAAGATGTGACTCAGATATTTATTTTAATTATTTTAAGATTATGTTAATTACTAAGGCGAGAAAAACTTTAAATGAAGGATACCCATAAGAATTGTACATTTAAGGATTAAAGCTGCTGAAGCACTCACAACAGTCATAAATTTCTGATATGAAGTGATTTGCCTGCAAATAGAAAAAAGTATTTGAAAAGACTTCAAGAAAAAAGGTTTGCTCATAATTAAAGTGTATCGCAATACGTATCGTATCGCGACCCCCGTATCGTGATACGTATCGTATCGCCACCCCCCTGTATCGTTACACCTCTAATATTATGGACATAAAATCAAATTAATCTCACATCATTCTGAGGAGCATACGAGTGACTCTCATTCCTGTTCAAAATCAAGATGACAGAAAAATGTTTCCTGAAGCAGCAATCTCTCAGGAAATGAATGTCAAACAACTAACATAGCTAAGTGCAACAACAATTACTGAAAACAAGTTCAGGCGTGATGATAAGAGGTTAACAACAGTCAAAACTAACCATGATTGTGTCTGTTTCCAATTCCAGGCCCCAATTTGTCAATTGTTCCTTGGCTTCCTTTGTATCATTGATAGATTGGATAAATTTCCTCATTGCAACAACACGTTGCATTGGGTTAACCCTGGTATGCACAGCAATGTCCTGGGGAAAAAAATATTTTAGATATTTAGAATACTTACCCATCTCACAAGTATAAGCATATTACCTTTGGTCATATGATAGGTTATGAGGTGTGCCTGGTTTTGAAATCTTCAGTAAAATAGGACGAACTCGAGCACATCTTTCGATAATAATGTATCTTGGCAGGGTATATCTGACTTCAAATATCTCAAACAGGACATGATTTTTTAAAAATGATTATGTATGAGCCTTGATTTGAACATGCAACCCTTTGTTTGAGTACTTTTCACTTTAATCGATTAAGTAATGAATACTTAGTTGAACATGTGCAATGTTTGAGTATTGACTGTCTTTCACACCCCTTTGCATGGAAGATTTGAGCTGTATTGTCTTCATTAACAATTAAGGTTTCGCTTACCTTCATCACTCTGAAGTCAGCTCTCATTTCATCTGTTAAACCAGTCATGTAACATAGTTCAGGGACTAGGCAGATGATTTCAACAGTGGGTTCTCTTTGCTGAAAATAGAAACATTTCAATATTGACAGTATTTGAACAAAGTAGGACAAAGTTTTCATGCACAATGTTCTTAGTAAGGATTGGATCTGTTTGGGAAAATATACATTTTGAGACTTATTAAGAAATGAAAATGGAATTTTCAATAATTTGTGTATTTATCAAAATATAATTCATGATAAATTGCTCTTACTCCTGGCTCTCTTTTCTTCTTTGGCCTGTTCAACAGGAGTGGTTGTTCGTCATCTCTGATTGTAATGTTGTAGTTTTTCCTGAAGAATGATTTGTATGCTGGTCAAAATACTGTCCAATTAATTACAACAGTAAGGTTATAAACAACCAATAAAGAAAACAGTAAGCCTGGTTTGGTTTCTTCATATACTATGCCAGATTCTTACCAAGGTTTAAACTTAACAACTTGTGACTCACAAAATACTAAGTCATAAAAGATCAATTCAAGACTGCCAAACTGTCATAATAATTTAAGTGAGAAATCTTATTTATCTAAAATTGACAAGCTATTGTTTTATGTGTGTTGGTTGTGTGGCTTGGAGTCCCAAGTAATCACATCTCTCAACCACAACATTTTGCACTGCCATTGATAAACACATGCTACTCAATGCTTACTATTGTACTTCATAATTCTTGATTGAATTGAAACTGTATCTTATCAAAGTTCATATCATATATGATATCTTCAAAAGAGAAAACAACTAACATACTTGTAATAGTCCATGAAGGTGATCTCCCCTGTGCTGGTCTTGAAGCTGCTTTTTGGGTTCATATCCCACTTTATTTCATCTATTCTGTAGGTCTTGTTGTTGTATCTTGTAAGCACTACAGAACCAATCACCTTCTTCTCAATCATATCATAGCCATGGTTGACCGCATCCTTGGCAATGGAATGCCTGAAAACAGATGAAAACAGGTGATCATGAAACTGATATAACTATAGTGATTTAATAAAGTTTGTTTATTCAGTCAACTTGATGTACATTAATAATGGTCTGATGAAATTGTTTTTCCGCCACAAATTAGATATAAAATCTACACTTACATGACATCAAGCACTGTTTCGGTTCTAAGAACTCTATGAGATGCATCAAGATTCAGCAAGAGCCCTCCCTCTTGCTCCCTTATTGATGTTATGTAGCCGGGCCATACTTCAAGCCTGTGGAGAACAAAGCAAAATTTAGCATCTCTCTATATTTATTCATTACTTAATTACTTAATTTACTGAAAGGCTAAACATCTTATTAAGATATTATTCTGAAATATATGTACATTATTTACATCATTATGATCCATTGTAATACTCAAGTTCATTGGAATATAATGTTGATCTAATCTATTTTAAATCTCACTTAATGCTACAGATCTCAATATTGAAAATATCACAGACTTACTTGTGTTGGGGGACCGACGACGGTGTGTGTGGGTTATAGTAATAACGCCCCACTTGACACATGTCCAATATTGACATTATCCTGGGAAGACAAAAACAAAGACTATGTAAGCATGAAATTTATCAACAGAGATCATATGCATTGATGCTTGATGAAGCATTGATTCCAGGGGTTTCATTAATAACCGGGTACAGGGAAAACTTCTCCACCTGTGCAAATGTAATTACCCTGCTATGAAAAGTCAAATTTATCATATTTCAATCTTAACACACTGTTCAACGGCCTGTTTTCCCTGCCTGTAAAAATCTTATACCCTGTTATCTTATAAATTAATGAAACCCCTGATTGATATTTGGACCTTGCTTTCATTGCAAATCAATAATCAAGTATCAACAATCTAGTAAACAATTCATTGAAACTATTTTTCTTGTTCCATAAGCTTCTCATGTGCTCTTGGAAGAAAAGAAAGTGTGACGTTTATTGTCCAGCTCAGCCAAAACCTTTTTTACTTTGATAATTATGATTGATACAGCAAAATGTCACCAAAATATGTTTAAGATAAAAGTTAATTTGAGATGGAAAGACAAGCAAATATTTCAGAGCTTAAGGAGATAACACTTACCTCCTGAAGACAATGTTGTATAGATGGGCACATTGTGCAGGATCAACTACAGCAGTCAATCGGATGGTGATATGGACAATAGTGTTATCGGTCTTTCTGACAGATTGCAGCACGGTTTCCTAGGAAATAACAATTGAGTGAGTGAGTTGGGGTTTAACGCCGCTTTCAAGAGTATTTCACTTATATCACAGTTGCTAGTATTATGGCAGCTAGAAAGCCTGCAACGCCATGTGGCTATGCACTGCAGTGAAACCTGCGAGCAACGGCTGGAACTAACGAACCATGAGTGGTACTAAGCTGAAATTCAGTGTAGCATTGCACCCAAACCTTACTGCGTGTAGAACAGTTCTCTACTGCAGACAAAGTTGCCGTGCCCCTGGCGAGAATCGAACCCCGGACCTCTTGATCCGAAGCCGAACGCACTAACCACTGCGCTATCCCGCCCCTAGAAAGTAACAAATGATCACACTTAGACTGCCTGAGACAATGCTTATTTGTCTGAGCAGCAGTGGAAGTGTACTCCTTATGATTTGATAAGTTGGTGGTCATTTTATAGAGTCAAGTCAAAGATGTTTATTGTACTTGAGGCCTCCAGCCCATATACAAGTATTATACATTTACATTACGTTATTATGATACATACATGTACATTACAACAAATTACAGTTCTGATAATAGATTGCTTTTTAGGGTGACAGCATGTTTTAAAAAGAGCGCTAAGCTGCGTATAACATTTTCATTTCTGGAAGACAAGATGGAAACAAAGGCAGTTGAAGGATATTTTAAAAGGTAATGATTACAGGTACAGAAGATATCTAACTCAACCCTTTTTCATTAATTCTGACATGCATTCAAAATGAACATGAACTTGGCTTAACAATTTAAGTAACTTTACTTAGACACAACGTTACTTACAGCTTGTGGCAATCTAATTGGCAAGAACAGGAGTCTTCCATCAAAAGCTTTTGTGCTCCCGATGATGTTCCTGTGCTCGTTGAGCATGCCGATTCGCATGCCCTTACTGTCTAGGACAGGATCGTATTTGACATCATACTGGAAGACCCCTTCATTCTTACACTTCACACGGATGTGGTTAGCAGAAAAAGGCATACTGTAAGAAGTGAAGTAATTGATAAACAAGAGCCATCAAGAGAAATAGTTTATCAAATCTAAAATCTCTCAACAAAGAAGCCTACTGAAATTATTTCGTTCACAATTGTACAACATTGTTGATGTCTTCTTACTTTTTGTGAGTTACCATGATATTCCTCAAAATATTATTAATGCACATGTCTTGGGTATTCACAAAGGAATCCTTACATCATTTGCTATCCTTTAAGGAGTGTGTAAATACATCCCAATATGTGTTTAAAATATTAAACTTTGATGCACTAAGACTACAAGGTACCACCCCACAAAATTTTAGCATTTGGGTCATAGCTTTTCAAGAGACAAAGTAGAAAATATGGTAAGTTAACTGACACCGAACAACTGCCATATAGGCCTAAGTTTCATAATGTATCTCGCTCAAGTTACTGTATTTGAAATACAACGATGAATGTAACTCTTCAAGCAAGTAAAGAAATCATGACTTCGAGTGACAATATCAGTCTACATGTACATATCGTAAGAAATTTAACATCTCTTCAAGAGAAATAAAGAAAACTATCTTCCACAACCATGAGCATATGTACTCAATACAAACTTACGGTTTCCCATCAGTGCCCCTCCTTTCAATAGCCTCTTTCCTCTCGTATAGAGCTAGCCTGCTCATCTCCTGGGTGGGGGGTGCAGGTGCTGCCTCTGTGGGGCGGGGTGGGGATCTGGTGGGTGGAGATCTAGTGGATGGAGGTGATGCCTGTGTTGGGGTAGGCTGAGTAGGGGAAGGGGAACCAACTGCTCCAGGTTTGACTGTGGCCAATAGAGCTGCTGTTCCTCGTCCCTGGGCCCTGAAAAGAGATAAGGGTTTAAAGGTTACTGTCTGAGGTGAGGTCACAAACCACTTTCAAGAGTTTTTCACTTATTGCTGGGAGAAAGCCTGCAACACCATGTGGCTATGCATGCGGCAAAACCTGCAAGCAACGACTGGAACTAGCGAACGATGGGTGGTACTGTGCTGAAATGTGTAGCATTGAACCCAAACCTTACTGTGTGTAGAACAGCTCTCTACTGCAGAGAAAATTGCCACACCCCTGGCAGATTCGAACCATGGACCTCTTGATCCGAAGCCGAACATGCTAACCACTGCGCTATCTCCCATCGTTACTAAATGAAATTTGTTTACTGTTTTTCATATTTAACACCACAAAATAAATAAAAAACAAATAATAAAAGACAGAAGATTTCTTCATGTAATGAATGCTGTTCACATGCGATTACTTAACTTTTTGTTTTATTCTTGACAGAAGATAGGAACCAAATAATTGAACAGTAATACTTGTTCCTACTAAGTATTACTTATTTTAATGAAATACCATAAAAACAAAAGTTTTCTTACTTCTGCAAGAGATCCCTCATCCCGCCTAATCCTCTTCCTCGTGGCATTGTAAAAGGGAGTGTCGGACCTTGTTTGTCCCCATCTGGTCCTGTAATAAAGAAGTAGAGTCATCTCAACCATCAACTGTTTTGTAATTAACCCTTAACATGCGGGCGACGGAATAATCCGGGCGGGCTATAAGCGATTCGTAGGTACTCCAGTACGGATCCCGGATCGCTTACTTAGAAGAATTCACGCCTGTCTATGTACTGGGCTAGCCTCCATACCGGGTCCCGAGTCGATTGTTTCCGCGACTCGCTGCATGAGAATGGCTGTATTTATGCCTCGCAGCCCGCAATGAGAATAAAACTTTCTTCAGTGTCTGGTCAGAACGTCCAGCAAAATTCACACTAATTTGCGTGTGCATTGTTGACCCGTAACGCATCGATAATTAGCTTTACAAAAGGCCAATTTTGTCCTGCTTCGCTCCGATGGCTACACTGCCCGGCGGCTAATTAGCACCTAAGTGTCTGCACTGCCCCGGGGTGAGATAGGCCCGTACAGGCTTATCTGTCTCGCATCCCGCCACATGGGCAGATAGCCTATGCTTATCTGTCTCGCATCTCGCCACATGGGCAGATAGCTTCTAATTACGGGAAGATATTGCGATAAGCTACCTTTCTCTCGCACTTCGTATCATATGAACCAATTGGTTGTTTTCATTTTTTTTTATACCAAAATAAAGAGGAAAGAATGGCCTTTATTCCCATATAAAAATCGCAATTGCGCTAACATAACTGAAAATACAGCAATCGCACAGAGATAGCCGACTTTCGCACTTTTGAATTTTGATACATGTGGCGCATTTACCCCAACATGCCTCGGCGCTCTATTTCTAAGAAACTACTTGGGATATTTTCATAATTTTTTTATCAGTATATAGATAAAAGAATTGTCTTCAATTCCATATAAAATACGTGTATTTTCGGCAATAACTTTTGATGCGCCAGGTGTCGCGCAGAAGGTGATATTCGGCTTTGAATAAGTGGCGCTCTTAGCATATACCATCATTACGGGCTTTATAACTTGTGAACCGCAAGTCCGATTTTTATAATTTTTACATCATTGTAAAGAGAAAAACATTGTCTTCAATTCCATGTATAATGCGCATGTTTTCGGGAAGAACTCTGCATGCGCAAAGCGCCGCGCCAAAAGGTATAATTTTCGCACTTCATAACTTTTGAACCGCAAGTCCGATTTTTATAATTTTTACATCATTGTAAAGAGAAAAACATTGTCTTTAATTCCAGATATAATGCGCATGTTTTTGGGAAGAACTATGCATGCGCGAAGAGCCGCAATATTGATGTACGCATAAGTGAAGAAGTATGATAATATATAACTAAAATACTGTTCTTTTGATACGCAAATATAGAGCTTTATAAACGATGAACAACTGTCATGACGGAATTTTGTTTCCAGTTTTGGAAAAAAAATTATAACATAAAAGTGAAAATATATTTGAGTACGGGACCCGCCGCTCGGGGAAAAGCCTTTTCGTGGGAATATTTTCTCAGGAAAATATTTCACTTTTCGGAGTTTCTAAAAATGCGTGAACATTTTTGTTACTGATGCCATTTGCGAAAGGTTTTTATTTCTAAAATTCAAATGCGAGGGCGCACCTTTCCAAACCATTTGAATTGAATTTATTATTTTATCTTTTACATTATTGAATAAAAGACGTTTCATTCAATAAGATTTGAAGAATTATTTATATGTGTAGCGGACTGAACTGAGCAGATGGAGAATTTGATTCCTCACCACTTTTATTACCAAAGTTCTTTTGTATCACAATTACTTTTTTAGGTATTAGTTTTTTCGTGAGCAGGGGAATTTCCGACGGGATTCGCCATGACATAATGAGAAAAAATTCCCATGAACATGGGCGTGGTCCGTCATCTTCGGGACCGACCCACAAGTATAAATATCTACCGGGGGGTGCGCGGACCCCCCCGCTTTTGGTCGCCACCCCCCAAACTTTTTGTGCAAATTATTTTTTTGTTTCTACTTTGAAATAAAGGTTCGTGTCATTCCGAGGTATGAAGGTTTCTGCTATATATGTCGAGAGGGCATGGGAACCCATTCCCAATAGAATCCGGGGTTCGTCCCATAGGATTGTTCCTCGGAGTCTCTCGTTCTCAAAAGAGAACATGGGAAACCTGTCCCGCGATTGAATCCGGGGTCCGCCGCGGAAGACGGGGACGGGAATTCCCGGAGAGCATGGGAGTATGCTCCCATGGGTCCGGGCTCCGCCTCGAGAGACCGCTCCTTGGATGCTCTGCTTCTCGAAAAGAGAAGTCATTCGGCAACTGACAACCCGAGCTTCCCTGACATAGTAGTTTATTTTCCGGGCCTCGCGCCCGGTGCTACACGTCGCCGAGGAAATCAGAAAATGGTCCGTTTGACATATGCGTCGGAAAAATCGGCGCGATGTCAGAAGCCGTCGGCGCTTGCGGCGCAGTCGTCCTAGATGCGCCGGGAGGTTCTGAAACTGGCAAATGAACGTCCATGAAGCTCACATTCATTATCTCTGTATGTTTATTGTCTCTAATCACATGTTATATGTTGCATACATCTAACGCATTTTCAATCATTTACAGGTTGAAGCAGAATGCTGCGCGGACGTGGACGCAAGGCCCTGCGACGGCCTAGGACGTTGCATTCTAGGACACGCAGCTTTGAAGCCGTTACAAGCGACGACGACTTCATCAACGAGATCCATGCTGATGAAGCCTCTGATATGGAGTCAACTGACAGTGATGGTAGCAGTGGTTTAGACAGTGATGATGCATATGATCGGGACACTGTAATAGATAGTGAACATGGTGACACAGATGCTCTGAGTGATATAGAGACAGAGATTGCCAGAAAGATTCTAGCCGCCGGTAATTCCACCGAAGAAGACTTTAGTGGTTTTGAGGAGGAGTTTGCCGAAATACCACAATATAATCATGATAATTCACAGACGTTTGATGAGTGGGTGGATGGTCCGCGGCCACGTGTAAACTTGCCTTTCACTGGTCAAACTGGGTTGCGCCAGTTCATAGAACTTCCTGAGAACCCTGAACCTATTGACTTTTTCAATTTGTTTATACATAATGATGACTATGAGGATATGGCAATGGAAACCAATAGATATTTCAAACAAGCAATGGAGGACAAAATTCTAAGACCCCGTTCAAGAATGCAACAGTGGCAAGACACTAATGCAGAAGAGATGAAGGTATTTGTAGCCATGACAATTGCCATGTCATTGGTTGTGCAGAGAAACTTTGCTGATTACTGGTCAACAAGTGATGTTACCTCAACGCCTTTCTTCGCCAAGTGCATGCCCCGAGACAGGTTTTGGCTTCTTATAACCTACCTACACTTGGCTGACAACAGGAGGATGCCGGGCCGTAACACCCCGTGCTTTTCACCAATAAATAAACTGGGACACTTGTATAACCGGATAGTTCACCGTTTTTCAAGAGTGTATAAACCGCATCAAAACATTTCAGTCGACGAGGGCATGGTGCCCTGGAAAGGTAACTTATCTTTCAAAGTTTATCTTCCCGACAAGCCTAAGAAGTATGGGATAAAGGCTTTCATGTTGTGTGACTCGCACAACGGATACGTTTGCAAGTTCAAACTCTACACTGGAAAAACGAATGAACCGGTTTCTGAAGGTGGCAAAACTTATGATGTAGTCATGGACTTGGTGAACGACTACGTTGGACAGGGGCATCACATCTTTATGGACAACTACTATTCGTCCACAAATCTGTACATAAATTTGTGGGAGCGGGGAATAGGTGCCACGGGGACGTTGAGAGCCAATCGAAAGGGACTTCCTGATTCAGTCAAGAAACCTAAAAAGAAAGCCAAGCAAGGGGACATGACAGTTTCTCACAACCATGGCCTACTCGTTCTTCGCTATGAAGATAGAAAATCAGTGCTTCTCATGTCTACTGTTGAAGATACACAACTTGAACAAACAGGGAAGAAGAACCGGGCAACAGGGGAACCAGTTCTCAAGCCGCGCATTGTAACAACGTACAACAAGTACATGGGAGGTGTTGATCGGGCCGACCAGATGTTGTCGTACACGCCGTTCCGAGTGAAGACCCTGAAGTGGTGGAAACGGGTTTGGTTTCACGTTCTCAACGTTGCCATGTTGAACTCTTACATCGTTTATAAAGAATACAGCAAAGATAAACCTCTAAAAACAAGTCGGGAATACAGGAAGGCTTTGGCGCAACATATAGTAACATTTGCGGACAAGGAACAAGTTCCATCACTTTGCAGACGTCCCCGTGGTCGGCCGAGCACGAGCGACGAGAGTGTCACTCGTCTTCATGGACGTCACTTTCCGACGAAGATTGAGCCTGTCGGAAGGAAGAAAAACGTCACAAGGATGTGTGTGGTATGCTCTAAGGCAAAACGCGCCGTCCTCGCAAAACAGATTGAAGAAGGCAATGGGCCTGCAAGGAAGAAAAAACGAGTAGGCAGAGAGTCTTCTTATGAATGTACAGATTGTAATGTTTCTCTGTGCGCCGCACCATGCTTCAAACTGTACCACACCGCCACTGACTATTCCAGGGCTTACATCACTGCCACGGAAAAAGAAAGAAATGAAGAAGGGAATGAAGAAGAAGAAAATTGAAAGTAAAGAGAGCCGAAGTGTGGACTAGTATATACACATTATATACATACCTTGTTAGGTCCCTAAAGCTGTTCTGCGCACAACCGCAGGTAAATATTGTGTATATTTGTACATAAATGCATTGTAATTTCATTGTAATACATGTCATTGCAAATAAAATATTCTTTATTTTATCAAAGAGACAGAGAAAGTGAATGCGAGCTTTCATTGGAAGTTCAGCCAGAACCGCATCATAAAAAAACACCCATAAATGCTGAACCGGGTGGCCGATTTTCATAAAACTTACATGGGGTAAAGAGGAAAGATTCGGCTTTGATTCAATATAAAATTTATACATGCGCACGAAAAACTAAAGTTGCGGCACGTGCCCCGATATGCGCGATAGTCAAAAAGTTGCCTCAAAGTACCGAGGGTACCTTCATTTGGCACGCTATAGCTTCCGAACGAAGTTGCGCATTTTTCTTCTTTTTACATCATCGTAAAGAGCAATAAATTGTCTTCAATTCCATGTATCATATGTATATGCGCAGCGAAAAATAAACATGCGGCAAATGATGCGCCAGATGTCGCAAAAAGTTAGTTTTTCAAAAATGAATTTTCTAAGTACTGGGGGTGCCTTCCTTACGCTCTTCATATATTGCGAACCATTTGACGTATTCCAATAATTTTTATATCATTGTAAAGAGGAATAAATTGTCTTCAAGTACATACGTGTTTCGCATGCGCGCGAAATAATTTACGATTTTATAAAGCTGGAAATAAAGACAAACTTTACACCGCGCAACATGTATTGCGTTCGCCGCGGTGATTAGTGTATGCTGTGCTCATTAGTACCCATTAGTTCCACGCGCGCTCGGCTCTGGCACCCTCGAGGAGGTCTCGAGGAGGTCTCGAGGAGGTAACGGTACTGTAATTAGCACAGTCCCGGGGGGACCAAGCAGTGCCAGTAAATTGGTGCTCGTCGGGACCATTCACGTGGTACTGTCGGGGTAGCGTCACTCTCCTTTGGTTGGTTATATTTTCTGAACCATAAGTCGTATTCTAATAATTTTTATGTCATTGTAAAGAGGAATAAACTATCTACAAGCACATATAAATTTCGCAATATGCGCGCTCAGGAGTTTTGATTTCATGAAGCTGGAAATAAAGACAAACTTTAGATGACAATAGAATTATAACCATAGGTCGCATTCTAATATTTTTTATATCATTGTAAAGACAAACATCTGGTCTTCAAGTCCATATAAAAATTTCAGTAGCGCGCTCCAAATTCATGATGTTATAAGGCCCGAATTAAAGACAATCTTTACAAAGTAATAGAAAAGTAAAGAAAAATCGTAAAAAAATAATTCGAAGATGCGGGTATAAAGCAACCATTTGTGTACGGGTGCCGCGACTTGAATTTGTATTCAACGCCCGTATATAGCCCGTATTCGCCATGTAGATGCGGTATATTTCGTAAAAACGGTACCGGAATCGCCGCCTGGAAATTCCGCCAGCAGAGCTCGTTAGTGCCTAAGCTCAAACTACTGCTGCGAGCTGCGAGCCTGTAAATTCCGCCACAGGGGCTAAAAAGGGTAAAATATATATACGCAACGTAAGGGTTAAGTACAGTTTTGCCAAACATTTTCACCAAAATAAATGCAAAATGAGAGAAGCATATTTTGCCATGAATTTGTTATCCTTGTTTAGGACCACTTCTAGTGACGTCATGACACCATGTCACTAATGTCTTTCACATTATGAATCATATCCAATGAGCACAGTCACTCACTGATTGAAACTCACTGCAGTGTTGCATCTAGGTTTACCTAAACATGGGTCATGCAACCCAACATCATCAAAAATGTGGGGATCATCTGAGTAGTTTGAGTAAAACACAGAAGTAGTGGTCTGAAAGCTATGAAAGTGATGAAAAATTGACTTACAACATTTAGAAAACTTGAAAACTTTAACATGTGATTGCATACACACTTTGCACGACATGACCAGTGTTGTTGTCGTAATCCAACCACTTAAATTCATCTAACCAACTCTGATGAAATTTGTGTATTACCGGTACTTAAGTTTAAGCTTCAATGGTTTTGTCAATATTGAGACGTTTTCGTTTGGATCAAAATGTTGATCTGGCTCTTCAAGATTGATATACGATTTTCAGTTTCAATTTCAGTTTCTATCGTCACTGTTTCATCATTAGCATTTGCAAAATCATCAACATCGTCAGTGTTACTCACAGAAACGTTCGTGAAAAAGTCGGTAATCCATTTTCATTTTTATTGAGACATCGCTACCATTGTTCATTTGGCTAAACAATTTGGAAAAAACCCATCAAATTTAACCCCTCAAAACTTTGTAGTTCAACACGGATGTCATGTCAAGCGATTGACATGCCACTATCTCAATCGGTATGGCTGTAGTACTAGAACCTAATGACGTTTCATTTTTCGACCAATCGCAACGGCAGTTACTGTCAATCATGGCTGTGAAGTGAAATTCAGTTCTAAATTTAGACATGGTTTTCCCAATTTACGAGAGTTTTTAATTTGTTCTTTGCCGACCTCATGAGTATATTTTAATGAAAACAATTATTTTTACGCTTGCTTACTAGAGAAATGCGTACATGTGGATAATTTTGCGTAACATATGATGCATGGAAAATAGAAAATGCGTTTTAGTTAATAAAACTGTGTAAATTACGCAATTACGCTGCCTAGATGCAACACTGTCACTGGGCGTGGTCTGCGTGCCACTTAAACCAGCATTTTATTGAAGAATGAAGAACAATTTTATGGATACACAACTTCTTTATTCTGTGTAGGCGACGTTTCATGCTTGACAACGACTTTAGTATCTATGTCGAAACGTAGCCTACACATAATAAAGAAGCTGTGTATCCATAAAATTGTTCTTGATTCTTCATCGCTTCAACTTCTAGAATACCGATCAAAGAATTTTATTGCAAAATATAAGATACCCACGGCAATAGAACACATAGCCTAATGTACTAGAAATGATAATCAATGCTGTTCTTCAAAATGCAGCATGTGAAACCTAGTAAGCATGGGTGTTATTTGTGGGAGCTTGATGGTCTTGCAAGTGCTAAAACAGAAAAGATAAACAGTTTTTTTTAAAACAATTTCACCAACCTGGTTTCTCGGGAATTGGACCTGGTTGAACTGGCTGCGAGCTAGCCTGAGACTTCTGTATCAAGGATAGCAAGTTTCCTCCCCTCCCAAATGTTATGGGTACAGTTGGTGCTGGTGCGGCAGCTGGGGCAGAGGTCAGCTTGGGGACTGATACCCCTGCAGGCTGTAATTGGTCCAGGTGCATAATTTTAAATGAAATATTAGTATAAGCTTAGGCGCTCATTAGGTTTTTAACTAGAATATATCCAAATATACTCAGGGTTTGAAATTAAGACTATTTCGATGGCTTGTGAATAGTTGCTGGAATAGTATGTTTTGGCTGTTGGTGCAAAAAACTAGTTGGGTACGACACTTGGGTAGTTTAAATGGCTGAGGACTTAGTCTGAATTGTTTACAGACAAATATATAGGTATTTATTTTGAGTATATAAAACCATTACCGGTAGTTAGCATAGAAGATGTATTTATTTTTGGTATCATCAAAATTCTTGAGATTGCCAACTAGTTGCCAAAATTGATAAATACATACCTGAGCAGAAGTTTGTGAAGATGATTCATCTGGCTGTCCAGGCTTCCTTGCTGGCTGCTTGAGTGCTTCAAGAATGGACCTGCCTCTTCCCCCCCTTCCATAAAACCCTCCAGAAGCCATGGCTGCTGGATAAAGTCTGTTCCAAGTTCAGGTGATCAATCAGCCTTTTCTGTAACAGAAAGTTCAACAGTGAAAAACAACTTAAGTCATAAAGATCCAGTGGTCTGGAAAAAGAATACTTTTGTTCTCAATTGAACTACAAAATCATATTGCCCAGTAAATAATAATAACCAAAGTTCTTATGTAAAAGTAGATATTTAAAGTGATTGTGTCATTTTGACAATTCAAATGGTGCCATTTAAACACTGTAATAATTATGTACTACTGAAGTGGTATAAAGTATCAGAATTTTTCTAAAATATTGTTAGAGCAATATGTATAGCTTTTTACAACATCTTTATCTGTGGAGTTTCCAAGTCAATAAGACAGAGATATTTAGAATCAACAAACTGCACATCTTGCTGCTCACGTTTTTCATTGCTTAGTACCTAGGGAATTTTTCATGTGTTTCAAGACTTTTCCAAAGCAGCAAGTTGTTTATCATCAAAAGACCAATATTAAGGATTAGGAAGCAAACATAAGGCAGGGAATTCTTGCAATAGTAAGACTATGTGAGTGATGCACAACATGCCCCTCTTTCATGCATATATGCGTGCTTCACCAAAATGACACAATCATGATAGACCTCCATCTCCCTGTTCAACTGTCTTCCACAGTTTCCGAATTATTTTGCAGAATTAGAAATCAGCTAATCTGACGATTCTCAATTCCCATCATTGGTTATCAAAGGCTATTAATGTTTTCCAAATTAAAATGTCTAGGAGAATTATCAAATCCCTTGTAGCCATAAGAATCATACAATTTTATCATAGCCCATGTTAAGCATTGGCTTAAGTTCATAGGATTAGGACCGCTTTTGGAAAAGCCACTCAGTACTATTATGAACTATTTGACACCCTGTATTTCCTTTTTTGAAAGTGAGAAAGTAAGTTATATTGTGATGTGAGCTGTCTGGGCAATATTTCAACTAATTATAACAGCATTACTTATGATGTACGCCAATCTGCAGTGCAATACATGATACTGCCCTATAAACATAATCATTCTTTAATTATTCCTTATACATATAATAGAATATAGATAAAGTATAACATCAACAATGTAAATATTTGAAGTTGATTGTTAATAACGAGAAAGCAATGTAGCGTTTTTCTATATTTTAAATCAATTTGTTTTGGTGTATTAAGGAAGTAATGATTAGATTTGATTATTATCAATGACTTAGTTTATGCATTCTTTCATCATGCCAGATTAATTGATATGTATACCATATTTATATACTTTTAAAAACATACTCAAACAAAAATAGAAATAACACAGAGAATTGTATTCCTTTATTCGTATCACAACCTACTGTTATTTTTCGTTTAGGGTAAATATCACCTCCCTCTCTCTCTCCCTCTCTCTCTCTCTCTCTCTCTCTCTCTCTCTCTCTCTCTCTCTCTCTCTCTCTCTCTCCCCCTCTCCCTCTCCCTCTCTCTCTCTCTCTCTCTCTCTCTCTCTCTCTCTCTCTCTCTCTCTCCCTCTCCCTCTCCCTCTCCCTCTCTCTCTCTCTATATATATATATATATATATATATATATATATATATATAAGGTGTAACGATACAGGGGGGTGGCGATACGATACGTATCACGATACGGGGGTCGCGATACGATACGTATTGCGATACACTTTAATTATGAGCAAACCTTTTTTCTTGAAGTCTTTTCAAATACTTTTTTCTATTTGCAGGCAAATCACTTCATATCAGAAATTTATGACTGTTGTGAGTGCTTCAGCAGCTTTAATCCTTAAATGTACAATTCTTATGGGTATCCTTCATTTAAAGTTTTTCTCGCCTTAGTAATTAACATAATCTTAAAATAATTAAAATAAATATCTGAGTCACATCTTTTTCTAACTTATTATTGTCATGAAAAATTATCAATTAATGTAATATTTTTCAATTATCAATTATTTTTACACTTGTCTATGGAAAATATGTAATTTGCAACAATGGATATTCTTCAATGAACAATGCATTTACTTCCGTGAGAAATATTTGAAAAATAATGCATCAATCGTAATAAAATTTACACAAAAGGTTAACACATCTATTCACTTTTCTGTGTTCCAAATATAAGCATATGACATTACAGTTTTTATATATTCCAACGTCAATCAGTCATCGATATCTCGAAACATGACAGTCATTTCCTTCGCCGATTACAGATTTGTTCAAATCAAAAAATCTAATGATCTAAATGATTTTGTAATTATTCCGTTTAAAACCAAAGTAAGAACACATTTTTTCCAAACGTCTGTTGAATATTTCATGTAAATATGGTCTCTAAAAGTTTAAAAATACAATCAAAGTTTTGATATTCTCGGCCCGTCGTCTGCATTAACTTCTGCCATACTGTCAGGCATAATGCACAAATGCGCATGCGTATGTTTGTAAGGGATATGTGGTTAGTTGACTTAAAATCATTTTTTGGAAAAAGACAACGAATAATAATAGAAATCACTTGCATAAGTCGTTTTGTTTCAAAATGCAAATTCTCTGCTTTTATTTTTTACATCGAAAGTTGATAGATTTAATAAAACAGAAATCGTCAACCATTTCGTATGTATCCAAAACAGTCACACTGATTTCGTCCCGTACTCACTTTTCGCTTAAATGTGTTCAAATAAAATTATTAAACTTAAATTTGATATTTGTACTTAATCTTTCCAATTATTTCGTGAAACTGGATGAGCTGATTTTGACAAGATCTGGTTCGTTTCGTGTACGAAACTACAGTACAAACTACGTGACTCCGCTATTGTGTATGTTATTTATAGACCGGGCGGGTAAACCCAACTCGGTAAGATTCTCGTTTTTTTAATAGGCGTTGAATCGCTTGTTTCGTTTAATAGATCTAACGCAGTTGTGCGCCACTGGAATTGAAATAAAGAGCAATTATTAATTTTGTATGTATCGCGATACGCATGCTTCGAATCGATACGTTGTATCGTGGGGCCTTGCATCGGGATACGATACTGTATCGCCGTATCGTTACACCACTAATATATATATATATATATATATATATAAAGAGTCTACAAATTTTACAAATCGTACAGCCGTGTCCAGTAAAGATACAAGGAGGATAAAGATACGCACTGCCAAATAGTCTACAAATTTTACAAATCGTACAGCCGTGTCCGGTAAAGATACAAGGAGGATAAAGATACGCACTGCCAAATGAAATATACAACATTAGTAAATGTAGAGAGTGTATTGACATCATTTATTGTTTCTTTTGGAAATTTTAGAAGATATTACATGTTTGTAGCAAATGAAAGTTTTTAGAAAGAAGTTTTTTGACCAAAATAGTGACAAATTATTGAAAATTTACAACAATCATAACAAACAAGCCATCATGAAACATTTTGCTCTCTCATAGTAAATGTCAAAGGAAAGTTAGGAAACAAAACTACTTCTACTACCATCTACTAGTTAGTTCTTTCATCAGCTTCTTGGAATACATTTACCATAAAATCATCAGAAAAAATTAGAAATGTATGGTGCAGTCAAACTCTGATTGCATATCTTTAGCCTACACTTGTTGACATATGGAAATATTGGGGTAGTCTTCTCATTACTTTCAACGTCAATGCATTAAAGCGCAACTCCCGGATAAAATGGACCAAAATTCGTTTGACTAAACCAAGCTAAATTGTACACTAATATGCATCTGTATGCATAGTATCTAGATAAATATGATTTTCCGTTAGCTCATAAAAATTTTAAAACAATAGATTATTTTATTATTTGCGATTATAAAAATTAGCGTCATTTACTTGCCGCGATCGTTTTGTTCCAGTGATGTAACCGGATGTTACGTCAACTGGGGGAAACAAACGTGACGTAACAACCACGTGACAATGTAAACAACACAGCGCTTCACTTCGGTGATCGCGTTTTGACGATTTGGGTCACAAATAAAGTTAAACTAAGAGTGAAATTCTAATATCTGCTGTATGAAAGTATAATGGCAACGAGGAATAAGCTAAATATTTGTTTTGGTACATAATTTTGAGAAGAATTCATGATCCGAAAGGACATGTCAAATTCTGTAGCCTATAAGGAGTCGTTGTCCTCTGTAGACACGGAATGATTTCGGTAAGTGGGTCTTTGATTTCTTTCTTCTAACGATTCATAATTTGTTATGTGAATGGACATGTTCTTTCGAAAATATAAATATTACTTGAATTTTCAATCTGAGTCGAGGAAAACAACATTATCAGTCTCTCAAATCGTGGCTCTCGTCGAGCGTGTTTTGCAGATCCATTTTTCGATACGCGCTCACAATCTTCCAAAGTGATTTTTTAAAGAAATTTGTCTGGCCCACAGGGATGGCAGTATCCATAGTAATTTTTACTAGTCTCGGGCGGAATGACTGGTGTTAATTTTAGCCCGGAGATTCATTAACATGTCAATTATGAGAACTTATAATTAATTTGCACCATTTCTTTGGTAAAATGTTAATGTGTGCATGACTCGCCTTTTTTAAAAACGTTTATAATTGATTTGTCTTCAACTTCAGGAAATTATTTTTTAAATATCGACATTTGCTTTCGATGAAATATATTAGACAACAATGTAGTAGAAATTACTACTGGTATTTAAAAATTACAAATTAGAAGCCATATGAGTTAGTGATCATGAATGTATATGCATAATTAAATTTTCAAAGAAATGGCTTTCCATAAAAGATTTCAATATTTTGTTTGATAACTATTCATTTGTTTGAGATGAAATTAGACTGAGGCTGTAGATGTTTAGAATTATTTCACTTGCCTGACATAAAAATATCAAAGGTCCTATACCAAATACCAAAAAACCATGTTATGAGTTAATCCTGTGTAAACATATGCAGCATCAAGAAAGATTTATTATTGTTGTTACAGGTGATGGGAGTCCCTAATACAAGAGAACACAACAACAACAACAAAAACCCATTAGGAATGGACTGTATGTGCAGTAAAGTATTGGTGCTGAAGGTGTGATCCTTTGATATCAGGAAATGATATATATAAACATTGTCATAAGAAGTGATATATATGCTGATTGTGTGAACTGATATCCAAATCATTATCTTCTCTTGAATATGAGAATGTGCCAATGTTTTAGAAATATTGTATTCAACTTTGAAGCAAACTTGAGCTGCCTCAGAGAAAGATTAATTTCATGTGCACTGTTTCTATGTAATTCCTAAAATGCAAACACTTACACAAAGTAATGGTCAATACATGTTGTATACTTAGTTGAATAAATTTGGCTCTTATATTTGTTGTTTGTTTTATTCATGATTAAATAGTGGAAATGCAATATTGCATCTTAAAGGCGCTGTAGCACATTTTTTCGCTGAAATAAGTCGATGAAATGTATTTGAAAAATAATGTCAACAATAGTAAAACACCCTTCTCTCTTCGGAAAATCAAGTTGCAAATGAGTGTACATGGTTCCGTAAAGCCATGGGAAATTTTTTTGTCATTCGAATATAATAAAATGTGTTCACAATAAAATGGCCGCCATGCAATTTTGGCTTTATACGCAACACCGTTATTACCACTACGGATCATTGGTTTGTGTAATAAGATGTTTTACCCTCTAAAGTAAATATAAATGACATAAACAATCATTATAAATGAGAAATTTGAAAAAATAAAATTTGCAAAAAACGTGCTACAGCGCCTTTAAGTGACATTAATGTCACAGTAAAAATAGAAAACTTGAATGTATATATTTTTTTCAGAATTCTTAGGACTGTTTCAAGGTAAGTTTGTTTGATATGCAGGTAGGTGTAGGCAAATGTAAAAAACACAAGTCATGCTAACATAGGTATTTACACACAGTTACAAATCTATTTTATAGAAATAAATATCTGTGTCCCTTTGGATAATGCTATTTACAAAATTAATCATATGCATTCTGATGAAGTACATATGTTTTATTTTTTATATATATAGATCTACATGTAACCGAAAATACAGGTTAGTTAAAATTGCAAATGTTATTGATAAATGTCTGAATTTTCCATTTGATCAGATATATATACTTGACAAAATATACTCAGAAAATATTATGTAAACTTTGAAATGGATAATAATTATCTTATCATTTAAATAAGATATCAATCACCAAAAATTCAATTATTCTTACCTATTTTATCCACTAAAATACAAATCAGTTATATACAATATTTTCATTCTTTCATTCAATGTCTTTCAATATTTATGAAACAATATCACTACAATTAAATTATTTCTATTGCAATACACTATTCATCCTAAAACAAATTACATAATTGGGTACGAGTTCAGCGAAACGTGTGGATATGCATTGGAGTTCACTGCATCCCGAGAAGACATCACGTTACCATGCAGGCACGGTAAAGTTATTTCGCCAAAAATGAAAAAACCTATGTATTATAGTCACCAAATTACAAAATATTTAACTACATGCATACACTATTAATGATGTATCTAAAATACGTAAGTTTGCCAGCTATGTCAGCACTGAAACACGTATGATATCAGCTGTTCGGTTAATTATTTGGGATTTTACTTCCGGGTTTAGTAAGAACCATTTTTAAAACTTTATCGCTGATATTAAGTATATTCCTTTTCTGTTTCTCTTCAAGTTGTCATATGCAAATATCTTGCAAGTTTTGACATTAAATGGTCGACTGGTATGATTCCTATTGCCCGCGCAGTTTACTCGTCTGACAGTGCTATTACTACGGCGGTCGCCATTTGCATTCGTTTGTTTTCTCCAGTTGACGTCATACCTTCCTTCGGGAAAAATCGAGATTTTTCCGGTGTTCTTCGTAAAACAAGATGGCCGACACGTCAAAAAGCGACGTAAACAGACAGTTTTCTGACTTTTTTTACGATTTGCTAAAGTCACACATAATTTCAATGGTAATGGGATGCGAGAATTTTTTGTTTATAAACCGATTCACATAATTTCCATGTCTTTGCAATGTGCATGTACACCATAGGCAGTTACTTGAAAGAAATTGGAGCAAAATCATCCGGGAGTTGCTCTTTAAGCATTTTTACTTCAAACTTCTACATTAATGTTAATACTAAAAGCCTGGCTTCACTTTCATTTTGAGATAGATTTTTAACATGAAAAATATTTTACTGGTATAAATTGTCATTTATCGCTTACATACGTACACATTAGTGTAGCTTTACCCAACAGCAGTGTCAATTTTAGTACTAATGATTTAATTTCTCCATATAGGAATCCCCCAGCCAAAGAATCCATACAAATTTTCCTCTATGAACCAGCCTGTCTACAAATTCACATACTGTACATCACTAAAACAACATGGCCTTTACTCTTTAGCCAAAGTTTAGGGATTTTATGAGTTTCAAAAACACCTGACCACAAAATGAAACCCCATCCGTCTAGTTCATAAAATTAAAAGTATTGTTCACTATCATTATGATTTTGTTATTTTTGGTAGCTATATAACATGATATAGTTACACGCGACTGAAAAAGTTTCGATTTTTGGTCAAAAAAAGACTGATCAACAACGTCTGTTAGTGTTATTTCCATCCTCATCACAGATATCTGTGTAAAATTAATCATGAATATCATGAAATAAAGAAAAACTACACTCAATTACAGATTCTTAAATTATCTGTCAGTTATAGTAATAAAGTGACAAGCCATACTCGCTAATAAGTAAAGGCCTTAGAAAGAATTTCACCACCTATGTGGTGATCGAAGCAGACGCCATTTTCCCCCCCAAGAAGCCCCAAAGAAGGCGGGCTACAAATGTGAGGTTAACGTAATGTCAAAAGCACATGCTACAGGTAATTTGCTATTTCACCAACTTACACTGCGTTTTACACTGCGTTTTAAACAAACGCAAAGCTTCGTTTGTACGTGTTCATGTATTGAACACGTTCTGTTGAAGTTTTCTAAAAGTGGAACTTCGTCCAAGTTTCAAACGATGAAAGTACTCGTGTTGGAAGACCCGGATGAAAACAAAGGGAGGTAAATGCAACTTAGCACGATATGTGATTCGTTCGTAAAATCTTACCGAAGGAGGGACCAATCTCTTCCCACAGAGGCTACTCCACAGTAGGCCCTAACTGTTAGTCCCGAAGAGAGTTGGGGATTCTAGATTACAACCGAATAATTTCAACCTCTAATTTGATAAAATTAGCCATCAAGATAAAAAGAGAGAACTCACTAAAACACAATGGATACCCCCTAGACTTTCAGTATGCCCACCGTAGGTCAGGGACCTTATATAGAGGTATATATCTATATAAGGTCCCTGCGTAGGTCAATGAACAATCGCTGGGTAGTTATGTAAAATATTTAGACTTGTGAATATTTCCCTTTACTTCATACTTCTAACATTTAGGCATATTTATACGACGTGTATAACATCATGGTTAGAACTTATATAAATGTAACAGAGTACGTAATACATTTTAATAGGCCTACTTATATTTATATATCACCCCCTGGAACCCTGTACTGCAGGGCTCCAGTGATAGTGATTTTGTACAGCGAGAGATGCAGTGATATAGTGATCGTATTTGCGAGTAGGGCCTATATTTGCTGTATGTGTGTACAAATACAGCTGTAAAGCAACATATGGGTAATACACAGTAGGGGAGACCGGGGTTGGTTGTAACAATTTTTAGTGTCTGCATATTTATGAATTATTTTAGTTCGATAATTCAAACTAAAATACTCAAAGAAGGACTGTCAATATTTGGCTTTATAAAAATATATCCAACTCACGCACATGTCCACTCATATCCGAGAGAGAAGGCAATACTCCTACCAATGTTTTTGTAACAACCTACCCCACTGTTGGGGCAGGTTGTAACAGTGTCTGGGGTTGGTTGTAACATGAATACAAGTGTCACTTTTCACAAGTATAGGCAAGTTTAATTGGACAGGTAAAAACAAAGAATAATTGTTCAGCGAAACATACCTGAATTTCGAAGTGAAAAATGTGAATTGCAACAGAATGGTCCAAAGAAGAGCTAATATAGAAAATATATCAAAATGTCATTAAACATGGGGCCCATGTTCAATATATAATCAAACGTGACTTTTCCTTAGATATTTTAATAAGATAAAATGCTTTTTTAGAGAATGTCAGTTACATCAAAATTAAACTGTTATCAGGGGTGAGAAATATATTATATGCCATACTACATGTTTAGGTAGGTTATGACACTGTTACAACCTACCCCAGTTTGAGTGTTACAACCTACCCCAAACCACGTGACCATATGCTAACGCCCGTCAAAGGTTTATTGAATGTGAGAGGCTAAATACAGTGAATGTAAACGTGAGGGAGATAGTGGTTGTTATCCATAGTATCTAATCGTGACCAACATCATGAATACACCGTGTTCAGAAAACGTTTATCCAACACAACTAAATATTACTCTAGAGGTCTAAAAATTGGTATGCCCTTGTTGGAAAGGAGCTGTCAGCCGAGGCGCCGTTTACGTTATCATGGACAGAGAGAACGCTGATGGCTATGGGCAGAAAACCCCGTGATTGGTTGAGATGAACATGTTAAGAGTTATTCGCCTTGTTACAACCTACCCGTGTTACAACCAACCCCGGTCTCCCCTACATGATTATGACTGATGGCAAGCTGAATCTATGGCCCACTCATAAGTGTATTTACTTTAACCTTTTTTAATGATGCATATGTTTGTGGTCATGTGGTTTATTAGGCGGGTTGTTAGTTACAGTGTTCATGGCTTGTCAGATGAACAAGCTTTCTATCAATCAACTAGGATTCTCTCTTATGTGCTCTGCTTGCTCAGTTCGCTTCCTCAGCTTTTCCTCTGTAGGAATGTAAACAATACTATTTTGATAGTCTCTGCTTTATGCCAATGGAAATTTAGGGCAATATTTCAACTACATATCTGTATCAAGTGACAGTTTTTATTTAAAGGGACAGTAGCACGTTTTTTTGCAATTTTATTATTTTAAATTTCCCATTTATTGCGATAGTTTATGTCATTTATATTTACTTTAGAGGGTATAAAACCTCTTAATACACAAACCAATTATCAGTAGTGGTAATATCGATGTTGCGTATAAAGCAAAAATGCATGGCGGCCATTTTAATGTGAACACATTTTATTATTTCGAATTACAAAAAACGATTCTTTGGCTTTACCGAACCATGTATACCAATTTTTAACTTGATTTTCCGAAGAGAGAAGGGTCTTTTACTATTAGTGACATCATTTTTCAAATACGCTTCCTCAACTTATTTGAGCCAAAAAACCTGCTACTACTACATTGAGATTGGAAACCTGCTACATTGAGATCTCAAAGTAACCCTTGACTCTGCCAGAACCTGCCACCAGATTTTAACTCAACGAAGAAATATTATATACAAGTTGCTCAATGTAAATATGTTTATAGTTATCTTTTATATATGTATTTTACGCTTTTATTTGACTATGCATATGCAATGTTTTCTGTATCGTATTTGTATGCAATAATGTCTCTCATAAATCGCAAAAATAAAATATTCTGTCTGTCTGAAGTCTTCATGCAAGGTTTTATCTATGGTAGCCCACTCCTCACACTGCATACTTTCAAAGTCTATAAAGTTAGCCAGCACAAATGTTTGATTGTACTGCAATATTATAACAGACGTGCACAAGTTAACATATTCCTCGTGCTGGACAGACACATGCAGCTTCTCTATTCTCCAAACATCTCCCACATGTTCATTTGCGACAATGTGACGTCACCAGGGGATAACCTATTGCACCTTAATTAATATCACGGATTTGTTTCATTATATATTTGGTGAACAGTTTTATTCTGCATAAATATTATATCCAATTTCTGTAACTTCTGTCAATATATATTTGTAACAGAAGGTTGTCAAGTAAAGGTTACCAGTCGAGTTTTGAGTGGGTATGAATTGTAACACCGATGCACGTGCAGTGTGTGACACCGAGCCGCGAAGCGGCGAGGTGTTACGCACTGCACGTGCATCGGTGTTACAATTCTTACCCACTCAAAACGAGGCTGGTAACCGTCTTAAAAATTACCGATCAACAAGTCATTTATTTAATTCATTTGTTCATTTGATGAAAAGACGTCGAGTTGGAAGGACGTAGTTTAAAGCTCAAAAACACACTAATTAATTTCATTAAATTCGAGGAGAGCGGAACAGACCTCAATAGTCAATATTCACCAATCCCCTGTGGCCTAGTGGTACAGTCTTGGACTACAGTTTGAAAGGTTATGGGTTCGAATCCCATACGCTCTACTTTTTTAAATTTTACATTTAGAAATTTTACTTGAACGCTAGAGGATGAGGTTGTTGCAAATTTCATATACCGAAAAATAATCACATTTCTAAAATATCACGTGAACAGTGAAAATTAACTTTTAAAGTTTGAGGAGAGCAGAATTGATATCACAAATCAATCCCTTCATATTCACCAATCCTTTGTGGTCTAATGGTATAAGTCTTGGGCTACAGAGCGAAGGGTTGTAGGTTCGAATCTCGCGGTTTCGCTTCGGAAAATTTTGGAGATCGATTACCTTGCCGGTCTTCGAAATTATTAGGTGCGAAATGCTAAATAATAACCTCCTTTGGCCTTGAGGTATATAATGCAGTGTATACCACCTGAGCACGAGCAAATAAGAGGTGTGTAAGGAGGTTACCACCCTGGTACAAACAATGGAGTTGATCGGTAATATCTTCTACCGACTGGGTATATCTGCATGCATTGTATAACTGGTGTATTGTATAACTGGTGTACATTTCCCATTGAATCTATCACTCGTGTATTCCATTATTGTCCGACTCGTTAAGAAAAGTGTGATAAGAAAAAGATAACGAAGAAATAATGTTGGATACAAAGGCTAAGTGCGTGTAAGGGGAAGGCGGACGCTTGGCCAAGCGAAGGGGTAAGCCTGCTCTCCGTTGGACCCTCTGAACAGACCAGACAGGTAGCGGCGATTTATTTTGGCTTCTATCGGAAAAGCCTAGCGAGGGAGCGAATTGAGGAAGGGGTCGGCCCCGCGTTCGCCCCAAAATTAACACCTTACGTAATTTATTACAAATGAGTATGAATATATATATATATATATATATATATATATATATATATATATATATATATATATATATATATATATATATATATATATATATACATACAATATTAGGGATAAAGCTGTGGATAAAGATAGATTATGGAACAGCAGCAATAATTAATATGCTTGGAATGTATGCGAGGAGAATTGAATTTGGAATGATAAAAAGGAGAGTTTAATGTGAATAAAAAATATTTGGCAAACAAGGTTGGGTTGGCGGGAAAATGAGTAAATCTGATAAATTTAAAACTAAGACAGCATAGATAAGATGGCGGAGGAATGAAAGATGTGACGTAAGAAGATGGCGTGTTAGATTTTGTGATGACGTCATGTAAAGGGATGTGATGAATGCACAAGTTAAATGTTTGTAAAGATAAACACGTGTTTATTGTGAAATGAAGTTATTGTGTTGTGATTAATATATGTAAATACATGTGTAATTAGAATAGGTGAAGAATGTGTATAAATGCATTGAGCGAACAATAACTGCATTTAGCTAAATAATGCTAAATTGAATTATATGCAAAAAAATAAATCAGCTCATGTGTACTTTGTCACTTTCTAACACTTTGTACAATTCCATAACATTGAGTGAATGGAAGAAACTATCAAGAAAACAAGTGTTTCTGTAACGTCTCCACCATTGCGCTCTTTACCTTTGTCTACGAGCACGGATTTTCGATACTGACTGTTACCCACGAACTAATTCTATATAACAATGCGGAAACATTGATATGACTTTCTTGCTTAATTGTAATCACACTGGACATTCCAGTACGAGAGATTTTGTTTTAGCGAGCTCAGTACAACTAACACAGGATTAATCAAACATATTGCAGAGGGAACGTACTGAAATATGCTCTTTGGGTAGGCTTATAATCGATACTCATTTTATTTGATTCTGCAATATAATAGGTCTATGCATGTCAGGTTTATCATAAAACAAGAAAAAAAAGCAAAATATTATTGATTATCTTCTATGGTAAACACGCGTTGGGGAAAATTCCCGTGTCATATTAAAACTACTTATCATTCTATATGTATGTTAAATATTTCATGAGATAGAATAAAGAAAGTGCGCTTTCAGCATGAGCTTTGTATATATATGCAGAGCTGTACAAATACTTATACTCGTAATTATTGAATAAAGAGCTAGCCACTACTTTGAATAAAGCTTCGAGTTACACCGCTTAATCGTTATTATTTATATACTTATTACTCAACACTTGCTTCAAGCGTATAGATCCTATCAATGTAAGAAACCACCCTAAGATTCAGACAATCAATACAGGGATAATCTCGATTTCTGAGAGAGACCTACATGTATAATGAATTAAGAAGTAGGCCCGTGAGCATAAGAAACCTGTGGGCATATTAGTGAAAACGATGGGAACTTGTCAATATCTAACAGCTGAATTCGATTTGCTGGGATTCGAGGATATAGTTATCACTTATAATGTATCCGTTCCCTGAACATCGTCTTAGGCTGTGTGTTCATTCAGAACTGACAATACCCTCTCACGACGCGGTATTTCCGTCTATAATCATTACGGGTAGAGATCACAAGACATCAAGTCGTGCCAATGGATGCAGGAAGACGCAAAGGGATAATAGCAGGTACTTAAGCTGCTACAATATACCACTTGTGTATGGATATGTTACTATAGATTTTGAATAAACGCTGCTACTATCCGCGTGAAGGATTTCCGGACGTCGTAACTTCCTATATAGAAGTGTGCAAGTGTATCCTGAACGTGATGCACTCTAGGAATAGCCCAGTCTAACCGAAACTCATATATGTGACCAAACCTTACCAATATGCACCACGTATTTTGGACAGCGCTTGGATTGGTATTCTACCATTCTGTAATTCCGGTGACAAATCAAGACTTGGGCGAACATCTTGGTCTCTCGACGGATTTCTCCTTATACGACAACTTCACATGTGGAGTCAGATGGTCGTGCAAGTTTGGCCCTGGTGAACCGGAATCGTCTCTCTCATCTTACCTAAAGACCAAGAACTGCGCATGTGACCCCGTGTGTGCATACTTCGACGACTGCTGTGAAGATAGTGTATTTTACAAGACTTCGGTTTCAGTCGAAATACAGACCGTCGTCCGGGAAGACGTTGCATGCAAGAGTAATTTTTACCTCAACAAAAATTCCCCAGTGTACCAGGTTGCTAGATGTCCATGGGCATACGAGGATCAGCAGATCGTAGACCTGTGCTCATCTGACAACGAGTCAGACATTTTGCTGATGACGCCTGTTTCCGGCAAGAGAACGCAACTCTTGTACAAGAACTTGTACTGTGCTCTTTGTCATGAAGAACCGTACACCTTCTGGGTTCCAACAATGGTTTGCAGTTCATTTGAAGAGAAGGATTTGAATCATTCTCTGTCCTTTAAAGAAGCAATGGTAGACCCAGATTGCAGTCTGGTCATCGAAAGCCCTGACAATACTACCAGTGTCCACCCATGTCTTACCTACTATGACCAAAATCCATCCTGTCCGCAACCTTTCAACAATACGTTTCTAGAGGACAAGTGCAAATCTGATGATGGGTCCTCAAAACTTGTCTTCTCTAGAACTGGACCGTTCAAGAATAAATACTGTGCTCAGTGCCATCTCCAGAAACCAGTTTGCAAACTCCGGCTTCTAAACTCGGGAAAGCCGACTTTTAAACCCTATTCTCTTTCAATTCTGTTTAACCTCGAGAACGAACATACCCCTGACTCAAAAGATACAGCCATAAGAGGTCACTCTAGCCGTGTACAACCGTGCGACGAGGGCGAAATATACGACGTGTTTACAGAGTCCTGCAGACGTTTGTTGTGTCGTCCTCCACTCATAGTTGAAGGTGGTATGTGTGTGTCGCCAGTGAATGATAGCGACACCGATCTTATAGGAGATAACCAAACGTCATGTACACAAATTAAACTTGAAGCAGATGAGTTCGAGATGTTTGAAAATCACACACTTCTGGAGCTATCATCTAGAAGGACGTTTGATGAAAGCGAGTTTGAATTTGTCAACTCGTCAGCGTATGTATGTCTGAACTTGACCAAACTGAAGAAGAGACATTCCTCCAACCATTTTATCACACCTTTCGAATATTCAAATGTTCAGTATATTTTCAGTTTCGTATGCTTGTTAATATCTATGGTTTGTCTTCTTCTAACACTTGTTGTTTATAGTGTTTTGCCTTCTCTCAGAAACGTGCCAGGAATGTGTATTTTATCGTTATCTTTGTCATTGTTTATCGCCAAATTTCTGCTTCTTACTGCATCCTCAGCTCAATCAAACAGCATTGCTTGTATAATAGTTGCAATACTTATGCATTATATATTTCTAGCTGCGTTTTGTTGGATGAACGTAATTTCGTTCAACATATTCCTTACATTTTCAACAGGGTTCAAATCAGTCGGTTCCAGCCAATTAACGTTGAGATTTATTAAATTTTCGTTATATGCATGGCTTGCTCCCCTACTTCCCGTTATATCAGGAATTGTCGTTGACTACATTCCATATGAAACCGTTATTAAACCGAGTTATGGTAAAGGAATATGTTGGATGGGAAGTTCACTGGGCCTTGTGATCTTTTTCATGACACCGCTAGCTGTATTAATCGTTTCAAATACTGTGTTCTTCATTGTTTCGGCCAGAGCTATATTCACCGCTAAAAGGGACTCCGCACGTATGTTTGGTAAAGACGACAAAGGAACGTTTTTTATCTACTTGAAGCTTTTCCTTATAATGGGGATAACGTGGATTATAGGGTTTTTGACAGCAGTCATCTCCCATCCGTCAGTGGGGTATGTTTACATCGCTGTTAATTCACTACAAGGCCTGTTTATCTTTCTATCCTTTGTTGTAAACAAGCGAGTGTTACGGATGTTCAAGGCGAAAGTATATCGGTCAAGATCTGTATCAAAGCGATATGGAATAGACCCCACGCAAGCCAATACTACTGAACATACTACCAACATTTAGATAATAAGAGGACAAATGTGAAATAAATACCTAAGTCAGACTGAAATCACCACCTACCCGCTGATAATATGGTGATCGGCCCTTAAAATCAGCAAGGATTAGCAGGATAGAAATTAGTCATGCAGGCTCGGGCTCGGACGGGCATGGTGCATGTGATATACATTTGAAAATTGATTAAAGGGTGCACTTGAAGTCAATATGATACTTTTTATTTACAATAGCTTCTTGCACGACTTTTTAGATGTTCCAAATGTCAACTGAACGAAAGTGGATAGGGATACTCTTGTTTAAAATTTAATATTCAACTTTTTGCAGCATTATATTCTATGGACATTATTACAAATGTTATAGGAAAGAATGTTGTATGAGATGAATTGTTTGTCTGGCATGCACAGATATTGGCTTTGTAACACACTCTTTAAGAATGAATTGCAATATAACGCTTGTGTTTTAGTGCGTGTTTTGTTTGTGTAACGAACGTTGTTATGTCAAATACACCTGACACGTATTCCGTCGGATATGATGCATTTATTAACCACAGCTTGGATATTTATTATTATCAAAATACTATGTGTTTATGTGTACTTTCCTTTTTAGAGATACATTTTCATGACATTTTGATAGAAAAAAACACGGCATTTGTGGAGGATCAATCCACTTTACAATTTAGTTCTAATAAACATAGTATGAATGTTGGAGTATGTGATTATAAAGGTTTGCATTACAACAATTTTAGATTATGCACCAACTCATATATAATGTCATAGTTGATGCTCTTTCTTGGCATGTTACATCTTGGATGAACAAGGGCATGTATATACAATATTTAATTCAAGAAAGCATTTTACTCTTACTAAATGCTTAAAGAGGTTCAGAAGCCATAATAACATACAGTCATTTGAATAAAGATTTCTTGTACAGCATGATCTTCTAATTTTTCGCTTATCTGACCTTAAAGGCCCGATGGGCTTATGGCATGGCACGGCATGGCGTCCGCCCGTCCGTCCGTAAAATTTAACTTTTTCCCTTTTTTACAGACTCCGTGGCCAATGGAGATTCTAAATTGTTGATTTGGTGACCCTGTGACCCACAATATTGGTCACAGGGGTCACGACCTTAATCAAACTGTTTTCACCCCTTTTCTTCAGTATGAAAAGCCATAGAAAATTTAAATGTTGTGTACAGACTCTTTAGCCTATCGGGATTCTACATTGTAGAATTGGTGACCCTGTGACCCCATTATGGATCACAGGGGTGATGACCAAAAATACCTATTTTCATCTTCTCCTCTAGTATGAAAAGCCCCAGAAAGCTGGGACGTTGTGCCTACTTAGCCAATGGGGAATATCAATTATATTTGGTGACCATGTTGGCCGATATATGGGTCACAGGGGCCACGAATTAAAGACCTATACATTTTGAAACTTATTATTTAAAGCTTGATAGCCTGGTGAGATACAGAGCCAATGGCTCTATTTTTATTGCTAAAGAACATTTCTTTAAACAAAGAAATTTGGGCAGATTTTAGAGACTTTTGATGACTTATATTAAGTTCATGCTGAAAATTACGTGTTAATTGTCACAAGAGAATGAGAAAACCTTTTTTCATGGATATAATGTTAAAGGCACTGGTACGTATTTTGCAATTGTTAAGTGTTTAAATTTGCAATAAAAGTTTATGCAGTATACATGTATCTTTAGTTACGGAGGGCTAAACAGTCAATTAAAACCGGATTAATCGCAGTCGTAGAAAGCTGCCCCAGCTAACAAATCTACGTAGTGATAACGTTGTGACAACGTCAGCTTTACGTTGTCCTTACGTAGATCCTGACGTTGTGACAACGTCAGTTTGTAGACTCCCAAACAGGTTGCTACAACGTTGATTTTCTACGTAATTACTACGTTGAGAGAACGTTGTAACGACGTCTATGTTTACGTTGTCCTTACGTAGATCCTGACGTTGTGACAACGTCAGTTTGTAGACTCCCAAACAGGTTGCTACAACGTTGATTTTCTACGTAATTACAACGTTGTGAGAACGTTGTAACGACGTCTATGTTTACGTTGTCCTTACGTAGATCCTGACGTTGTCACAACGCGTCAATCTGTAGACTCCCAGAAAGGTTGCCACAACGTTGTGTTGCAACGTAATTACGACGTTGCGAGGACGTTGTAACGACGTCTATGTTTACGTTGTCCTTACGTAGATCCTGACGTTGTCACAACGTCATTCTGTAGACTCCCAGACAGGTTGCTACAACGTTGTGTTGCAACGTAATTACGACGTTGCGAGGACGTTGTAACGACGTCTATGTTTACGTTGTCCTAACGTATATCCTGACGTCGTCACAACGTCAATCTGTAGACACCCAGAAAGGTTGCTACAACGTTGTTTTTCTACTTACATACGATGATGTGAGAACACGAAAATGCCGTCTATCTCACGTAGTTTTGTTGTCTCTCAAACGCATTACGACGTTGCCATAACGTCCTTACAGGTTCCATTTGTAGACTCATGAACATTGAAGCCTACCCAATTCAGACGATATACATAAACAGTCTATCAACTCATATTGTCAAAAACATTTAGTAACATTTCTTGTAAGTTAACCACCGCTATAAAATAAGTTATAACAAAAATATTATGAAATAGGGCTTTCTAATTTTGCCAAATAGTAACACGAATTTTAAGTTGACAGACTGCTTATTATAAGGCATTTCATTTTTAAATGGTAAAATCGTTTGTCATTTGTGATAATGTTCTTCACGGAATGATTGAAACTGCATGACAATATGAAAAGCTATGTTTTCAGTGTTCTTGTCTATAAGTTCGAGAACACAAAGATAACAGAGAGATGAAACTGTGATTATACTTTTAATTTGATTGAACTTAAAAAGTTAGCTTTTTCCTCCGATAACCTTGTTTCCCTGCCCGTTATCTTGTTCCCTTGTCCATTAGCTTGTTTCCTTGTCCATTAGTTTGTTTCCTTGTCCTTGGTTTATTTCTCGGTTCGTGAGCTTGTTTCCTTGTTGGATGCTGCTCTCTGCAAACAAATAATACACATTTATAAACTTTGAATTTTTTAAAACAAAAGAGGTAAGGGAAATCAGTAATATATTGTATCAAGCATATTGATGTAGGTATGCATCTACGTTTATATAATAATTCTTCTTTCTCATACACAAATTTTGTATTATTTTATTATTTTATATTACATTAATTAAATTTACGGCGATACCTCATTACAACAATGTAGCACTTATTTAACTAATGTTTGAGGATGATAAATAAACAACAGAGGTTTAATTGAATAACGTGATAACTATGAATGTTACAGGGAGGTATGATCGTGTAAATTATTGCAAAAATAGTAACTACGACAAAAAAAAGTTACCTGGTGAAATCGAGGCCCGGCATGTTTAGATGGAGCATGTATTAAGCTTTTCGAAACTTCCCCCTCGACATCACTTCCTTTGCAGTAATGTTTTTCATGTAGGCTTCTGCAAAATAAATCAACATGTCTAAATGTTAAAAAAGGATTAAAAAAACTATGAGTTTGAAAACACAAGTATATTGCTTTTATGATGAAAGTTATTGCCTTCAAGAAACTTAAACCACAAAAACTTTATACATTCAACTGAGGTTATACATATATGATGAAATAATTGAATTGAATTTGGGAACAAACAAGCAGAACCGTAAGATAATTATTTGTATGAATTGGCAATCATTTTAGATATCAATTGTATGACATCAAGCGATATCTATATTCCAATATTGTTGCAATTGAATTGTCATAAAGCTAAGTCATAAGTTATTGTGAAGACATTAAATGTGTAGTTTGGAAATCTTTTGTTTTACCTTTTAAGCAGCTTGTCGACATCAAGTGATTTGTCCCCAGTTTCTTCATAACGCGGCGAACACAATCGCCTCCAAAGTCGTTAGTTACCGGAGCTATAAACAATACAATAGCAAAATTGAACCTTTGTCTTCATTCAAAATAGCATGTTATTATAATATAGGTCATAGGTTAATATGATATTAGTAATGATGTATACGGTCGTAAGTAATCGTTCAATTACACATTGGACTTAGAGACTCGCTCCAAAAATATTTACATACACCATTAGTAAAAGAAATGGCTAGGTCTACTAACGACTTAGACTGTAGGTGTATCCCTGTTGGTGTTAGTAGATGCCTTATAGTATTCTGAAGTAAACGAGAAAAAATGTAAAGAGATAGACAATGAGGAAATAAATTCTTACCTAAATGATATCATATACGGCGTCGAAAACGAAAATGGTGTTGATCAACTGCACTAGCAGATTTGGCGCCAGTATTGTCTTTCCTCCAAGTGCTGCATGTTTTAGTCACGTGAATACACTGTGATTGGTCTTAGTCTATCCCCCAGCCATCCCGAAGGGCCAGCTGACATGAGGCTGATGAGTGCAACAGATGTGAACCTGTGACCTGACTGTTACTGCATGACCCATTTCTCACGAGTAAACTGGACAGAGCTCTGTTACATTCAGATACACGAAATCACAAATCTGCACTCTTTACATATGATAAATAAAATATCTGTCAGTTGTTGACAAATAGCGCACTGGATGAGATAAACATGATATTATAAAATAGCAGATATGACCGCTATTATGTAATGAGTAATGAAATAATGAGATTTTAGTGAACTATAACTTCTTACCACAGTGAAAATATGTGTGATTGACGTGACTCGACGGTATATGGAACTTAATTCGAACTGATATTACGTCATTCTAACGATCTATATTTAAAAACTAATATTTAAATCACACTTTGAATTTATATAAACACTTATTTGTTTTCAAAATTCATTAATCAATGTCTGAAAAATCAGATAGGACATGTGGAGTCCGTTTGGATATCCCGAACAAGATAGATAAGAACAATGGATCTATATTCAAAGTCATCATGTATCAGATGATATATGTCATGTGAAAGGTGTTTACTAAAACCTAAAAACCATCAGAAATATTAATTGAAGGAAGATGACGGCATATTGAAAATTGCCTACTCACATATTAAACATATCCGTTTATTGTGTGTAAAGTATTGTTGATTTTCATAAATATTGTATTTCACCATCATGTATCTAAATTGTTGCGTTTATTTGGAAATATCTTCAAAGTATAGCCATTCACTACAACTCAATGTATATGTTTGGTGTTGTGAAAATGCACTACCGAATGTAGGGTTATTGAGATCTAACAGTAAGAAAGCAACATTTGTATTTACTAAAATTGTCAGAGGATAGAACAATAAATATTACACCAAACAAGAAATCATATCCAGTTTTTAAAAAAAACCCATCCCTATCATTGATTGCATTCAAATCAAAATACATGTGTATCTTAAAGCCATCATTCAGTGAATTCTTTGAATGTATATAAGCTAGTGTTATTACATCATGCTGAAATTCCTGCAGCGATAATTGATGACGAATTGAAAGCATTTAATATTCATATCGTTATGAAATTAAGATTTTACGCTGATTGGTCGTACTTAATATTTCTTTTGAAAAGAACAGTAATTTTGCACTGAAATCACACACATTGATTCAAAGTTACCTTTCTGATAACAAATTAAAACAATGTTGTGTTTTACCAATTGACGTCCTAAAGAAAACACATTATAAAATAGATCTTAGAAACTTTGTTTCACATAAGTGTTTTCGCTGAGATTCATTTTAAGTTCATTTCAATATTAATCATTACATATGCCATGACCAGAATATGTGTTTCAAGTATTTTCTTCAAATATATTAGGATGATAGAAAACTATGGCACTGAAACATAGAATTACAACTAGTTTTGCAATAATCAACTATTAAATCGTTGTGGGGGTTGGACTTGAGGAAAATGACAAATTAGTTTTACGTGTCATGTAATTATTCTGCCATATATTCTGACGCATGTGAACGCGTTAATAACGCGAGCTTACAACAAGCAAGCTATTCCAAACAAATGAGAAACCATTTAAACAAAATGATATAAGATCAGTACAATGGTTACGTACAATACTCTGGACAATACGTACCACTTTCGGTCGTTTTGATACCCAACCATTCACAAGGAGGAAATCATTCTTGTCAAACGCATTTTATGTGTAAATATCATATGGGCAATACAATCATGTTAACATTATAACTTTGCAACGCCATAGCAGTGTTATAGTTGTGCCCTCAGCGATGGAATAGTATTGTCAAGTCATTCATTGATGATCTATATACTATAGTATGTAGATGATATCTGTCTTCCCTTGCCACATACCATGTTTATTTCAGGGGCGAAGCCACGAGTGAAATACATACTTTTCTACATCAGGAGATCAGATAAACATGGTATTTTGCAAACATAGTACAAACAGACATTCCATTTATCATATAGGTTTTAGTGTTTTATGTTGAAAATGAATGATTGCAATGGTAAATGTACGACTTTGGCAAATACACGTCACTCTGCTGAGTGTCGATAAAGGTTATCATCACTGTAGAAGGTACAATGTTTATTTCACTGAGTAACTGTTTCTCACACCAAATTATATGATAAGGTATTATGACAATATGTTTTTTTATGTGTTTAACGTTGAAATATACATATACCTGTCACAGAACACGTGTTGTATGAGATCTCATTGTTTTCCAATTACACATAACGAAGATATGCCTTCGGTATTTGAGGAAACATAACCTATAATAGAACCCATACGAGATTCGTAAAGACACTGATCGCTGTGTGTAGTATTTATACAGATTTTTACCCGAGAAAGTATGCTATATTATCATATACTGTACACGACTGGTACGAAACAAGTGGGATTTTAATTGTTTTGTTACAAGGTTACAATGGCAAACGTGATATTTGTGTTTGTGCTCGTATTATAAATGTCAACTCAGTTAGCTCATGTTAACTCAGAGATAATACTAAACGGTGTCATGTTCAATAGCATTTTTTATGAAATTGTTGATTTGTATAGAACGAACGATCGAAAGCTAGTTTATTGCAAAGAAACACATTTAGCTCGTTTCATATTGTATATTCTGAGATAAAGAAGTAAAGACTGGGTTAAACAATTTCTAAATCATCGACATTTCCCTGGACCATTAAATGTGAAAATGGCTCCAATTATGTGATGTCAAAACAACTGATCATATTATGACATCAGACCATGGAAACGGCATTCAAAAGAATGTTCTTTAAAACAAATTATTATGAGGGTAATTTCAACATTCTATTCGTGTTCACAGCTTACATAAAAGTAACTACAGCTCTCAATTTTGCGTAAACTCTAAAAATTAAGAAAATTACATAGTTAAAAGATTATATTCGCAATAACATGCTCTAGACAAATTTCGGGATTTCATAATTTATCAACATGAGCCTCTTTTCATAATCATCAACTAAGCATATGTATAAAGTACACGTGGAAATGTATTCACAATATATTATAAATTGACTTATTTTTCTCATTATATATTCTAAGAAAGAACGTTATTATGATGGTTCGAGGACGTAATGACCACCGTTTCTTTACTACGTTTTAGTGACGTGACAAGTACGTTAACTACAACGTCGTCACAACGTTGAGAAATTACGTTAGGGTTTACGTACTAAATACGTTGCAGCGACGTCGAGCTATCATGTTACCAATATAAAGGCTTTACACGGCGGTTTGGTCTATAGTAACCGTTTATAGTGATTCCTATGTATATCTAAAGAATGACCATGAATATATGTTTGATATATTATTGAATTACCTTTCGTCTCACTAATGCTTGAGTTACTTGCATTAATTTAAATCGAATAAGTGTCGCATTGAATCAAAGATTTCACAGAAAATGCGATTTTGATGGAGATGACATACTTTTTTTAGTAATTGAGTACTTTCATTGGGAATGAGTTATCTTATATATTCTGAGATAAGTACGTTATTATGACGTTGTAAGGACGTGAGGCCCAACGTTACATTATAAGTACATAATTATTAAAAGTACACAATTTACAATGTCGCCACAATGTTGAGAAATAACATTACAAGAATAAAGAGTTTATCCATCATGTGGGCTATACAAACTGTTTATTCTGAACCTTGTCTGTATTTGAAGAATGATTAAAATGCATATATACACATGGAAATAATCAAGCACCTCCGTATTCTAAAGTAAAATGTGATGTTGTGAGAGCGTTACTGTACTTGAATTGAATTAATCACTTTCGATACGAGAAACTTAGGTTTAATGAAAGATTTCTTCGTGCAAATTGTTTGAACTATCATTGAAAAAATTGCCGTATTCATGTTTTTTCAATACATATTGGATTCTTTCCGGTTCAATCTGTTAATAAAGCGCATTTCTTTGCTGTAGGCTATTACAGTAAACACTGACAAGATTTCGTCAGTAGACTATTTTTATTGAAATTGTATTTTCAAAATTTCGTGATTTTGATAGTTCATAGTTCATCCTGCGCCCAGTCCGAGTCACGTGACCATGTCACCAGCACGCAACACGTTCGCCATCAGCGGGCTCATTAGCCCCATAGACCTCCTTTAACTTATGACTTCTTTTGACCAGTTGACTTGAAAGAATGAATTGCTCACATTAGAGCAACCAACATTCACTTTAATTTCTCAGAATAACCTAACGCTAAACTTTTCCCATGTGTATATGTTTGATATAATTGACTTACTGTTAAAATGTTATGTTCTGAAATAAGTACATGTTTATGACGTTGTGGTGATGTAAGGTTCAACGTTACAATTCTACGTTGTAGTGACGTGATAAGTATGTAAACATAACATCGTCACAACGTTTGGAATTACGTAAGATGTTACGTAACAACAAAATCGTAGCGACGTCAAGAAATTACGTTACCAAAATGAAGGCTCCACCGACCGTTTGGTCTCTAGTAAATATTCATAATGATTCTCGTGTGTATTTAAATAACGACTGTGAATAGATGTTTGATATTTTTTACTTACTTTTATCATTTTGTATTCTGAATTAAGTACGTTTTTATGACGTTGTCAGGACGTAAGGCACAACGTAACATTACTGCATTTTAATGACGTGATAAGTACGTTAACTACAACGTTGTCACAACGTTGAGAAATTACGGTAGGGCTTACGTAATTACTACGTCGTAGCAACGTCCAGAAATCACATTACCAGAAAAACAACATTTAACGACTGTTAGGTCTTTACTAACTGTTTATACTGATTTATTTGTGTATTTAAAGAACGACTGTGAATAGATGGTTGATATTTTTTACTTACTTTTATCATTTTGTATTCTGAATGAAGTACGTGTTTGTGACGTTGTCAGGACGTAAGGCACAACGTAACATTACTGCGTTTGAGGGACGTGATAAGTACGTTAACTACAACGTTGTCACAACGTTGAGAAATTACGTTAGGGCTTACGTAATTACTACGTCGTAGCAACGTCCAGAAATCACATTACCAGAAAAACAACATTTAACGACTGTTAGGTCTTTACTAACTGGTTATACAGATATATTTGTGTATTTAAAGAACGACTGTGAATAAATGTTTGATTATTTTTTACTTACTTTTATCATTTTGTATTCTGAATGAAGTACGTGTTTATGACGTTGTCAGGACGTAAGGCACAACGTAACATTACTGCGTTTTAATGACGTGGTACGTACGTTAACTACAACGTTGTCACAACGTTGAGAAATTACGTTAGGGCTTACGTAATTACTACGTCGTAGCAACGTCCAGAAATCACATTACCAGAAAAACAACATTTAACGACTGTTTGGTCTTTACTGACTGTTTATACTGATATATTTGTGTATTTAAAGAACGACTGTGAATAAATGGTTGATATTTTTTACTTACTTTTATCATTTTGTATTCTGAATGAAGTACGTGTTTATGACGTTGTCAGGACGTAAGGCACAACGTAACATTACTGCGTTTTAATGACGTGGTACGTACGTTAACTACAACGTTGTCACAACGTTGAGAAATTACGTTAGGGCTTACGTAATTACTACGTCGTAGCAACGTCCAGAAATCACATTACCAGAAAAACAACATTTAACGACTGTTTGGTCTTTACTGACTGTTTATACTGATATATTTGTGTATTTAAAGAACGACTGTGAATAGATATTAGATAATTTTATCACTTTGTATTCTGAATGAAGTACGTATTTATGACGTTGTCAGGACGTACGGCTCAACGTCACATGATTACGTTTTAGTGACGTGATGAGTACGTAATCTACAACGTAGTCACAACGTTGGGAATTTACGTTAGGTTTTACGTACTATAAACGTCGCAGCAACGTCAAGAAATTACGTTACCAAAATACGACCTTCCCACAACGTCAGGATTACGTTGTGTGTTAGCTGGGGCGTCACGTATAAAACGAAAACTGACAGCCGTCATTTTAGTGTGAACACTTTTTGATAATTTGAGGATGGGAATGGATCTGAACCGAACCATTACCATTCGTTTTAGAACGTTTTATTCATTGGATGAGGAGGATTAGGAGAGATTTCTTTATTTCGATTAGAACAATGTGCTACAGTAGTTAAAAGTGATTATAGGAGGAATTTGACACTTTGGGTATAAAAGTCAATAAAACAAGAGACGATGCGGTGACATCTATTGGCTGATACAAATAAATGCAGCTTGATATGTTTAAAAGAGAAGATAATAAGAAACAACAATTGTTGTTGTTAACTGAGGCAGTACTGCTTATGTTAAGGAGAAAACATGACTCAGAGGTCTTCTGCTCTGAGAATAACCTGAAGGGAGGGATAAAGCCCCGAGGGCGTTAGCCCGAGGGGCTATCCCGACCTTGAGGTTATTCTCAGAGCAGAAGACCGAGGAGGAGTGTTTTCTCCAGCTTATAAACCGTCAACTATCAAAATTTACGAGTTATAGTTTCGGACGCTCAAAGGGCCTAATTCCTCCGCTTAGACCATTTTAAAAGCAGAAGACGAAGGAGGAATGTTTTCTTCCTATTTATAAACGTCAAATGCAAAAATTTACATTTTATAATTTTTGATTCCCAAATCGTGTTTTTATAAAGGGTATGTCGCCCTCGGTTGCGTTATATCGAGGCAAAGAAGGTATGGCTATAAATGGAGTAATTCAACTCCAATCATCATCTCGGTCTGCATAGCCGAGCGGTCTAAGGCGCCAGTTTAGAGAGCGAAGAGTGCCAGGTTCGAATCCAGCTATTTCAACTTGGAATTTTTTAACTTTGTATAATTTTCGATAATAATTGCTGCTTGTTGGCTAATGCGTTGCAAGTCTGAAAAATTATTCTAAGTGCATTTCCAGGTCTTACTTTCAAAAAAACCTTAGGTTCAGGTCTTACTTTCAAAAGTAAAACCTCATACCGGGTTATTCTCGGAAGTAAGACCTCATTAGAGGTTATTCCAAGAAAAGAAGATACCTACAAAACAACAGACAGAATCCGACCTAGGTTTATAACGATTCAGAACAAATGATTATCTAACTTATACTGATTACTAATAATATCCAATTTTGAATGTAAAGACACGTTCCTTACAATAACTTTCTTTTCATTCCCCCTTTTCACGTTTCATTTTATAAATGGTCCTTAAATAATATTTTCCCTTCTTGAATTTAAGTTTTAGATACAAAGTCCTATACTGAAACAATCATCCACGGCGTTTAGATGTTTATATTAAATTTAGTTTCAAAGAGATGGGTATAACGAAATTGCTAAAACAAGCGTTAAACGTATACTGGTGACTGTTTTCACGCTGAAACGGTATGAGCCGATCGATATACTGTTAGAATGAACATTCCTGAAGATTCGTGGAGATTTGAAGTGACTGCATTCTAACAGTTTTTAGTACATTTTTAGTTCATTCCAATTTATTCTGGCCCATTTCTTGATCTAATGGTTTGAATATTTTTTTAGGTACAATCTATAAGTTTAAAAAGACCAAATAACTTCTAAATGTATTCAAAATTTCAGACAGATTTATTGATAGGCTTATTTCTATTCGATATTTCTGATTGAATGGAAATGGTATAACTTAAAGTCAACTTCATCTCTGCTCCTGAATGCATGAATATGCACATTCCAAATGTATTCTTAATATTCCGACTGCATTTTAACTCATTATTAATATTCTGTCTAATCTCCAATCACTTGAACTGCCTTCGAAGGCTAATACCTGGAAATTATCAGAATGAACGAACGCATACATCTAATCTAGACATACCGAAATAACTTTACAAGTAATAGTTTTGAAAAAAAATGCCTTTAATCATGTAGCAGGCATAACAAGACGAACGTATAACTAGCTTTCGTCAGACTACCCTTTAAAAAGTAAACTTTTACGAAACAGATGACAGTTTAAACCTAATTAGATGAACGTAAACTGCAAAATAGTTCTGAGGAAAATACTATCCAGCACATCACGCTTCTACAGCTACATGTAGTTAATGTTTCACTGCACTCTGTCCTTGAACGTTAATTCCGTGGTTCTGGTCGGCGTCGAGGGCATCTGGTCCGATCCACCAGGGCGTCTTCTCAGTCTCGTGAATTTCTCTCGAAATAAAGACAGCACTTTCTTCGTAAACACAAAGCCGATACATATAAACACACCCTGGAGAGTGTTGAAGAAGATATAAATGTACCACACTGCTGTAAGCGGGAATACCGAAGCCAGGAAACCAAACGCCCACGTCAGTCCCATCACCACTGCTAGTTTGACATAGATCGAAAACTGGACATTGTCATGCTTAGCGAGGTAAATAGCGGATTTCCGTTTGGCTTTATAAATATTCCCAGCTGCTACTGAGAAGAAGAAGATATTCATAAGGACGATTAAGAAGAGCGGCGCTGCGAAGAAGACGAGAAGAGATCGTTTATTTGTGAACCAACACAGACCGTCGCCGTAATTCGGTTTGTATTGACTGTTTGGAAGAAGCTGGTCTACTGTTACGGCGGATGCCACAATTATGACGCTGAGACTTCTGACGTAGACGTTGTAGAAACAGAAGCGTCTGGACGACTTGCCTCCGTCTCCCGCCTTCACAAAACTCTTGGAGAAGGTGTACCACACGTCACACGACATAACGTTCATCCAAAGAAACGCCTCCAAAAACAAATAGTGCATTAGAATGGCAAAGGTTTTGCATAGGGTTGAGTATCTTTCAACCCTCGGCGCAAACAGTAGTAACAGTTCCGCAAAGAATAAAGCCGACGTCAGTGAGAGGATGATTTTTCCCGGAATATTCCGTAATGGTTTGAAAATGAAATACGTCGTCATGGTTACCAGAAGTCCCAGTTGTGAGAGGAACAGCCCAACAGTGGTTGTGATGGCAGACGACAATGAGAAATTGAATTCTATTTTGGTGTCATAAAATGTAGTTGTTTCTGTATAGTTTTGCTTGAGATGTGTGCAAACGTATGCATGGGTGGTATCGTTATAAAATTCAGCACTTCCATACACTTCGCCATTAACAGTTAGTAAACTCCCATTATCAAGAATAGAAAACTCTTGCACATTAAGTCTAATCATTGGACAGTCTATGAAGTCGTGGAGGCTTGAATTCAGTGACATATCTTGAAGATAAATCCGAGATCGAGATTGATGAAATCCGTACAAATCTCGACATTCCTGGATAAAGGGGTCATAGACTTGGTGTTGTGTACACGTGTGGGTTATGTTCACTTTTCTGGCTATCTTCTTCATCCTCCCGCCCACCTTCGAAGAACCACTTTTAGTGTTCAGATCAAGCAGTAGAGAGAACGAGTAGAATACCCTCGACCTTGTGCCGTGTATACGTGGGAGAGAGTTGAAGCAAGATGCATTTGCGTTATTGCACATTGCGCAGAAGTTGTTGTAGAAAACACGATCTTTTTTAAATACAAGTTTCATGCGTTCAGATTGACATAGATCTATAATAGTCGACGCGTTAAAATGAGGAGCACATTTCTTGATAACATTGGTCATACAGGGCCGATATGTCTGGGAGTCAGGTGGCAGGAATTTCAGGTGGCAATTACGGTTAGTCATCATTTCTTCAAGGGTGGAATTATGATTAAGATTCAAAGGCCTTTTTGATCCACAGTCCACCGAAAGGCTCCAGAAAATGTACGGTTCATCGTGACATGATGCGCAGTAGACGTTTCTGTACACAACACTAGATATTTGACTACTGACCGGAAGTCGTAGCATGACGTCACTAAAATTACTTGACTCACAAAGTGACGTAACGTTCTTCAGATTCCAATCTTCAGGACATTGAGTAACTGCTAGAAATCCATTATCCATACTGACAGCCATGTCGTCTGCGCATCTTGAAAAACGTTTCATGTCTTCAAATTGTTGTAATTTCTTGTCCATTGACGTTGAATTATAATCAGAACAGCAGTCGTCCATTACCGTGCAGTATTCGTCACAATGACAACTCATGTCCATGAAGTACCCTCTTCTATGGATAGGACTCCAGCCAACATCATTTTCACAAGACCAAGCATCGCAAGTGGAGTCGTTTTTCAAACTGTCAAAAAGAAATCCTTGAGATTGAGGGATGCACGAACTTATAACACAGATATTCCAAATCCAGAAAGAAGCTAGCTTCATTTTCTACTGATAAAACTTCAAAGTTGAAGCGCAGCTGTAATTCTAAGACTATCGTTGTGAAACACACTCTCAGAAATACCGTTATATCGCCTGCAAGATTCTTACACGTGACCTACTGGGACGTAAGATGGCGCCTCAATGTAAACTGTATATAGAGAGCGACGGTAATGTTTGTTAAACAGAAATAAGGTACACAAGATGCGAGTAAAGTTCATCAAGAGAGATCTCGGTGATAAACAGATGATGACAAATGCATGTTCTATCTCCACATCAATCTAAATGGTCTGTTGATGGACATTTTATTTTCTGTAAACAAGCTGACGTCTAGGAAAACTCGAGATAACCAAGTTCCTTAATGCATCATTTTAAAATTGTGAAATATTACATAACACAATAAACGATTGTGGCTCGATGATTTAAAATGCAAAATCACCTTTATAATCAAACTCAACCTGATAAGGAAACATGTTGGGAGAATATGCCAATGTTGATGGTTGTAAATACAGTCATGGCGTCATGCATACATTACAAAATTATAGATTTGTGTGAAATAGAAATTACCCAAAACAAAGTATATTTACATTTCACAAAACTGACAATGTGCAATTACGCTTCCGACTATTTGTTAGACCTACTTCGTAACAAATGTAATTTAGCTAAATCAATTTAAAACTTATGCTAATCAGGATTTGCATGATTTATTAGTTTCGTTTTCCTTTGGTTAGATTAATTCCTGATCCCGATAAGCACAAGACTCGCCCTTTGGTCGAGTTTCAACTGTAACCACATCGTGGGCATAAACAGAGTCTGATGGTTAAACTTGCCTAATCGTTAAACCTGTTGTCATTATGCCGCCAATGGCTTTAAATATATCTCATATAATAAACATGTTATCTGTATGCCCTCCCAAACCTCATGCAATATTCTCCCTCGCGACTGTACTGTAATATTGGCTGTTCCCGTGCCAATATATAGACGATCCTTACCTGGGGATACTTATTTACTTCTTTTACTCGTTTGGCTTATATTGCGAAAGGTACCATTTCGTGCGGAAACCTTTCTCGTACTAGTTGTACATCCCTATTTCATGTTAAAGAGACTCGAAAGAGTATTGGGAGACGACCGTTCAAGTAAAAGCTGCCACAAGACGGACAGGGCAAGCCATGCAGCCTATATCCCCGATTGCTTCTGAATTTCATAGTTTATTTGTATAGTATATTGTACCTAAACAGCATGCCATAGGTACACATGCATCATCTGTTGGCTCTTTACAATATATATGCATTTCAAATTGTGTCTCCAAATATTCTGGATGGTATTTGTCTGGAACTTGTTATAAATCTTTAAATACCATTAGCCAAAAGAGTAACGTGTGTGCTAATATACAAAATTTAGCTTCCAGATGAAGAAACAAATTATCACTACCTCGCGAATACCTTCCATAATACCGAAAAGCGTCCGTTAAGATATGTACCATGATTTCGTCAAAGGGGCACCTACCTAAATATTGAAGTAAAGCAGACATATAGAAATCGTCAACTTCCAGTACAGGTAATATATCTAGGAGTGCGATGTGCACCTTTAACTTCCAGTACAGGTAATATATCTAGGAGTGCGATGTGCACCTTCAACTTCCAGTACAGGTAATATATCTAGGAGTGCGATGTGCACCTTCAACTTCCAGTACAAGTAATAGATCTAGGAGTGCGATGTGCACCTTCAACTTCCAGTACAGGTAATATATCTAGGAGTGCGATGTGCACCTTCAACTTCCAGTACAGGTAATATATCTAGGAGTGCGATGTGCACCTTCAACTTCCAGTACAGGTAATATATCTAGGAGTGCGATGTGCACCTTCAACTTCCAGTACAGGTAATATATCTAGGAGTGAGATGTGCACCTTCAACTTCCAGTACAGGTAATATATCTAGGAGTGCGATGTGCACCTTCAACTTCCAGTACAGGTAATATATCTAGGAGTGCGATGTGCACCTTCAACTTCCAGTACAAGTAATAGATCTAGGAGTGCGATGTGCACCTTCAACTTCCAGTACAGGTAATATATCTAGGAGTGCGATGTGCACCTTCAACTTCCAGTACAGGTAATATATCTAGGAGTGCGATGTGCACCTTCAACTTCCAGTACAGGTAATATATCTAGGAGTGCGATGTGCACCTTCAACTTCCAGTACAGGTAATATATCTAGGAGTGAGATGTGCACCTTCAACTTCCAGTACAGGTAATATATCTAGGAGTGAGATGTGCACCTTCAACTTCCAGTACAGGTAATATATCTAGGAGTGAGATGTGCACCTTCAACTTCCAGTACAGGTAATATATCTAGGAGTGAGATGTGCACCTTCAACTTCCAGTACAGGTAATATATCTAGGAGTGAGGTGTGCACCTTCAACTTCCAGTACAGGTAATATATCTAGGAGTGAGATGTGCACCTTCAACTTCCAGTACAGGTAATATATCTAGGAGTGAGATGTGCACCTTCAACTTCCAGTACAGGTAATATATCTAGGAGTGAGATGTGCACCTTCAACTTCCAGTACAGGTAATATATCTAGGAGTGCGATGTGCACCTTCAACTTCCAGTACAGGTAATATATCTAGGAGTGAGATGTGCACCTTCAACTTCCAGTACAGGTAATATATCTAGGAGTGAGATGTGCACCTTTAACTTCCAGTACAGGTAATATATCTAGGAGTGAGATGTGCACCTTCAACTTCCAGTACAGGTAATATATCTAGGAGTGCGATGTGCACCTTCAACTTCCAGTACAGGTAATATATCTAGGAGTGAGATGTGCACCTTCAACTTCCAGTACAGGTAATATATCTAGGAGTGAGATGTGCACCTTCAACTTCCAGTACAGGTAATATATCTAGGAGTGAGATGTGCACCTTCAACTTCCAGTACAGGTAATATATCTAGGAGTGCGATGTGCACCTTCAACTTCCAGTACAGGTAATATATCTAGGAGTGCGATGTGCACCTTCAACTTCCAGTACAGGTAATATATCTAGGAGTGCGATGTGCACCTTCAACTTCCAGTACAGGTAATATATCTAGGAGTGCGATGTGCACCTTCAACTTCCAGTACAGGTAATATATCTAGGAGTGAGATGTGCACCTTCAACTTCCAGTACAGGTAATATATCTAGGAGTGCGATGTGCACCTTCAACTTCCAGTACAGGTAATATATCTAGGAGTGCGATGTGCACCTTCAACTTCCAGTACAGGTAATATATCTAGGAGTGCGATGTGCACCTTCAACTTCCAGTACAGGTAATATATCTAGGAGTGCGATGTGCACCTTCAACTTCCAGTACAGGTAATATATCTAGGAGTGAGATGTGCACCTTCAACTTCCAGTACAGGTAATATATCTAGGAGTGAGATGTGCACCTTCAACTTCCAGTACAGGTAATATATCTAGGAGTGCGATGTGCACCTTCAACTTCCAGTACAGGTAATATATCTAGGAGTGCGATGTGCACCTTCAACTTCCAGTACAGGTAATATATCTAGGAGTGCGATGTGCACCTTCAACTTCCAGTACAGGTAATATATCTAGGAGTGCGATGTGCACCTTCAACTTCCAGTACAGGTAATATATCTAGGAGTGCGATGTGCACCTTCAACTTCCAGTACAGGTAATACATCTAGGAGTGAGATGTGCACCTTCAACTTCCAGTACAGGTAATATATCTAGGAGTGAGATGTGCACCTTCAACTTCCAGTACAGGTAATAATATATCTAGGAGTGCGATGTGCACCTTCAACTTCCAGTACAGGTAATATATCTAGGAGTGCGATGTGCACCTTCAACTTCCAGTACAGGTAATATATCTAGGAGTGAGATGTGCACCTTCAACTTCCAGTACAGGTAATATATCTAGGAGTGCGATGTGCACCTTCAACTTCCAGTACAGGTAATATATCTAGGAGTGAGATGTGCACCTTCAACTTCCAGTACAGGTAATATATCTAGGAGTGCGATGTGCACCTTCAACTTCCAGTACAGGTAATATATCTAGGAGTGAGATGTGCACCTTCAACTTCCAGTACAGGTAATATATCTAGGAGTGAGATGTGCACCTTCAACTTCCAGTACAGGTAATATATCTAGGAGTGCGATGTGCACCTTCAACGGCATGTACGCTTTTTCCTTTTCAAAAGCTGGATTTTATCCCATCAGAAATTCTATTGCTTTCAGCCAGGGTATACGTTGTGGAGTTGATACGTGAAAGGATTGTCCCTTTTAAAAGTAGTTAAGTTATCTGATGTCCTTTCGGCTACTTGTTTACACAATTTAGACCTATTGCATAATCGCATGGGCTGTCCCATGTTGAGACCTCGACAATTAAAAGTTTCATCGTAATTTGAAAAACTAATAGTTGAGTATCTTCCATAATTTAGAGCACCATTTGAATTGATCCATAACATATCAGTGTGATCGCCGAGGGAACAATGATAATTAATCTCAACAAAAATTACCACCAGTTAAAATGATCCCCAAACCATCTGTCATTAGATATATATATCTGATCATCCGGAGCTAGTAATTGGCCACGTGCCATGAGTAATCCCTTCGACTTAAAGGTACACCCATTGTGTTGTATGGGGCCACATATGCCAAACGTTATAAATGGTGTTATTTTATCGAGAAGTAATGACTTTTGTCGAAAATTGCCGTTTTGATGATAGTCGATTCAGTATACAAGTGATATAAAGGTAAAAGTATAGATTTCTGATCGAAAACCGGACAATGCATCGTTTGTGGCGCGCGTCAATCAGTCAAACGTAATTTTCGAAACTTGTTTACACCAGACAAAAAGACAAATTTGTGTTAATAATGTTTAATTGGTCTTTTAACTACTGTTCATGTGCATGGGGCATGTAGTTTCGGTTTCTGCAAATGTATAATGATGTTTCTCGATTTTAATTGGAAAGTAGTAAATATGATATATTTGACCTTTGGGGATGAATATGCAAGTTGAGTGAAATTGTTTCAACTGAAATCAGCACATATCGTATGTTGGCACGTATTAAAGCGAAGTAAAATGTTATGGAACACAATGGATGTATCTTTAATGGCATGTGTTCTATTGTTCCAAGCTCAAAGAAAATTGGATATCTTAACTGGTCATGATGAGGAAGCCATCGTGCTGCCGTAGTAGACCATAACTTTGCCAAAATTAAAGGTTTGGAAGCATAGTACTGACAACGCAAAGCATTGGTGAGAGACAGCAACCCGTGCAAAGTAACATGAATATGAATTAAACACAAACAAACACAAGGTAATATCTCTGGTATGTTCATGCAATTTTAAGCTGTAGGTCGCCCACTTCATACGGCTCTTCTCGTATTGAACCTTGTCGTCACAACAAACGCATGGTAACACTACTAGTCTCATTTGAGACAAGTAGTGTTACCAAAACTATAGATCCCATTTACGCTTTATTTTCTTTTGTACATATACATCTTGCAGTTGACCAGTTAAATCGTAGTTCTATACCTATACTGTTTAACGCCAAGCAAGGAAGCAACAACTCCCTCTTGTAACCTATTTTCTTACAGCTAAAAATCAGCTTCACCATATATTCAATATTCAACAAATTGAAACATTTTCTGAAAGCACATGCTCTGCAATTCATCATGACATCATGTGTTCTTGAAACAAAATCTTAAAATCTAACATATTTTAATAGCCAGTCCATAATTCTTGACTTCTGTAATAACGACCCTTCTAATTTCCTAGGCGCATTACAATCCGTTGATTGATTAGCATCTGATGGTGCAGACTTAGATCTAGTATTGTTAAAGGGTCCTAAACCACTCATTTCTACATCGCAAAATCATAATTACTTAATCAACTCTAACATATTTAATAAATGCGCAACATTATCCTCGCCTGAAGCTGAATTTATTTTAAAATATTGTATTCCCGCAAAGTCTCTCATTATGTCCGCTGTATTTTGTAAATCAACTCACTAATAAAATGTCTATTTGAAACAATAACTCAGCCCGTCTGATATCGATACCTTGACTATAAGTCAGACTATGCATGCCTAAAACTATTTATAACACCGCTTTCCCATATGCAACATTAATAAATATCAATCGAAACAATTACTGCATTGTAACATTAAATCGACCACCAATTCTTCCTTAATAAAACACACAATAATTATAAATGTGTAACGTTACCACTAACATGTATTTATTACCAATAATAACAATCCCATAACTTACCTTTTCCAAAAAGCTAAAACGTTTCTGGAAACCCGGCATAAATCCACCATGTCATATTAAGGTCTCACCTTAATATATATATATATATTCATTTATTCATATATTATTCATAATTACGATGAAGATACTTATTGAGCTCGCTTGGCTTACTTGGCTTCCTCGATATAACTCTATACAATTAGAAATATGATACGTATTTCCACATTTTATTACAAAAACAATCAGAAGCATGTCTTCATTATTGTGAGAACAACCATCTTATCTAATAAATTAACGTTCGCCCTATCCTATAAAGATTATACCCACTCTGGTTCCTCCTTGAGAGTCCTAAACTGGTTCCCAGCCCATCCTCCTGGTCGGGGCTTCACTTCCAAACCCCTATTCGGCCTCCGACTTCGACCCCAGCCTGCAGACCCCGCCGGACCCTTCTTACTACCTTGGACTCTGACCGCACCCCGTCTTCTCCCCCAGCCTGCAGACCCCGCCGGACCCTTCTTACTACCTTGGACTCTGACCGCACCCCGTCTTCTCCCCGTACCTCTCGGTCACGCCTTTTTGTGCATGTTCAAAGATCAACCTTCTGCCGATGCCTAGCCAATCACACACTCCCATTCTAACTCTTAACCTGTAGTTCACCTTCTTTTCTGGCAGGAAACCATGATTCTCTAAGACAAACGACCCTGACAAAACTAACGATCAGTGCCCGTCATCCACGTCCGTTTCTTTCAAATTGATACATGGACAACCGCTATTACTTCATTATAAACCACTTCGCAAATGACGTCGAGCTTTTTGTAATGATATATAATCACATTAACAACCCCCCGTAAATTATAAAGCAAACATATGTCAGTCCTCGATCAAAACACATTTATCTTCTCTTCCTAGTCTTTTATACTAAAAATAGCTGTAGCTCATCAGCTTGTTTTAGAGTTTTCATACTGGAAAAGAAGTCGAAAATAGGTTTCTACAAGTTAGAATCTCCATTGTTTTAGGAGTATGTACACAACATTTCAGCTCTCTAGAGCTTTTCAGACTTAAGAAGAAGATGAAAATAGGTTTTTAGATCATGATTCCTGTGACCCTATTTGAGGTAATGGGGTCACCAAATCTACAATTTTCTACATTGGCCGAGGATTCTGCAAACAACATTTCAGCTTTCTAGACCTTTTGGTACTGGAGAAGAAGATGAAAATAGATTTTTAATGTCGTGACCCCTATGGCCCCATTTCGGGTCATAGGGTCACGAAATTTACAATTTAGAATCCCCATTGGCCAAGGAGTCTGCATACAACTTTTCAGCTCTCTAGACCTTTTGGAACTGCAGAAGAAAATGAAAATAAGTTGTTACAGTTGTGACCCCTGTGACCCCATTTGGGGTCATGGGGTCACGAAATCTACAATTTTAATCCCAATTAGCCAAGGAGTCTCCACACATCGTTTCAGCTCTCTAGACCATTTGGAACCAGAGAAGAAGATGAAAAAAGGTTTTTGGGTTGTGACCCCTGTGACCCCATTCACCAAATCTGCAATTTAGAATCCTCATTAGCCAATGAGTCTGCACACAACTTTCCAGCTCTCTAGACCTTTTGGAACTTGAGAAGAATGTAAAATAGGTTTTTTGGGTTGTGACCCCTGTGACCCCGTTTGAGGTCACGGGGTCATGAAATCTACAATTTAGAATCCCCATTAGCCAAGGAGTCTGCACACAAAAGTTCAGCTCCCTAGACAAAGTGGTTCTGGAGAAGAAGATGAATATGCGAAAGTTTACAGACGGACGGACGGATGGACGGACACCATGCCATGCCATAAGCCCATCGGGTCTTTCAGGCCAGATGAGCTAAAATTAGAAGCTAGAGCATATTATAAATATCTTGGCGTTCACTTCAGCAGAAACCTACCATGGAATAAACATTCAAATCAAGCTGCTATATATACAAGCAAACAAAGTATTTATGTGCATATTTAATAATCTGAAAGTTTTAGGAAACATTTCATACCAATCTTTTTTTCAAATATTTGATGTAAAGATACTCCCAATTCTATTATTTGGGTCAGAAGTATGGGGCGTACACCACTTTGATGCCATAGAAAAGATTAATTGATATGCATGCAAAAAGTATTTGGGTGTTAAGAAAAAATCTGATGGTGTATGCATTCTCTTCCCACAGAGGTTACTCCCTTCAGATTTCCGACCCTACCCTCTGTTGTTTTTCGCTTGAAATCGAGAGCAGAACAAACGTCCCCTAGCGGTGGAAAGAGAAATCTCAAACCGTATCCCTGCTTCTTAACCAATGAAAACTCATCTTTAATTGGTCAGTCGACAGGGTAACTTCAAAGATCAAGGCATTTTACTCTGAAGGGTCTTGCTCATTAGCATGTCATTCGAATATGTCTGATGTAAATAACGCAAATGAACTGTTTTGGGTATTTGTCTCTGATTTTGTCTTCTTTATTTATAAGTATGTTTATGATCAATAGTTTTCACAAAATCAAACAGCATAGTTCGGGGAAAACACAGAAAACACAGGAACACGAGAAACGTTGGCCTTACGTTTATTTTATCATTATGACGTGTCATTGGCAAATGTCACTTTTACAACAGCGTCGCTGATTTCACAACTGGATTCAATTGCAACCAATCAGGACACTCCCTTTCCGCCCCCCCCCCCCCCCCCCCCCCCCCATCAAGCGTAAAACAACAGAGGGTAGGACCGAAAATCTGAAGGGAGTAACCTCTGTGGGAAGAGAATGGGTGTATGGGGAATGTGGAAGATTTCCTTTTTATATATATTCGAATATGAAAGTTATTAAATATTTGCTGAGACTTATTGACATACCCTCAGACAGGTTACCAAAAATTTTTAATAACTTGATGTTAGTTTATGATGAAAATGGTAAAACAAACTGGGTGACTGGTGTAAGCTAAACTACTTTTCAATTGCGGTTTTGGTCATACTTGGAACAACCAAAATGTTATTCAAAATCGAGAGATTAAAAGATATTTATATGCAGACATGGACATCATCAATGGTCCTAACAAACAAGTGGTTTTTTTTATTATTACAAAATGATTAAATCTGAAATAATCAAGGAAGATTACTTATCAAAAGTTACTGTTAAAAAATTCGAATTGCTCTTTCACGTTTTAGAAGTTCATCTCATGACCTTTGTGTTGAGACAGGGCGCTATATACAAATTACTCGCGAAGAATCTGTAAGCTTTGTCGCTTAGATTTAATAGAAGACGAATACATCTTAGAGAAAAATATCGACAAGCAGATTATCATAAATACCCAAATTTTCTGCCCTGCTATCGAACACAAATAGTAATATTCTACAAAACCTGTCTATGTTCATTTATTATGCATCCTTGTACAGACATGATTTAATGAAATACTGTAATATGTGTTGGGATGTGATGTATATGATATGAAAATATGATATATGACGTCATTAGATGTGAAATGATATGATAGATATTATATGTAACATGAATAGATGTCAAATGACAGATATATGTGAAGTGATGTGTTATGCTGTTACATGTATTGTACAAATGTGTAAATATTGTTTTAACTAAATGTACTATAGGCCTGTGGCCTTTAGGTATTGAATAAAGATTAAGTGAACAGCTACAGCGCCTTTAAAAATGGCCGCTCGATGGGAAATGGACTCGTATGGCTTAACCAAACCATGTACATTAGTTTTTAAGTGTTTTACTGATTCGGAAGTATTACTTAGCCATTGGTAACAGTAATTTAAATTTGTGTGATCTCACTTCCTTTCAGTAAGAACCGCGTGCTACAGCGTGCAATCATGTTCTGGCCTTGTCAAGAGTTTATCCTTTTATATGTTATAATTTTCTCAAAAAAGCAATATCAAAAGCATAAGGTAATGAGTCTGAAAACACTCACATCTTCCTGCTCTGGTCCCAGTTTCTCCTATATTCTCACTCCCTGTGACCTTCTCAGACTGTGATGCGAGCTAATCATTAACAATGTTACAGGATCAGGATTAGTCTGTCATCCAGACCCTAGAGCAAAATATTCAATTGACGACCAACCCAGTCTAGAAAATTATACCAAGTCTAGATTACTCAGCTCTAGGCAGAAATTAAGGCATCTTTAGGGCTCCATTTTTTTATATATATTTGAATTGTTTGTAAAATGGTGTTTTCGTGGCAAAAACATTTCTGAGACTATATGTTAGTCTAGATCAGGATGAACAGGTGTCTATTGTGCGCGCGGCCCTGAAAGAATAATGGGGGTAAGCTTGATAAAAGATAAATGATTTTTCTACTAGAGTTGTCACATGCCGACAATGGTGGGCAGTAGCGGGCAATTAATTACATAGCAAAGAGAGTACCGCATTTTCTCGAATAGACGCCGGGAGACAAGATGAGCAGAGTTTATAATATATGTTTACGTCCAAAAACGAATACATATTAAAGGATAGATGAAATGCATTTTTCTCAAGAATGACAGATGATTACCTCTACGTATATTGTATATCGGAATCAATTTAGCATAAAATCGAGACAATATACACTTGCAATTGATAATTAAGACGATTTTAATTCACCCATTTTAACACTATCGCAATTTGTTCGGCGAAACCTTTTGAAAATGCTCACTGAGGCGTGACTGTGATAAGCGATAGACGGGGCGGCTAGATAGCTTCTCCGCCGATGTCTCGTTAATTAATTAATGATAATTATCACTGCCGCTAAATGAATTTATGAGGTGTATTACATCGCCAAAAAGACATCTTTATGTAATAATTGTGTAATTGTCATCTGCGGAATTACCTAGTTGGATATCTAAACATTCGATATATGGGAAATTTAAGTTGGTTTATTGAAGATATCTTTGTGAAATTAACAATCAAAATGTTGCGAAATTACGTTGAATTGTGACTATCGCTGAAAATCAAATTCCTCCACATACGAGAGAGAGAGAGAGAGAGAGAGAGAGAGAGAGAGAGAGAGAGAGAGAGAGAGAGAGAGAGAGAGAGAGAGAGAGAGAGAGAGAGAGAGAGAGAGAGAGAGAGAGAGAGAGAGAGAGAGAGAGAGAGAGAGAGAGAGAGAGAGAGAGAGAGAGAGAGAGAGAAATAGTTTATTAATGTGTCACGCATAAAACTCAACATTTTGTAACATATTAAAACATATATATGAGTTAATGCCCAGCCATTTTGGCTTATGAGACACAATTGTACAATGTAAAACAAGTTAAATGATAAATAAAATACATGTTAAGAGCAGTAAAAAAGACAGTAAAATATACATCAAATATAAGACAAGTGTATTTAACCAGAGTAAGACATCCTTCGTTTGTACATTTTAAAAAGAACAGAAGCTAAAAGTGGTTGTATATATTGATGGCTAAGAATACATCTAAATTTAGAGCTACTATCCATAAGATTAAAACCCGGTATAACGTTATCGAGCATTATGAATAAACTATATCTTAAATCTGAGTAAAATTGACAGTCAATAAGAAAATGGATTTCATCCTCTAAAACCAACAGATTTTTGTTTTCAGTACAGTATTTACAAACTCTATCATTGATGGGCGTGGGCGGCTTGGAGTATCTTCCTGTCTCAACAGCTAAGGGGATGTTTCCACATCTAAACTTGGATAAAACACGTCGCTGATCCCGATAATTTACTGTTCGCACATAGTCGCTTACACTTGTGTCAGTCTTGTACAGTCTGTAGGAGCGAAGTTTGTTGCCGTTTGGTTTGTTTTCGTCATCCCACAGTTGGTGTGTCCACTCAGCGTTGTCTAAATGTGTAAAAACGTTGTTAAAAGCAGATATTTTTCTCTTTACAGACATGTTTTCATCCAGAATACCAGCAGCACCGTGGTCGTCCAGTAATTTGAAGACTCTTTTTTCCCATGATCTTGATCTTCTCTTTCCCCATTCAAAGATTATACGGGCGATTCGGTCAGTGTCCATCTCGTGTATCCGTATAAGCAGTCTGCATACCTCTGTCCTCTGTGTAACTGTACATGATGCCCAGCCCATGTCTCCACGTACCGCTATGTTAGAGGCGTTCTGTCCGGTTCCCAGAAAGTACTTGCACGCTCTGTTCTGTATAACTTGTACTTCTTTATACTTGTTGAGTCCCCAGATTCCCGCGCCGTAGAATAAAACTGGTTCAACTAGAGTCTTATACAGTTTCGTGTAGACATCGTAGGGCATACCTCCGACTTGTGAGAATTTCGTGTACAGGGCTGAGAGTGCTCTGCTTGCTGACTTACAAAGTTCCCGTACCGTTTTCTTCATATCCAAGTGCTCGTTCAGCCATATCCCAAGATAACGGTAGTTATCTGTATAATCCACTGGACTCTGGCCACAGGTGAAGTTAAAGTGGTCTCTGTCCCTGGATGGAACCCGGAAGTGTAAAATCTTAGTTTTCCCCATATTTACTTCTAGTTTCCACTTACGGCACCATGAGTGTAGCACATCCAACATTATCTGAAGAGAGGCTGCGTCAGGGGCGATCAGGGCGTCATACGTCACAGAAGTCATCCCTTCACGGGTCACACCCCCGCAGACTTTCATTCTGGTCGCCGGGGCTAAATCAGGCGGTTTTTTAAAAAGCCGTATATAAGTAATTTATGGACCGATTTCAGAAATTTAAAATCGAGCAATTGTCAAATTGACATCCCATTTTAATGAATCCGATTTGGACCATATGTCATTTCATCCATCCTTTAAACGAAACACATTCATATTCAAGAAAGATTAGCATAGTAGCATTTTTATGTCGGATGATTTATACTGCCAAAAACATAACAGCCGCCGGTCTCGAGTAAGACCCCTGTGTTGAAGGTGGTGTGAAGAAATACCCGCCGGGGCGTCTATTGTAGGAAATTCATAAGCACGATAATGAGAGATTGTGACGTGAAAATGAAGAGAAAAAACATGTTTTTGAAATAAAAAATAACCCGTGTCGATTTATTTGACAAAGAGATGGAATATATACATAGCCAAAAAAGGGTTGCCCCCCCCCCCGCCCCCCCCCCCCCCCCCCCCCCCCCCCCGCCCCCCAAAGGTACTGTATTTTTTACCCAAATAACTATTGTTCCTGTGCCGAAGCTATGCGATAAACATTAGGTTTGAGAGGAAGAAAACAAAAATGTTGTTATCAAGTTGACTTTCACACATCAAAAGATCTTTTTTCAAGCAAAATATAGAAGGAACTGGTTCTTAAAATTCCATACCTTTTTTCAACATTTTTTGACAAATAGTGATAAAAAGGTTATAATCATACGATTTTGGAATTATTCTGAGATCTTTATGAGTTCGAGTCGTTAATCAAACACATCTCTGTGATTGAGAGGTGTTATTACAGTAATACAGACCGAATATCGTCGGTAAGCAACTTTGTTCAAATTTGTCTTCCAAACAAACTGATTTTGAAGGTTCATACTGCTTTAACGAGTGTCGTTTGGTTAAAAGTAAGTTACTAAAAGTTCATCAGTTCACTTGAAAGATTGGAACTGCTTACATTAGAACAACCAATGCTGACTTTCAATTTTCAGTGTAACAATACTTGTTCCTGGACACCAATATAGCAGAATTTTATAAATGCAAATATCACAAAGTTATCTGAATGAAATTTGCTTCGTAAACTGGTAGATTATCCTTCTGTCATATCACGAAGTTGATTGTCCTGCAACATTGTCAACTTGCTTATCAGACAACTTTTACTGGTGAAAAAACTTGTCGATCGGCTGATGTTCTCAGTCTACGATGTGAAGTTTGGCAGGCCTACATAGGGGTGCTCGAGTACTCAACCAAGTATCACGAGTTGGAGGAAAGCTGGTGGTAATATATGTTGTACTTATTGACGCGGGTAATTATAGGTTAATGGCTTTAAGTATTTTTATAATAAATCTAAAAAAGCATCCTGTAGTCATTGTTTCAGTTAGTAAAAGTAACCTACCTCTCGTGTAGCTAATAAGCGTTATCCCAAAGTAATGTTAGGACAGCGTTGGTAAGATCTACGAAGCGAGTACGACATTATACCACGTGTCCTAAAGCTATGTCCTATCACATGACGCCCTGATCCGTGATTCAACCTTTTCCCCTGGCTGATTTATCTTGTACATGATCTCTGTTACGTGACCAACATCCCTGATTGTTGCCTCTAATGGACCCGCACGCATGGAACACATTCAGAAGAATGATAACCCGCTGCTAACGATTGATTTCCATTGTTTTCAAACTCTTCAAACAAATTAAGACCCAGTCGATCCCATTATCAGCATATCGATCGCCACTTCAACATCTGCTTCCTAACGTTTTGACTGATAATTTCGAACAATAAAACATTGATAAAAACTAGGCTCTCCACAATTCAACGTTGTTCGTACATTTTATAATAAGTCTGTCTTCATACAAATTTACCTAAGTTATCATAAGAATACTGGATAATATTAAATCATAATGTATATGTGCGACTCGTTTTTGGAGGAATCTGCACGACCCATAGTGCCTCAGGTACTGTACAACATTAAATATTGGTCACAGTGATGTCAACCCTTCACGTGTCGATTGCTATACATGTATGTACCTTTGTGTCATGCAAACTGTTGCTGCACGTGCGGTTGAGGTCTATGTGAGTGGTTAAGTGATGAATCATCGTGTCTAAGAATGTTCACGTAAAATACGTCTAAATCGAGCAATTGTTTCTGTAGCTCGTCAAGCTATCAGGCTTTAATCAATAAACTATATAAGTTTCAAAATGTATAGGTCCTTACTTTCGTGGCCTCTGTGACCCATATTTGGGGCCACAGGGTCACCAAACATTTAAGCTTTCAAACGCTTTTGATACTGGACAAGAAGATGAAAATAGGTTTTTAGGTTTACGATCCCTGTGACCCATATTTGGGGACACAGGGTCACCAAAATCTACAATTTAGTATCACCATTGGCCAGGGAATCTGTACACAACATTCAGCTTTCTGGAGCTTTTCGTACTGGAGAAGAAGATGAAAATAGTTTGTTTTAAGTTCATTGCCCCTGTCAGCCATATTAGAGTCAAAGGGTCACCAAATCTACACTTTAGAATCCCCATTGCACATAACATTTCAGTTCTCTACAGTCACTGATTCTGGAGAAGAAGTCTAAAAAGCAAAATGTTTCCGGATGGACGCCGGACGCCGGACGCCATGCAATATGCTCATCGGATCTATCGGGCACGACGAGCTAAAATTGTGTTGTATCTAGAGTGTATAATTATCCCAATCTAAACTATGTACAATTTACAACAATACCCACACAAGACATACCATACAAAGTTACTGATAATTCAACCAGTTGGGTCATGTTTGAACTATTTTTTTGACTTTTGGTTGGGACATAGAAATTTAATTCAGGGAGAAAGTGTGGAATACCATTATACCAATGTGTCTATTCATAGCAATGATATCTGCACGTTGTCTTCTGAACCCATCGAACCATGGGTAGTACTGCACTGGATATCTATGTAGCACTGCACCAATATAATCGGCTAGTATTATTGCAGGAAGAGAGCCTGCAACACCATTAGGCCCCTTTACACAGAGCCACGTCCTTGGTGCGACCCTTGAGCGACCAAAAACAAACGGACAGGACGCTCAATGGTCAGTTGAATTCGGGAAATTCCGTTTCTGTTTAAATGCTCCTGCAATCTTCGTGCGTCCTTTTGTACGACCTAGAATGCAAATAATCGGAATTTCCACGACGATCTTTGAACAACCTACACGTTTACGTAGCCTCCTGTCTGCCAACCCTCGGCGTTCGCTGTGCAACCTAACAACATTTCAGCATCGAGGGCGATCCCCGTACAACCCGTCAGCCTCCTCTGTGCCCCCTCTGTGCCCCCTTGTGCTTCTCCATGCAACCATTGACGACTATGGCGACAGTTGGCCGACCATGCAGCAACATTTCTTCCTCCTCTGCGATACCTGAACAATCCTTCAGTGATCTTCGGAGAGTGTTCGGCAACCTGGGGAGACTGAGTTTATAATAAACTGCAGTTGTGTGCATTTGTTTCAGTCCAATTCCAACAGCCAAAATAAACAACCAATTAGTTTTTTTGCAGGTGAAATACAAAGAAAACAGGCTCCACTGCTGAACAACATGGTCATTGCTGTTTGCAAAAAAACATGATATTTTAAAAGAAATTAATGAAATAAATATATAAAAAAGACATTGATATTATTAAATCCACGGGTAATACATACGAATGAAACAGAGCCGCATCATTCTCCAGAAGTCAAATGGGTTAAATCTAAGTTTTTGAAACATTATCTGTTCATATTACTGAAGATCAAGCCTTCTAAAAATAGCCTTTAAAAAAAATCTTCTTAACTGAGAGAGATAGGAGAGTAAAGCCTGTTTGGCTTGTTTTATGATGCCTTACAGTGACACTGCTTCAACGTATTAAACTTAGAGAGATAAATTAAGTCGCCAACAACTGTTATTAATCAAGCATTTCGTAATTTTTAAAACCCAATTCTCGAACATTTTGGCCAAAAACCTAGTTGAAAAAACGATTTCAGCACCCCGTTTATGTTTGAACGAACATAATGATAAAATCATATCCTAATGAATAAATTCTGCGGACTTCTTTACAAAACATTTTATTATTATCAAAGACATTTAAACTCGACTTTATCCGACAGTGTTATGTGGGGAAATATTCGAGGACGAGAATATAAGTTATAGGATGGCTCAAAGATAGTTAGTACAGACAGAATAAATATAAAAGAGTTAGTTCAGACAGAATAATTATATAAAAGGGTTTACGGGACAATGGAAAAATTAATGAAAAATGACAGGACAAGTTTTCTGTCGGGTAACAGTAGCTGAGGGGAGCTGTTGTGCCAGAAAAAGGAGAAATGATATACGAAAGTAGTCATGAGCGAGTATCGGGTGAAGGATTTAGTAGACAACAGCGGACCAGAGCAATTAACTGAATGAGAATGTTGTTCACTAAAGCGATCGATGAAGGGGGTGGACCTACGATGGGAGTTCTGCGATTGGACGGGTGAAGACCGTCCAACCAGGTTATTAAAGGCCTGCATAGCAGGAGAGAGTTTAGTTTCGGACAGGCAGATGAAAATACCAACAGCTTAACCTTAACAGGCAGCGGCAGCAAGGCCGGGATCTGCTCCAGTCGAGGGAACCACATGCATGGGTATCGTATAATAGGCATAGATAGTATTGGGGGTAAGGGTATGTAATATAGAGTAAGGAATTAAGGGTTAAGCTTGAATGTGATGATGAATTGATTATGATTATGCTTTAAATGTATTCGTAATAAAAGGTAAAAATATTGCAAGAGTTTTCATGATAAGCTAGATTATAGTACCTCGAGCAAGCCAAGCGAGGAAGAGTTTACATCCCAAGAAAAGAAGGTGGACCACATCGTAAATCAGAGAAGGGTCACAAAAAGACGTAATATAACACAAATATAACAACAGCAGTGTTAAAAATGTGGTGGCGTTTTTTTTGCAAGTGAGTTGATAATCTTTATTTACATGACTTTTTCTGTTTTCTGGCTCCTTGTTGGTGCCATGTCTCGTCTATAGTAGGTCAACTGAAACAGTGAAACATGTGAGAATCGATCGTCTATTTATAGGAAAATTTACGAGGACGCTCACAGAAGTCAGAATGAATGCAGAAAGAAGGCACACAACTCGTCATGGTGGCACAAAGGATGCCATAGTCGCTGCATGAAGGCTGAGTAGTCGTGATAATGAACGCCTTATGATTGCTCACAGAAGGCAGAAGGAAGGCACAAGGGAGGCAGAGGCATCGACCCAAGTTAGCAAATTTCTTACATGGCGATCATTGAGCGTCCTTTCCGACCGTAGAACGTTCGTTGTACGACCTTTCCGTCTCCTGGGAGCAACCATTGTCTGAGCGACCAGAATCGACGGCGACCCCTCTGCGGAAGTTTTCAGCATGTTCAACATTTTCTGGCGTCCTCAGCGTCCTGATAATCTGTCTCAGCATCCCATGTGCCTCCTCACACGACCTTAGCAAACATTCTGCCTCCCTTGAACATCCAACAGCGATCTGTTAGGTATTTTGGTTGCACAGAGTATGCACAAAGGTCTTTGTCTGTGTAAAGGGGCCTATTGTGGTTATGTATTGAGGTGAAACCTGCAAGCCTCGCCTGAAACTAGCAAACCATGCATGGTAATCCGACGATATTCAGTGTAGCATTTCACCCAATCCTCATTGTGTGTAGAACACTTCTGTACAGCAAAGTTACCCAGCCCCCCCAAGTGATAGGGAGCTACATTCTGGTACCCTCCATCTTCTGGAAGGTTTCCAATAGAAGATTAATGTGTGGCCTGGAGGTGAGAGCATGACTCAACCTGCATGTTTCAGTTAGTTTATTTAAACTGATTGCATGCATTGTTAAGTCAGCTTTAATTCAGCAAAATGTGTATTAGATAATTGCAAATGCTCGTTTGTTTAACTAAAGGCAGGTTTGTTAATAAACAATTGGGATCTGCAGTTATTTACAAGGTAATTGGGTATCATCCAGCTCCAGTATAACACAGGGGTAAGGAAACCGGTTCTAGACTCAGACAACAAACTCTGATCGATGTAAATAAATGTACTTTTCAAAATCATTTCCCTGCAAAATATTTTGCATATTGGTATTTGCTCAAAAGAAGTCTTCTTGGTCAATTGTCAAATACTCCTTTCAGTTCTTCATTGTTCACATTTTCCATGGTGAGTGAGTGAGTTATTGTTTAACGCCACTTGGGCAATATTGCAGCCATAAGCGGCGACATTCATTTTCCATGGTTATGTTCTTTCAGTTTTGGAAAATGTTACCTTGGGAAGATTAGGTAGCTCTACGAACTAAAGATGACATGTACGTCTACTCAAGCAGACAGTAAGTGTGAGATGACATATGTCGTAAATATAATGTAAAGGAGCCCTGACAAAATATTCAGAGCCACACTGTGATAATCTAACCTTGTCAAAACTCTCTAGATGTAAGAATAGTATATACTCTTTTAAATGTTTACTCTGGATGTCAGACTGGGACTGTAGTTGTCTGGAACATGATTTATCATGAAGAATGCCTGTTAAATAAACAACAAACTGGTGTATAATCTTGAAAGAATATTGTTCTTGAAGGTGATGTGTGTTGGGGTTTAACGCTGCTTTCAAGAGTATAATACTATTTCACTTATATCGTGGCTGCTAGTATTATGACAGGGAGAAAGACCACAATGCCATGTGACTATGCATTGCGGTGAAACCTGCGAGCATCGGCTGGAACTAGCGAACCATGGGTGGTACTACGCTAAAATTCAGTGTAGCATTGCACCAAAACCTTACTGCGTGTAGAACAGTTCTCTACTGCAAGCAAAGTTGCTGTAACCCTGGCGGGATTGTAACCCAAATTTCTTGATCCAAAGCTGAACGTGCCAACCACTGCGCCATCCTGCCCCATTGTTCCTGAAAGCTATGTTGTAAGTTATATATCCTGCTTGCAAAGATGAGCCCACATTTTCACCTTAGATCAGACAAAATTAAACAATTGGTTACAGATAATTGGTGCAAAATGCCTTAAGGCAGGAGGCAAAAGTGAACACAGAAGCAACTTTGCTCTAGTGTCAATGAGTAGTGTTCTGTTATGCAAAACACAGAATTGAATCATAAGCTAGTAAATTAAAAATTTGTCATAGTTATTTCTTTAGTTCATTAGAAAAACCTAGCAACATGTTTAATTGGGAGTGAAAATTGGAATTTCTTTTTGGGAGGAATTAAATATTTGTTCACCTTGTTGGTTTATTATACTTATTTATTATGATATTTATCATATATAAATAGAGCAGCTTTATTCATGACATTTCTTCAGTTTCATTTCGTTTCATTTCACCATGTAAGAGTATGGGCTATTTTAAAATCCAAATTTAAAACAAATATATTGTAAGCAACCACTTCCAAAGGTAGTTTATGTTTATTCTATGCATGGATGCTACCTGAAAGATAAGAGTACATGAAGCCATATAATCTGATACCTTTTCTCAAACAAAGGAATCTCTTGAGAGAAATCAAGAACATATATAAGAGCATTTGGCATATTGCAGCCATTAACAGTGAAATAACAGCATATAGTTTGTGGAGAAAATAAAATGATTAAACAGATAAAGGGTCATGTAAGCTAAAAAACAGAAGAAGAGATTTCCAATATTTATTTCAGTCATATTTTAATTCATGTCATAAACAACTGTACATTCACAAGACATTAACCATAGCAACTTACAAAATGGATATTTAATCAGAAAACTTTCTCAGAAGATTTAAGATTTGTTCACATGCTTCGTTGTTAACTTAATCAGAATGGTTCTTTTTTTCTATATACAATCTGCAAGCAATACTCTTTGAGAAACTCATCAGTGATTTTATGGTCACTTCAATCATTTACGGACATATTTCTTTTTATATATTAACAAGTAAGCACAAGATTGTCTTATAACATGATTATGTTTATGATAATGATAGAAGTTTTATTTACATGGAAAATCAAATCTGTGTCATATTTCATTGTATGTCTTACAACAGTTTAAACTGCAATGCAAACACTGCACCATGCTAACCAGTGTATAAGGCCATGCTTTTATTTGTGTACTTAGATTAATTCTAATTTACGAAATTACATCTTCATGCTGATTACAATTGCAATAAAGATCAGTCCAATGATTTTGAAACAAAGTTAGTTGAATAAATACAGCATTGTATTTGGCCTTTTGAATAAATACAACAGCATTGTATTTAGGGTATTTGAATAAATACAACATTGTATTTGGCCTTTTGAATGAATACAATGACATTATATTTGGTCAAGACTTAACTATTCGCACAACACATTATTTACAGATATATATAGAAACAGATATGTTAACCCTTTTGCTGCTGAATACATTAACCCTGATTTAACGACTGAAACATTCAGAGTTCGTCATAAACGAAATATTCCTGGTTTGACCAGACATAACAGCCATGTAACTGTATTAGCAGGAAAAGGGTTAAGAATTGCCCCCAAAAGTGAATGACTTTTCGTCTATCACTTGTCAACTTCAGGACTAGTGTCGGAGGGTCCTGAGAAGTGAGAACTGAAGTTGATTGGCTGACACTCCAGGCTTCGCAGATTTATAAGAACCGCAGTACATGATTGGCTGAATTTTGGAACAGTGACCAACAGCACTTCCTGTCCATTTTCTCCTGAAAACAAAACACAATCTGACATTAATACTCTTTTTCAAAAACTTATTATCCAAAGTTGCAAATTTAATGGAGATTTATAAATAACTCAGATGTTATAGTGTAATTACCGCCAGTCTGGTTAATGACAAATATATTTACAGAGTAAGAGCGACTATAAACTGTAATATGTTTACATCAATGACCTGACCTGTATTTTCATTCTCAGATCAACATATATCTTATATACATTGTATTGATTACTAGCTGTACAAGTTGTATGATACAGTATACCAGTAGTGTCAGGTTGACATCTTTGCCTGATTTTGTAACTACAAATGATAGTCTTTTTGTGAAATATTTGAACTATTTACTTGCTGATTAAGGAGAGATGGGAACCAGAAATGGAACTAGCTTACGGTAACATTTTGCAATAACAGCTTATTCACTACAATAAGTCTAAAAATAGAGCCATGGGCTCTGTAGCTCATAGGGATTTATATACATTAACTAATTCAACTTTTCAGGTCTCTAGGCCTTTTGGAACTGGAGAAGAAAATGAAAATTGGATTTTAAGGTTGTGACCCCTGTGACCCCAATTGAGGTCACGGGGTCACCAAATCTACAATTTAGAATCCCCATTAGCCAAGGTCACTGCACACCACTTTTCAGCTCTCTAGGCCTTTTGGAACTGGAGAAGATGAATATAGGTTTTTGGGGTTGTGACCCCTGTGACCCCATTTGAGTTCACGGTGTCATGGTTCTACAATTTAGAATCCCCATTAGCCAAGGAGTTTGCACACAACCTTTCAGCTCTCTAGACCTTTTGGAACTGGAGAAGAAGATGAATATAGGTTTTTGGGGTTGTGACCCCTGTGACCCCATTTTAGGTCACAGGGTCACGAAATTTACAATTTAGAATCCACATTGGCCAAGGAGTCTGCACACAATTTTTCAGCTCTCTAGACCTTTTGGAACTGGAGAAGAAGATGAAAAAAGGTTTTTGGGGTTGTGACCCCTGTGACCCAATTTGAGGTCATGGGGTCATGGTTCTACAATTTAGAATCCCCATTAGCCAAGGAGTTTGCACACAACCTTTCAGCTCTCTAGACCTTTTGGAACTGGAGAAGAAGATGAAAATAGGTTTTTGGGGTTGTGAACCCTGTGACCCCATTTGAGGTCACGAGGTCACCAAATCTTCAACTTAGAATCCCCATTAGCCAAGGAGTCTGCACACAACTTTTCAGCTCTCTAGGCCTTTTGGAACTGGAGAAGAAGATGAAAAAAGGTTTTTGGGGTTGGGACCCCTGTGACCCCATTTGAGGTCACGGGGTCATGAAATCTACAATTTAGAATCCCCATTATCCAAGGAGTCTTCAAACAACTTTTCAGCTCTCTAGACCTTTTGGAACTGGAGAAGAAGATGAAAATAGGTTTTTGGGGTTGTGACCCCTGTGACCCCATTTGAGGTCACGGGGTCATGAAATCTACAATTTAGAATCCCCATTAGCCAAGGAGTCTGCACTCAAAATTTCAGCTCCATAAACCAAGTGGTTCTGGAGAAGAAGATGAAAAGTTTACAGACGGACGAACGGATGCACGGCCGGACGCCGGACACCATGCCATGCCATAAGCCCATCAGGCCTTTCAGGCCAGATGAGCTAAAAATATATGGATTACGTTGTTTTGGGCATACGCTTATCCATACACTAACGGGAAGCGCTTAAAATTGCCGCAACACCTTTTTAACGGCCATTTTACAACATGCCGCATAACGTTAACGTCACCTATATTTATAAAGTGTCGTAGCGACCTTGAAAATAAGGTCAAGGTCACCAAAATTGACTGGAGAGAGAAAGAGAGGAGAGCTCTATTTGCAATGTCATTTTCTAATCAACTGCAAGAAATAATGTCCTTGACCATTGTACTAATCCTTCAAATACTAAACAAACATGCAGTTATCTATAGTACCTCAGAGAAGTTTAATGGAGCTTGGCCTATTACATAAGAAACCTGATCTCCTATTACGTAACATTTCACTTCTCTCTCCACTGCTCTTGACTGCTGCAGAGAACATTGAGTGAAACCTTATCCTCTAACCAGCCCAAGTGAAATTGCAAAAAAGAAGTTCTATCTTGCTTAATTTCTATGATACAAATATAATGAAAGTTGTGGTAGAAAGCTCTCGAAAACACCTTTCATTCAGATATAAATACTTGTTATATGTTATGGCTGAGTTAATTTCAGCAAAATGGTAAACAATTAAATGTTTTTCACTTATAACTTTCTTATTTTTCATCCAAAAGACTTGAAATTCGGAACTCTTGATATTCACTAAACATCGATGATATCCTCAAAAGTTGAATGTTGTAGGGTCATTGGTTTCTGAGATGAAAAATATACATTTAAATGAACCCCTGTCAAAATTAAAGTATTAAAATTTAAATAATGAAATTTACAAATCATAATCTTTAAAAGCAAACATTGCCCAGGTTTCTGGATATTTCCTATTTCTGGTTCATGAGAAGAAGTCGTTTTAAGCTTTTAGGGTGAACCACCTGCAAAGTTATATTTCATAATTTATCTCAAATACCAAATTTACAAACTTGTATCTCCATCCTACAAAGATGTTAATGACAAAATTTCACATTCCTATATCAAGCGCTTTCGGAGAAGAAGTCGTTTAAATGTTTTACTTTTAACGTCTCTGGCGGCCATATTTGTGGGCGTTGGAATTTGTGATGAACAGACTTTGACCCCCTAGGTGAAGGGTACCCACCCATCAAATGACAGCTTTGGGGGTGTAGCGGTTTTGGAGGAGAAGTCTTGGAGGAGAAGTCGAAAGAGTGAAAAGTTTAAGGACGACGGACGACGGACGACGGACCATGCCATAAGCCCAAATGGGCTTTACAGGCCTGATGAGCTAAAAAGTACTTAATTCAATTTTGTTTCTCTTTCCAGTGTCATTAATTTGAAAAATATAGCCTTGCTATACATCCCCGTATGTAACTGAAATGTATTTGAAAGGATTCTGAGCTTATTCGTTGAAAGCGAGCGCTTAATTTGAATACATCAAATCAGTCAAAAATGGCGACGGGAGTATTATTATTAATGCCGATAACTATTTAAATCATTCGGTGACCCCCAAATTTTCTTACATTTTGGGATAAATCTGTTATTTTGAAAAAATAAACCAATTCTAAAATATTTTGTTTCATTGTCCCATCTCTTCTTAACCTTTAGCCTGCTGGATCGATAGCACCACATGGAGGTGAGCTGGGGTTTAACGCCGCTTTCGAGAGTATTTCACTTATATCGCGGCTGCTAGTATTATGGCAGGGAGAAAGCCCGCAACGCCATGTGGCTATGCATTGTGGTGAAACCTGCGACCATCGGCTGGAAGTAGCGAACCATGGGTGGTACTGCACGGAAATTCAGTGTAGCATTGCACCCAAACCTTACTGCGTGTAGAACAGTTCTCTACTGCATACAAAGTTGCCGTGCCCCTGGCGGGATTCGAACCCTGAACCTCTTGATCCGAAGCCGACCGGGCTAACCACTGCGCTATTCCGCACCCCACCACATGAACATGGAGTGACTGAATTGCAGGAATCAATAGAGAAGAGTTGTCTTTCCTTGACAATACCATATCTATCTCATCAAATATAAAACATATATAATGAAAACATATGACAGATTATTGCGTCTGAACGAGTGGATAATTATTTATGCGAACTTTCATTGGTGGATAAAAGGGTGTGTCATTGTTTTGATTTCTCATTGGCTGATATATTTGGTGACTCAAAAGACATACGATACTTACTTCCCAGTTTGAATCGACGTATTTAGACACTTCAAAATGATACTAAAAGAGGAAAAACACAGACATTGTTACAAATATTTTATTTTTCACAACTATCTTCAAATCGTTTGACCAGCAGTGGTTGGTATTTTTGCGCCAATGCAAACGCTGTGGAGTTGTTTCCCTGCGCCATTTTTTTTTATAAAAGATACTTCCGTGTTTTAGATTGTGATCGATGTCAGGGTAAATTCCAGTAAATTTTGGAAAATTTCAAGGACATTACCGCGAAATTCGAGTACTTTTTCAGGACATTTAGTAAGCATTGTAAATTCCAAGTACTTTTCCAGTATCAAAACAAAATTCAAGTACTTTTCCAGGCCCGTGCGAACCATGTATAATGAGGTTTTATTTCACTGATAGCACATTATCCAACTCTCAATCATAAAATAAAAGGGTGGGGTTAGGTGAGGTGAGGTGAGGTGAGGTGAGGTGAGGTGAGGTGAGGTGAGGTGAGGTGAGGTGAGGTGAGGTGAGGTGAGGTGAGGTGAGGTGAGTTTGGTTTTAACGCCGTTTTCAAGAATATTTCACTTTTATTATATGACGAGCAGTGGAATACTGGGATTTATCAGTGGAATAAACTGTCTATCAAGCTACAGTGAAAATAACTTATATTTTCACTGCAAACGGTGACTGATATAATTTGACGTCATAAAACAATGGTCTCGCGCGGCGATTTGGCTTATGACGTCACAGTGTTACTGTGGTGACGGGCTGTTCCTTGCGGCCGCTTGGCGTGAAAACGACCCTTTTCGGACGTAATAACATGGATAATATCATATAATAAACAGAATATCCGTCAATTCTTGACAAATACCATGTTTATCTCATCTCGTGAGGTAGAAAAGTTATATATTTTCACTCGTGGCTGCGCCACTCGTGAAAATATAACCTTTCTACCTCACTCGATGAGATAAACATGGTATTAGTCAAGAAAAGACAGATATCCTCTATATATCATGGCTGCTAGTTTTTTTGGCAGGGAATAACCATGTAACACCATGGTAGCTATGCATTGCGATGAAACCTTCAAGCATCAGCTGGAACTAGCAAACCATGGGTGGTACCACACTGGAAAGTCAGTGCAACATTGCACCCAACCCTAATTGCATGTAGAATAGTTCTCCACAGCAGACAAAGTTTCATAGTCCCTGGCAGGATTCGAACCCCAGATATCTTGATCCAAAGCCGAACGCGCTAAACACTGTGCTATCTCACCCAAATAAAATAAATGGGAATATTTCCTACTTGGCAATGGGTTAACTATAATTATATCCATAATTTTCTGCAGTAGCAAGTATGGTTTAAGAAGCAGTGATACCTTTGTAAAGTTTGGTCTTGTATTCCTTGCAGTTGCCAGCAAAGTAGATATGAGGACATTCGGTGATGATAAAAGGGTCTTCACTGTAAAATGGGTAGCAGCCTGAACAAGGAGAAAGTCAGTTAATGGACTATTTCAATATTGATAAACAATTTCCTTACACAATATCTAAATATGAATAGACAAGAATTTTTAAAACATTTATAACTGGAAAAACAATAACTGGAAAAAAAGCTGTAGAGCTACGAGGGAAAGATAATAACACAAGAAGTTGTCACTAAGGTGACATGATCCCCCGCCGCAAATTAATACTTAAAAATTTGAAAATAATGTCAAGATCAGCACAAGTGTTTGCCACTAACATGGTGGTGACATTGAGTTAGTAAGACACATCATTGGAGCTACTTGGGTTCATGATATATCGTGTTAATAAGAGTTCTAAAAGTGGTCAAAGTGTTGTGGTGACCTTGAAAATAAGATCAAGGTCACCAAATCGACTGGCGACTGCGTCATCCTCCATTATAGACTGACACCAAATTTGAAAACATTTGGTCCAACCAGTCATAACAAATGGTGATAACAAGAGTTCGAAAAGTGGTCAAAGTGTTGTAGTGACTTTGAAAATAAGGTCAAGGTCACCAAAATCCCCTGGTGTCTGCGTCATCCCCCAGTGTAGACTGACACCAAATTTGAAGACTTTGAGTCCAACTGGTGAAGATATATATCGCGTTAACAAGAGTTAGAAAAGTGCTCAAAGTGTTGCGGTGACCTTGAAAATAAGGTCACCAAAATGAACTGGTGTCTGTGTCTTTCCCCAATGTAGGCTGACAACTAATTTGAAGACTTTGGATGCAATGTTTCATGAGATATCGCCTTTACAAAAGTTCAAAGAGTGGTCAAAGTGTCGTGGTGACCTTGAAAATAAGGACAAGGTCACTAAAAGTGACTGGTGTCTGCGTCTTCCCACAATGTAGGCAGAAACCCAATTTGTAGACTTTGGATGCAACGTTTCGTGAGATATCGCGTAAACAAGAGTTCAAAAAGTGGTCAAAGTGTCGTGGTGACCTTGAAAAAAAAGGCCAAGGTCACCAAAAGTGACTGGTGTCTGCGTCTTCCCACAATGTAGGCAGAAATCAAATTTGAAGACTTTGGATGCAACGCTTCATGAGATATTGCGTAAACAAGAGTTCAAAAAGTGGTCAAAGTGTTGTGGTGACCTTGAAAATAAGACCAAGGTCACCAAAATTGACTGGTGTCTGCGTCTTCCCACAATGTAGGCAGACATGAAGTTTGAAGACTTTGGATGCAACGCTTCATAAGATATTGCGTAAACAAGAAATGTGACGTACGGACGGACGCCGCTGAATACATAGTCCCCCGTTCCGTGTTGCGGCGGGGGACAAAAATCGACTGTCAAACATGTCGAAAAAGTCAAAGCTCCACTGTGACCTTGAGAAAAATGTCAAGGTCACCAAAATCTAATCAGCCCTTTGTCTTTCCTAGGAAGTGCATTATGTAAGATATGATGGAATACCGGTGAATGGTTCTTGAGATATCCCGCTGACAACCTTTACATGAACATTAACATGTCGAAAAATTTAAAATTCTACTGTGACCTTGAGAATAATGTCAAGGTCATCAAAATCTAATCAGTCCTTTTGCTTTGTGTAAGATATGATGAAATTCCGGTGAATGGTCCTTGAGATATTCTGCTGACAAGCTTTACATGTACATTACCATGTCGAAAATTCAAAGTTCCGCTGTGACCTTGAAAATAATGTCAAGGTCACCAAAATCTAATCAGCCCGTTGTCTTCCCTAGAAGATGCTTTGTGTAAGAAATGATGGAATTCCTGTGAATGGTTCTTGAGATATCCCGCTGACAAGCTTACATGTACATTAACATCTCGAAAAATTTAAAGTTCCGCTGTGACCTTGAAAATAATGTCAAGGTCACCAAAATCTAATCAGCCCGTCGCTTTCCTTGGAGAAGCTATGTGTAAAATATGAATAGAATCCAGCAAATGGTTATTGAGATATTCCGCTGACAAGGGTAAAATGACAAAGTCTCGTTGTGACCTTGAAATGAAGGTCAAGGTCACAAACCTCTGTAGGAACATTACACTTCCTATGATGAACCCATATGCAAAATATGAAAAGAATCCAGTGAATAGTATTTGAGTTATTCCATTTCCGAATACTATATCCCCTGCTTCGCGCTAAACGCGTGGCGGGGGATAATAAGCATAGGCAGTTGGTTTGTGATCTCACTGGAACTTGCTCTTGAACTTTAACTGCTGTATATAACATACCAAGAGTATCGGGAGCTGTCGGTGCGAGATGTCCACACTGAAGGGTCTTCTCCAGAATCTCGAGGTTGTCCTCCATTGTGCTGTACCTCCATATGTCCTGCACCGGCTGTCCGGAGTTGCCTAGTAATCTGTGTAGGGAAAAAACGTTCTTTTATTACTACAGTAATCAGATATGAAAATGGACTTTGAGAGAAAAACCTGTTATCTACCAATGGATGAAATTGAGCTGGACTCAGTCGTCAGGGTGTGGGGAACAAAATGTCCCAGGGGTCAAAATTCACCTTTTCAGAGCAAAATCCAGTCGACTAATGCATTTCTATAATTACAAGCTTAAACCCTTTCCAGCTAGCTAAATATGTATACACAATAGTGACCTCCATAATCCATAATCCTGGTACATCTTACAAGCATAGCTTATTTTTCACTATTGGAAGACCAATGGAAAAGTGCTCCTTTCTGGCTCTCATAGACAAACATTCTTCCTTTTCTGTTATTACAAATATCATTCAAGTTCAAGTTAAAGTAAAAACATCTAAAAACATAATTCTGATATTTTTAATGCTTATACCATCCAGAGAGGTTTCTGAATTTGTTACTACACATAGGAAAATGTCCAATGGAGGTATGATAATGCCCAGAGACAGTGTTGATTACCGGACTCCATCAATGGAGAAGTCGAGAGGGTTGGTGGTTGTGTTCATGGTTGGGTAGAGCGACGCCTGGGGGAACATACACCGATGTAGAGGCTGTTGGGGGAGGACGTGGTTGGTCGGGTCCGCCTCACCTGGCATCACATCTGTATCAACGCACGACTGAAACACAAGACAGGGAGATTGCTAAGTGGATAAATAATTTATCCTGGGGTCCAGGAATTCTTTAATTTACCATCCAAATACATTTCAAAAAAATAAAACTAATTGAAAAACAGACATAAGGTGATGTAAGCCATCACTTTTGAAACACCATCAATTAATTTCAAATGATCTAAGAACTACCCCAAAAAGCCTTTAAAACACTGACAATTTTCATCTGAAAAGTTTCATTGAAAGCTACATTTAATTTTCAATCGCATTTTTTTCTGACTATTCCATGATTAATCTGTAACTTAAAAAATAATGGTACTGTGCTTCCTGGCAAGCAAATATTTTCTTTATTCCCTTGGAGATTGAGAGTACATGAAATCTTGTATCTGTGTCTGACTTACAGCTAGCTGAGTTACGATGTCATCCAGACTCTTCATAGCACTAACAGTTCCTGCTGTGGTTTTCTTTGTCAGATATTTAGCCTGGAAGAGAAAAATATTTTCCTGAAATAACTATGTACAATATCGCAATAACATAGGATTTAGGCATTATAATTTTTAATAAGCATAAATGTTGGCTTTCTACACCAAAAGGCTCCATAGATGATCATATTCCCTTCCTAGCCTAAGAAATTCTGACAAAACATATACAAGGGGAAAAGTAAACAATTACTGTAGCTGTAACCATTTATTTGTTGTTTTGACTAAATTCAAATAACAATACATAGAAGAGTAAAGGCAAAAGAGAACAAGTGCTTCGTTATCTTCAGTAAAGTTAATGAAGTCCATTAAATTTTTCATATATTCAGCTACAAGTATGGAACTTTATTTGGGACCTAAACTGTACAAAAGGATCTTTAATATTTACAGGCAGTCATGGAGCATGCGTTCATGCACAGTTACCTACCTTGTTAAGACTCTCCTTGTCTTGTAGACTCCCGCTCACCAGACCTCCAGCCAGGATCACATGTACAATGTTTGCAGAAGCGGATTGTTGTCCCTCGTCCCCGAGCTGTCCGGTCACTAGGTCAATGAACATCTGCAGTTGGAACATCTTCTCGGACTTGCCGCCAATGTCCAGGCCGGAGAGTATGGCAATGTACCTATATATATATATATATAGTGTAACACTATTCTCACTAACCATTTCATTCATTCATGAGATTATGTTAACACATAAATTCTTTTTAAATCTTAGTGTTAAAATTTTAACACAATAGATGAGACACTAAGACAATAGCTAATCAAATCAATTAATGCAAGATGAAACAAGCAGACAGAGTCGGCCATATCCCCCGCCATGTAGGAATTTTGAATATATTTATGCATTTTGAATATATAATGCATTTACTTTCTTGAAAATTGTTATAACTCATAAGTGATAGTTTTAACCTGAACACGTTGATAAATATATATGTATTGTATCGCAACTGCTCTGTATCGTTATATTCAGCAAAATATATTGAATAGTTTTGAAGTTTGAGGCCGGAAGATAGTTTTCCCTCTTTATGGTTCTTAGTCCAGACTGTTTGCATTCGTAAAAAAAAAAAAAAAATTTCTCAAATTTCTATATAGCAAACGGACGAAGTGTTTTAAAATCCTGAACTCACTTATCCTCGGTTAACTCTGGCCTCGGTACCTGAGCAGGTAGAGTCTGATACGTCCAATCTTCAACATGGAACTTCCCCTTATCATCCTCAGGCTCTGTTCCATAAACAGCTACTATCACACCTGCACACAAACACATCACGAGAGGTCTTGATGAAATGATCTTGTTGTTCCTAGATTCTTTCTCTATATAAAAACCAACTGAACTTACTGTCAAAGTAAAAAGACTATTTTCATCTACTATGATTTGTAACTAACCTAAACAATCTTGCTAAGTTTATTAATGTAATATTTCAAATTCAATTAACTAAGATGTGATATTCGCCATCTTGACATGTTTATTCAGATGTATATATATATTTGTTTGTATTTTCATGTACCACCGTTGGTGGTTTTATGGGAAATAAACTGAACTGAATCTACACATTATTCAGTTAAAACTTTAAAATAACATACAATTGTAAAAACATTTTTAAATTTCAACCAGTATCAAGCTAAAATGATGAAAAGATGTTCCTTAAACCTAATGAAGGGACATTATCTTACATCAAACAATTACATATACACCCTTGTGTTAACTCTTTTTATCAATCATCCAAAACTGGCTCCCAAAGTAGATATCACTTGTGTGAGATCAAGCAATATCTACATTGTAGATATCGCTACAATCAAATCGTCATAATCCTATTACATCATGAGTTAATGACATCACAAAGCTTTTGCATCACTGAGAATACTGCTGACAATGCTATAATGTCACAATGCTTATGACGTCACAATGCTATGACCTCACTGAAGAAGCAAAATGGCAGTTTTGTGTTTCAGCTATGTCATTCTCTGGCTAATAATTGTTGAAGAATGATTTTGAATGATAAATAAAATCTCACCCTCGTGTCTTCTGATATAAAATATATCAACACTCGTTGATTAAAGTAAAAATATCCTCGGCAAGCCTTGGATATTTGTAACTTTATTCAACTCGTGTTGATATATTTGATATCAGAAGACACTTGGGTGAGATTCTCTATATAACAACATAATAATTACTTGCTGGATAAAGTTTTAGGAATCATGACACATGAACAAAGGAAATATTCCAGGATGAGTCAGAAGGTAAAGACAGTCAGGTAAACTTGAAACAGAGTGTACAAGTTTAAACATCATTCTGACACTTGAGAATTCAGAGAAAGCATGACAATCAATGCTTAACCATACCAAATGTTCCTCCCTAGTGTGTGACTTAAATGAACAAGTGTAGAAGCGAGCACAGCTCACATAACTCCGCTTCCAAATATAGTTTGACATAATTGAAAATAGGAAAGGCACATCTATGTAAAAGACTAACCTGTGCGTAAAGTTGAATGAATACTGAATGTACAGTTCCAAAGATAACTGTCAAGTCATGTTTCTAAATTCTATGGAAACCGCTAAAAATAAAATTCAGAAATAGGTCTTAACCTCAAAAGGCACATCTAGGCACAATGGTTGACATGTGTATGACGTTTTGTGTAGCTAGAATGTATAATTTGGGAGATAACTTCCGCACAATATGACTTCCTCACAGAGTCACTGTTTGGTCATGTTTCCATTGGCAGCGCCAAAACTAAAATTCAGAAATCTGTCTTATCCTCAAAAGGCACAACAAAAGATCATGGCTAACATGTGTAACAAGTTTGGTGAAGCTAGCATGTTTAGTTTGGGAGATATACTCCGCACAAAATGACTTCCTTACAGTCACAGTTTTGGTCATGTTTCCATGGAAACTGCAAAAAAATAAAATTAAGAAATTGGTCTAACCCTCAAAAGGCACAACTAGAGATCATGGCTAACATGTGTAGCAAGTTTGGTGAAGCTAGCATGTTTAGTTTGGGAGATATAATTAATGTACAAAACACAAAGATATTTCTTTTATATCCTTCAAGTTCTCAACCTTATCAAAGCTGATAAAATCTATTTATACTATATTAGTACTGAATAGACTGCAGCTTATTTAACTGTTTATACAAATCACAATTTAGAACTTCAAACATGTTAAAAACGGCCACATACCAGTGACTGATGTATCAACTTTGATGTCTCCCACAAGAAAGATCCTCTGTAGCTCATCTTCTAGCAGGAGTTTGTCCGATTCATTAGTGTAGCGGGATCTAATTGGTTGAGGCATTAAATTGTGCTGGGCAACAAAAAAAGATAAGGTCATTTTCGCATAGTCAGAAAAAGGAAAAGTTAAATGATAAAACTTAATCATTTAAAATGATGTAAAAAGAGACACGATGGTTTTACCTCATCAAACTGTTGTTCTTGTATTTTCATTTGATGTGACACGTAATATTACACTATTATTAATTTCAAGGTCGACTCTATTGCCCCATGGTCACTTTTGTGATTCATTAAAAGGGGATGTCAATTTGACAAATGCCAGACTTTAAAGTTATTAAATCGGCCCATAAATTACTTATATACAGCTTTTTAATTACACCGCCTAATTAGTAGCGACAAATGATTCAATCAAGTCACTGAAGCGTATCTGCCGGGTTGGACATCACACAGGGCGCTTGGATATCCGCGTACATGATATTTCAACATGTTTTAGCACCATTTTTACTGTTGATTTAAGATACTAATATTTTTTAAAACAACTCAAATCATCAATATCAAATCCAGAGATTCATAACATGACAATTCATTACAAAGCTAATTAACGTGGCACGCCGCACGCCTGTCCTGCCACTTGCATACCAGGCATCCAAGTGGGCAATCACAGTCACACTCTAGTGCGCTCGCCGGGATAAATTTGAAGCTATTCTCAAACAGGGTTATAAAAGTTGTCTTAATAACTTATTGCAAGTTTATATTGTCTCAATTTTATGTTCATTTTATTCCGATATATAATGTACACAGAGATAATAATATGTCATTCTTTTCAAAAATGCACTACGGTGGAGCTTTAAAAACAAATTCTCAATTCTTAAAAGCAAAGATGGGAGTTTTTCAAGTAATATAAAAGGACCAACCTCCTCACTGATTTCTTTCAAAATGGATGGCTTGAGTTCCATATGTTTGAATAAAGTTCCAACAACAACACATTTTTCATCACTTTGTAATTCGTGAAGTCTTCGTATTTGAATGTCTGAACCTGAAAAGTCAATCATCAAAAATTTTATGAGAGCGGATAAAAAATGAAAAAATAGTATGCCATAATTTTGATATAGCAGATCGTACCAGATATGATCATGCCAAGTATGATATTGTATGGATCGATAAACAGAACGAGTAGACTGCGACGGAAAGAAATGTCATGAATGAAGAGAGTTGATCTGTAACAGGAACTGTAAGCTACCTAAAATAATTTAGATTAAGACATCTTACTACAATATGATAAATAAGATAATTAAGATGACTAAGAAATTTATTTTAAAACTATTTCAAATATACGCATCGGAGAAAAACCTAACGAGATTACTGTCATGAAGTCAATGTTTAAAACGTGCATCCATGAAAACTGTAAGTAACAAAACATGCAGATACAAGTTAAACCAACAAAATGAACACATAGCAGGGTTCGAATTAGCACTAGTCGGGTAGCCTACGGCTAGAGAAAAAGAAGCTGGCCTAGTAGGGTGTAAAAACTGGTAGTCCGAAGAACTAATTGAAATTTGAAATGATCATGGAGATGTATTTGGCTAGCTGGAATAAGTCTTGACTAGTACTTTTAGAAATGCACTAGTCCGTATGGCTACTGCATTGAAAAGGTTACTTTTGAACCCGGCCTATTGATTTTGGTTAACACGTATATATCAAGTTTCATGAAGCTCGCATGTATAGTTTAGGAGATAAGTTCCAGACAAAATGAATTGCTCATTGAATCACTGTTTAAGTAATGTTTCCATGAAAACCACAAAAATAAATTCGATACAGGCACAATATAGATTATAGTTGTGTCAAGTTTGGTTGAACAAGTATGTTTAATTTTTGAAGACATGCTCTGGAAAAAATCACTTATTTCTAATTCTAAAGTCATTGGTCGAAGAAAGAAGTTTAAAACTAATATAGTTCTCATAAACTCAGAAGATGCATCGCAAAAATATACTAAAGGCAAATCTACACAGTTTCGTAACATTTGAACAACAAAACTGTGACTGAAGGACGGTCGGACAGATTGACATGCTGACCACTACTGACTACCTTTAAGTAACAGTAAAGTGTGTCCAAAATTGCAGCCTGCCGTCTGCTGTCGATGACGAGGAACGATTTGTCAGAAAAAATGTTAGATTGACATTAAATGCTAAAAATAGAGCCATGGGCTCTGTAGCTCATCAGGATTTCATTGCTTTACTATCTTAAGTTGAATATTTAAGTTATTTAAGTTATTGTTTAAAAGCAAAAGATAGGTTCATAGATCATGACCACTGTGACCCCATTTGGGGTCAGGGGGTCATGCACACAATCTACAATTTAGAATCCCCATTGGTCAAGGAGTCTGCACACAACTTTTCAGCTCTCTAGACCTTTTGGAACTGGAGAAGAAGATGAAAATAGGTTTTTAAGGATATGACCACTGTGACCCCATTTGGGGTCACGGGGTCATGAAATCTACAATTTAGAATCCCCATGACCAAGGAGTCTGCACACAACTTTTCAGCTCTCTATACCCTTTGGAACTGGAGAAGAAGATGAAAACAGGTTTTTAAGGATGTGACCCCGGTGACCCCATTTGGGGTCATGGGGTCAAGAAATCTACAATTTAGAATCCCCATTGGCCAAGGAGTCTGCACATAAAATTTCAGCTCTGTGGAGTCATTGGTTCTGGAGAAGAAGTCGAAAAAGCGAAAAGTTTACGGATGGAGGGACGGATGGACGGACGCCGGACACCGTGCCATGCCATAAGCCCATCGGGCCTTTCAGGTCTGATGAGCTAAAAATAGAGCCATGGCCTCTGTAGCTCATCAGGGTTTATATTGTTTAATGATGAAGACTGAAATAGATTTTTAGGTCATGGCTTGAGGCCTTTATTTGGGTCACAACATCTACAATTTAGAATCCCCATTAGCTAAAAAGTCTGCACACAATATTACAGCCTTCTAGGTACATTTGTTCAGAGAAGATGAAAAAAGGTTTTTAGGTCATGGCCTGAGAGACCTTTTGGAACTGGAGAAGAAGATGAAAATAGGTTTTTAAGTCATTGGTTCTGGAGAAGAAGTCAAAAAAGCAAAAAGTTTACGGACGGACGGATGGACGGACGCCGGACACCATGCCATGCCATAAGCCCATCGGGCCTTTCAGGCCTGATGAGCTAAAAAGGTATGTGTTTTGGCAGTAAATTATGCATTTGATGTTTGTCAGTACATACGCTTGCGTCTGTAGTAGCTGTTTGCTTAAGGAGCTATGGGCTTGTCGATAATGAGACTGTAGTAGAGACCATTACGCAATGTCAAAAGGTGGATAACGAGGTCATGTGACGCAAACCAGGCTCAAGCTATCGTCTGTTGGCAATTTCGTATCCAAAGCGAACTCATCTCTATCATGAATTCGTATTCAAAACGGATCTCGTACTAAAACTGCCTGCAAATAGAGACACTGCGGGTGTAGGTAATATCGTAATATGGAGAACCAGTTCGTAGGAGTAAATGCCGGTAATATTGTACAGTATCAACGGTATATTCAAAGGAGAGTTTTCATCGAATTCTGTTGAATAATCAGCAGGTTATATTTTGTTTTGTATCATAAATAATCTTGTGGGTATCATTTATATTATACACTGAACAAGAATGTAACTATTTTCAACTCGCTTTTCATCCCGCGATTAATTGAAAGGTTGTTGATACAATCTTTCGAAGTCTACTTCTACATTAAAACTTCACTTACAGGATTAAATGTAAGTACATATATATTATTGAAACAGCATTTATTCCAAGATGTTACATAGAACATGAAAAACAGGGTTACAACTTGTAACTTACAAGTACATATATTAGTAATTGATACATCATGTGATGTGATGTGATGTGATGTGATGTTGTAATCACGCTTTTACAGATAACACATTAACTGGACTAGTTCAATTATATAACAAATGGCATGTCGGTGACCGGTATGCCTTGTTATTGTCAAACGTCTGGTCTTGGTGACACAAAGCTGATCATGTTATCGATATGCCTACACATTAAAGCGACATTCAGTCTAGATATTGTCAGCCAATGAAGTTAGGAACATATATTCGACCAATGGCATTCAGGAATAGGATGTATTGCTTTGTATTATGTTTGCTTCAATTGCACTCATTTGAATAAAAACATATCGATGTATGATTACTTAGGATATACGAGGATATACCTGGGGTCCGTTCCATAACAGCGAGCGCTTATAATCGCTCATTGATTGCTCAATGTAGCGCTCAAGTAGCGCTCATTCTCTCCTGAACGACACGGTGCAAAACCTCAAAGTTCGCTCGCTTTGCTACGTAGCACTACATTGAGCAATCGCGTTCAAGAGAGGTTTAAAAGTAATCGCTTATTGAGCGATTACTTTGAAACCACTCTTGAACACGACCATGGATTATCAAACTCGTTTCTTATTCCAATCATTGGACACATTGTAGATTGCTATTCGCATGCGAAATACTTGCAAAATCATCACAATGTATAAAACTGATTACATGTACTTTTGTTATTTATAAAATGATAAATATATAGATATACATTGCATGTATGTTTTCTTTGAGAGCGATACATAAGTCTTTGGTTGGTTTGCTGATCCACTTCTTTTTTTTTTATGATAACAAACCATTACCAGTAAAACAGAGAGACTGTTATGGTATTTGTTTCGATCAAAAGACATTCCTATTCGCGCGTAGTGGCGAGTAAGCCAGTGCGTAAATAAAGCGTCGCTGAGTAGGGATAATGCTATTTGCAGTTTCTACTCGCTTACTGAATGTATAAGCTTTCCAGTGTTTTATTCGCCACCCAAACAATCTTTATAACAAGGAAACCCATGACACGATGGACATTATGGTACTATGCCCTCAATTCAGAAAGTAATGTGAAGTAGCAAAATTTAATGCAATCTATGTTTCACATAAATAACACTGAGAAATAAAACTATTGCATACCAAAAATTCATTCAAAACAGACTGAATACAACTGTATTACACAAACAAATTCAATTATAATGAAGTAAAGTAATTCTATTTTCTGTTGTCATTAATTACGTTATACAGTATGTTGCAAAGAATAAATTGATTCAATATACCCCATTTAGCTTTAGCTGCTGACACTAACTTCGGGCGGATCGTAAGCAATCGTTCAGCATAAAGATGTGCATACTGTCTTGAAAAATTTCTATCTTTGATTTTAAACTTATCACTGTGACTGGTTATATTTGATGTGGGTCTTTCAAAAGACTGTGTTTCCGACGGTTCAGACAAGAGACTGCCAACATTTGTTGGGGCCGGGTTACTTGAATAAATCATTTTCACTGTAAACACAAAATCTTGAAATTCGCTGAACTCCCGCCTTGTAAAGCTCTTCAACCACGGAGGTAAAATTACTCTCTAAGGGGGGTAACTCTAAGAGATAAGAGTTTAGTTACCCACGATAGAAAATTTTAGTTCACAAGGTTTTTGGGATTAAACAATTCTCAATCATACGTTCACCATTATTATAATTCGAATCTAGTCTACATAGTTTCTGGAAAATAAGGTGACGTAGATTCAGTACTCATTATTTTGTTTTTGAGTTGTATTTACCAAACCAGATAATAAAAAAAAAAGATCTGACCAAACGTTCTTTATAAATCATATTATTATTTTGGGAAACGATATCCCTACATTTTCAATTTAATTTTGTTAGGTTGTACACAGAGTAGTGAGAATACCTCGGAGTTATGTTTCACCAATTTTTAGTCCAAGTTGGAAACTGATCATGACTGGTGTTCAGTTCCCCTGCTGTGTTGGCCTACTTCTTCCAAAGGTCTTCAAGTTTCGACTGAATCCTCCTGTATTTCCGCCTGTTGTCCCTGGACGTGAGATTCTCCTGGACAAGTCGAACCTGGAGACTGACATGATCGGCTTCCTTTTGAAGATACAGATCAAGGTGATGCCAGGGACGACTGTACGGAGGGCTTGCCACAGTGCTACAATGAATAAAAAAGTTAATTTTGATTGTCAACGATGACGTCTTCCTTGATGAAGTCATCTTCAAAGAAGTCGTAGTTGATCTGTAATAAAGAAAAAGTAAAGTAACTTCCCCCTTCACCAACAGTCGGTATAACTTACCTGGAGATCGTTTTCATGACGAACAAAAATAAGTAAATTAGCAGCTAGATTTAATAAAGCAAAGGTCATGTTTAATTAACTAAATGAAGGAAAAAGTAAATATGCTTATTTTTAAATTCTGAACATTTCTATGTAATAATTTATGTAAATTAAAAAAACGGAACATCTAATATTCACACACCTAAAATACCTTTTGCTTTGGCGTTTGTTTAAATCTCGAAAGTTATAAAATTGAAATCACACTGAAATTCTATAAATATGTAAAATTATAGATTCACATAACTTCACAAAATTAGACAGAATAAATTAATATCAGAAATAAATATTATAAAATGTTTACAAAGCATCCGATGCTCTGTACTGTGAATGCAATGTGCGTGTATTGATCAACTTCTTTATAAAATATGATGTTTCCTGAAAACGAAGGCAATTTAGAATCAGAAATTAATTGAGACATTACTTTTAAGTATACAAATTCCATTATCTATGACGCTTTATTGTTATAATTGTTATTCATCACCATTGTAGGTTTATAATAAGTAGATGGCCCTTTACTAATTAAATATTCTTGATTTACAATATACTTTCATCATTTAATATCATTTATGTTCAAGGAGGAGCGATTGTTGATTCATAATTGGCATTTCAAATCTGCTTCTAAGTGATGGGCAGTGGATGGTAAATATAGTGAAGGCAGATGTGATATGTATATATATGAGAAGAATGTTTTGTGCTTGAAACATGTGTGACCATTTAGATAGACTTCACTGGTACTGCCGAGCAAAGTGTACCTATGAAGAAGAATTTATTTCAAATTTCAGGCCACAGGCCCATAGAACACACATATGATAGACATTTCATACAATTATTTAAAACAATAAATATTACATTACTTATTGTTGAATGACTCTCGCAGTTTAAAAGCATGAAACAGATATTCTGAAAGTTGTGTAATAGTATGTTTACATTTAGAAGACATTCGATTTACAAATTTGTCATATGATGGATTGACATAAACATATTTATCTATAAACTTAAGTCTCAAATTTGAATAAGTATTACAAATTAAAAGAAAATGATATTCGTTTTCAATACAATCAAGACCTATTCGTTGACACTGTGGGCATAATCTTTTGGCTTTTTCGATATTATTATGACGTCCAGTTTCAATCATTAATCTATGGCAACTACATCGGAATCTTGTTAGAGTTTCTCTGAAGGCCTTGTTATCAATGTATTGAAGGTAAAATTCAATATTTAAAGCTGACTTGAATGTTAAATACATTTGTAGTTTAGAGTTATTCGTTATGTTTTCGATCCAGTGTTGTTGATCACAATCCATTATTCGTTGTTTGAATTGAGAAATGAATATTTGAGGATTTCCAGCATCTTGAGTTATCCAGGCGTAGCCAAATCCATATTTAAAAAGAATATTCTTTATATATGTTGCCCAACATATACGACCAGCTTCATCTAATCCATACAAAATTAAATATGTTTGCTTCGGTAGGCGTTCATTGTTCATAGAAATCAATTTCGTCCACAATTTAATACATTTGGTGATATAATATACATATAATCGTGGTCTTCCAGTTTCTCGAAGGACGGCATCGTTGCTAGCATTTATAGGAAGTTTAAGGATCCGTTTATAATATTTGGTCTGTACCCTCTCGATGATTTCATAAACTTGGAAACCCCATACTTCAGAGCCATATGTCAATATAGGTAAAACCATGGTTTCGAACATCTTAATTGCAGTATAAATGGATAGCCCTCCAGATAAATGATGTATTTTATAAATGTTTATGCATCCTTTTTCCGCTTGTTGTGCCAGAGTTGATGTTGCTTTTGTCCATACTAATTTAGGAGTGAAAAATATTCCGAGATATTTGTAAAATGAAACTGTCTCTATCCTTTCACCTCTGTAAGTCCAATTTTCATAATGCTGTAAACGTCCACCATTCCTAAAGATTATTATTTTAGATTTGTTCATGTTAAACGAAAGTCCCCACTTATCACAAAAGTCACTGATACAGTTAGTCTGTTCTTGTAGTCTACCAGCGCTATCATCAGCGTTGGTAACATCATCGGCGTATAACAAGGAGCACACATTTGGTTCTTCCTCGGATATAAATATTCCACGACAGTTTGCTTGGCTTATTTCGGTTATGAGTTCATTTATAAAAAAGCAAAATAACGTTGGGCTAACCATGCATCCTTGTCGAGTTCCTATACAACAGTTGAAATAATTCCATAATAAGTTCTCACACAGGATTTCAGTTTCGAATACATATCACGCAGAATCCTTAGCATATTTCCATGAATGCCATATTTCATAAGTCGACACCACAGCAAGTTGTGATCAACACAATCAAAAGCCTTGCTAAAGTCGATGATCTTCCACCTGATGATTTGGACATATACTTCTATATCATTCCGTACAATGTAAAAATGATGTCAACTGTTGATCGACCTTTTCTAAAACCAAACTGGTTTTCATGTATTATATTATTGTCATCAGACCACTTTTGAAGACGTTCATTTATAATCTTGGTAAATATTTCCCCCAAAACAGGTAACAATGAAATACCTCTGTAATTATTCACACTGTTCTTTTCACCATCTTTATACAGCGGACATATAACAGCTCTGCACCACGCTTCAGGATAAACACCAGACTTCATGATTTCGTTAAACAGTTGAACACATATAGGCAAAATGATATCAAGAGCATTCTGAAATAATTCAGAAGGTAATCCATCACATCCTGGAGCTTTATTCAATTTCATATTTAACTATTGTATTTTTCACTTCATCACTTGATATGTCTCTGTTCACATCCCCAGGTGATCCAAGTTCACATGCTTCACATAGTTCTCTATCATGTTCCATTATGTCTGATTTGACAATATCTTCAATCGATGATTTTGAACCGGGAGAAGTTAAAAGGTTTTGAAAATATGTAAACCCTTCCCCAGAGCTGATACTGTTTGATTTCAAAGGGCATTTTAATTTCTTTATTTCCTTCCACATTGTATTGATATCGTTCTTTCTTATATCTTTAAATCTGTTTCTAAATGAACGCTTAAAATGTTCTTGCTTCCGACTGCATTTTTAAATACTCGTCTATATTTCTTAAATCTCTGATAATCTTCATCTCTGTCCGTGTCTCTAAATCTATCCAGAGCTAGATACTTGTCTGTCTTAGCGCTATCACACTCCGCGTCCCACCACGCTGGCTGAGTCCCGCGTTGCGGGTCACCTGACCCGTGTCGTCTGCTCATCGCGGCAGCGGCTCGGGTGTACAATTCACATATTAGATTCACAGCACCGTCCACATTCACAAAAAATTCATCTTTGATATCATTTACAATGTTAAAAGAAGCATCATCATGAATTATAGTATTAAAACTGGTGGCTTGATCATCGCTCCATACATATTTATAAAAGATAGATTCATTGACATGATTATCATAAACTCCTGAGTTTTGCTTGGTTTTAAGGTCACAAATGAGAGGAAAGTGATCAGACTTATCCCAGTTCATAACTTTGAAGTCTTCTATGTATGCAAACATGGTTGAAGATGTAATGACGTAGCTAGTCTACCACACTAAGACCATTGTTTGCAGTACATGTGTATTCTCCTCTAAGATCCTCTGAGATCCTTCCATTAACAATATGAACTGAATATGTTTTGCATATATTGAGTAATTGTCTCCCAAAGTTGTTTACTTGTTTGTCTTTATGAGAACGAGAAAGAGTGAAACTGTCACTATCACACCAATCACTATTGCTGTCAGGTAGATAATCAGCACTGTCATCAGATATGAACTCCTCTTCCTCTCCTGTTCTACTATTAAAGTCACCTGTTATCAAGATTTCTGCATCATATTTACAACTTATTTCACAAAGTGCATCTTCAAGATGATTAAGACTGTTGCATCCCATGTCCATGTACTGAGATGAATATTCAGGTGCCACATATACAAGCCCAATGATAACATCATGTTCTAAATAAAAATACATCTTATCTAGAAAAAGAAAAATAGCATCCTGATAATCAGGTAATATTCTTTTAACGCCTTTGCTAAAGGATTTTTGCACAAACACACACACCCCACCATGTTTACCTTTATCCCTACACACAGGGAATATATCATGTGAAGGCAGAAAACCAATATAATCCAAGTGAGAATAAAACCAGGTCTCAGTTAAACAAACTAAAGGGAACTTTGAAAGTTCATGTTTTAAAGTGTTATCTTTGAAGTGTCTCTTGTAGTGTACCTATATAACAACATGAATTATGAAATTATTGTTTATACTTCGTTTGTCTATCTGACATAAACTTTCAGAACAAAATAAAGTACTCACTTCTGTTTATTTTATTATATGTACATGTATGATTTTCAATTGCAAATATCTCAGACTCAAGTTTTCGATGTCATAATATAAAACTGAAAAATACAGGTTTTTAGTTAGCAGTCAAAGAATACTTCTACATGTATTTTTTTCAAATAATGACCTTTTAAATTTTAAATTTCTTCAAAAAATATTTTGAAGACTGACACAACTGTTCATCGACATATAAGACATATTCTATGTGAAAATGAATAAATGTGCCTGATTCTGCACACATTTACAGCATTTTAAACATGGTATAGGGGCCATGTTCGCGTAAACTTCATTTCTCACCCTTGTCTCGATTAAACAGAGATATTTTAACTAAACTTTAACCACAGTCACTAATTTATCATAAAACTACCGCAGATACGTATGCGCCATAGTCAAATGCATCTGATTACTTTTAAATATTGAATTAATCGAAACCAACCGAGCTCCTTTCTTTTGCCTGGCAGTATACACTATGTTGATGAAGTTCTGTCTTAAAGCAATACTATCTCGTGGAGTGACTTTGAAGCATATGTTGTAGAATTCCCTGGACGTTGATTGCCTGTTTTTATAGGTAAGTTAATATATGCCGCAATTTATCCTTGAGCCATGTTATTTTGAAGAGCTGTAACTTGGTGTAGTGTTTGTAATTTGTTTGACTTTGATGAATAATTCTAATCCAATTATTATCTGTTCTGCATTAAAACTCGTGAACCACGGTTTAAATGGTATTTTCGATATTTTAAAGCTTTTTTAACTCTGAATTTGTGATCATCAGAGGATAAGAGGGCCAGTTAACGTTGTCGTGGTCCAGTTGCACGAAACCCTAAGGCAGCCTTGGTGCAATGTTAAAACATGCACTTAGGTTAACCTTAATGTTAAAGTTCCTTTGTGCAACGACTTCCATGTCGGGAATACCTGACAATGTTATTTATTATCCATGGCAGTCATATTGTGTGAACACCCACATGTGCTGTGTCAGTGCTTGAGTCGGTAGTAATACTAATAACAAACAACGCACACACTCTGTTACATGGAGACGAGAAATACAATGCTTTTGAAAAGGCTTATATATGATGGCCGAGAGGGGACATCGCTCTTTCGCCCTCTTAGTCCAGTAGAAATTGCATTTAACCCGGACATTTTGTATAACAAGCAAATTTTATGACAAAATGACCCCGAATGGGGTACTTGATCACCATGAAAAACCCAACCAAAATCAACCTTGGGGAAATTGTCATTTTGGGGTAAAAACCTAAAAAAAGATAAGAAATTTGCTTAATATTTTTTAAAAAGAAAAACAATTAGTTTAAATATCATATTTTATGTCTAAATGAACCCATATGGGGTACTTGAGCACCATGGAAAACCCAACCAAAATCAACCTTGGGGAAATTGTCATTTTGGGGTAATTTTTTTTAAAAAAACATGAGAAAATTGCCTAAGTGAACCCACATGAAGTACTTGTTCCCTATGGAAAACCGAACCAATACACAATCAACCATGGGGAAACTGCCTTTTGGGGCAATATCCGAATGTAAAATGTAACAAGCAGTAAACAAGCAAAATCTGCTAATTAGTGAATCTGTGGATCACTATCAACCTGAAGGGAAGTTCTAATTTTGAGGTCAATCTTATAAAAAGATATGGAGATATTTCAATATTGTTTTAAAGAACTTTATTTCATGAATAAGTAGCAATATATGACTAATTGTCATTACATTGGACATCATTGAATACTTTTGCATTTAAATGTAAATTATTTAGGTCAGTGACTGTTTTATAAGATACTGGATAGAAGCCTGCAGTCTGTCGAAAGCATCATTGTAGAGATAAATGCCTGTCTTGAACATGCTTGAAGAAAAACAAGACATCCAAGACTATCTGTATTGCAAATAATGACCAGAGCTGCACATTTTGATGGATACGCAAAACAGTATTGTTTTGAACATTATTTGTGTTATTACTAAGAAGCGTTAATACCTGACAAACCTGGCTACGAGTGCTTGATGACATTTTCACTATAAACAAATAAAGAACAAAGAACAGATTGGTTTATAATTTCAACAAGGGTAATATCATTAAAACATTTTGTTGGTGACTATGTTTAAAAGTTCGAAATATTCTCTCTTCTTATGTGGATCGATCATGACGTGTTCTACGATTAAAGGATATCCTTGCTTGCTAGCTTCATAAATGATGGAGAGACATGCCTGAAGAATTAATGAAATAATATAGATTACTGTTACAAATGATTCACAAATAATCAGTTTGTTTCATTTATGATACCATTCGCTAAAATGTGACATGCTCACCCAATTTGTAGCTACTTTAAAATAAAAATATGCCTTCTTGGTATTTAGTCAACTAAGAATGTTTAATGTAAAGCTCATATATAGGATATCTGTCTTGTTTTGACACATTCCATGTTTATCTCATCGTGTAGGTCGACATGTCAATATCGCTCTTTCGCTCTTTCTCTTTATCGCTCTTCTCTTTCTCTTTATCGCTCTTTCGCTTTCGCTCTTTCTCTTTATTGCTCTTTCTCTTTTATCGCTTTACCGCGCTACTATATCGCTCTTTCGCTTTTTCGCTCTTTTGCTTTATCGCTTTACCGCGCTACTATATCGCTTTATCGCTTTACCGCGCTACTATATCGCTTTATCGCTTTACCGCGCTACTATATCGCTCTTTCGCTTTATCGCTCTTTCGTTTTATCGCTTTATCGCGTTTTATTATCGCTTTATTGCGTTTTATTATCGCTTTGTCGCGTTGTCATATCGCTTTGTCGTGTTGCCTTATCGCTTTGTCGTACGGCCTTATCGCTTTGTCGTGTAGCCTTATCGCTTTGTCGTGCGGCGTTATCTCTTTGTCATGTGACATTTTCGCTTTGTAGTGCGGCGTTATCGCTTTGTCGTGTGACCATTTCGTTTTGTTGTATGGCTATATCGCTTTGTCGTGTGGCCATATCGCTTTGTCGTGTGGCAATATCGCTCTTTCGCCTTATCGCGTTGGTGCCAGAGGGCGAAAGAGCGATGTCCCCTGTCGGCCATCATAGTTTACAACTGTCTGTGTAAACCCTCCTGGAGGGAATTACAATGTTGTAAGTCCCTGGTACCGGGTGATACGGTTTAGAAAGGTCGTTTGAATTATCACGTTATATGGCTGGTAGGTTGATAAGTGTAGGATAAAACATGATACAGAGGTTAAGCTTGGGATTGTAAAACCCGAGGTAAAAAAGCTGAGCGGGAAGTAAGACCGAAAGCGAAGCTTGAGGTCTTACTTCCCCGAAGCTTTCTTAAAGAGGGTTTTCAATCCCAAGCATAACCGAGGTAGAGTGTTTTATCTAACTTAGATGCCGTAAAACATAAATGTGAGCGCTTATCGTATATCGAGGTTTTCTTACAGTAGAAGAATGAGGGGTAGTGTGTTTTAAAATTTCATAACTGTCAAATGTCAAAATTTACATTTTTTTAATTTTATAAAGAGTATGTCTCCCGGACTAGCGTTATATAGAGGCAGAGACAGTGTGACTGTAAATAGAGGAAATCCATACAGTTCTTTCGGCTGCCTCGGTAGCGTGGAGGTAGAGCGTCCGGTGTAAAGAGCAAAGGGTATCGAGTTCGATTCCCCCCATCTACACTCTGAAAAAGTTATCTTTGTATACTTTTCAATACTAATTGTTATGAATTGAATTGTGAAAACAATCTTAGTCTCATTTAAGGTCTTACTGTCAAAAGTAAAAACTTACTTTCACAATAAAAACCTCATACGTGGTTATTATCAGAAGAGATACCGACTGAAATAATAATGAGGGGTTATTACGAGAAAACAAGATACCTACGAAACAATAGACAAAATCCCTGATAAGTTTCTAAGAGACAATAAAATATGCTTCTATTTATTAATTATAGCTATGGTATTCTTCTGCAGCTCTGTTACAAGAGTGGATAACGAACCTGGGAAACCATTGAACATGTTTGGAGAACATAGAGGAATGTAATAATGGTGACTGCATTTCAGTTTAACACTATTTGATAAGCATATTTATTATTTATATTTTATTGACACGTTGCATTTTCATTATTACCATGTTTCTTTTCTTCATCTTGGAGCATTTTGGAGCATACAACTACTTGCATGTTTCAATTTTTCACTCCCACACATAAGATGTTTTGATGATTTTTTAATCCGATGTACTAAATAGTAACCTACCCCTAGGTTGATATGTTAAATATTTTACCTCGAGCGGTAGCGAGAGGTTAAATATTTAACATATCAACCGTAGGGGTAGGTTACTATTTGTCATACACACAGAGGAATAAAGGGTCAATTGTACAAATACTGTTTTCATCATTGTGGTTACTATTTCAGTTCATTCAAATATGTATACTATTTTGCCTGCTAAATAACATGGGCACTCAATGTACAACCTCACGAGCAGAACATGGCAAGAAGAACGCTCTGCACGTGCAAAGAAAAATGCACGTGGATTTCCGAGTTTGACTGCTGTCAAGCTTTCCGCATTATCCAATCAGCAAACACTGATACTGTGACATGCGCACACGTGTAAGAAAGCACGTGATATTCACAATTCCCTTGAGCGACTGGATGGTCGGACTGGTTTCAGCTGTGATACAATATGGCGAACACGTGCTTGTCTGAATACTCTTATTTACAACGAAGCAAACAGATGGATAATAATTGTGGACCCAGTTTCGGATGATGTAGCGAAGATTACTGGTAAATGTTGAAAAGAGGATTGTGTAAATTAAATATGTTATTTGAGCAATGAAATGCTCAATTGCATAGACAATCAACAGTTGCAATATCCTGTTTTGTTCCTGTATGCAGCAACGCCTCATCTCTAGAAGTAGAAGACCGACACCAGGCCAGGCGCTATTCTCCTCAAATCAGCCGTGTTGCAGGTAAATACTTTCACTACATCAAATACATCGACTTGTTCATCGTTAAACGCACTGTAGCACTTTTTTGTCATTTTTACATATTCATATTTGATATTTATAATAAAAGTTTATGTAGTATAAAAACAGTCCATGCCATGATCTGATTAACCGTAGAAAACGAAAATTGCTAGCGGCCATTTAAGTGTAAACACCTTTTAATAATTCAAGAATGATGAAAAGGTTCTGTGTTTCTTAACCAAACCGTTAGACATGAGCTAATGAGGCTGAGTATTTGTGATGTCTGTATGACATTAAAATGAACATTTCTCATTCAATTTGTTGCGGTTTTATGATTCATTGACAAGATGAGATTTAAGATTGAGATTGAAAAGATATGTTGGGCAAGAGAAAACATGTTATTAAAGGTATTATTTCATATATGTTTTGTATAGCTTTGTAAGCTGCATTGATTCGTATGTCATTGAATTAAGTTCTTTTCTGCAGGTATTGACACTTTGGATGAAAACCAGGTTGAAACAGAGTCGGTTTCCTGACACATCTCTCAAGGAATACAAAGATCTACCCTTACAACATATAATCGCGTCTGTGTTTGAAGACCTGCATATTGTTGTTCTTCATGACATTGAATTCGTTTGTGTAAATGCGCTATTTTGTTGAAAGAATAAAACTTTGAACTCTTGTCCTGTTCTTCCTACTAACCATTCGTTAGATTAATCGGCAAGGTCGATACTAACATATTAACCTAGGGAAATATCAGATGTCAACCTTTCATGACGTCACACACCTTAAACATCTTTACGGAAGTGTTTTTAAAAGATTACTCGAGGCGAAGCAGAGAGTAATATTTTAAAAACACTGACGTGTTTTTAATCGAGGAAGGATACTGAAAGTCGAGGCGAAGCCGAGATTTTCAGTATTCGGACGAGGATACATTCTTGCAGCTATGCCGTCACCAGAGGTTGAATATCTCATAACTCCCTAGGTCGATATGTTCATATCAACCTCCGATGACGTCATGCCAGGTTGATATGGATTATAAACAGTCATCCGTTTCAATGGTCATATCATCCCTAGGTGTGTATGTTAGGATATTTCATTTAAAATGATGATGTTTTTTAAAACATAACATCATAAGAATATCACAATGTTAGTAAGTAACGTATTATTGAAATGAAAATGATGATGGGGGGGGGGGGGGGGGGGGGGGGGGGGGGGGAATTTTGAAAAGGGATTGGGATTGATTGTTTTCCCCCTTACCCGCCAATGCAAAATTCTTTGACAGGTCCGCCACTGCAGTAGTCAAATTATTGTTAACTAAGTCATTGGTTTATAAAATCAAACAAGAAATTTTAACATATGAAACTATACTTGTCTACATTGTCATGTCGAACGCTTTCAAATATCTTGTTCTTGGCCATGTTGTAGAAATATTAACATCAAATATTAAAATTGTATACAATTGTCTCTGTTGAAATACGATACAGACCCTATGTGAAGCAACAGACGTTTCACTGCATTGCCAAGATGCTGGGGTTCATGACTGTGCTGGTTGGTAGCTTAGCTCCAGGTGTACATGGTAAATCCTTATGTTTAATTACCTGAATAACTTTTTACATACATACCATTTACGGAAATATTCATTCGCATATCCAGATATATATCTCTGTTGTACTGTCACTGTGTGGCAAGTGAAAACAATAGTTTTGTTACGTCGTCCACAGCATAAATAATGACATCACCATGGAGAAGTGATGTACATTTTATTAAGATAAGTTTAACTCCAATTCCTTCTATTTCAGGCAATAAAAACCTGTTACTTGGGAAACCATCAAACTCGTCTCCCACATTTCCACATAATCCAGCAAGTTTTGCTAATGACGGGGATACTGCCACTGGTTGCCTTATTAGGTCAACTGCCAGACCGTTTTGGGAAGCTGATCTACTTGGTGTGTATGAAGTTTCACGTGTCACGGTTAGGCGATGTGCAGGCGGTTGGAGTGAGTAACTTGACTTTTGCATAAATATTATTATCTGGTGCATATATTAAGGATCAGTATTCATTACAAAATATGAAGAGTTGCTTATGATAAACGTAAAGAACAAAGATTTTCAAAATCAAACGTAAAAGGAAAAAAAATATACTTATTTCAGTTTAAGAACTAAATGATGTTAATGTGATGAAAATATGTGAGATGTGAGATAATGTGAAATAAAATAGCCATTCACGGATATAACAAAACCATTATTACATTTCTTTTAGGTAAGAAATTGAATAACGCACTGATCGGCGTGTCTCTGCAGGGAAAGGATATTTATCTCTGTGGAATGTTTCCCGATGTCCATCCACCTAAACTATCAATGGTCTTTAACTGCTCTGGGGCTGGACCAGTCAAGTATGTCAGGATCTGGAGGGAGAAGAGGTCGCACCTTGGCATCAGAGAAGTTTCAGCGACAGGTGTCGAATCAGGTATGTGAGGTTTATAACTAAATAACTAAAAAATCTTCTCCATACGCACTTTTCACATGAAAAGAAACGTAGTCCCATCGTTATTAAACGAAACTGTATCAAACACTTTAATAATACTAAATTTCTATACTTAAAACTTAAAAACTTAAACTTAAAAAGATAATTTTCCAAATAAATGCAACTCGTATTCATTCCTGATAACAGAGATGTAAACATTGGGAAAAAGAAAATTTTCGTACATTTTATTGCCTTTATAGTCTAAAATGCAAACAGTGTGTTTTTTTTTATCAATTGTTCAATGAGGAATACTATTGCCATAGGTGACATATTGGTTAGTAATACAGAAGAAACCTCTCTTTAAAGGAAACATTACACCCCAAGAGGTGAGTGAGTGAGTTGAGGTTTAACGCCGCTTTCAAGAGTATTTCACTTATATCGTGGCTGCTAGTATTATGTAATGGAGAAAGGGGCAAGTTGATTATTTTTAACGAATCCACTGCTCAGAATGCATGTTCCATCTTAATCCATATATAACGTCACGAAACATGCATATGTGAGTATTTTACATTAGTAACAATACATTTCAATTCTGGGACACCAAAAATCAATTATTTTGCAAATTTCGGTGCTCATTCATCGGATATGGTACAAGTAGCTGCGACCCTCATGGAATGGATTCTTCCACGCACGTGCAGCGCAAAACTTCACGCGAGGCGAAGTGATTGACAGCTTAAACTCTGCCTTTCCATGCCTTCCGCGTGCGTTACAAGACTTGAATAGTACGCGAGATTTTTACTGACAAACAATCTTAAAGTTTCTAACAGCGTCTTGTGGCCTAATGGTTAGGAGTGCTGACAACCAAGCGAAGGGTTGCATGTTCGAATCCAGGTTCATGCATTACAAAAATTAGTTTGTCTAAGTGAGAGATATTTTAAGAACCTATTCAGACACACCAAGACAAAATACATCAGTCTCGAAAAGTGTACTCCATTAGCCACTACTGAAAATGTCTAAACCTAAAACCCCTCCTGACTTGGACAGTCAATGACCAGTAGATTCCTAAATAATAATCAAATGATAACACAATAGAGTGACGTAATGACCATGGATCAAGGCAGGGAGAAAGCGCGCAACGCCATGTGGCTATGCACTGCAGTGGAACCTGCGAACAGTGGCTGGAACTAGCGAACCATGGGTGGTACTACGCTGAAATTCAGTGTAGCTTTGCACCCAAACCTTACTGCGTGTAGAACAGTTCTCTACTGCAGACAAAGTTGCCATGCCGCTGGCGGGATTCGAACCCCGGACCTCTTGATCCGAAGCCGAACGCGCTAACCAAATATCCCTTATACCAGGGATTTTCTAATTAGAGGATCCGACAACTCCAATATTCTCCAAGGGAGTTTTCCCACTGGAGAAACGCCCGTCCATCCGCAACTTTCCAGACTTGGAAATAACGACCTTTACAAAACCGAAAGGCGTCCTTTCCACACTGTGGAATGATCACATTTCCACAGCCTACCTTTCCAAATTGTGGACTTCCATTGAAGCGTGAATAAAATCACATTATCTGTTTTCATCTCCTTATTTCTTAAACTAAATTAAGAATCACTCTTCAAAACTCCTTTTCAACCTATTTATCTTAATTTGTTTTAATGTAATTACATTTAAATGAGAAATTATATATTAATCATTTAATGTAGTATTTAATTTGTTCATGTCATTATGTGAAGCCTTCATAAAATCGTGGTTCAGTTTTCTGAAGCAACGGGAACATTTTGGAATAGTTTTACCAGTACAATAAATAATGATATTTCCCTATAATTTCCTGAACAAGTGATAGATGAGATCATTGTAATTTAAATGACTAAATTATCAACATTCAGATAACCAGAAATAATAGTTGAATAGGAAATTAAAATGAAAAGAGATCAAGACCATCTTTACATACAACCTATGGCGAATCTATTTTCTCAACAAAACGACGGCATATCCACAGATTTTGCAAACAAATATTTACAAAGCGCCAGTGGCATTTGCGTGTGACATTGAGTGAGTGAAATTTCGTTTCAATAGCAAATTAATCACCAAATACGAGTTATACATTGCAATGGATGTAGTTTTGTTTTTTGTTAAGGGTTATAAGTATGTATTCGTTATGTTGGATTGTATACGACACAATTAAAAACTACTATTATTTAAATACCTATCTGTTGACTAGACCTACTATGCCTACCTCCTCTCTAGGTATGCTATTTCAATCTTAACACAGACGAAACTTGAACAGTGGAGTAAGGAATGCGTGAAATCCCTATCCAAGGGCGGTAAGTCTGCATGGTCTCGTGACGTCACTACCGGAATAGGCCTCTCTCCTTTCAGTTGCAAGGCAAGACAGACGTGTTGTTTTGTTCTGAGACTGGGTATTTTTAGCGCTTTTGTTGAGGTGTTGAGTTACAAGGGGCCTTGTTGACATGTGCTAGCTGTGTCCTACCTGTCGGGTGGCTGCATGCTTTGCACGTGCAATTCATGTCTTTTGTTTTTCTCTCACCTTCGTCGGGTGACTGCTCGGTTCGCACGGCTTTAGGTCGTACCTTCCGCCAGTCCCTTTGTCTTCTAGATCAGGTGAATCTGCCAATAGTTCGTCGTTTATTTCAGTTGGCTTCACCTTCGACTCGTCAGTGACCTTGCTTAAGTGTCTCGTCTACGCTTTTGTGAGATGTCACTCGCCGTTGGTATTTGACTCGCATCGTCTCGCCAGTGTCTCGATTCGCCAGTCACTCGCTTCGCCAGTAATTCGCCTTAGGCTCGATTCTACTCATCCTCGATAATCCAGTGCTATTGTTCCGATAAATCTACACATAAGCGCTGGTAAGGGTATTTAACCCTAACCTAGTTACCTCCACTTGGGTCCATGTTATCCAATCAGAAACGAAACGCAGACACTACTGCGTAAACAACTCGACCAATCAAACGCGTGTTTTATCACTACCATTGTTTATAGAAACAAAGATGGCGGCGTCGACTCACTCGATTACGATTAAGTTTGTAACAAATTCATCGCCAGTGACTCGCTTTGCCAGTCACTCACTTCGCCAGTCTATCGCCTTAGACTCGACTCACTAGTTAGACTCGATTCGACTTGACTCGCATCGTCTCGCCGGTTGACTTCGTTGCCTTCGTGTTTGGAGCTTCTGCATTCACATGGCTTGCATGTTACTCACTTAAGCGTCTCGTCGTCTACGTTCTTTGTGAGTTTACGCTATTTGTACGCTACGTGTCTTAGGTGTTTCGCGTCAGTGATTCGCCAGTTATTCACATCGTCTACCTTAAGCGTGCGAGTGTCTCGCCTATCGCTCACCTGCGTAACTGACCCGACTGTCACTCACCTCGCCAAGGTTACGCGTGTTAGTGACTCGCCTACTTCGCTATGTACTCCGCCTTTTGTACGAATTGCGGAGGTAGGAAGTCTGCCATCAAGGATCCGCACTTGTTGTGTAGGAAGTTCAAGGATCTATGCGAAGAAGATTATCGTTGCGACGAGTGTGCCCCTCTCTCCGCTTCAGACTTCCATGCGTATGTCACGGCCATTCGCAAGTCTGTCGCCGATAGGGCTTCGTTTCAGAAACGTTCAGCTCCGCGAGTCAATGTCGGGAGGTGTCTCCCTCCGTCACCCGTCTCCAGAGGAGGCGGTAGACATTGTTCTTACGGAACGGTCGGATGAGTTCGACCGGGATTCGCCGGTCTTATCCGAATCCCCTAGGGGTTCGAGAGATTCGCTCTCTCCCCCTTCTTGGTCGCGTTCTCGTCCGCAGACTCGTACTTCGTCTCCCCCGTCGACAGACAGGCGTATGTCGCCTCTTAGGCTTAAGGTCGGCGGACCCTCCACGCCCAAGAGCAAGAAGAAAAAGACCAAGAAGGCCAGGTTTGACAAGGTCAATTGCTGGATGCTCGGTTGGGTCCGCTGACTTTGCCTAGTCACACCACCCCAGCTACTACGCTAGGTCGTGAACCCAATGCATACTGCATGTCTCAGGGTTCGCGTCCCACGTCCTTAAGGGCCTCCGGGTCCGCTGCCTCCTCGCGTGTTTCTCACACCCCTACGCGTCGTGTCACGGTGGTGTCGCCCATCCGTGATTCCTCGCCAGACTCGGCGGAGCGTGACGTCCGTTCGTTGACGTATCGGACCCTCCGTTCATCAATATAGTATCGGATGCGGAGGGTATATGGTTGTCAGAGGATCCGCCGGTTGTCCACTCAGTCACCATGCTGTCGGAGGTGGCCTCGTTCACGGAGGTACCACTCAGTCAGGTCAGCGTGTCGGGACCTCGCTCGTCGGCAGCCAGGAAGGCTTCCTTTTGTCCTGAAATGGACTTAGCTCCGGCGCGTCTCGCCCTTCCACCGCATAGGCTCCTGCTGGACGCCTCCGAGGATATGGAGCAGGTCATCTCGGCTGCGGTCCAAAACCGTCTGCTTCCGCCATTAGTGGTGTCGGATAAGCGCCGGCATCAATTGCCTTTGTATCCGACTCCTTTTCAACTCGTCCCGCCTGCTCTTGATCAGGATGCATCTCGGTTGATTTCCCCGGAAACGCCCCATCGCGTTACTGATGCTCAGCTTACGCATCTCGACAGAGAGGCTCACACAGTGTAAGGTTGGGCAACAACGTGGTGTTCACCTGTCAGGCGATGATTGCCTATAAGCAGGCTGGCATGGAGTCGGGTGACCCGGTGCTTTTCAAAGCATTCAGCAATGTGGCCGCGGACCTTGCGCAGATCATGTTATCAGCTTTGCGGATTTCATCTGGCATTACAGTACTGCGTAGAGACAATTTCCTTCACCGTTCAGGTCTCAACCCCGATCAGAAATCCTTCCTCCGACAGGCCCCTGCCCACCTCTGAATCTCTTTCTGGGGGTCGTATCCCCGAGGTTCTGAGTGCGCAGTAGGAGGCTCAACAGCAAGACCTCACCAATCGTCTGGTGAGTCAGAGGCAGACTACGCCTAAGCGTCCTCTGACTAATTTCCGTCAGGGTCAAGGTCACGGCAGAGGCCAACCTTCCCCCAAGAAAGCCAAGACGGACTTTCGGCGGGGAGGACGTGGCCGCAGATCCACGGGTCAGTCCGCCAAGTCCCCCCGTCCCGGCGCCGGAGGTTGTACCCCTCAGAAGTGGAAGAAGTGACTCTTGGTCACCCCCTCTACTTCCTACTCCACTCGTTACGGCGTCGGAGGGTTCGGTGGGGGGTCGGCTTCAAAACTTTGTCAGCAACTGGGTGCAGTTAGGGTTAGACCCTTTCGTTTGTCGGATTCTGGGTCAGGGATTCCGCATTCAACCCCTCCAACCTCTTACCTGTGCTCCAACAGAGCGTCCCTTAGCAAGGGACCGACTCCAATTGACTTTGGAACAGGTGGAGATCTTAATCTCCAAAGGGGCGGTGCAGGAGGTCCTGACCCCGCATCTAACTCCGGGGTTTTACTCCCCAGTGTTCGTCATACCCAAAAGGAATTCGAATAAAATGGCGACTCATTCACGACTTGAAGGTATTCAAACGCTCCTACCTCGTTCGGCCGCCATATTTTCGACTCTTGACGCTTCCCTCTGTGATGCGATCTCTGGAGCGCTCAGACTGCATGGTGTCTCTCGATCTCCAGGATGCGTACCTGCACATTCCGATTCACTATTGGGATCGCAGGTACCTCCACTTAATTCTGGACGGGAGACACTCTCAGTGGAACGTCCTCCCGTTTGGGATCCAGTCCGCGCCCTGGCTATTCACACGTGTGACTCAGCCCATCGTCCAATTCTTGCACCAATGCGACATTCAGTTTCTAATGTATTTGGACGATGGGCTCGCTCACGACCGTTCTCCTGTCGTTCTCGAGGACTGGCTCAGGTTCACAATAGCATATTCCGTTGTCTAGGGTGGTTAGTGAACTTAGAGAAGACGGACTTGGTTCCGGCGACTCGTCTGAAGTTCCTAGGGGCTATCCTAGACACTCAGCTGTTCAGTTGTTCCTTTGCCCGTTACAGGTGTTCCTGAATCCCCACATCAGGGAGACGCGTTGCCGTCACGCCATAGCTTTGACCCCAGATCTCCATCGTTTCCTAGCTTGGAGAGTGTGTTCTCCAGGGTTCCACTTCGCCCTCCTCCCCCCTCAGCTCACCTGTTTGTAGACGCCACCACCCAGGTGTGGGGGGCGCATATGGGTCACGAGCAGGTGTCGGGAGTCTGGTCTCTGTCAGATCAGAACCAACACATCAACGTCCTCGAGTTGGACGCAGTACGTCTAGACATTCAGCACTGGCAGACCCCCTTGCGAGGCCAGTGTTTGCTAGTCCACACGGACAGTTCAGCAGCTGCTTGGTCAATAAACAAGCAGGGGTCCGCCAGGGCAGAGTCTCTGCTACGCGTGTAGCTCTAGCTTCTTCGAGGTGGACCTGGACATTCGAGTGGTCAACATCTTGGCGGACGCTCTGTCGCGACCAGATGCCCCTCCCCAGACGGAGTGGCAACTGAATCCGGTGGTCTTCAGGGGGTTGTGTCTCCAGTTGGGCACCCCTCTAATAGACCTGTTCGCAACATGTCTCAATCACCAATTGCCAACCTATGACTCTCCAGTACCAGACCCGCTAGCGATGGGCTTAGATGCGCTCTCGTTAGGGTGGGAGGGGATGGACGCCTATGCTTTTCCGCCGCCAGCCATCCTCTCCCAAGTTGTAGCCAAGATAGGGACAACTCGGGTTCTTCCTCTTCTTCTGGTCGCCCCTTGGTGGCCAGCCTGACCGTGGTTCGTTCCTCTCCGGCGGCTCTGTCATCAGGAACCTGTTTTGATTCAGCCGCGGAGAGATCTGCTCCTCAGCAGGCCAAGCGGAAGGTTACACGAGAACCCTCAGGTGTTCTGCCTTCACGCTTGGCTTGTATTAAAAGAGAGCTAAGGAGCAGTGGGTACTCAAGGTGCGTCGCCAATGCCATAGCTACCTCTCATAGGAAGACCACTAGGAAACTCTATGATTTCGCCTCCTTCTATGCTCAGAGGGATTTCATCCCGGCAGAGGCCTCAGTCCCTCAGGTGGCGGAGTACTTAGTGTACCTACGCAACACCAGGCATCTTAAGGCGTCATCAATTAATACCAACATGTCTGCTATCCTCTCCGTTAGATGTGTCGGTCCTCAAGGGCCTCGTCAAAACCTTCCGTTCTGTGGACGGCAGGACGAAGCTTCGTCCTCCTGAGTGGGACTTAGCAATTGTGCTCAACCATCTTCATCCGATACGTATGAACCGCTCTCTGACGTACCCCTCCTCCCTCTCACCATCAAGGTCATTTTTCTGGTTGCCATGGCCTCCGCACCTCGGATTTCTGAGATCCATGCTTTGCAGGCGGACCTTCTACGCTTTGAGGTCAGGGAGGGGGGATCAGCCTTACTTGGTTTAGCTCCCGACTTTGTCTGCAAAAACCAGACAGCTGATGAGGCTGGCCGTATTTTCTCTATTCCGGCTCTGGGTTCTGACTGTGTCCGGTGAGGGCCTTGAGGATGTAAGTGCAGCGTACCCGCAGACTGAGAGATGGTAGGCGTTGTCTGTTCTTGCCTCACTCGCCAAGGAGCACCAAGGAGCTAGATAAGCGAGCGTTGGGGGTGTACCTGAGGTTGGCGGTCATTGATGCGTACAAGGCCGCTGACCTGCCTCCTCCTTCGTGTTCCAACCCTAATGAGATCCGTGCAGTTTCAGCCACGATGGCTTACCACTGCAACATCGCGGTTTCGGACGTCATGGCGTGGTGTTTTTGGCGTTCCTCAGAGATTTTCGCCAACCATCTTGAAGGCATCTCTAGGCTGGGTCCACAAGTGTTCGCTCAGACGAAGGAGCCCCCCCCCCCCCCACCCCCAACCAGACCAAGGGGTCAGCCCTCTTAGGAATTTGAATGCTCATTGTAATAAACTTTGTTTGCATTGTTAGCTCCTTGTCTGTTGTTTGTTCTTTAGCTTCGCGATAACACCCCCTCCCCGTTGGGGTTGGGGGCAGTGTGTTGATCAGAAGTTGAGTGGCTGGGTTGTCTCTTCGATCCGCTCAGCGGTAGAGATGGTATCTCCCGGGCTGTGCCTTGTCTTCACCACAGGGTGGTTGACTCGTAGGTAAGCTTACACTCAGGGCTTGTTGCTGGTCTCGTGTCTACCACATATCTACTGACCCGTCTCCATGCAGTGGGATTCTAGGCATAGTACATGTAGGTCTAGTCAACAGATAGGTATTTAAATAATAGTACGTTTTTGATTAAACGTAATTATTTATACTTACCTGTTGACTAGACCTACGCGCTAGGCCCGCCCATCCTCCCCATTTGGTCTTGCCTTTTGTGACTTTCGGAGAGTGGCATATTCCGGTAGTACCGCCACGAGACCATGCATACTTACCGCCCTTGGATAGGGATTTTACACATCCCTTACTCCACTTCGTCCATGTTAAGGTTGAAATAGCATATCTAGAGAGGAGGTAGGCATAGTAGGTCTAGTCAACAGGTAAGTATAAATAATTACGTTTAATCAAAAACGTACTATTATTTGAAAAGATCATTAAAAGAAGCATGTATAAAATCACAGTTCGTTTGTTTTGCCATTGGTATAGTTGGGATAACATTATCAACAATATTATTATTTCTATAGTGGTCTTGCACATACACGTATGTCTTTACTTCATCAAAGACTCTATAAAAACGTGTCAATTCTAAAAAATTGTCTGTACGTTGACTCTTACATTTCTATTTTTTATATGCTGGTCACACATTAATAATTTTTCAATTGCCATTATGTATTACATACGAGATATTCGAAACTATGCAAATTTATACAATTTTACGTTATGAATCTAATTAGTTTGTTCCCGCTTTTAGCCACCCATTCATATTTTATTCACTTAATCACAGAATATTTCTTTTTAAATTAAAATTGAGTTATTAATCCTTCATGTATGTATAACTCATTAATCACATGATGATTACAAATGTGTATTATACAGTTAAATCACTGAGGCAACATATACATTAAGTGATTACACAGGGAAAGGACACGCATATATAATCATATTTGTCAATACATCATAGTTTAATTGATCTTGTACATTATCGAGTACTCCCCCCTAGTCACAAACAAATACCAATGGGAGACATCTCACAAGAGAAAATATTGCATTTGATTGAACTATAGCATTTGAATATCATGAATATCCATATTGTAAATTATGTAAATAATATGTGTCAAATACCTACATAAAGTTACAATTGATCATCAAATCTGAAGAAAGGCTTAAAGTTTCAATGATGTAAACAGATTTGTCATGTCATTTTGTTATTAGAATCATCTGAAAGGTGCTGCCGAAAATAGAAACTTGTTTCACGACGCCAACATTTATTTGTGTTATATCCAATTTGCAGTTAGGAAGGTGTAGCTGTATAACGTTTTACAATTATAGACAACTTGCATAGTCTTATCTCTCTCACCCTATCTCCCTCTCACCTTCTCTCCCTCTCTCACTCCCTGTCTCCTTCTCTCTGTTTCTCTCTACTCCCGTCTGTCTCGTCTGTCTGTCTCGTCTGTCTGTCTGTCTGTCTGTCTGTCTCGTCTGTCTGTCTCGTCTGTCTGTCTCGTCTGTCTGTCTCGTCTGTCTGTCTCGTCTGTCTGTCTCGTCTGTCTGTCTGCCTGTCTCGTCTGTCTCTCTGTCTCTCTGTCTCTCTCTCTGTCTCGTCTGTCTGTCTCTCTCTCTCTGTCTCTCTCTCTGTCTGTGTCTCTGTGTCTCTGTGTCTCTGTCTCTGTCTCTGTGTCTATGTGTCTCGTGTCTCTGTGTCTCTGTGTCTATGTGTCTCGTGTCTCCGTGTCTCCGTGTCTCGTGTCTCCGTGTCTCCGTGTCTCTCTGTCTCTCTCTCTCTCTCTGTCTCTCTCTCTCTCTCTCTCTCTCTCAAAATCTAGTTGACAGGTTGAGGTTGAGTTTAACGCCGCAAGAGTATTTTACTCCATATCACTGCTGCTAGAATTATTGCAGGAAGAAACCCCGCAACACACGTAGTGGCTAGTCACTGGTTATGCATTGTGTTGAAACCTGTGGGCATCGGCTGGAAATAGCGAGCCATGTGTGGTAATGCACTGAAATTCAATGTAGCATTGCACTCAAACCTTACTGCATTTGGAACAGTCCTCCGAGCCCCTGGCGGGATTCAAATCCCGGACCTCTTGATCCGAAGCCGAACGCGCTAACCACTGCGCTATCCCGCCCCCTTGAACTATGAAGACCAATGCTAGCTCATAAGCATAATCAAATCTGGACAGAGAACGGGTAGCTTGACGCCATTTTGAAATTACCTTGGTGTCATTTGTTGCATATGATGAGGCATTTCCTATCATTTAAAACTGAAAGCTAGAACTGTTAGCCTTAGAACCGGAAGAATGAGAAAGCTGCCTCAACTGTTTGCTTGTATAATATTGATTTATCTCATGTGTCATCGTTTCCTTCAAATAACCCGTTATCATATAGCACTTTCTAAGATGCCTAGCGGTCAGAACAATCGAAAAGAAGTACCTTATCAGACAATAACGGTATTTATTACCTACAAGGGCAATCAAATCGGGGTTCATATTCTTCATACGATGCCCTAGGGCAAAATATCACTTTGTCATGGTGACGTGACGTCATAAACAATGCTTTGACGTCACTTTTCGTCTATGACGATGCATTCTACATACGCGACGGCGGGTCGCCAGCCTATGGTTGAAAGTTGATGTCTAGCGTTTTTTCATTAATTTCACGACTTCGGTAATAAACAGAATATTATATTCGTGTCTATGTCATACTATATTTACGACACTCGTGCCTGAATATTGGTATATCCCTCGCTCTCGCTCGGGAAACACTAATATTCAGGCACTCGTGTCGTAAATATAGTATGACATAGACACTCATGTAATATCCTCTATATTTTTTTTGATGACGTAACAATCGAATGACGTTCCCGCTGTTCCACGCCTCCCCCTCGTGATCAAGTGGGTCCATGGTAACGTAACGTCGATTCGCCTCAGCCGTCTGAACTCTTACATCGCAACCAATAAAGCGTGTACTCCTTTGCATGTTTTGCAACTTCTGCAGTCGGTCAATATTAGCGGTGGGACAATGAACATAAACTTTTTTGACAGCAGCAGACATTTGAATTAAACAAATTACGTTCCGCCACCACGCTTAGACTTGATCAAGCATACCCACAATTATTTTTGGAATGTTAGTCACGTGATCTTAGTCTATCTTAGGGGGTGGGTTTTACACGTGGAATAGCCGTCCGTTGGCTCTGTTCATGGATTATTATATAAAGAATGTAAACAATATTTTTATTTCCAAATTATTGGAAGAAGAATGTTACCTGTATCTGATCATTTGGCATCTTAGAAAAGAAATAAAGTTCCCTGTACCCCAATGTGTTTTGTAATAAAGTATAGTTTTGCCCTGAACTATTATTACGTCAGAGCACTCGGACTAACGTCCTATAACTATAATAACTATAACTATAATAGTTCAGGGCAAAACTATACTTTATTACAAAACACATTGGGGTACAGCGAACTTTATTTCTTGAATAGAGACTTTGTAGCTCATTTAATGCAGTTGAAGTTAAATATCAAACTGCATATTGCTTCTTTCTTTGACAATTACATTATTGCCTTCTGACAGAATCCTCAGTCGATAACTGAATACTTGTAGTCGTGATAATACAATATATCTCAATTAGATGGTTTGCGATTATGAACAAATGGCGTCATTAAATCATTAACATTACGTCATGTAATAAGGTCCAATAAATCTAATATATTTTTTAGTCGGTTTAAGGGTGAAGTTAAAACTTGTCTTCATTGATAACACCAAATCATCAGATCTCAATCGATATTGTTTGCTTGAAACATTGTTCACAATGTCGTCATGGTTTTACTTACTACACTAATTTTCCTTTAATTCCATATAAACAAATATTTTTCGAATCGTTACGTGACGGCCTTCGTGAGTATGAGTTTTGATTCAATGGCATTCATAATGTTGCTGTTGCTTTTAAATATTAGTTCTTACCTTTCAATGTAGACAGTTTTTTTTTTTTACATAAGTTTTCAATAACATATGGTCATGCCAATTTCGAAAAAACGAATTCGAATAAATGACATGTTTCTCCTTTTCTTAACAGAACAGAGACAAGAGGAAACACTTCAAACCGATCGACTACGGCTGTTTGAAAAGCTTTGTATGAAGCGCAAACAATGTTTAGTTGAGTACTTTGATGAGTTCAAATTGAAATGCCGATCTGGTGTCAATGTCACCAAGAGAATTCGTTCACCATAACAGTCAAAGTATCACAAACAATATCAGAAAGAACATAATTACCTTGCTGGAATCAAATAATTACATTATAATTTTAGCTTGATATACTTGACCATTGGTTTTATTTACTTACTTTATTTGAAATTACTAAGATATACAAACCGTAAATATTATAAATGTATTTTTGACACTGGAGTTTATGCTCACTTAGTTCAAGTGTTTTGGTGTCAACCATATATAAATATGTTATTGCTAATTTAGAAAATATATTTTTCAATTCTACAATATATACTTTAAGCAGTTGAATATATTTTATTTTGCTTTTAATAAATATAAACATTTTGGTTTGGTAGGTTTGAGGAGTGTTTGTTGTTGTTTGGCATTGTCCGGCATTGGCTTTCACAAGGGTGATGGGCAGAGACTGTTACCTGAACTACACAGGCAGAGTGATGTATGTGAAACTCTATGTAACTCTTCTTACACGATTCTAGGATGTTCTTTAATAATATGTGTCTGTAGTTGTGTGCTTTGAAAACTTGAACGTACCTAGAACAGAACCCACTGACGCTGATAACACACTTTTTACTGTGCAAGAGGGGGTATGTTAGAAAATGAAGTGTGTTATTATTATTTTAACGTTTCTTTGTTTACCTATGTTTTGGTGAAGCTCAGTGTTGTGATAACAATATCTCATATAGTGCTTTCTAGTGCTGTGTTTGACTTCCCTTGACGTTATTTGCCTCCATTGGTATGCCATAATTTATTCGTATTCAGTGAACCTTTGATGAACTGCAACTTGGGAATGTGCAATGTCTGTAATATGTGACACACTATCGAGTGAAGAGAGTATTTGTTATGAATTAAGATGTGTGACTTTTCGAGCGAATCCATTACTTTAGAAATGAGAGTTCTCAACAGTATGGAATATTTAGTGTTTGTTTATCTGATGTACTTTATGTTGTTGAAGTTCAGTCTTGTAGTCATAGCATTTCGCGGAGTGATTTTGAACCAAATGCTGCATACGTTTATTTCCTTGGACCTTGGTTGCCTGATTTGTTTGTACGTAAGATGATCTGCCACACCGGCATTTTGGTTAACATGGGAAGAGCAGTGTTTAAAGTACAAATACACCAACTGTGAGTATATACACCAACTATATTCCTTTCGAGTGTTTATATATTTCAGCATTAAAACTTGTGAACCTTGATTTGGCTTGTATTTTGGTTCCTTTCATTGTTACCTGATTAAAGGATCAGAGAGACTGATGTCTTCAAATAATTCGGTTATTAATCTCGTACTATTTTATGAATACATATACGTGCAATTTCATGTATTACATTACACCAATTTTGGGCATTTGCATGTACTGCAAATTAGCTCTGGCAACATACTATGTTATAACACTATTCATTATAACAAAGATGTAACAAGTAATCTCTACTACATTTTGTGAGGCGACCTGTCTAAAAATGTGTGTGTGGTGGGGCTAACCGCATGAGGATCCACTGAAGGATACAATGACTTAACCAACAGGAGTTGGGTAAAATTAAAGAGGAGGAGAGAGCATAACCGCATGAGGTTAACCGCACGAGCAGGAACAGGAGCAGGAGCAGGAGCAGGAACAGGAACAGGAGCAGGAGAATGTTTGTAGTTACTAGTTTCGGGGGTTAGACCCCCTTCATCAGACTGAGGGTTCTTGGAATTGGTTCCCCTTTTATACCCTTGTGTTGGCGAAATTGCATTGTGATGTCATAGTGCATTCTGCAGTGAATCACTTGGTAATTTTAAAATTGTAACATAAACAAACAGATGAAGGATTATATAGTTATCAGAATACATTTGAAATAATTTCAGTGTAGGAAAAAACGGAAGGAAGTATTCAATAAAGGGTGCTGAAAATTAATAGGCTTACATTGATCCGTGAAAAAGGAGGATATTTGATTTGATAAGATGGTTTATATACATAGCAGGTTGCTTACTTTTTGGTAGATTGTGGATTTTCAACAAAATGGTCTCGATATGTGAGCTCCAATTTGATTGTTAATCAGAGAGGTAATACGGATTAATGTTTCCTGGGGATTTACATTTGCATATCAGGTCAAAATTTGGCATCTTTTCAGGGCGAGTAGCTGTGTATTTTCACTTGCTCTCTCTCAATTTGTTGTCCGGCGTCCGTCCGCCCATCCGTCCGTTTTGCATTTTCATCTTCTTCTCCAGAACCACTTGGTCTAAATTGTAGATTTCATGACCCCGTGATCTCAAATGGGGTCACAGGGGTCACAATCCCATAAACCTATTTTCATTTTCTTCTCCAGTTCCAAAAGGCCTAGAGAGCTGAAAAGTTGTGTGTAGACTCCTTGGCTAATGGGAATTCTACATTGTAGATTTGGTGACCCCGTGACCTCAAATTGGGTCACTGGGGTCACATCCCCAAAAACTTATTTTCATCTTCTTCTCCAGTTCAAAAGGGTCTTGAGAGCTGAAAAGTTGTGTGCAGACTCCATGGCTAATGGGGATTCTAAATTGTAGATTCAGTGACCCTATGACCCCAAATGGGATCACTGGGGTCACAACCCCAACAACCTATTTTCATCTTCTACAGGTTCCAAAAGGTCAAGAGAGCTGAAAAGTTGTGTAAAGACTCATTGGCTAATGGGGATTTTAAATTGTAGATTTGGTGACCCCGTGACCTCAATTGGAGTCACAGGGATCACAACCTTAAAAACCAATTTTCATCTTCTTCTCAAGTTCCAAAAGGCCTAGAGAGCTGAAAAGTTGTGTGCAGACTCCTTGGCCAATGAGGATTCTAAATTGTAGATTTCGTGATCCTGCGACCCCAAATAAAGGTCACAGACGTCATGACCTGAAAAGCTATTGCATCAAGAGATTTTATGTGCTCTTTAAAGGGAGGTAAATTAAAGGAAACAACAGTAATGAATTAAATCTGCAAGTGTGACTTTATTTGTAGGTGATTTTATCTTTGGCCTCCAAGATAGATCGAATGGGTAAAAGATCTTAAGACCTATTTCATCTTCTCCATTTAAAGTGCTTACTATGTGTTATATTTCTCACCTAGAATTTGACATTTTGAATTAGTTAATGTATATTAAGCCTGATGAGCTACATAGCCCATGGCTCTATTTTTGGCTTATACGTAGCACCGTTATTGCTACTACGGATAATTGGTTTGTGTAATAAGATATTTTACCTTCTAAAGTGAATATAAATGACACAAACTATCATTATAAATAGGAAATTTGAACAAATAAATGTTGCAAAAAATCTGCTACAGCCCCTTTAAAACTACATTTGATGAGGCGTTTGACGACCTCTAACCCCCGAAACATGTAACTACACACATTCTCCTGCTCCTCCTCCTCCTCGTGCGGTTAACTTCGTGTGTTTTGGCGGCTCTCTCCTTCTCTTCAGGTAATATCTTCAACTGGATCGTGTTCATGTTGAGCGGTGCTTGGAACACCTCGTCATCGCAGTACATCAAATTATATAAATCAGATATGTACACTGTAGCTAGTTAGATAGTTTATTTCACTTATGAATTCAAACATTTCTCATTAAATGATAAATATGTTTATTTATTGTTTCACACGTGATGAAGCTACAACTGATGACATACAGATATCGTATGCCACACGTGTGTCCTGTGTTCTCAACAAGCCAAATTCCAACAAAGTGGGTTGTTGTGACGTGTACATGACCTTGAACGCTTTAAACTCATACAATATATTGTTTAGCAAATAGCATGAGGTTGAAAGGTCAAACACACGTTTTGAAAAATCGTCATTTTCACATTTCCTAAATAAGACGAGAAAGGAGAGTCAAAAATGGCCCAAGAAGTTTAATTATGTCGGCAATAACATTTATTAATTAATTTTTTTTATGAATTTTGAAGAAAATTACGAAACATTATTGTCAATAAAACATTTTGAAAAAGCGGGTCCCAAGTTTACTTAAACAGATATAAAAATAAAAGTATTATACACTAATGTAATGTAATGTGTGGGTACCTCTTAACAAATTATGTGCCTATGAAAAGCATTCCAAATCGACTTGCAGCAGTATTTCGATTTTTACACTGCTGAAGATGTGGCGACGTTTCTTTTGCGGTTGAGTGTAAGGGTCTATATATATTTTTAAAAAACCTTATAGACGTGTTTATATTCACAAATGGCAATATATAGTTATACAGACATGAATGTCTATCTACACATACCAACATATCAACACAATTAAATTTTGATTAATGCTGTTCAGATGAATACTGTATGGAAGACTGCAATATAAATAGAGGTGGGATGTCGTCGTTTGAGTCATTTGAACACGTCTCTGATAGAGACAACATAAAAGAGGTCACGCCTTTATAATCTACACATGCCACTTCTTTCTTAGATTTATAGAATTCTAGAATAATCAAATTATGTGATAAGATATCTTGACCAATGAGGATTATAAGTAAGAGACCACATGGGTAATATCGTATATGATTGTCTACACCGTATACCCAATTTAAAAGTTGGCCTTTTGATAAGCATCCCCTTGACATTTTCCCGTTGAATTCTAAGATTTTACAGTTCACACATATTTATATATAGCGTTCAATCAGCCATTCATTGATATGAAAAAAGACAGTATTATAGTCCATAAAGGAAAACATTAAATAACGCACTGACTAGCGTGTCTCTGTAACGATTGGACAGTTATCTTTGTGGTATGTTTCCTCGTCCAGCCAAAGTTACAATGCTCTTTAACTACTCTGGGGCTGTCCTAGTTATTTTCGTTAGTTATGCATTTGAGGATAAAGGCTATTTTCTTATTTGGATGCATAAAATTGTCAATTTAAACAAATATGACATAAGTCGTTTCGCAATGTGGTTCTCTCCCAAATTCAACTTACAACATGATATTGGTGTATCATCCACTTGCAGTAAAACTAGTTCTAATTTAACACCAAAAACAATGTTTAACACGTGCTTGATCTGCTAGATGGACGTCTAGGTTATTAAAATCTAAGGAAACATAAAAGCGGAGACATGTTGTCTCAATTGTTAACTCCTGAAAGACTACACACACATTCTTATCTATTAGATTCTACCATAACACAGAACTTTATATCATTACACATAATTTGTACCAAAGTGAGCAGTTTAAGATGGTCCTAGTTTTGTGGACAATCCAATTCTATTGTTTGAACGTCAATTGCATTACTTCAACTGCATTGTGTATAATATTAAGCATTGTCAAACGTACCATTTGATACTCAGGTCCGTAGTTTTCACATTTTGGCAAGATGTCTTTATAGCAGAGAACATTTTCACCAAAACTCCATTGACCGAGTAAAGAACAAAAAACTGAATAAGGTTTCATTATGTTGGTCACTTATTGAAGATTTTACAGTGAAAAATGACAAGAGTGCTCTGCTAACCCCCTGGGTTCATGTGTCCTATTAAAGGTGCATCCATTGTGTTTCATAAAATTTTATTTGGTTTTAATACGTTCCAACTCACCATATGTGCTCTTTACAATACAAACAAATTCACTCAGCTTGCATATTCATCCCCAATCGCCAAACATAATTCATAATTACTAGTTTCCAATTAACATCGAGTAACATCATCATGCATGCGTAGAAACCGAAACTGCACGTCCCATTTACATGCACAGTAGTTATATGACCTATTAAACATTATCAAACCAAATTTGTCATTTTGTCTGGTTTAAATAAGATTCCAAAATTACGTTTTAATGTACAACGATATCGATCCTCTAAATAAAGCAATTCAAATGTAAGAGCAAATCACAATAACTGTTTGCAACTAGTATGACAATGTCACCCTGAAACCTTAGTCAAGTAAAATGCATTTACTAACTTTTATCTTTTGAGCCAAAACGCGGTTCTTCAACCATTGCATTTATTGGTATAGAAAAAAGTATTGAGGATCACAAATTTGAAGACAATGGATAGCATTCACAAGAGTTTGAAGGGTTATCTCCCGTCTGACAGACAGGCAGCTGACCGACATGCCATCTGACAGACACTTAGTGGAAGGTTAATTAGGTCATCCCCTATAGATACAATGGAACAGTCCACAGTCATACTTACCTACATCTACATATAAATCATCACCTAGATCTTCAACTTCATCTACATGTTCCTTTACATATGTAACTACACCGACATATATGTCTACAATCAACTCTTGATATATCTACACCAACTCTTCTATCTACATGCAAATGTACTCTCAGCCATTATATTTACATCCACATCAACTGTTATATCTACACGTACATCATCTCCTTTATTATCATCATCTCTTTCTGTATTATAAATCAGCTATTTTATCTAAATGTACATCAACTGTTATATATACATCAACCGTTATATCTACATACATACATACATATCTTATACCTACATTCTACGTCAACAAATTTGCATACATCTACACCTACATCTACATCAACTCTTATATCTACATCTTTATCTACATCTTTACATACATTACATACACATCAATGTCGACATCGAAATCGAAAGAATATTGTAACAGAACATAATCTGTATTGTGATCTACTCATGATTGTACTTCAGGCCTGTGGCCTTCTAAATACAGTAATACAGATTGATTGAATTCGCCATCCAGATCTACATTAACATCTATATATTCATTACCTTCGCAATCTATATATTTACTTACCGTTACGTCTACATTAACATTTACACACACAACTACACGTACATCTAGATCTACAACTGCGCCTGTGTCTGCATTTGCATCCAATTTTATATTTACATCTACATATTCGCATTCATCTATACATACGTCTAAATTACCATCTACAGCTACACCTACATCTAAATCATCATCGCGATCAACATCTACATATTCATTTACATCTATATTTATTACAATTTGGAGCACGGAACATTCACTACCTGCCCGGAGCAGTTTAGTATTTTGTGAAACTTGGGTGAAATGAACTGAACTGAACTGTTACATGTAGGTGAAATGTAAATGTGTCAAACATATCATTGCGAAATGTATCAAATGTAAATATATCAAAATATATTTATGTGAAATATATCAAATGTAAATATGTCAGAATATATTTATGTGAAATGTTCTGCTAAACATACATCGAAAGGTGATTTTTCAATGTTATTGATATAATTACTCATTTTAAATACATTGTTTTGCCTATTTATTTGGGCTAGTCTATTACAATGAATAGGTAACAATCAGTAACTCAGCTGTGCACCGAACCGTAAATGTTGTTGTTTTAAGGCGTCTGTAAGCTGCCTGTCTGTCAGGTGGGTGGTTACCGTTTGAAGAGATCACTTAAATTGACTGGAGTCTGCGAAATCCCCTAATTAAGAATGTCACAAATTGTGAAGATATTGAGTGATACGGGACATGGGAAGAGTTTGACAAAATTGTGCAATGTGTCGTGGCGACCTTGAAAATAGGCCAAGGTCACCAGAGTCGACTGGTGTCTGCGTTATCCCCTAATGAAGGTTGTCATCAAATTCGAAGACTTTGGGTGCTACGTTTCATGATATATCGCGTGAACAAGAATGGGACCTACGGACGGACGCCGCTGAATACATAGTCCCCCATCCCGCGTTGCGGCGGGGGACAAATAATCAGGTCAACAAATTATGACATTCTCTGTAGGAGGAGTTGATTTCAGAACAAAGGTACTGTCAGTCGGAGTAAGGAAGTCAAGGGATACAACTCCGAAAATGTTCATCCGATTGGTCCCAATAAAGCACATGTATATAACCGATGTATATATATCCAAAGCATGTTAAAAGTTTCAGAAAGATTGATAGAAAAATGTAGGAGGGGTTTATTTAAAAACCGTTGGAAAGACATACGGGCTGAAAGACGACTGCGCCACGACATAAACCCCGGGTTAAAACTGGAGCTTTCGAAAATTAGGTGAACACACTTTCCGAATGAAACCAGGACAAGCGCCCCCTTACGTTGATTTCAATTTGTCTTCATACGTTCGCGGTTAACCTTTGATTTGCGGTGCTAAACCGTTGATTCACACTTGAACTTTGATTTGATTAGTTGTATTTGCCCGAACGGCTGCCCATACTCTATATACTTGATCGTACGTATATTTATAGTTCTACTTCAAATTGCGCTGATTTATTATCGTCAAGTTTATTACTTGCTGTCGCCAGTTGCATGAATTATTAAGGGCTACTAGACTTTTTCAAAATACGCCTGAAAAAGGAAATATGGCGAATTCATACGTAATGTGGTTTAGTCTCCAATTTGATATTCTTTACAATTGTTCGATTAGGACATGGGAAATGTTAGTCTCGATAATCCTAGAGACATTTTAGAGACTTGCAACTTTCAATAAAAGATTGCGTAGAAACAATAGCACTATGGATTAATTCATTATATTTTAAATAATTGTATAATTTATATGCTGACGCTGTTTATTATCGTTTGCTAATCTATTTTATATTTACGCCTTTATCAAATTGTAAGAATTGTAATTTATAATCTATCAATGATTATATCCCATTCAATAATAATCAGAAAAGACTAATAACAATTAAGCATATTATGCCGCTATTGTATTACATTATTTTATATCCTGACATGTACGGTTGGTACACCCCTGCTACACGATTTCTTATCCATTGGCTGTATTGACCAATCAGAATGCAACACATTTATCTAAAGGGTAATAACTGTTCAAGTGACACAAGTTCCTTGTGAGGTAAGTTTGTGTAAACACTTGACTTGTCTCCACGCTATGACTCGACAAACAGGTATCAGATACATTCAGTAAATCAATGTCTGAAGTACTTTGAAAGTGTAACGATAACCTTTCTAAACGCTTTGTTGAAACGAGCCGTAAAAAATACTGAAATATTTTGAGAAACGGTTCACTATGTCCTGGAGGTAAGGATATTTTGACTTGTTATTTTTAAAGTTTATCTAATGCTAAAACCAAATAGTTATTGTCAATGGATAACATCGGATTATCTAATTAAAGCTAAGTCTACTTGTAACATGCTTTGAAAACTGCTAAATCAATACAATTTATGAAGACCTGTTAAATGTTAAACTAGTAGTTTACATAATATTGCAATGCATCCAATAGTTATTATATGAAATTACTTTAATATTTGTCATTATATTGCGGTAAGTTTGTACTTGTTTTTATACAATAGCTTAAATTATGCTTTACCATTGCATTGACTCTACATTTAGAGATAAGATAAGATGGCGCTGGATGTATAGCGACACTGCTTATCAGCTCTGAAACTTTTAGGCATTTTGTCCGTGTTTAAGGATGCCAGATGCTTCAAAAACGGTCTAGCATGAATGTGAACATCTGGACTATTGGAATAGTCAACTTTCTCTTTGGATTATTGTGTATTCTTGGAACAATGAGGAATTATGGTAATCTCATTTCTATTAATTGTCAGACTGAAGCTGACATTGGAAACACTCGGCCACCAAGTAGGTCACAGCGGATTGTGTACAGTAGACAAGCTCTAGTAGAGATAAGGAACCAGGGTCAGTGTAGGGTTGACCCGTTGACATGTTTATCAATTCGGCATCTGAGACTTAACAACAGATACAAAACAACTCGCAGAAAAAGAGGCTCCAGAGGGGGGAACCACGTTAGGAATAAATCAAATTTCTCCTTGTGTAGGAATCCTGACAATTTGTGCAATGTGAAGTTACATATCAACAGGCCTGTAACAAAAACAACTGAACTTATTAAGATAACAACTTTAAATGTGCAGTCTATCAAGAACAAAGATAACTTGGTCAGAAGACATTTTGATGATCTGAAAACTGACATTGTTATCCTCAGTGAAACATGGTTAGATGAAAGCGATGATCACTGGATTAACCAGTCTGATCTCAACAGCGACGGATGGTTTTTTTTATTCAGCTCCAAGGACAGACCGAAAGGGAGGGGGGCTAGCACTTTGTACAAAGGCAAAGAAAGTAAAGGAAATCCGTAAAGGACAAACACGTTCTTTCGAGTTTGCAATTTGGCAATTGACTATAAAAAATGTAACAACCTACATAATAGGCATTTATCGACCACCCTATTCGGCAAAGCATCAAGTAACAATACCACAGTTTCTTGATGATTTCACGGAATTTCTTGCCGTATCGCTCGCCTCAATGAACAACATCATCATCTGTGGCGACTTCAATATCCAATATGACGACGCTAACAATCCAGATGTCAACATCTATGCTGATACCTGCGAGGCTTTAGGTCTCATTCAACACACTGAATTGCCAACACACAAAGCAGGGCATATCTTAGACCACATTCTCACAGAAGAAAATAGCTCCCTTAAAGTTCATAATTGTGATACCGGTGCGTTCATTTCCGACCACTGTTCAGTCTCAATAACACTAGAGGTCCCAAAAGACAATATACGAAGAGAAACAGTCACAAATCGAAACTACAAAAAATTGGATCTAAATGCTTTGAGTGAAATGCTTGTTTTTGATACCAATGCAGATGACCTTGAATCACTAGTTACAGAATACAACTCTGTAGTTAAACAGTCGTTAGACGCCCTCGCTCCTGAGAAGACCAGAACTATTACTACCAGACAGAACAAAGATTGGTTCACAGATGAACTGAGAGAGTTGAGAACAAGTGTCAGAAGGCGAGAGAGAGTTTTTAGACAATTTGGAGAAGACCATCAATGGACTGCCCTGAAAAAGGTCAGAAACAGCTACAACTTTAAACTTAAAGAGACGAAGAAAGAAATACAATCTGAAATGATCACAAATTGTAAAGGGGACACTAAAAAGCTGTACCAGACGTTCAACAAACTCACGGGAGTTGTTAAACAAAATCCTCTTCCTGAGGGAAAAAGTGAAAAAGAACAGGCAGAGGAATTTGCTGATTTTTTCCTCAAAAAGATCGACACAATACGAAACAACCTCAATAATGTTCAAATGTATCAACCCAGCACCGGAAATGTCATCCCTATTTTAGACCATTGGCAAGAGCTTTCAGAAAATGATGTCAGGAATATCATAACCTCACTTTCAACAAAATCTTGTGAAACCGATGCAATGCCGACCAAGATTCTGAAGGAAGTGTTGGGCTCAATACTAGGTATCCTCACCAAGATTATTAACTGCTCCATTCAACAGGGCATGTTTGTCTCAACATGGAAACAAGCCATCATCCGTCCACTGCTTAAAAAAACAGGTTTAGACCAAATCTGCGGGAACTACAGGCCGGTGAGTAACCTCCCCTTTCTCTCTAAAGTCCTGGAGAAAGCTGTACTTCTTCAGTTCATTCAACACTGTGACACTCACTCCTTGATGTAGGATTACCAATCAGCTTACAGAACCGGATACAGCTGTGAGACAGCGCTAGTCAAGCTCATGAATGATCTGTTATGGGCCAAAGAAAAACAAGAAGTCACTGCATTGATGGCGATAGATCTCAGTGCAGCTTTCGACACAGTGGATCATGATGTGCTACTTGATGTTCACAATGTCAACTTTGGGATCGAGTCACATGCACTGCAATGGTTCGACAGCTATCTGAGACCAAGAAGCTGTGTTGTGAATGTTGGAAGTCAATACTCAACTTCAAGGGATCTTCCATTTTCTGTTCCCCAGGGATCATGTGCAGGACCAGTGCTATACCTCGCTTATGCTTCAACAATTGAAAAGGAAGTGAGTGATGAGATAGGGATACATGGATACGCTGATGACCATGTACTTCGTAAATCTTTCAATGCCAGCAATAGAGATGAAGAAAAAACAGCGATTCAAACTCTTGAAGACAATGCATTTTCGATCAAACTATGGATGGATGCGAACAGGCTGAAAATGAATTCATCAAAAACGGAATTTCTACTATTTGGTCATAGGAAACAGCTTCAGAAATGCATGACGACATCAATCAACGTCAACGGTGACATTGTTCATCGTTCAGCAAGTGTCAAGTACCTGGGTGTAAATCTGGACGAAGAACTGACACTCAAGCAGCACATTAGACAGAAATGTAAAACCGCAATGTATGGTATCCATAGAATCAAGTCTATTAGATCATCTATTACCAAGGATGCTGCAGAGACACTAGCACTAGGAATTGTCATATCTCATCTTGACTACGGCAATGCCATCTTCGCCGGTCTCCCCCAGACAACCATCGCCAAATTGCAGAAAGTTCAACATATAGCTGCAAGGGTAGTGCTGGGAAGAGAAGCTGAGGACCTTCGGAATGTTGAATGTTTGAAGAAATTACACTGGCTTCCAATACAACTTCGAATCCAGTTCAAAGTTCTAGTTATGGTGTACAAATCGCTACACAACACAGCCCCAGCATATATAAGATCCATGCTGACTGTAAGCAACCCCCCTCGGACTCTCAGATCCCACAGCATGTACAAGAAGCTGGAGGTACCAGTAATTCGAAAGGAAACGTTTGCCAGTCGTTCCTTCAGTGTACAAGGACCAGTCATGTGGAACGAACTGCCGAACACTATCAAACAATCAGAAAGTGACAATGCGTTTAAACGCCAATTGAAAACATATTTGTTTGAAAAGTACTAAATTCCCAAGTCTGATTATTGTAAAGCGCTTTTGATGATTTTAATCCTAAAACGCGCTATATCAAATTACATATTTGTATTTTGTATTTGTACATTTACAATAAAGCGTCCTGCGATGTTCAGAATATAAAGGTTAATAATTTTTAAAATAACTATTTTTATGAATATAAAATGAATGTATTTTATTTGTCACACTTTTATGATCTAATTTCGTTTAGAGATAAAGGGGTTTAGATTTAATTCTTTACAATTAGAATGTATAATTTGAAAGAAAGAACACCTTTTGTCAACTACGTACATTTCCTATATGCAAGACAAATACTTACAATAAAGTGTGTTTGAATAATGAAAATATTATTTTGAAATATTCATTGTCTAGTCTACTACTCTAGTCTACTAGTTATTTCAAAGAGGCAGAATACATTTGTTTCTGCTTAAGCGTAAGCGTAAGCTCTAAAATTAAATGAATGGTCTTGTACTAGTGTTTGTGTGCATGGTCTGACGGTGTCTTGCAAGCGCATTAGAAATGCAAATGTGTTGTGATCTATAGGAATACGATTGTAAAACCGACTTGTGTGCACTGGGGTGCAAACTCATCATTGATGTTACGTATCATTGTGCATTAGCCTTTATGATCAACCCTGGTCACGTGGTTGGGAAATTGGCTTGCGGTAGAGATAGAGGTAGATAAATCACCTGTATTTCCTCCAAAACAATGAGGAAATAAAGGTTTTCATGAAATTGTGTTTTAGGATATATGGCATCTGTTGCGATATTTGTGTCAAGAAAACCAAATAATATGTATTCGTTTAGCAGGGTAACCATATACAAAATAGGTGACGGGGATTTACCAATCTTGGTCATACATGTGAAACCGACGAAGGAATAATTCGTTAATGGTATAGGCATCGTCTAGACGACAGGTTCTAACAAACATATTAAGCAAACATGTTTATTCTATATATAGATGTATTTTCTGTTGACATATTTCATGAGATTTTTGGATGTTCAAGATTGCTGCCATTCTCTTCCCACAGAGATTACTCCCTTCAGATTTCCGATCCTAACCTCTGTTCTTTATCGCTTGAAATCGAGGGCAGAAATGAAGTGTCATGATTGGTTGCAATTGAATCTAGTTGTGCAATCAGAGATGTCGTTGTAAAATTGACATTTGCCAGTGACACGTCATAATGATAAGATAAACGTAAGATAAACTTTTTCTCGTTTAATGTGTTTTCCTCGAAATATGCTTTTTGATTTTGTAAAAAATATTGATCATAATACACGTATGCTTATAAAAAAAAGGAGACCAAATCAGAGACAAATACCCCAAATAGTTCATTTGTGTTAATTTACATCAGACATTGTAAAGTGTACAACTATTCATGTATTTGTATAATTGTTGCTGATCTTCGTAGTAAACTGGAGGAAATAAAGAATCTCTCTCTCTCTCTATTCGAAGTACATACAAATTATGCTAATGAGCAAGACCCTTTCGAGTCAAATGCCTAAATCGTTGAAGTCACTCGGTCGACTGGCCGCTGATAGATGAGTTTTCATCAGTTAAAAAGCAGTACTATTTTCCCGTAAGGGAATTTTGCTGAAGTCCTCGTTTTTAAGCGATGTAGATAGATAAGGATCGGAAATCTGAAAGGAGTCACCTCTGTGGGAAGAGAATGGATTGCCGCAAATTCCTATATTTTAATTTGTTATTCATTTCTCACATTTTGTGTTCTCACAATCAAATAAAAGGTTCATTTATTAAGATTTTGAATAAATAGTTATGCATGTTGATAATGCCAGTTTACATACTAAACTATATATCGGGCTATGTTTAAAATATATAAATTCATAACCTTATTTTATCTCAGCACACAATATCATGTCTCGCTATACATACCTATTTATGTACGACGGATACCATACAAGGACACATGTACCATGGACCTAACTTTATTTTATTATTCTTACATCCTTTTACGGTTGCGTAGCATTCAGTTATTCCCGTTATTCATTGATAAAAGACTCTGTCGTGTGTCAAAAGCCAAAATGTCATCATCATAAGAAATTTTGCCTGGAGTTTGAATAAATGAATATAATTAATACAAGTTTAAAACTTCAGGTACCTTTGAATTAACTTTATTAGATATAATCGGTACTTCATTCCTGATTTCTGCTTGTTGAAATATTTAGTAAGTGCTTTCAATTCTGAATAAATTAAATGTAAACACATTACAATGATAAAAACAATAAAAGGGGTAAAATGGACGGAGACACACTGGCGGTTGAAAATGAGATTTCAAAATGAATCCGTACACTGAAGATTATTTACAACAAAATGTACACACTGTAGAGTCATTGGATATTGCTTTAAAATCGAGTATGTCCTCCTCGAGCATCGATACACGCAAAATGCGATACATGCGTCTGCACATGGATGACGTGAGGCCTTTAATGACGTCACGTGGTATATGATTGTATGCACGAATCAGACACCGTTCAAGTTCTTGTCGGGTTGCTTGGGGTACGGGTCTGCTCCTAATCTGTCTGTCAAGATGGTCCCAGAAATGTTCGATCGGATTCATGTCTGGGAAAATTTGTTTGAGTCTGGCTGTGTGAGGTCTTGCATTGCCAATCCCATGCTGGAAGACAATGCCACGGGGCTGTTGGTTGATGAAAGGGAGGACAATTGGCTGCATAATTTCATCCCTGTACCTCTGCACATTCAGGTTGCCATGGATGATGACTAATGAATATATGCCTGAAATTAAAATGAGTGTATATTGATATAAAATGTTTGTGAATTGTGAACAAATAATATAATAATGTAATAATTGATGAAAAATGATGTTATAATGTATCTACATATAAATTGTGTGATTCTGTGTTTGAGCCTAGTGTATAATTGTTGTTTCACTAGTAGTTAGTAAGAAAATTCTCTCCGTTCAGAGAGGCAAACATTCTTGTAAACATGAGTCAGAGGTTTTCCGGATATAAGGAGTTCCGATATAAGGAAGTCAGTTTCGGTCAAGACTAGTCGATAAAATATATTTAGCATCATGAGTCGAGCAGCCAGTGAAATATATAGTTATGTTAATCAGACTACTTATATGTGACGCACGGAGTCGGTCGGACAGACGGGACACAGCATTGGGCGGACTTGCTTGAATAGTTCACGTCATCATGTATATCTAAACAGGCCCGTAGCAACGTAGGAAGAAGTTTTTTTTGGGCTCTCTATTTCAAAGAGTTTTTCAACCCGAAAGACGTTGCAAATAACTTCGTAAGAGAAAAAATAATTTTCACTTATAGAAAATTCTGATGATGTACATAACGTTAATTATCGTGTCTGACGCATCTAAATAGACAATGACAATAAACACAACTGGCTCTATATACTCTGAAGAAGTGAAGAAAATTCTGATAGTGCAAGTGGATGTTTGAATATAACGCTTACCGATCAACTCCATTGTTTGTACCAGGGTGGTAACCTCCTTACACACCTCTTATTTGCTCGTGCTCAGGTGGTATACACTGCATTATATACCTCAAGGCCAAAGGAGGTTATTATTTAGCATTTCGCACCTCATAATTTCGAAGACCGGCAAGGTAATCGATCTCCAAAATTTTCAGAAGCGAAACCGCGAGATTCGAACCTACAACCCGTCGCTCTGTAGCCCAAGACTTATACCATTAGACCACAAAGGATTGGTGAATATGAAGGGATTGATTTGTGATATCTATTCTGCTCTCCTCAAACTTTAAAAGTTAATTTTCACTGTTCACGTGATATTTAAGAAATGTGATTATTTTTCGGTATATGAAATTTGCAACAACCTCATCCTCTAGCGTTCAAGTAAAATTTCTAAATGTAAAATTTAAAAAAGTAGAGCGTATGGGATTCGAACCCATAACCTTTCAAACTGTAGTCCAAGACTGTACCACTAGGCCACAGGGGTTTGGTCAATATTGACTATTGAGGTCTGTTCCGCTCTCCTCGAATTTAATGAAATTAATTAGTGTGTTTTTGAGCTTTAAACTACGTCCTTCCAACTCGACGTCTTTTCATCAAATGAACAAATGAATTAAATAAATGACTTGTTGATCGGTAAGACGGTTACCAGCCTCGTTTTGAGTGGGTAAGTAAAGGTTACCAGTCGAGTTTTGAGTGGGTATGAATTGTAACACCGATGCACGTGCAGTGCGTGACACCTAGCCGCGAAGCGGCGAGGTGTTACGCACTGCACGTGCATCGGTGTTACAATTCTTACCGATCAACTCCATTGTTTGTACCAGGGTGGTAACCTCCTTACACACCTCTTATTTGCTCGTGCTCAGGTGGTATACACTGCATTATATACCTCAAGGCCAAAGGAGGTTATTATTTAGCATGAGGCCCTCCATTTCGCACCTCATAATTTCGAATACCAGCAAGGTAATCGATCTCCAAAATTTTCAGAAGCGAAACCTTCCAACTCGACGTCTTTTCATCAAATGAACAAATGAATTAAATGAATGACTTGTTGATCGGTAAGACGGTTACCAGCCTCGTTTTGAGTGGGTATGAATTGTAACACCGATGCACGTGCAGTGCTTAACACCTCGTCGCTTCGCGGCTCGGTGTCACGCACTGCATGTGCATCGGTGTTACAATTCATACCCACTCAAAACTCGACTGGTAACCTTTACATACTGCGTAGACAAGTATTGCAACGTTTACCTAGCGTACCTTTTGAGTATGAGTAAGTTTAGGTACGAAGCTGTATTAACCCCCCCTGCTAAATAATGAATCTGATGTATAAAGTTGAATGTGAGATAACTTAGGCGTTTTGTCTTTCTGTGTGAGATCCCATCGCCACGAGTTACATCGTCCAGCTAAGAGATACCCCAGTAAAAGGCGATAATAGCCTCGTTTACAGTTGACCACAATGCAAATTCCTCCCAACACCATCTTCTCCATACGCTGGAACTTCCTGAACACAGTTTGCAGCTTACCGTCCCCCAGCACGTCTGTAAACACGTTGGCGACTATCAGCACCGAGCAATGAATAAAAAGGCTTCACAGAACCAATCGAAACGTAATACCAAAGAAGAGTTCATGATGTTCACGCAAGATTAACGGCAGACAGGACATATTACTGTGGAATCTCGTTCGGAGAAATCAACGGTGTTTGTCTGCTAGTTACAGTTGGTACAAAACGACTGATGTTAGAGTTCTCGGGAAGCATTCAACAAAACGCTCTTTATCCAGGGTAACAAGGCCAGAACAGCTCGCCGGCGACCAAACTTTACCGCAAACCAAAAACATTTGCATTGTGACTTGGCTTAACGACACCGCAAATTTTCACTACGAGTCTCATTTTTTAATTCATTATGTAGATGGCCGAATACGTGTATGCAGATTCAAGGAGAAGGATTCATGGACGACTTGGTGAATGGTGTTTTGCCGGTAGAGGTAAACACGTTTTCGTTTTGGGCGGAATCTATTACAACGGTAAAACTGAACTTTTGATCTTGAAACAAAACTTAAAGCAAATAACATATCGCCAAGATCTGGACCAGACGTTGCAAAATAACCCAGCCTGAGTGAGATGGTGACACAGGCACGAAACAGACCTACCATAAAAAAAACTCGAATTGCATCGAAATGATCTTATAAAGTATGGTTCAATTCTATATCTAAGGCCATAGCAATACGTTTTCCACAAATGAGGGAATAACCATGAGCTTGTATTGATGAGTCTTATATGAACTGATCCAAACATTTTAATTTCTTGTCTTTTCTTATTTAAATTATTAAATAGCGATTAATACCATGCCAGTTTGACAGGCTTGTTCAACTAGAAAAGACATACTCGTTCACTAATTACTGCCTTTGTTGAGTAGGGGGCTGTTCCACTAACCGATCTTAGCCCTAAGAGCAATCTTTGCCAATGTTAAAAGATGGCCTTACGATTGATCTTAGGGCTAAGATTGGTTAGAGGAACGGCCCCTAGGTATGTAAGTGTAGGAAAGGCGAGCTAACCGCGAGACATTTTAATTTATCCAACAGGATGGCTACCCTGGAATGACTGCCTATGGTTCAGATACTACTCAGACAGACCATATGTAACAACGGCTTATTCCAAGATGGTCGTGGTGGTTGATATAGTCTTTTTGCACTGAAAACCTACCAAGTTCAACTGAAAAGTAAATCAATCCGGCGTAATGAAAATTGCGAATCCACATGGTTTAACCTGTCTATCAGATATTTACTTTTAATTTTCCGAATTTTTTCTTAGGAAAAATGTTGTTTAGAAAGCGATTATAGTTTTTTTTAAAGTGGCTGTTAGTGGTTTCAAAGACTATATAACTGCAAGGTCAATCAGATATCGTGTGGCTCTTTCATTATATTCTTCGTCCGGACTCCTAGTCTATCCGACATTCTTAGGAATTAAATATTCAATGCTCACCGTTTTTCTCTTCCAAGACCTTTCAATGATAAATATCCTTTGTCGTGTATTAAAGAATGAATCAGTCCAAGGAATTGTTTATAATCATCTAAAGTAATAATTTGAACAGTCGTTGAAAGTGGAACATTCAAAGATTGGCATTAAAGGACTGACCATTGAACATCGTGCTAAATCCCACTGAAGCCAGGATACATTTTAACCACAGCTTACCTTCCGGACATTACTCACAAGTATTCTTGTGCCTGTAATCAAATGATCTGATGCAACTTAACTTACATTGCAAATCAAACAAGTCCCTTCTCTGCCCTGCTTAATGACTCTTATCTTTCATGTAGCTCTGAAAGTAATTACTGAGTGACTGGATACTTGCGCATGACATGTGGACTTATCATCATTATTTATAGAAATAATTTATAGAAATACATGTGTAACTTGGTCATTTTATTACAATGAAATCATAATCATAAACAAGACTGGTAAACAGATAGCACGAGTCAAGGTTGAATGTGCGACTGAGCATTCCTCAAACTCATATTGGTCCAGCTTGTCTCGTATAGGTCCAGTTTTGTCGTATTGGCCCATGGTCAGTTATCGAATTATGGTCTAGGACGACAATACTGTATATGTGCAATAACATTGATTGCATTAATTACGATTATGATGTACAGCAACTTGAAACTCCATAAAGACTCTATATGATCTACATTCAATTACCCATCTGAACAACACTCACCTTGTTTTCATTAAAACAGCATTCATGTGTGTATGTATACATATAGATTTATTAATACAGTATTTATTTATACCTTATTAATCTAAACGACATTCATCTATACAGCATTTATTTTAACAGCATCCTTCTAAACAGCATTCATGTATTTATTTATGCAGATAGATTTATTAATACAGTATTCATTTACTAGTATACCTTATTAATCTAAACGACATTCATCTATACAGCATTTATCTTAACAGCATCCTTCTAAACAGCATTCATGATTCATTAGGCTAGATAATGTAATGAAACATAGTACGGAGATAGAACAAATTAAACCATGATTCAGTAGGCTAGATAATGTTATGAAACATAGTACGGAGATAGAACAAATTAAACCATGATTCAGTAGGCTAGATAATGTTATGAATCATAGTACGGAGATAGAACAAATTAAACCATGATTCAGTAGGCTAGATAATGTTATGAAACATAGTACGGAGATAGAACAAATTAAACCAGGATTCAGTAGGCTAGATAATGTTATGAAACATAGTACGGAGATAGAACAAATTAAACCATGATTCAGTAGGCTAGAGAATGTTATGATCATAGTACGGAGATAGAACAAATTAAACCATGATTCAGTAGGCTAGATAATGTTATGAATCATAGTACGGAGATAGAACAAATTAAACCATGATTCAGTAGGCTAGATAATGTTATGAAACATAGAACGGAGATAGAATAAATTAAACCATGATTCAGTAGGCTAGATAATGTTATGATCATAGTACGGAGATAGAACAAATTAAACCATGATTCAGTAGGCTAGATAATGTTATGAATCATAGTACGGAGATAGAACAAATTAAACCATGATTCAGTAGGCTAGATAATGTTATGAAACATAGAACGGAGATAGAATAAATTAAACCATGATTCAGTAGGCTAGATAATGTTATGATCATAGTACGGAGATAGAACAAATTAAACCATGATTCAGTAGGCTAGATAATGTTATGAATCATAGTACGGAGATAGAACAAATTAAACCATGATTCAGTAGGCTAGATAATGTTATGAAACATAGTACGGAGATAGAATAAATTAAACCATGATTCAGTAGGCTAGATAATGTTATGATCATAGTACGGAGATAGAACAAATTAAACCATGATTCAGTAGGCTAGATAATGTTATGAATCATAGTACGGAGATAGAACAAATTAAACCATGATTCAGTAGGCTAGATAATGTTATGAAACATAGTACGGAGATAGAACAAATTAAACCATGATTCAGTAGGCTAGATAATGTTATGAATCATAGTACGGAGATAGAACAAATTAAACCATGATTCAGTAGGCTAGATAATGTTATGATCATAGTACGGAGATAGAACAAATTAAACCATGATTCAGTAGGCTAGATAATGTTATGAAACATAGTACGGAGATAGAACAAATTAAACCATGATTCAGTAGGCTAGATAATGTTATGAAACATAGTACGGAGATAGAACAAATTAAACCATGATTCAGTAGGCTAGATAATGTTATGAAACATAGTACAGAGATAGAACAAATTAAACCATGATTCAGTAGGCTAGATAATGTTATGATCATAGTACGGAGATAGAACAAATTAAACCATGATTCAGTAGGCTAGATAATGTTATGAAACATAGTACGGAGATAGAACAAATTAAACCATGATTCAGTAGGCTAGATAATGTTATGAATCATAGTACGGAGATAGAACAAATTAAACCATGATTCAGTAGGCTAGATAATGTTATGAAACATAGTACGGAGATAGAACAAATTAAACCATGATTCAGGAGGCTAGATAATGTTATGATCATAGTACGGAGATAGAACAAATTAAACCATGATTCAGTAGGCTAGGTAATGTTATGATCATAGTACGGAGATAGAACAAATTAAACCATGATTCAGTAGGCTAGATAATGTTATGATCATAGTACGGAGATAGAACAAATTAAACCATGATTCAGTAGGCTAGATAATGTTATGATCATAGTACGGAGATAGAACAAATTAAACCATGATTCAGTAGGCTAGATAATGTTTTGAATCATAGTACGGAGATAGAACAAATTAAACCATGATTCAGTAGGCTAGATAATGTTATGAAACATTGTACGGAGATAGAACAAATTAAACCATGATTCAGGAGGCTAGATAATGTTATGATCATAGTACGGAGATAGAACAAATTAAACCATGATTCAGTAGGCTAGATAATGTTATGATCATAGTACGGAGATAGAACAAATTAAACCTTGCTAAGTACTCAGAACACCCAAACTCAGTTTTCATCAAATGAGGAGATAAACTAATGTGGTTCTCGTGGGACCGTGTTGCTAACTACCGTAAACAGGAAGCTAGCTATACGAAACGCGGAACATTATTGTGTTATCTTAATGTGGAATGAGTAATTTCAGTGAACACAGTTTGAGACAAGGCAGGAAACATGACATGTGATATGTGTAATTGTGATTTTCATTTGGAGTAATGGGATAACAACGCAAGCAAACTGTAAGTTAAACTTTCCTTTTTGAGTGATCTATGGTATCTAAGTTTTCTTCTTCTTATGAATTGTTTTATATTCACGTAAATACAGTTTTGTATTATGTTATTTCTACAGAAATGACTGTATACCTTAGGCAATTAGTGTACATAAAGATACAACTGTCGGACAACACGGCAAGTTTCACAACATTGTCTTTTCTCTATATGCGCATGCGCAGATCGATGTGAACGCGCACTGTTTGACCATCAGAAGTATTCAGAACATCTTCACATCCTCGGGGTTTTCTTTCCTATCAGTCATGATCAACAACCTTACCATATCCTCATGGTTTCTCCTTATAATATTTAGTTGAATCTACAGAATATAATTGCTGTAATGCCAATATTTAAGAAAATCAGCAGTCGTCAAACGAATATGAATACCGCTGAAACCCTGAATTTTATCAAGCCTTTTACAATGATGATTTGTGACAGTAGTAGTAAATACTAAGGGGTTTGCAAAAATGACAGTGGCGGCGAGTTTTGTTCACAAACATAATGTCATCATTTCTCTTTTGAAAATTACAGATTAATAAATGTACATGTAATTATTTATCTTAAGAGACTAGATATTATGCACACAGCAATGTATATATAGCAGGCCTAAACTTCTATCCAGATACTTGTGTTTCCGTGTTTGAAGTCTTGCACTAAAAAAAGGACAGACTTGGAGACAGTACTAAATACTTAAATGAAAAATAACCCAGGAAACTTAAAGATAAATTTATTTTCATTGCTGAACAGAATGTGTAACCGGCATCAATATATAATATATATATATAATTTTAATGATGACTGGATGCGTCGCATTTCGACTTGTTTTTTTTAAGTCTTTTCAACAGTGTGGAGTATTTTCAACATGGCGAATATATAGGTCAGGAGGGGTGTTAAGTTTAGACATTTTCAGTAATGGCTAATCGAGTACATTTTTCGAGACTGATGAATTTGGCCACAGCTCCTCATGCATTCTCCATTACATAATGTGAGTTCAATACCATGGATAATTCATCGAGTGGTGTGGAAAGGGATATTCTCTCACGAGTGGTGCGGTGTGATAACATTTGAGTGTGATATCCTTTTCTCAGTCTGATATCACATGCTCAACACTTGAATAAATTATTTCTTCTTCTTCTTTCTTCTATGTCAGTCTCAAAAAACAAAGTACATAATAAATATCCTTTCTTAAACCTGACATCACATAACGTGGCGTGTTCTAATTACACAATATAGTAAAGTTAGACAAGATAACAGGATAAGCTGAACTTGATGTCTGTACTATCTGTGGTAGAAAACTAAATAATGAATATGTTAAACTTTCTAATAAGAGGAATTTAATTTTTGTTCTACTTAGATTGATACAAGATACTTTCAAGAGATTCATATTGTTATGTACTTGAACATACGAAATGAAAATTTAAAAGAAAGAAAATGCAAACTTATCTCAGCATTTGAAACAAAATCCAGTATTCCGATGTCTGTTATAATATCATTGAGTATATAGTATATAGTAAATGACATCTACAATTAGCAGATAGTATTCAAACTTTCATAATAGTAATGAAATACATTTCAACGAAAATAGTTATTTTGAAGTCAGGATGTGATTTACATTTGATACCATTTTCAAGAAAAGATTAATTACATTCAATCCCTTCACAGAACTAAACTATGACTGTATAATAAAGGATCATAACCCTTTATCACGTCTGAGGGTTCGGATAAACATACTGCAATCATAAAAAAATATAGAAATTCACAAACAAATTGCATTTGATCGGAACTGGTACTATTTCATATAGTCCCTCCCATATTTAACGATGTCATGAAATAACACAATGTACAATCTTATACAAGTAAATAATAATAGCGGCACGTGTCAAGTACTAACTTATTACCTTGAGCAAATAAACTGTACGTATACTTACCATAATACCACAATAGTATGCTGAAAATGCAATGACGGTCCAAGGAGCTCGATATTAATGATAAATACCCTGATCTTGGTTTGTTGGTAATGTTGGTATGTGACAAGTTTAAAAACAAAACGGAAATTTTTAGTGGTAACCTTCATTTATTAATAATGTGTATTTTGGGTCTAAGAGTAATTGAAGGGTCCGAATGACGGTGTGTCTAAAATATCAATAAAATGCAATCAAACTCAGTTGCTCAAATGACCTTTTTCTGATAGCTGAAGTAATTATATATAGCATGATATGTCATATGAAATCTTTGGATTTGGTTGCGGATTATACATTCACATGGAAATCGGGTCTTTCTGAATTTGGTTGCATTCCCTAAAGGCAATTGCAACCAAAAATTTAAACCATCAAAATACACGTTTTATCAAACAGAATTAACCGCCTTGACTTGACGAACTTTCCCTGCAGAAGGAAAATATGATAATATCACGAATGTTGGAACTTATACCTTGTCTTTTATTTCAATATTTACAGTTAGAGGAAACTTCTTAGTGATCGCTATCGAGTCAGGTCCAGTATCATGTTGCTATCATTGCTATAGATAGAAACTTTTCATTGACCTTGTTTAATCAAACGTTTTCTACCATAAGGCATATCTTGGTAAGTACTTTTGACACATGTTGTCAACGTTTATGCCTTAATTCCATTTTGTTTACAACTTTGCCCCGAGATGAATTCGAATTGTCAAATCTATTCACAAGTCTCATTGACTGTTTTAGAAATCTTTGATTGGCATTTTTTTGGATTGGAAACAAACAGCAATAGGTTATTTTAATGAATAGTTTCTATCTAGAAACGTGAATAAAAGCAACCAAGATTAATAAATATGAATTTATTTTTTGTTTGTTAGAAAGGGTTGATACGGAATGAGCCAATGAGAGGATGCGTTACATACACCGGTTTCATTACGTCACGCACTTAGCGAGAGAGAACTTGCCAAAATGTATCTGTTTATTAATCGTGTTTTCGTCAATTAAGTAAATTTGAAAACCCCTGTAACCATACAAATCCGATGCATGTGCTTGTCAACAAGCTATTTTATTTTCTCCAACCAAATAATTATTATATGGTGGGAATAATGATAAATAATTGCTGTAAACAAAATTTGGTTGCACATCCCTATAGGGGACTGCAACCAAATTCGCCAAATACGAACTTTCAGGTGGATTTCTGTCCTGCAACCGTATCATATGTCATATTCAAGACACTCATCTATTTTGATCACTTTGTATTTAAAAGTCATTATGGAGCGCCCGTCATTCGGACCCTTCAATTACAAGGACGTATTTTGCATGCATAACAATATGCTATCGGATTTATATGTTATTTAAAACATTTTAGTTAGGAAACATGGTCACAGTTGAATGCGCATTTTTTACGCGTGATTGAGTCCCTTATACTAACATACTTAAAAATAATGGTTTGTTTCAGGACAAATGTACTTCTAAGATTAAGTGCTCTTTATGTACTGAACTTAAATAGTCATTTAGACATTTGACCTGACATAAAATAGAAAGGTAATATGCTTCATGAGACTCTTGAGACGCATTTAGAAGTTGGTGTATTCAGGTAACGTCAGGTGAATGTTGATAATCATTTACCTGAGGTGATGTGAGGTGATCCTAAAACCCGCAACACCATGTGACTATGCACTATTGCGGTGAATCATATGTAGTGTCATCGTAAGTGAAAAAGTGACTCAATAAAAATATATTCACCAAAGTTGAAGACGGTCTTTTCGTATTAACTAAATACCTTTTAGGGGGCAAATTCACTGAAATGTGCATTTCCTATGCCACAGATTGTGATTTGGGATTTTAACATGTGCATTTTGTAAAAACATATCCCATGTATATATATATGCCATACCATTATGTTCAGTATCATTTGCTTGATAACGGTGTTAGTAGCTACACCGAAACGTCGCTTATCTTTGCAATAAAGAAGTTGTAAATCCATATAATTGTTTATTCTTCATATAAAATATAAACAATAAAACAAGCTGTATATAAATTCTCTCAGCTTGTATGATACATGGCTACTCATGTTCTTTGAGTTATTCTCATCCATTAAATCATGAATAGTAATCATATAGTCATATAGTCATTTAACATTTTATCAGTGTTTAAAGTGTTTGCATATACATGCATAAATGATTTTTATTTGAGGTGAAAAATATATTTATTTTGAAAACTGACAAAAAAATATATTGTTTATAAGTATCATCAACAGGCCAGTGTTACCTTTTGTCATGGTACAGACTCAATGTTGGTTTTATTTCCATGTGACATGAAAATCACTATGGTTGACAAATGAAATCAATAAGTTATCCTGTGAATGTCTTGATTTTGTTGTCTCAGTTTATTACAAATTGCTTTCATGTGTACAGTAAAAACATGAAAGGAAATTGTTTCAAGACTTGTGAAACCCATATTATACAATCCTTTCAAATGCACATCTCTCTTGTATACAAAGGCTTTTATTATACTCCCGCTACGAAGTAACCGGGGGTATATAGTGGTCATTCCGTCCGTCCGTCCGTCCTTCCGTCCGGTCAATTTTCTCAAAAACCGTCAAAGGTACATCAACCAAACTTTTTACAGATGTTAACCATGTACTTCCGATCGCGCACAGACAATTTTCAATTTTCTGAGATTTAAATATTTTGTTGTTTCCATGGAAACGTCACTTTTTTCGACTTAGTTTTATTGTGTTCAATGGGGACAAGTTTTCTCGGATACTGTTCAACCTAGGTGAACGTAATTTTGGTTGTGAGTACTCATGACCATACTCTTCATCGAGTTCGAAAACCAGTTCCGAAATATTATTTTTTTTACGAAGTTATGGCCCGTGAATCCGAAATTTAACTTTGTACCAAAAGAGCTGTGATGCTCCAATTGGGACAAGTTTTCTCGGAAACTATTACATCTAGGTGAATGAAATTTTACATGTAGGTAGTCCAGATGATACTCTTCATCGAGTTCGAAAACCAGTTCCGAAATATTATTTTTTTACGGAGTTATGAAGCCCTTGAATCTGTAATTGAACTTGGTACAAATTACCGATGTGTTGCCCTAATGGGAAAAATAAAGTTACCTGAAAAATATTACATCAGGGTGAATGGCATTTTGTAATAACAGTCAGTACCTAAAATTATTTTGGACAATATTATGATGCTTGAAGCTGTTTTTTAAACATAGTAACCTTCACATCTATAATTCTCAATGGACGGATAGCGGATGGCGGGGGTATGTGAGCTATGCTCACTTTTTTCTTGTTAAAGGTGCATCCATTGTGTTTCATAACTTTTATTTGGCTTTAGTACGTTCCAACTCACCACATGTGCTGTCTACAATACAAATAAATTCACCCAGCTTGCATATTTATCCCCAATCGCCAAATATATCACAATTACTAGTTTCCAATTAAAATTGAGTAACATCAATATGCATTTGCAGAAACCGAAACTGCACGTCCAATTTACATGCACAGTAGTTATGTGACCTATTAAACACTATCAACTCAAATTTGTCTTTTGTCTGTTATAAATAAGATTCCAAAATTACGTTTGACTCATTGACGTGCGCCACACGCTGTGCATTGTCCGGTTTTCGATCAAAAATCACTACTTTAACCTTCATATCGTCAATATGCTAAGTCTACTATCATCAAAAATAGTAGTTTTCGGTAACAGTCGGTACTTCTCAATAAAGTTACACCATTTATAACGTTTGCAATATGTGACCCCAACAACACAATGGGTGAACCTGTAAATGATTTCGTTATAGGAATAACCTTGGTTGTTGTTAGAACACGGGCATTTATGTAGATAAATACATAACAAAACATATCATATACAATCTAGTTTCAGTAAAATGTTTAGTTTAGTTGGCAAGACATGTAATAACAAATTTCAATATCTTCGTAATACAAGATTAAACAAAGTCGATAACAATCAGGTTTTATGAATGTATTAGTGTGACATATGAAACTAATTTCATGTTATCCTTTGTAAGGATATAATATATCTGTTTCTTTGACCGAGATACAATTTAGTAAGAGAAAATAAATTAACTTATATTGCTGGTTACACCAATTAAAGATGTGGAACTGAATTGCGTGACGAGGGTAGGGGTTGGTCCTTCCCAAAATCTTCCTTACATGTATTTTCCGAATATCTTTCATGTAAATGTTTATTACACATATTATACTCAAATCCTTGGGAGTTTCTGAAAGCAATTTAACACATAACCCTGTAAAACAACTTAAAAAGACAGCTCTTTGTCATCAACACAAGTAAAATCATCTCTTACTTATATTAACTCGACATATTACTTTGGCACATGTTACAATCATAACATCAAAGTCCAAACGTTTGGCAGTTTGCTGGGTCTATCACTTCGGTGAGTAAAAAAGCCCAAACAGTCTATCTAGAGACCTTGCAACTTGTTCAAAAAGTTGCGTAATTAAATATTAAACAAACAAGTAAATCATGGCGAAATAGTAGGTCTCGTGACTTAGTGACCATTTTGACTTAAGCGTTTTTCCCCTTGTGAATTCTGAACCGACTTATCTTTAAACATCTTCTGACAGCTCGAAAGACTTGCGCATCTCATCTGGGAAGTGCGTACTCATATGTAGTGATTCATAGTGAGCTTTCCTAACTGTCCAAAATCCCCCCCCCCCCCAAAAAAAAAACCCCGACAAAAAAACAACCCGGAAACGATAAGGGCAGATAACTAAAACACACGGGTCTCGTCTAATGATTCCGAATGGCATCAGCAACTTTGAAATCTACGTTCGAAACACACACAAAATAAATACAATTTCAGTTTATCTCCGGATTCGATTCACGTGATGCAAATTAAAACAATGCATTGACTTCTTTGCTACAACTATTCTACATGTATGATTGCAGTTGTTGCACGGTGAATGAACAAATGAGGGGTTAATTCCAAACTATGGCTGACCGAGACTTGGTAAGTACCATTTCAATTACTGTACAGGCCGTTTCACAAAGACCACTTACCTGGTCGATCCTTTAAAAAAAGTTCATATTTAGTGCCCCAAATTGTAATAATTGATCCAATACAAACTACTCCAAGTTGTAATACCTGCTCCACATTGCAAAAAACTGCTATAAATTGTAATAACTCTGATTTAAGAAAAGTAATGCACTGTCAATCTGTTACACAATGGTGAAGCTACGTCCACGTTTTAATGAAAATGTAAGCATTGATTATGATTTAGATATAAGATTTATTATTGCTGTTGACGCTGATGTAGACGCGGAACTGATGTAGATATAGAAGTGTACGTGGAGGTGTAGGTGCATGTGTAGGGTAGGTATAGATGTAGGTGTAAGGGTAGACGTAGGTATAGATGGAGACGTAACGGTAGACATGGGTGTAGATATTGATAGTTTTGTGAATCGTTTTATTGAAGCTCTTTCTACAACAGACGACTTTGATGAATTCATATGTGATGAATTACCTAATTTAAATTACTAAATTAACCATACGATCTTTAAAAGTGAGTAAATCGACTGGCCTAGATCATATTGTAAATGAGCATGGCAAAGTATGTGGCAGATTGCTCATTCTTCATGTTGTTACATTTTTAATGATAGTGTTTCTTATCAATGTGTTCTTAAGTTGTTTAGTGTTGGAAACATACTCACAATTCACAAAGGCCATGTTTAAAAGTAAGGAAACACACTCACAATTCACAAAGGCCATGGTTAAAAGTAAGGATAATCCTTCTTATTACAGAGGCATCACTTTTACACCTGTTTTAGGTTAACTATTTGAAATATTGCTTTTAAATAGAACTGAGAGCTGGTGATTATCAAAAGCATGAATGTCCAGGCTATATATTGGTGATCAAATTGTTAACCGTAAGACGAATGTCACATATGCTTGCCTGTACATAAGTATTTCTAAATTTAACCTTTGTCGTACCATTTCGAAATGTGAAAAGCTGAGAAAGTTAGTTAATGTGAACCAGAGTCAGCTTCTAAACACACTGGATATTTCAGAAACAAGAACGGGAAGAGCCCTGGTATGAGAAACACAAACAATGGATCAAAGGTCACATTGAACAGAGGGAGTGTATTATCTTCTCCAGGTATCCACAACTGTCTGATTGAATATAGGCATTTCTTTCGACATACCATCTCGGGAAACTGTCTTAGGGTCGATATCCAATGGCACGTCTGTCAGCCAATGCATGAATACATCTAGTTCACTTTTTAGCTCATCAGGCCTGAAAGGCCCGATGGGCTTATGGTATGGCGTCCGGCGTCCGTCCGTCCGTCCGTCCGTCCGTTCGTCCGTCCGTAAACTTTTCGCTTTATCGACTTCTTCTCCAGAACCAATGACTCCACAGAGCTGAACTTTTATGTACAGACTTCTTGGCCAATGGGGATTCTAAATTGTAGATTTCGTGACCCCGTGACCCCAAATAGGGTCACAGGGGTCACATCCTTAAAAACCTATTTTCATCTTCTTCTCCAGTTCCAAAAGTTCTAGAGAGCTGAAAAAATGTGCGTATACTCCTTAGCCAATGGGGATTCTAAATTGTAGATTTCATGACCCCATGACCCAAAATGGGGTCACCGGGGTCACATCCTTAAAAACCTATTTTCATCTTCTTCTCCAGTTCCAAAAGGTCTAGAGAGCTGAAAAGTTATGTGCAGACTCCTTGGCCAATGGGGATTCTACATTGTAGATTTCGTGACCCTGTGACTCAAATGGTGTCAACGGGGTCACATTCTTAAAAACCTATTTTCATTTCCTTTTCCAGTTCCAAAAGGTCTAGAGACCTGAAATGTTGTGTGCAGACTCCTTGGCCAATGGGGATTCTAAATTGTTGATCTCGTGACCGCATGACTTCAAATGGAGTCACAGTGGTCACATCCTTAAAAACCTATTTCCTTCTCTCCTCAAGTTCCAAAAGGTCAAGAGATCTGAAAAGTTGTGTGCAGACTCCTTGGTCAATGGGGATTCTACATTGTAGATTTCGTGACCCTGTGACCCCAAATGGGGTCACCGGGGTCACATTCTTAAAAACCTAATTTCATCTTCTTCTCCAGTTCCAAAAGGTCTAGAGAGCTGAAAAGTTGTGGGCAGACTCCTTGGCCAATGGGGATTCTACATTGTAGATTTCGTGACCCTGTGACCCCAAATGGGCTCAACGGGGTCACATTCTTAAAAACCTATTTTCATCTTCTTTTCAAGTTCCAAAAGGTCTAGAGACCTGAAAAGGTGTGTGCAGACTCCTTGGCCAATGGGGATTCTAAATTGTTGATCTCGTGACCCCATGACCCCAAATGGGGTCACAGTGGTCACATCCTTAAAAACCTATTTCCTTCTCTTCTCAAGTTCCAAAAGGTCTACAGAGCTGAAAAGTTGTGTGCAGACTCCTTAGCCAATGGGGATTCTAAATTGTTGATCACGTGACCCCATGACCCCAAATGGGGTCACAGTGGTCACATCCTTAAAAACCTATTTCCTTCTCTTCTCAAGTTCCAAAAGGTCTACAGAGCTGAAAAGTTGTGTGCAGACTCCTTCGCCAATGGGGATTCTAGATTGTTGATCACGTGACCCCATGACCCCAAATGGGGTCACCGGGGTCACATCCTTAAAAACCTATTTTCATCTTCTTCTCCAGTTCCAAAAGTTCTAGAGAGCTGAAAAAATGTGCGTATACTCCTTAGCCAATGGGGATTCTTAATTGTAGATTTCGTGACCCCATGACCCAAAATGGGGTCACCGGGGTCACATCCTTAAAAACCTATTTTCATCTTCTTCTCCAGTTCCAAAAGGTCTAGAGAGCTGAAAAGTTGTTTGCAGACTCCTTGGCCAATGGGGATTCTACATTGTAGATTTCGTGACCCTGTGACCCCAAATGGGCTCAACGGGGTCACATTCTTAAAAACCTATTTTCATCTTCTTTTCAAGTTCCAAAAGGTCTAGAGACCTGAAAAGGTGTGTGCAGACTCCTTGGCCAATGGGGATTCTAAATTGTTGATCTCGTGACCGCATGACTTCAAATGGAGTCACAGTGGTCACATCCTTAAAAACCTATTTCCTTCTCTTCTCAAGTTCCAAAAGGTCAAGAGATCTGAAAAGTTGTGTGCAGACTCCTTGGTCAATGGGGATTCTACATTGTAGATTTCGTGACCCTGTGACCCCAAATGGGGTCACCGGGGTCACATTCTTAAAAACCTATTTTCATCTTCTTCTCCAGTTCCAAAGGTCTACAGAGCTGAAAAGTTGTGTGCAGACTCCTTAGCCAATGGGGATTCTAAATTGTTGATCACGTGACCCCATGACCCCAAATGGGGTCACAGTGGTCACATCCTTAAAAACCTATTTCCTTCTCTTCTCAAGTTCCAAAAGGTCTACAGAGCTGAAAAGTTGTGTGCAGACTCCTTAGCCAATGGGGGTTCTAAATTGTTGATCACGTGACCCCAAGACCCCAAATGGGGTCACCGGGGTCACATCCTTAAAAACCTATTTTCATCTTCTTCTCCAGTTCCAAAAGTTCTAGAGAGCTGAAAAAATGTGCGTATACTCCTTAGCCAATGGGGATTCTTAATTGTAGATTTCGTGACCCCATGACCCAAAATGGGGTCACCGGGGTCACATCCTTAAAAACCTATTTTCATCTTCTTCTCCAGTTCCAAAAGGTCTAGAGAGCTGAAAAGTTGTTTGCAGACTCCTTGGCCAATGGGGATTCTACATTGTAGATTTCGTGACCCTGTGACCCCAAATGGGCTCAACGGGGTCACATTCTTAAAAACCTATTTTCATCTTCTTTTCAAGTTCCAAAAGGTCTAGAGACCTGAAAAGGTGTGTGCAGACTCCTTGGCCAATGGGGATTCTAAATTGTTGATCTCGTGACCCCATGACCCCAAATGGAGTCACAGTGGTCACATCCTCTCAAGTTCCAAGAGGTCTAGAGATCTGAAAAGTTTTTGTGCAGACTCCTTGGCCAATGGGGATTCTAAATTGGTGATCACGTGACCCCATGACCCCAAATGGGGTCACAGTGGTCACATCCTTAAAAACCTATTTTCATCTTCTTCTCCAGTTCCAAAAGGTCTAGAGAGCTGAAAAGTTGTGGGCAGACTCCTTTGTCAATGGGGATTCAAAATTGTAGATCTCGTGACCCAATGACCCAAAATGGGATCACAGTGGTCACATCTTAAAAACCTATTTTCATCTTCTTCTCCAGTTCCAAAAGGTCTAGAGAGCTGAAAAGTTGTGTGCAGACTCCTTTGTCAATGGGGATTCTAAATTGTTGATCTCGTGACCCCATGACCCCAAATGGGGTCACAGTGGTCACATCCTTAAAAACCTATTTCCTTCTCTTCTCAAGTTCCAAAAGGTCTACAGAGCTGAAAAGTTGTGTGCAGACTCCTTAGCCAATGGGGATTTTAAATTGTTGATCACGTGACCCCATGACCCCATGACCCCAAATGGGGTCACCGGGGTCACATCCTTAAAAACCTATTTTCATCTTCTTCTCCAGTTCCAAAAGTTCTAGAGAGCTGAAAAAATGTGCGTATACTCCTTAGCCAATGGGGATTCTTAATTGTAGATTTCGTGACCCCATGACCCAAAATGGGGTCACCGGGGTCACATCCTTAAAAACCTATTTTCATCTTCTTCTCCAGTTCCAAAAGGTCTAGAGAGCTGAAAAGTTGTTTGCAGACTCCTTGGCCAATGGGGATTCTACATTGTAGATTTCGTGACCCTGTGACCCCAAATGGGCTCAACGGGGTCACATTCTTAAAAACCTATTTTCATCTTCTTTTCAAGTTCCAAAAGGTCTAGAGACCTGAAAAGGTGTGTGCAGACTCCTTGGCCAATGGGGATTCTAAATTGTTGATCTCGTGACCCCATGACCCCAAATGGAGTCACAGTGGTCACATCCTCTCAAGTTCCAAGAGGTCTAGAGATCTGAAAAGTTTTTGTGCAGACTCCTTGGCCAATGGGGATTCTTCATTGTAGATTTCGTGACCCTGTGACCCCAAATGGGGTCACCGGGGTCACATTCTTAAAAACCTATTTTCATCTTCTTCTCCAGTTCCAAAAGGTCTAGAGAGCTGAAAAGTTGTGTGCAGACTCCTTAGTCAATGGGGATTCTAAATTGGTGATCACGTGACCCCATGACCCCAAATGGGGTCACAGTGGTCACATCCTTAAAAACCTATTTTCATCTTCTTCTCCAGTTCCAAAAGGTCTAGAGAGCTGAAAAGTTGTGGGCAGACTCCTTTGTCAATGGGGATTCAACATTGTAGATCTCGTGACCCAATGACCCAAAATGGGGTCACAGTGGTCACATCTTAAAAACCTATTTTCATCTTCTTCTCCAGTTTCAAAAGGTCTACAGAGCTGAAAAGTTGTGTGCAGACTCCTTGGTCAATGGGGATTCTAAATTGTTGATATCGTGACCCCACAGTGGTCACATCCTTAAAAACCTATTCCTTCTCTTCTCAAGTTCCAAAAAGTCTAGAGAGCTGAAAGTTTTGTGCAGACTCCTTGGCCAATGGGGATTCTAAATTGTAGATTTGGTGACCCTGGCCTGGGACCCCAAATAAAGGCCTCTCAGGCAATGACCTAAAAACCTATTTTCATCTTCTCCAGAACAAAATACCTAGAAGGCTGTAATATTGTGTGCAGACTCTTTAGCTAATGGGGGATTCTACATTGTAGATTTGAAGACCCTGGGGCCCAAAATAAAGACCTCACATGCCATGACCTAAAATATATATTTTCATCTTCTCCTCCGAAACAAAGAGACCTAGAAGGCTGTAATATTGTGTGCATACTCTTTAGTCAATTCGGATTCCAAATTGTAGATATGGTGACCCTGTGGTGCCCCAAATAAGGGTCTCAAGCCATTCCTATATATCTGTTTCAGTCTTCATCATCGAACAATGTAAGCCCTGATGAGCTACAGAGCCCATGGCTCTATTTTTTAAGATTGAGTTTCATTGAATTATCATTGTCTTTCTGATGGACCTCGATAGCATAGGCATACTATGACTTTTATATCTAAATAATTTGATTTAATCGCAGTCGGGGAGGATTGCTTATTAATTGAGAAGATTTTTGTTAAGTTAAATTGAATTCTTTATCCACGTACCAGTACACTTTTGGCTACTTATGTTGCAAGTTAGTGATTGTTTTCATGAAAAGTAATTGTGACTTTTGTTTTACAGAGAAACTGATGATATATGCATATGTAATAAAGAAAAAAAACTACACAAAAATGAAAAGGGGAACAAGAAGTGGAAGAGAGACGTCAATACAGTAACTGAACCAACCAAGTTCTATGGAACAACCCTTGCCAGTCACCAGGACGCGGAGGGGAATACTGACAAACTTCCTATTGAGGTAAGTATAAATGTATTAATGTGTTCTATTTTATGACGAGCAGTGAAATGCTGGGATTTATCAGTGAAATAAACTGTCTATAACGCTACAGCGAAAATAACTTTAATTATATGACGAGCAATGAAATACTGGTAATTATCAGTGAAATAAACTGTCTATCAAGCTACAGTGAAAATAACTTATATTTTCACTGCGAACAGTGACTGATATAATTTGACGTCATAAAACAATGGTCTCACGGGGCGAATTGGCTTATGACGTCATAGTGTTGCTGTGGTGACGGGCTGTTCCTATAGCGACTGCTCAGCGTGAAAACGACCCTTTTCGGACGTAATTACATGGATAATATCATATAAAAAATAGAATATCCGTCAATTCTTGGCATACCATGTTTATCTCATCTCATTGCGCCACTCGTGAAAATATAACCTTTCTACCTCACTCAATGAGATAACAAGAAAAAAGTGAGCATGGCTCACATACCCCCGCCATCCACTATCTGTTTATTGAGAATTATAGATGTGACGGTTACTATGTTTAAAAAACAGCTTCAAGCATCATAATATTGTCCAAAATAATTTTAGGAACTGACTGTTATTATAAAATTTCATTCACCCAGCGATGTAATATTTTCAGGTAACTTAATTTTTCCCATTAGAGCGTCACACCGGTAATTTGTACCAAGTTCAATAACAGATTCAAGGGCTTCATAACTCCGTCAAAAATAATATTTCGGAACTGGACTGTGAACTCGATGAAGAGTATCATCTGGACTACCTCCATATTAAATTTCATTCACCTAGATGTAATAGTTTCCGGGAAAACTTGTCCCCATTGGAGCATCACAGTTCTTTTGGTACTAAGTTCAATTTGGGATTCACGGGCCATAACTCCGTAAAAAATAATATTTCGGAACTGGTTTTCGAACTCGATGAAGAGTTTCATCTGGACTACCTCAATATTCAATTTCATTCACCTAGATGTAATAGTTTCCGAGAAAACTTGTCCCCATTGGAGCATCACAGTTCTTTTGGTACTAAGTTAAATTTCGGATTCAATGGCCATAACTCCGCAAACAATAATATTTCGGAAGTGGTTTTCAAACTCCATAAAGAGTATGGTCATGAGTACTCACAACCAAAATTGCATTCACCTAGGTTGAACACTATCCGAGAAAACTTGTCCCGATTGAATACAATAAAACTAAGTCCAAAAACTGACGTTTCCATGGAAACGACAAAAAATTTAAATCTCAGAAAATTGAAATATATCTGTGCGCGATCGGAAGAACATGGTTAACAACCTTAGAAAGTTTGGTTGATGTACCTTTGTTTTTTGTTTTTGAGAAAATTGACCGGACGGAAGGACGGACGGACGGAATGACCGCTATATACCCCCGCTTACTTCGTAGCGGGGGTATAGATATGGCATTAGTCAAGAAAAGACAGATATCCTCTATGGGATTTCTTCATATATCTGTGAAAGATATATGTGTATCAAATGTACGGTTGAGGCCATGGATTGTATGATAATGATAATTTTCAGGCGTTATTCACTTGGGTTTTATCAAAGTGTTCAAGAAGTAGGTTAAATCGCGATCGATTAAAAATAATGACGTATAATTGCTTCTGCTCGAGATATTCTTTATAAATGACACATATAGTAAATTTGAACTAGATTAATATTCAAAAATAAAAAAAAGAAATGTTACCAGAGGATCGCCAAGATATCAAACACACTTCAGCATACTCATTAAACACCATCAACATTTGAGTATTACGAGCAAATGTAAAATATTTGGATATCAAAGAATATCTGTACACTAACGGAAAGTCAAGTCTAATACGCCACGGTTCTAGACTACAGTTAGCCTCTCCTAAGGAAGGCAAATGGTTGATTAGATTTTGTTTGGTAATCTTAACATTATTCTCAAGGTCACAGTTGAAATTTGAAATGTTCAGCATGTTACCTTGAATGTAAAGCTTATCAGCGGGATATCTCAAGAACCGTTATCTGCAACATCTTTATATCTTACTCATAGTTTCTCCTAGGGAAAGCAAAAGGCTGATTAGATTTTGGTGACCTTTACTTTATTCTAAAGGTCATATTTGAACTTTGCATTTATCAGCATGTGGAGCTTGATATTTAAGCTTGCCGAGAACCGTTCGCTGCATTCTCATCATATCTTACACATAGCTTCTCCCAGGAAGATTCAGGACCCAGTCAATTTCGGTGACCTTGGCATTATATTTTAAAGTTTTAATTTACGACGGGAGATCACGTCAGCTCAGTGGCAATTGCTTGTTTATACCTCCGACCAACGGTTGGGGGTAGCTAGTAATACCAACGAATCCATCCGTCCGCTCTTCCTCTTGGACGGATTTTTGTATTTTTTAACTTAGTCATATTCGGAGCTAGAATGTCAGAACTTTTCATCTCATCCTTTTCAAATTTGGCACATCTCTTCTTCACCAATAAGTGAGGTGCAGAGCGACATTTAACACGATTTGGTGAATTTTGAATTTATGGCCAATATTTTTTACTTATAGTAGAGTATTATGTTATCCCTACCTTTCAAGTTATTCTTACTCCTACTTTTCCCAAACCACTTTTATTTGACATAAAGAGACTTGTCCTACCCTTTCCACAAACACTTTAATCTTAGCAATTGCATTTCATCGCTTATCAAGTCTTATATCAGGTGTGCAGACGCCTCTCTCTATAAGTAAAATAAAAGGGTCAAACTTCAAACTAACAGTCGGGGGGTATTCCTGAGCCATGCTCACTTTTTTGTTTAAATCTAAGGATTATTTGCCAAGATGTGTAATTTAAAACAATATGTTGAATTTATTAATTCCCTTAATGATTAATGACCCAAAATGTGTGGTTGTGTAAATGTTTTAATTACGACATCTTTTCGTGAAAAAGTTTATATTTCTGTTTGATCTAGTGAACGTCTTTATGAAAAAGACAATGACTGACTAGTAAAAAGAAATATTTAAATTTCGAATGAACTTGTTATTGACGTTGTGCTTTCAAGACCTGGTGACACAAGGGGGTTTGATTTAAACATTATTTATTCAAATGAAAGGATTGGGTACAAGTTACCCAACTTAGTGAAACCCTCTCTAATGTACAGTGCTGACATATAATATTGAAACCAAATATATGTACAATGGTATATACAGAAAAGAGAAAGACATGTTGCATATTTACAAGAAAGAAAGAAAACATAGACATGTAAAATATTAGGAAAGAACAAAGAGTAATACTAACAATGATAGATTAAATGCGGGTTAATTGTCAAATCTTCCTGATAAAGATATATACTTTTGACTTTAACCTTAAAAATCTGAATGTTGTCATTGTAGATAAGATCTGCGCTGCCACTTAGCAATAAGTCTAAATTAATCAATACTCTATTACAATGTATTCTATTGATATCTCGAAACATGCCTGATTTCATAATAAAAGAATGATGAGAGTTTTCGCAAGCAAATTTACAATTACAAGCAGGATTATCTTCGAGACCAATTTCATATAAATCACGGTTTAATTTGCTATTTGTATATCTAAGTTTAGTATGGATAATGTTAAACTTTCGTTTACCAAATGAAAAATATGTTGGTGCTTTAAACTTTCTTGGGCATATAACAAGGGGGTGACAATTGTTGAATAATACACCCATGATTTTCTGTTTTATGGATTAATTATATTTAGGGCAAATCCTTCAACAAAATGATAACAAACTCAGCAATTTCAAAAACCAATATGTGTCTTCTTCTCATAAGTTAAATGCAAAATAAAGTTGAAATACATTTTATATTTATGTATTTGACCTCCAAATTCTTTACATTCTTGTTCTACTGAAAGTATTCGTTTCATTGTTGTGAAATGTTCTCTATCTCACAGTCATAAATGATAAAACAAATGTTATTTTTAAAACTGACAATGAATACATTTTCAAATATGCTTCGAGGTAATTCGACTTGATGAAGAAACTCCCTTGAAGGATGTCAGACATCTTCTGTTTGAAGTCTGGAATCTGCCTCATCCGAAGTGGATATTTTGTCTCCTTGGAGAGAGTATTGAGAAGGACCATTTGCATAAATCTCTCAGGACTGCATTCGAGAAAGTCTCAGTGACCACAGGTGATTTTCAAATATACACTTCGTGCTGTAAACAATGAAAAGATATGCTTTACTTGCTTTACTTAAATTTTTGAACACACGAGTTAAAACTTGCAAAATCCGTTTGGAATTTGCAGCATCATCCATGTGACATTAACACAAAATTGTATACGGAAAAGGATTCTAAATATGTTGAATTATAAAATCATATCCCGAGCAAAAATTCCGTCCGTCTGAAGACATTTTTTTGTTTGAGCAATTGCAGAAAAACTATTCATCCGATGCATTTCACACTTTCCACAAATCCTGTACACTACTAGGAGAGGTGCAGTGCCGAATAACAAACAAGAACCAGGGGGGAAATTTACTCTGATGAAACACATTCCTTTGATAAAATTCAACTATGAAAGAGAGACACTAAAAACCTCAATAAGAAATATTGAATTTGAAGATTTAAAAGAAATATAAAATCAAAGAAAAAATGGGAGCAAAATCTTAGTTGGAATTGAACGTGATTTATAAATGAAAAACTTTTAGAATTTGTACACCTGTGTGTTAGTTTTAGCATAGATATTTCACTAAAGATATTCAATTTCAAAGAGTATCATGAATACTAATTACAAGTAAGGAAATCACATTTTACATAATTTAAAATTCATGAGATATTGAAAATGTCTAGGGTTTAGATATTCCAACTGTGGATAGATCCCAGACATACATATCATAGCATGAAGATGGCATCCAAGGCATTCCATTTCTTGAGTACATCAATGGTTATAATAAAGTAAGCACCTAAACATAACAAAATCTACTTTAAACAATACACTATCAGAAAAGTATAAGTTACAAAAGTCATGAAAACGATTTTTTCTTATCATTAATAATTAATTAAGTATAATTTAAGTAATTTTCTTCATTAAAACCATTATTTCATTGAAGCCATTTTCGTCAAAAATCAATTTTGTTTTCATCAAAGTAATTTTTGTTTTTACATCAAACTAATTTTTCTCAAACTATCTGCTATCCCATCTGAAGATGAGGATATCACAACTTGAGATCCACATTCTGGATAGCCGAAAGAGCCGTCACACCTGAAAATGGGATGATCTGTACTTGAGTATACAGCAATTGCTATTCAGTTATCACAACTTGTACTTTCAACTCGTTGGAGACAAATGCCAACGGCAGGCCATGAACAGCGTACCATGTTTTACACATCATTATCAAATTAATTTTTAAAAATGCAATTTTGTCACTTTGTATGAACAGATCTGTGGTGCCTGACGGACGGGATGGATGACACTTTGTCGGATAATGTTCAGCTGGCCAAGACGGAAGCTGAGAAAGATGGATCATGCAGGATCACTTCATTGGCCTGCAACTCGTGGGGGGAACTCTCAGATATCCAGGAACTGACACAAGTACGATCTTATAGTAGATTAATAAACTCACAAACATTTCTATTATCGGAACTGCTTGGCTATCAGGTCACGTGTGTTTGAATATGTGTGTAATTGAATAAGGCTTGACTTTTAAAAAAAAAAACCCTTCTATTTACACACTAAGTACTGATCACCATGGGGTCTTAATGGCATTGTCATGCTATGTCATTTGTGGTAACGATATATTATAAAACACTCCATGATGATCATTGCATAGTGTGAAACCGGAAAAAAATGGAACTTAAAACATTAGCAAAATACACAGACCACAACGATAATAGGTTCGGAGTATCTTTGACTTTGACTTTGAGTCACAACAACATTGTTTCATATTTATTAATAATTTCTAGGTCTGTACTCCTATCAGCTTTTGTTAAGTTTCCACCGCCGCCGCCTCCTCCTCTTGTTTTGACTATAACTTTTTTTCTTATAGAGTTTAAGAACTCATATATATTACTTCATACTTATACCCCTGGGGAATGTTTTTGACATGTTCACATTCAATGTCAAAGGTCAAGGTCACGAGTTCTGAAATCGCTCAAAAAAACCTTGTAAACACGATAACTTGGAAAGTATTTGTGCTATCAGGCTCTTATTTGATCACGTATAATGTAGTATGTTTAAAATCGACCTTGTTCCGCGGAATAAAAGTTCCAAAATAATGCATCTACCGGGATACGAACAGGTTCTGTAGATTCCTCACCACAGGGTCTGAGGACACTCCGTATAGGTTTGCGAGTTCCGAACCAGTTTAGCGCAGACGAAGCCAAGTCAAATAGCTGACCAATCACATCATATTTTTAAACGGTCGCCGTTTTGAAAGCATTCAGAACAAACGAAAGGATAGCCGTTTGTAGTTATCTGCCTTCTGCTTCTCGCACTGAAAGCTTGTGATTGCGTAACGTAATGGGAGTCTACGGGGTGTTATCAGACGGTTTTGCGAGGAAACCTCCGAACCATGTGAATTTATATCCCGGCAGATCCTCTACGTACATTATATATCGAAATCAGTTTGGCATAAACTCGAGCCAATAATACACTTGCAATTGATTATAAAGACGATTTTGATTAACCAATTTTAACAATGCCGTAATCAGCGCAAGACAATCACTGAGGCGTTACTGTGATGTGACCCGCTAGACAACCTCTAGACAGGAGCTTCATTAACACTTTTAACAGAACAACCATACTTTTTTTTATTGTAAACATTCAGTACCATCACCAATTAAATCATAACTTTCTTAAAATGTCCACATGAATTATTTTTCTTGAAAAAAATTTGTTACAAAAGTACTATTTTTTCTACTGAGAGAGATTAATTCAGTCCATGTATCATAACATTCCCACATCATTACATTTTACTTCGAAAATTTGGGGATGCAAAACTTGTTGTACTGTGTATATGATCACAGGCACCTGTCTTGAATACGATGTACTAGTTAAAGTGGGCTACAGAGCCAATGGCTCTATTGTTAAATTTTGACATATGTTGTCCTTTCTATTTACTCACTTTTGGTGTTGTTTTCTTGCATTGTAAAACTTATTATTCTCGAAATGTTACTATCTTGTTTCTCCTTGTCAATTTCATAAAATCTTTTTATTTCCCAAAGAAAAAGAGTTAAGTCCCTTTAAAACAGGCAATTTTGTCTGTAATAGAGAACTGTTCTACACGCAGTAAGGTTTGGGTGCAATACTACACTGAATTTCAGCGTAGTACCATCCATGGTTCGATAGTTGCAGCTAATCATCGCAGGTTTCACCCCAATGCAAAGCCACATGGGGTTCCGGGCTTAAATTTCTCCCTGCCATAATACTTGTAGCCGCGATAATACTCTCGTTAAACCCCACTCACATCACCCACCCTTTAAAACATTCATACTTCAGACGGAAGAAAGTCGACGAGTGGAGGTCAGCTTGGAGGACTATTGTGAGAAGGGAGGAACAGCTTGTCACTTCCTATTAGTTGATAATGGGACAGAGGAGCCCTACCTGTGTTACCTATCAACCGTGGCATTCTACACTAAACTTGTAGCGTCACTAGCATCGCCACAAGACGGTATGTCACACAGCCACATCTCATAGTTGATTCATAGTAAACAGTGACGTTGTTATAAACAAATGTTCTAAAAATGATTTTTTAAATAAACACTGCAGTAAAAGATAAGTTTTCTATTCATAGTGAAAGTATTGAAACAAAGATTTTATCAACTGCACACATATATACAAACTAAAAATAATGTGTAAATCTATACAAGACAGACTCAGTTGATGTTAATGAATAATTTAAAGCTACATTGCCAAATTATATAAACATATTCAACACATTTTAATTACAACATTGAGCGTCACACAATTATATTATATGTTAATTTCAATGGAGCTAAAACATATGCAACTAATTCGCACCTCGAGTTTTAATCATGCCCAACTTCCTAAAATTTAACAATTATTCAATTACCCTTAATTTCATTTATGTTCGGCTGTTTTGCTTGTCCACTCAATCAAATTATCATATCTACATTTTATTAAATATTTATTAAAGATGATATTTACAAGATATTTACAAATATTAAAATATCATTGTTCACTCTCTTTCAATTTGTTTACTTGGCATCGATCCTTAATCATCGACAATTACATTTAAAATTTAATATATCAGCAAAACGTTTTCCGAAATCAGAAACCTTACCAACACACATCGCCCCAAAACGTGTTTTAAACATAGCCAATCGGTCAAGATCAATATTGAAATTGTATTGACAGATGTTTGATTGTGTTGTTATTAGCATTTATATGTAAGCCTACCGTCTCTTAAGCCTTATTTATTAATTATAACTATCAATGTTATGGCACAAATACGGTATATACGGCCAAGACCATATGATTCGACAACTGGGCCAATACGAGACAAACTGGGCCAATATGTGTCTGATCATGCGCAGTCGCACATGTGGTAAAGACGGAAGCTGTCGCTTCACAACTTTGACGGATAATATCTGTTCACCAAGTTTGTTTATAAATTTATTTCAATATAAATGAACTTTTTAGTGCTGTGCAAATAGAATGAAAAGAGGTTAATAAAATTATCATTAATTAAGAATTTCGGATTAGCCAAGTTTCATGTCCACGGTCCGTTGTATAGGCCCTCGACTTCGTCTCTTGCCAATACAACGAACCTCTGACATGTATCTGGGCCAATACGGACATACTTAATTAATAACATTATAGTATACGAGTCTACTTTACCATAGTTACGGCGTAGACTTGAACGTCTTAAACACAAAATAGCCGACTGAGCACAAAAGGTGTCAAATCGATACCAGTCTGGGTGATCTCTTAGTCATGGACATGAAGATAATTTACATGGGTTAAATCCGGTATTTACAATTTATTGTCATACGACATTGAATATATATTAAATATACATCCAGTGTGTTGTTGGGGTCACATATGCCAAACGTTATAAATGGTGTTATTTTATCGAGAAGTACTGACTATTACCGAGAGTTACCATATTTATGATAATCGTCTCTGTATACCGACGATAAAAGGTAAAAGTATCGATTTCTGATCGAAAACCGGACAATGCCCCGCGTGTGGCGCGCGTCAACTAATGTGCATGTGAATTGGACTTGTAATTTCGGTTTCTGTACATGTATAAACATATTACTCGAATTTAATTGGAAACTACTAATTAAGATATATTTGGCTATTGAAGATGAATATTCAAGTTGAGTGAACTTATTTGAACTGAAATCGTCACATGTCGTTTGTTGACAACTATCAAAGCCAAATACATTTTATGAAACACAATAGATGCATCCTTAACATTATTCGAGATATTAACCTTAATTTCCGTTATTGTAGCATCCAGTGCCATACCAGTTATCGCTGTGTTTCATGGAGGCGAGGAGCTTATCCTCTTGGAATACGTGAAGAACCTCATTAAAGAAAACATACCTGTACTGGTGATCAAGGTAAAGATGAACTTTTTGATACATAAATGTAATATATGTCGACACTGCATGATGCGACTAACAACTGTAGAAAGGTTCGTACAATTACATGAACAAAGTAAATTTGAACGATGAATGTTATAGGGCTTTTTTTTTTTAGGCCTATTGAGGTAATTGGTAATAAAAACAACTCCATGTAAACAGTTACGTGAAGCGTAATTCATTAGCAGACATAGGTAATCAACATAGGTAGATACATCTCATGTTTATCCTCGATGCGGTACCGGTGTCCCTTTAAGACGTTGTAAGACAGCAACTAACTCGTCAGTATGACAGTAGCTTAATTGAAGGATAGAAACCAACAGATATGCTTAATTCAGCAACATTGCTGAATATTTAGAAAAGCCATGATAAAAGACTTATGACAGTTATGCAGATGTTAAGAGATGCGTATCTACAACCTGAAATTGGTATTTTATATTCTAAAGAACGTCAACAATGTACTTTGTGATAAACAGAACTCTGGTGGGGTTGCTGATTTGGTATGCCAAGCATATGGAAACTCAAAAGGTCACACCAAGTCCTCTTCAAGGGACACTGAGGAAGGGTGAGTGAAACAAATTGTAAACTCATCGTCATATAATTGATGACAATTTTGAGCTCTGTGGTTGATTGTTATTTAATTGATGTTCACACGAAGTCTTGTTATCATTTAAAACAAAGCGTATGTCTGTTTAGAAGTCTTTATCTGGGGATAACCTTATATATCTTTAAACCTTTTTTCAAATAAGGAGTGTGAATCAAAAAGTTTCGTTACACATAAATATCTAATGCAATGCCTCTAAAAATAAGCACTCTTCCTAGTATTAACTAAGTCGTGGAGTCAAGAGTCGTGAGAGGTTATTGTTTTGTAGTTCGCCAGGTCAAGCTTTCCATTTGAAGACTGAATTATGTAGGTTTAATTGTAAATCATTTGATTATTAATGTTCATAGACAGGTTACAGTGATAGACCAGCAAGTGAAAACCAAGATCAAGCTTTTGGCTGAAACGTTTGACGAAGATGAAAGTGAAGAATCTCTTCAGACTATTCTGCAGTGCTTACAAAGACGTGACCTCATCACAGTGGTTGACGGGGAGGACGAGGACGAAGATATGCTCTTCAACGCAATTATCTCAGCTATCGTTAAACGCAAGTTTTTCTTTTCCGATCTTTCGTCAGTGTTTGTCTTGACGAGAGTATACTTACATTTGCTAATAGTCAAGATAAAAGATATTAGCTCTGTTGCTTCGAGTATTAACTTTAATTATTACCCATATGATTGAAAATAACCGAGTTAATATTATTGATATGAGCACATGTGCACATATCACGTTTGCCTAGCAACGATTGTTTTACCGCGGCTTCCCGTATTTTGTCGTCTGTGACGTCATAAAACGATTGTTCGTGACGTCACTGTGGCTTGCCGTCGCAAGAGAAGTGGGCCGCTTTCTGACTATTTTTACGCGAATCACATGGAATAGAACGGGTAATAAAGAAATTATTACACTCGAAAGTGTGTCATATGACTTTTACGAAACTCGTGCAAATTTGTGTATAGCCCTCGCTCTCGCTCGGGCAATACAAAAATTCACACTCGTTTCGTAAAAGTCATATGACACACTTCCTCGGGTAATAATCTCTATTTACCCAATATTAATAACGTTAAAGATTATAACAAGGTTTACTGCCTCACGGTAACATTTTCGTATATTTAAATAGTACTGTATGTGTTACGATTATTAAATTTGATTAAACAAAATGAGCGTTTGCGGGACACCGCAAAAGCAGAGCATCCCCGAAACTTAGGGTTTCGCCTTTCCCTGTTCCGCCTTAGCCACATAAACAATAAAATTTGGATTTTTTTAAAAACAATTTTTTTTCATTATTGGAGTTAATACTAACAAGTTGAATAATCACTGGGGTCACTTTACACAAGTTTGTTCTTAAAACCTATTTCTGATTTCAAACTTGGATTAAATGGCCTTAACCAATATCTCATGACCTTGACCTTCGACATTTGACCTTCAAGGTCACACAATCAATGATCACTTTTCATTGTATATAACAATTATGTAATGATTCAAAGTGTTCATAGTTAAAATAAGTGACCTTGACAATTGACATATTTTAGCGAAAACCTTTTTCAGATGTTGGTCTTTTTCCACAGGTGATATTTACCAATTTACAATTTACTTTTGTAGTGATTTCAGAACTCATAAACTTGACCTTTGACCTTGAATGTGAACATGTCAAAATAATTCCCCAGGTGTATAAAAAAATGAAAAAAGTTATTTAGTGATTTCAGAACTGGTGACCATGACCATATCTCATGACCTTGACATTTGATCTTCAAGGTCACACAATCAATGATCACTTTTCATTGTGTATAACAATTATGTAATGATTCAAAGTGTTAAAAGTTGAAATACGACATTTTCACAAAAGCATGCTTAAGTCGTGACCTCGCTGTCAAATCTTGGACTTGGACTCCATAGTTGATATACACCAAATAAGAAATAGTTTACAAGGATCTTTTTAGCAATTTCAGAACTCGTGACCTTGACCTTTGACCTTGAATATGAAAATTCCCTAGGGGTATAAGTTCTTCATGGAAAGAAACCAATACAAAACGCTACGGCGACGACGACGGTGACGAAAACTGCCCAAAATAATAACTGACTTAGTCGGGGCTACTAAAATACCCAGGAGAAGCTAACAAATGAAAATAACCGTCTCATATCATCAATTATATATTGAATTGAATAAACCTATAGTCGTTAAACAGCTAAATTAGCAATACAAATGTCTATTGAAGTACATTACTTGTAGGATCACACACATAGCTGCAAATGTCTAGTCACCAAGGACATGCTTCTTCTGGATGAATTGTAGAATGGACCGGTGCAATGTTGGCAGATGCACAAATCCAACTGGTTCTTAAACCTGGTTGCTTAAAGGTGCATCCATTGTGTTTCATAAAATTGTATTTAATACACGCCAACATACAATATGTGCTGATATCAGTTCAAATAAATTCACTCAACTTGCATATTCATCGCCAATCGCCAAAAATATAATAATTACAAGTTTCCAATTAAAGTCTAGCAACATCATTATACTTGTGCAGAAACCGAAAGTGCACGTCCTATTTACATGCATAGTAGTTATATGACCTATTAAACATTACTAACCGAAATTTGTTATTTTGTCTGGTCTAAATAAGATTCCAAAATTACTCAAAAATGACTCATTGGCGCGCGCCACACGCGGTGCATTGTCCGGTTTTCGATCAAAAATCAACACTTTTACCTTCATATCGTGAAAATACTAGGTCGAATATGATCAAAATGGTAGTTTTCGGTAACAATTGGTACTTCTCGTTAAAGTAACACCATTTATAACGTTTGGCATATTTGACCCCCAACAACACAATGGATGTACCTTTAATGGTAGATACGTTTCTTGGTGGACACATATATGCAATGATTGTTCTCGACAAAAAGGAGATTTAGCTCAAACTTCAAACGTGAATCCGTTTATTTAAGGAATGGAGTGAGGAGTGAGATCCAGGTGAACAATACATATACCTTATCGGTTGGAAGCGCAAACTGTTGAGATTTCACCCTATATTACAGTTGGATTTGTTCAAAATAAACTTTCAACCAATCATGCTTGGCCTCTTCATATTAAGGAAAATAAATGACCAATGAACACAACTGTAGCACATTTTTAACAATGTTACCATGTGGGTAATCCGAAATAATTGACTCCTTTTACTCCGAAAAGAGATTTTGTCTAAATATTTCAAATTGAAATGAATTTTGTCTTATTGTGGATCTCAACGTTAGTAAACATATGATTTTTCAATCCAAACTTATTTTACACGCAGACATGTACCAAGTCAGTGCATAATTTCGAGCAAATAAACTATTCTGCATGTACTTGCCATCCTTGGAACCTTTCACAAGATCATATACAGTGATGTCTATTCTTCACATGGCAATTGTTTCAGCGAAGACAAGTGCCGAGTTGAATGCATTAGTCGACGATTACCTTCCGACCCCAGTTTACAGCAGGAAAACCAAAGAGAGGGCAGATAGGCACGTGGAAGAAATGAAGAAAGACGACAGCGATAAAGTTTTCTTTGGTAAAAAGCAAACATTAAATGTAGTTGTATTCCTAAAAGTAAAACAAATGTAATGCCTTGTATTTGTAGGAGTAGTCTGATACAGTACATGTGAGCAGAAACTATTTGTCACGTAACTTCTACTGCCTGTTACTACTTAAAAATATATATGTCATATTTAAATATACCATCAATACCCTACCATCACCCGTTAATGGGGATATATCGCGCTCCGTGTGTCTGTTCCTTCTGAAATAATGTCCGGAACATAATTCCAAAGCTATATGAATTACACTCCTCACATTTGGTTTGGAAGTGACATATATGTGGTGGTGCTGTGGCTCTTAGGCGTTACAACTTCCAAGACCCAAAATATAGGTCACAGAGGTCATGACTTCCAAGAGTTGTTGATATGTTCACCAAAACAACCAATTTCCCGACTTTTCAGTGAAAAAGCCTGGCATGTCCATATTTGTTGGTTGGTGAGGACCAAATAGTCAAAAATTGATCCCCGAGGTGCAAGGTATCTTCTCACAAAATTTTAGTTTTAGGGATGTAGCGGTTCTTGAGGAGAGGTCGACAATGTGAACAACCAACGACCGATCAGTTAGGCAGTTATGATATTTTGAACTTGACTTGCCGGTTTTCGAATCCCTATCTCGCATAAACAATGACAGTTGCATGCTTGAAAGCTGTTGTATTCTAAATTCTAAATTGTAGGTTCGTGACCCTGCGACCCCAAATATAGGTCACAGAGGTCATAACCTGAAAGGCTATTTTCATCTTGAGATTTTATGTGATCTTCAAAGAGAAGTAGTTCAAAGGAAACAACAGTGATGAATTCAATTTCAAGTGTGTCTTTATTATACCCCAGCTACGAAGTAAGCGGGTGTATATAGCGTTCATTCCGTCCGTCCGTCCTTCCGTCCGGTCAATTTTTTAAAAAAACGTCAAAGGTACATCAACCAAACTTCAGTCCAGATGATACTCTTCATCGAGTTCGAAAACCAGTTCCGAAATATTATTTGTTACGGAGTTATGGACCTTGAATCAGAAATTTAACTTAGTACCAGAAGAACTGTGATGCTCCAATGGGGACAAGTTTTCTCGGAAACTATTACATCTAAGTGAATGAAATTTAATATGGAGGTAGTCCAGATGATACTCTTCATCGAGTTCGAAAACCAGTTCCGAAATATTATTCTTTACGGAGTTATGGCCCTCGAATCCGAAATTTAACTCAGTACCAAAAGAACTGTGATGCTCCAATGGGGACAAGTTTTCTCGGAAACTATTACATCTAGGTGAATGAAATTTAATATGGAGGTAGTCCAGATGATACTCTTCATCGAGTTCGAAAACCAGTTCCGAAATATCATTTGTTACGGAGTTATGGCCCTTGAATCCGAAATTGAACTTTGTACCAAAAGAACTGTGATGCTCCAATGGGGACAAGTTTTCTCGGCAACTATTACATCTAGGTGAATGAAATTTTACATGTAGGTAGTCCAGTTGATACTCCTCATCTAGTTCACAGTCCAGTCCCGAAATATTATTTTATGTTATGAGTTATGAAGCCCTTGAATCTGTAATTGAACTTGGTACAAATTACCGGTGTAATGCTCTAATGGGAAAAATTAAGTTACCTGAAAAAAATTACATCTGGGTGAATGAAATGTTGTAATAACAGTCAGTTCCTTAAATTATTTTGGACAATATTATGATGCTTGAAGCTGTCTTTTTAAACATAGTAACCTTCACATCTATAATTCTCAATGAACGGATAGCGGATGGCGGGGGTATGTGAGCCATGCTCACATTTTTCTTGTTTGTAGGGGATTTTATCTCTGGCCTCAATGATAGGTCAGAGGGGTGAGGACCTTAAGACCTATTTCATCTACTCCATTTAAAGTGCTTCCTATTTGTTGTACCTCTTACCTAGAAGTTGACATTTTGAATTAGTTAATGTATATAAAGTGGGATGAGCCTACAGAGCCAGTGGCTCTATTTTTTATATATTTTTTTATCTGAATATCATAAATGTGCCCTTTAATAAATTTGTATGTGATAATATTGTGGAATAAAGTGAAGTATGAGGTGTTTTGTTGGAGTCGCATATGTCAAACGCTGTCAATGTTATTTTATATAGACCTTCTGACTAGTGCTGGACGGAAATGTTAATGTTATTAATTATAGGTATATGGAACAAGATACATATGTAGCCGACACGTCACAAAACAAAGTACCAAGACATCTGACGTCCTAAAATCACAATAATTGCACTGATTAATTCTAACGGGATGTGAACTTGATGTTTAACAACCGATTAATATAAACTGCCGGGCAAAAGAAAGTACACACGATCAGTTGGTTTCGATTAAGTCAATATTTAAAAGAAATCAGCTGCATATGACTACAGTGGATATGGCACGATCATTGTTTAATGAAGATAGGGGTAAGAAATGAAATTTACATCAACATGACCCCTACCATGTGCAAATGTGTGCAGAATGTGTTATATGTCAATGAAGATTTGTGTTTTATTAAAATTAAATTTAGGGAATATTAAAATTTATTTTTTCATTTTTCATTTAAAAGACACAAAATTACATAGATGTATTCTTTGACTGATTTAATGTTTGGGACTAATTTCCAAACTATTCAGTTTTTTAATACGACGTCGAAAACTCGATAAATTTGACTTATCCATATGATAAATACAACTGGGTGATATACTTTCTTTTGTCCGTCGGTTTACATGACCTGTATTCATATTCTATAGGCAGATACTTGGAAGAATGCCGTAGCAAAATCACCAACGATGTAACCATATGTTTTCTTAATAATCTCCCAAATATTCTTTTATTGAAGGGTCACAAAAAATCGTGAATGCGATTTTCCTTGAAGCCTTGCTACGAGAGAAAACTGGCTGTGTGGAATTCCTCCTGGAAACTGATGCTGTGGACATCATCGAAGACCTTGACATTGTAGCTCTCTACTCAAAGGTTGAATTTCTCAGACGATAATGTCTGAATAGTGAACTCTCCGTTCCCTAATAATTATGGAGCCAAGCCACGATGAATTTAAGCACAATATTTTCCTCTAACAGTATAGTTTCTGTCTTGAAAATAAGCAATATCAGAGAACAATTCTGTCAAGAAATTGGTTACGAGAAGATTAAGAGGGTGTTTGCTTGTGTTTGTAAATTGTTGTTTCCAATTGACTTAAACAGTAAAAGTGTATTATAAATCTGTTCGGGTTTTATGACCCACACATTAAAGTAATGATATGTTTATATAATCTGAGCGACACGTTCGATTCCAGATATCATTGTTAATAATTCTTCTTTACATATTTCGAAATACTTTTCTTTTCCTTTGTGGAGCACTTGAGAGACAACAGTGAAAAAAATATATTCTTATCTTTTTATAATCTTAACCAATATTCATAGATTTGAAAATACATACTTTAAAACTGTTATAGAAAAATAAAGATTTAATAAATTGACGTTTTAGACAAAGCGAGATCTGCAGAAGAAAGTGGCAAAAACTTTCAAAGATACAGAGGTAATTTCCATTGAACAGGTATATTCTACAGATACGTGTACATTTGCAGTTAAAACTCATCTTAAAATCGTGACTGTCTTATTTCGGACCTTTGGACAATTATATTCAGTAAACTCACGGGCAAAAGAAAGTATAGGTCCTTCATATTGAAATAAATGTAAAACTTTTGATCATACCAAATGTTAGTGATCCTTTAAATGATGGCATGCCTTAAAACACATGATACATATCGCAAAAACGCACCTTGTGTTGCTGGAGAGAGAGAGAGAGAGAGAGAGAGAGAGAGAGAGAGAGAGAGAGAGAGAGAGAGCCCGAAGTGGAAGACCGCGTGTTACTACGCATCAAGAACATCACCACATCCAGACCGTTCATCTGAGGAACGCCAACGGAAACAGCGCAAACGGCTCTTGGTCATGGTGTTAGTAGACGTACAGTGTTCAGGAGATTACGTGTAGCAGGGATTCGGGCGTATCGCCCCTTCAGAGGCGTAGCCTTGATCCCTCAACATAAGCGTCGTCGACTCCAATGTGCGCGGCGAGTTTTCAGATGGCAAGTCCGGAACTGGAGACAAGTCATATTCACAGACGAAAGTCGCTTCTGTCTTTATCAGAACGATGGAAGACAGAGGGTGTACAGGCGTCGTGGTGAGCGTTTCACTGCTGCGTGTGTCCAAAATGTCCATCCTTACGGTGGTGGTAGTGTCATGGTGTGGGGCGGTATCTGTGGTGGCGTTAAAACGCAACTGGTCGTTATAAATGGAAATTTACATTCATCAAGTTCTCTAACCGGTTGTGTTCCCTTTCATACAAACACAGGCCCAGGGAATCGTATACCAGCATGATAACGCTAGGCCCGACACGGCATTAGCAACAGTCAACGTCATGCAACAGAACAACGTCCATGTTCTCCAGTGGCCTGCCCGTTCCCCCGACTTAAATCCCATTGAACACTTATGGGATCACTTGAACAGGCAGGTAAGGGCCCTTAGACCCGCCCCACAAAACAGACAAGAGCTGGTTCATGCCTTACAGACGAGTGGCAACGTAAACCTGACGCCGTCATCCGACGTTTAACAACGTCGATGAGGAGACGTGTCGTGCCTGTATTGACGTGGCAGGAGGTCACACACGTTATTGACAACAACAGAGAATGTTTGTGGTCTCATTGTCGATACTAGAGACACTTGAAATCATTGAAATTTGACCCCCTGCTTATTTAAATGAGATTGCAGAAAAATACTGGAGTGATCAAATGAAATCTGTTTGTGTGCATTATTGTCATTTGATTGTGCTATAAAATCATATTCACAGCATTGACATATCATCTTTTGTTTTTATGTTATGAGCACTGGAAGTTAATCTATACTTTCTTTTGCCCGTGAGTTTATATTAAACTCTGAATTGGCACTGAAGTCACTTATAATTAGCACCTTTTCATGGCATAAGCGATACCTACATGTGAAATGTACAAAGTCATGTAGCATACAATAAATTGTCTATTCGTATAGACATAATCACAGTCTCCTTGTTATGATAGACTGGCCACTCGACTTGTAACGTTTGCTTTAAAGTGAAAGGTTAGGATTGTATGTGTATGATTTATATTAGTTAATCGTTAATTGAACTTATAAATTTGAATCATGATACATAAGACATTTATATTGAAGTTAATATATATGAAGTTGTAATTCTGTTTCCTAAATCAATGAAAGAAAAACAAGGTATACAAAGGTATATATTTGCAGTAATATTTGTCAAAGAGTTATAATGTACTATTTCAGGGTGAACTTTTAGTGAAATCTGCGGTCCAGCAGTTTCTTGACGACCTTGATGTAAGTGTTATAATTATAATAAGTTCATTTGACATTCCTTCGTACCATTTTTATCACAGTCATCGAAATATTAACCGAATATGTTAATTATGTCACTATGAGTAATGCTTTTTTAAAAAATGTAGATAATATGTTTACTCACCGTTTTCATAACTCACAATGTTTCCATAACATTTCGAAAAAACGGGCACCGTCAGTAGGGATATATATGTAGATCTACATTTGGAGGACCCCCTGCTATTGTTTATAATTATGCACCCATCAAAGCTTTGCGGGAGACATAATGTTTTCGCCTCCGTCCGTAAGTTCGTGATTCCATCCTTCCGAAATGCTTTCGTTTCGGATCATATTTTAAAAACCCAGTTCAATATTTTTTATTTATGAAACTTAGTATGTGGTTAGACCTAGTGGTGGAGTGGTGCATTTTGTTACTCAGGTTATTCTGATTTTTATATTTTTTTCTGGTTTCCATAAAAACAATTTGAACGTAGTGCATATGGAGATTAGAAACCTTTTCCGAACTCCAACTCACAATCTATTCAGTATGTTTTAATGGTATAGACTCAAAGCTGGAATGGTGCCAGCCTTTTGATACTTAAACCATTCTGAATTTGTTTCTGATTTTCCATGGGAAAAACAAAGAAACCAGAAAAGGGACCCAGTTTGAACTAAGATGCTAAATGGAAACATGTTCATTTATTCTAATAGATTAACCTTTTTGTATTGTCTCTGGCATACGTGAAAAATAAGGGTAAGATGACTAGGTTGGATTGAAAGTTGGAGCGGGGGACATCACAGTGCATCAGATGCACATATTTCTAGTTACTTATACAATTGCCAATTCACATAGATTGAAAACAGTCCTATGTTATAGAATGTTGCTAAGTTTCATTTAGTAAGTGGTCTGTTTACAGGGGAACATCGTCGTATATGTTGAGTTATTATGCTTCCATTACGTATTTTAATGTCAGCCAAATTATTTTTTCAGATGTCACAGGAGAGGAAAAACATTATCATGAAAGTACACGAGTTCCTGTCTAACTGCAAGGTCAGTGGTTGTTGTAACAATATTGACTTTCACATAACAGTTAATTTATTAACTTCTTCAGTTACCTCTGTCTATAATTATATATATATAATGTGAGTACTTTACTCAAGCAACAATAGTAAACGATTATTGTTATTATACCCCCGCTATACGACGTAGTCGGCGGTATATACCGCTCCGCGTGTCCGTCCGTCCGTCCGTCCGAAATCGTTTCTTGAGCATATCTATAGCAAACAATTTGACTTGGAAACTTCAAATTTGGTATGGAAGTAACCCATATGGTGCTGTTGTGCCTTTTAGGGGTCTCAACTTCAAGGTCCGAATCATTTTTGAAATTTTGACCAAAAACCATCGGATTTTTTTACTTTGTCTCCTTTCCGGAGTATATCTCAAAAACTATTTGACTTTGAAACTTCAAACATGGTATGGAAATAATCTTTATGAAGCTATTGTGTCCTATAGGGGTCTCAAGGTCCAAATAATTTTTTAAATGTTGGTATTTGTGTCAATTCGTGAGCACCACTAAAAAACTATATAACTTGAAAACTTAAATATGGATGTTGATATTGTTGTCCCTTTCATTGGTTTAAAATCCACGGTTCAAATAATGTTTTAAAATATTTTCATTAAAAACAATTATTGTTATTCATTGACATGATTGACTAGAATATATTCTCCAATTTGTTTATACTGTATGAAGGCGATCAAACTACAAGCGGGGGTATGTGAGCTGCGCTCACTTTTGCCTTGTTATACTATTGGCTTGCATCTGGCTGTTACATAACCTGTAACCAAAACCTCAGGTACTACATCACTGTTTTAAACAATTTTAAATATTTTTGTGAATAGGCATCAACACTTAGTGAAACCATGTCATTTTAAGGGCATTGTACGGCACATGTAATGTCATTTTCAGTAACAGTTTTTTTTTTAACAATTTAATAATCGTTAAACTGAGTAAGCTCAATTGTATTACTATTTATTAACATAATGTATCAATATTTATATGAACTTCATTCATACTTTTTAAATGATTGAAAAGATTATCCAACTTAACATTGCATTTTTTACGTTTTATTTAAACAGATTTCAAAATACTCAAAAAAGGGTTTGGGTTCGATCTTTTGGTCAAACGAATTTTGCTGACACATTGCTTTTTATATGCTCTGTTAGATATTTTGAGTGTTTAATTGCATTTATAACACGCCGATATACAATGATCAGTTCGCCTTTGAGGGCTGTTTTAAGATTACCCTTATACTCTGATGATGTTTTTTTGCCGCTTTATACTAATACTTGAACAACAGTTTGAGTGGATTAGATATTTAGAATATTGAAAAACTGTTCCCCAACCTCATTTGTTAATCGTCTCTGTCCAAGTTTGAAGTTGTTCGCCGTTCCTGTTTGGTATAAAAGTATTCACATTGAGAGTCAGTTCAAAGGCACATTCATATTCTGATACTGAAAAGTCACACCTATTAGGAAAAATTTCCGTTGTTGCCAACACCAGCGTTCTTAAAGGTGCCTGTCTCTCGGGCCTCATCCAAGTGGACCGTTTACTATATAGACGCCTGTTTTCTTACACACATCTAACAGTTTGTACCCTGTATTGTCCATAGAAATTCACTTTAAGGAAATTTCCTTAGCTCGAAATTCGTCTTTTCTTGGATTGGATCAATATCTATCTTTTTTTCTGCAATGAACTAATCAATTTAATTTAAGTCACCGTTTTCTAATTCAATTCAATGTGTATAACGTCGTTATTATAGTTACGCAATATATATTACGCAGGTTCGAGAAATTTACCTGTAATTGTTTACCACGATATCCACTCATTTGTCAATTTTTCAAACTAAAAAATCATATTGTTGTAAACCATTTTTTCACTACCGTTAATGCTTCTGTTGCTAGCCTAAATAACGTTTTACAAAGGACCATTTCAACATCAACAAAGTTCCTAAACTTAATTTCTGTACTGATTTATGTGTTTTATGGGACAAAGATGTCGTAGTTAACGATGTAATGATGCAGTCGTAATCCAACGTACTACGGGAAAGTTCCTCTAGGGTATGCTTGAGATTAGCGTCAAGGTCACTAAAATCTAATAAGCCTCGTCTTCCCTAGGAGGTGCTTTGTGTAAGATGTGATGAAATTCCAGTGAACAGTTCTGCAAGTTCACATGCTGAAAACTTCAAAGTTCCGCTGTGATCTTTACAATAATGTCATGGTCACCAACATTTATCAACCCTTTGCCTCCCATAGGAGAAGATATATGTAAGATATAGGAGAATCCAGTGAACGATTCTTGAGATATCCCGTTTACAAGGGTAAAATGACAAAGTCTCGTTGTGACCTTGAAATGAAGGTCCAGGTCACAAAATTATGTAGGACCATAACGCTCCCTATGATGAACCAACATGCAAAATATGAAAAGAATCCAGTGAATAGTACTTGAGATTTCATTTCGTACGGACGGACGCAGCCGAATACTATATCAGCCGCTTCACGCTAAACGCGCAACGGGGGTAATAAATGGGAAATGACTTCAAAACAGATCTAAGTTCCTTGTCGAGCTTTTCATTGTGTGTCATACTATTTTCAAAAGTCAAACAAGGTTTAAATTACTTGTAAGAATATGATGTGAGATTCCATGCAAAATCTGCTATTACAAAAAGAATAGATCTGCCAAAATGTTAGTTAAAAATTAGAAAGCTATGTTACTTCTGTGAGGATAACATATATCATACCCATAAATTGAAAAATGATAAAAGTGTCCACATATCATTAATTGTTGAAAAAGAATGAACTGGTCTGACTGGTTATACCCTGTAAAGGGTGACTCCTTTGATCCCAATTCCCACGGGCTGATATTGATAGATAGATTTGTGATCCGGGCTGATATTGATACAGTGGATTTGTGGTCCGGGCTGACATTGATACAATGAATTTGTGGTATGGCTAATATTGATATAATGAATTTCTGGTCCGGGCTGATTTTGATACACTGGATTTGTAATCGGGGCCGATATTTATACAATGGATTTGAGATCCGGGGTGATATTGATACAATGGATTTGTGGCCCGGGCTGATATTGATAAAATGGATTTGTGGTCCAGGTTGATATTGATATAATGGATTTGCGATCCAGGCTGATATATGGTCATTGGTCCTGGCAGCAATTTGAAAATGTACCATTTTCACCGTCAGGTATGCAAAACCTCTCATAACACCGATAAGTATGTGATAATTGAAGATATGGCCCTTCGTTTGTCACAATTTAAGGGAGTGAGTGTGTGCATTTGAGTGAGTTAATTTTTGTATGCTTAATAAAATGTTAACCGCCGAAAGGACTTGTTTTGTCCTTGAAAGGAAAATCTTCTCTAATTTTTTGTCCAACATTCTAAACAGTTCTATCAGTTTACATCACTTACTTTAACGGAATAATAGAATAGTTTTCCTTCCTATTGTGTGGTTATTGTTGATTACCGTTGACGAGCACTTATTTTCTAGGATAAGGATGGCAAACCTGTGCACAATAAAGAAACAAAGAAAAAGATTAAGAAAATAATTAAGAACTCCAAGGTAATTTATTTGCTAATTTTTAAGTTTGAATTTTTTTTAACATGAGAGCTTCAAGATAAACGCAATTGTATATCACAGTATACGCTTCAGATAGAATTGAAAAAATAAGTAAAGAACTTTTTCATAACACATAACAATAGCTTAAACATTTTACAGATATAGTTCATTATTGTGCTTTAATTGCTATTCTGCAAATAAGTTGTCATTCAACATACTATATATGACACAGGTTCTCGGGCCACTGTACAGTTGAACAAAATGTGAAAATGATTAACTTTCTGTATATATATTTATATATATAGTAAATTAATATCTTATTTTTTCTTGACATTTTTGCTGGTAATATTACGTCATAGAATGAAATTTACTTTTAAATTATTATTATCATCGATAACATTGAGTTATCTATGTAACCATTGCCATTACAGGACCCGCAGAAAGAAATGGCAAAGTTTCTTCGGACCTGCTTGGTAAGTCACTTTTTATCAGCCGTGATACAGAATACATGTGACAGTTCCATTAATTGATTTCGTTATAATGTTTCGTGAACGTCTGTGTAATGTGTATTCACTTTAGTGCAAACGGTTTGAAACGAGTTAAGCACATATATGTACATGTATACGAAACACACCTGAAGAAAGTTAAGTGTAACCATGCATGATTTCATGGAGAAAGAAGTAGATTTCATAATCTTCATAACATTCTTCTTCGGCCGAAATCAAACTTGAAGACATTCCGCAGATGAAGTGACACTTTCTGTCTGGTTAACCCGACCGCCCCGTCAGCTGACAAGATTCTGTCGTGACGCACGCTTTTGGCCATGATATCCGACAGTACTAGTCTTTGTTAAGCAACTGAAACTCCCCTGACAGTTACTAGTCGAAAAGTTCCCTCATCTTCATTTATGTTTAAAATGAGATTAATTAAAATAAAACAACACATCACGTTCTTTAAAGCAGTTTTCAAAATCGATTCTTTTTTATATGAAAACAAGTCCAAGCTGTTTGTAAGTACTTAAAAGCAACTACTATAACCATAACCTTGTAAATGTAGTCTCGCATTCCAACAAGCAAATTAAATTGTCGGTAGATGTTGTCACACATGTCGACATTTATCATGTATATGTCATGACTTGTTTTAAACACATATGGATAATAAACATTGTTATTCCTCAGTAATCACCGTGTAAGCCCTTTGTAAGCTAAAAACGCATGACCAATTGCAGAAATGTCCAAAAATCCAACAATGTTTCCAAAACCTGTTATCATTCATCCCATAAATAAATGACAACAATACTCGTTATATGACCAATTTAACAAAGTTACCAACCAAAACTGTTTTTTAAAAAAAATATTTGACGTGTGTCAATAACAATAATTTGTCCTGTTTTATTTTCTGAACAGGCTGTCATTTAACTGAATCGGTGATGATGATGACAGTCAGTTCTTTTCGATAAAGTAACATCATTGATAGTATTTAGCAAATGCGACTCAACAAAACGGAAAGTGATACTTAAAGCTTCATTGATTATACCCATGTTTCGGATCTTAATAATATAAAGCTTTTTATGGTTGTTTGTTAAAAAGTATTTGATGTTTGTAATTATATTTCAGGAAAGGAGTGTTGACATCCAGGTGATATTTTTATATCGTAAATAACACTGCGTTTCAATAATTAAAAGAAGAATTAAACCAATTTCCAATGAAGTCTGATTGATCTCCTACGATTAGAACAAGATGCCTTCTAAGTAGTTTTTAGTAGTTATTTTAATGTATTTATCCATTGTAATTATTTACTATACTTCGTGTTTTATTAGCAGCCTGAATAACTACAGAGCCAATGGCGTTATTTTCTAGATTTTGAAAAGCTTTCGATTTTGAAGACTTGATATTTATCAAAAAATTATTGAAAGTCTTTCATTTTGGATCATCTATTAAAAAACGCAAAAGCTCCTTTTAATATAATACACATTGAAGTGTGTTTGCCAATTGTTTCGGCTCTAGGTTTTTCCAATAAAAATTATGATGACAGAATGATCCGATCTCTCCATTTAATGGTTTGCAAAAAAAATATACTATCAATTGCTGAGCGTTGTAACATACTAGTTTAATGGTGTTACTGACTGTATTGGGGTCGATAAATAAAAAAACCGATTATTTTTACAAATACAATAATGAGAAAATGCCTTCAGTTTTTTCTACGTACATGTACGAGGTATAACTAAATATGGATACGATGAATTAAGCCTTTCTGGTACTTTTTTTCCCTATTGACGATCTATTACCACAAACATGTATCTGACTATATTGTTTTTTCATTTCGTTATTCAGGGGATTTTATCAACCAACTCGCAAACGACTAAAAAAGATGAAGATGATGGTGTAAGTATTTGAATGATTTTTAGTAAGATATTTGAAATTTTAGTATATTAAGTACATGACAGGTTTGAAAGTATATATATATATATATATTAAAATCCCTTTCTTGTTTACTAAAATAATACTTTTGAAAGTGAAGCATCGCTGATCTATTATTGAAATTGAATGTAACATTCCCCTGAAAGTAGCATATTATTGCTAATGCAATGCTGCAAAGAATACTGGTGAATACACTAAGTTGTAATGATTTAACTTCTTTAAAATTTACAAAAATGGAGATAGATGTATTCCTGCATCTAACTACACGAATGGTGAATGTTTCCACTTGTAAGGTGTCATATCCACACATTAGTGTATAATCATGACGCCCCGTGTGTAGAGCTAAGAACATCTTACCATCTTACAAGTCTGTACAGTTATCCCTCTACCAAACAGGTCACATATGGCAGTGACATATCTGTTTCATTAATCGTATTGCTTGGTCCTCCCGGAGTGACATCACACGTAACACTTCCGGTCTCGGTCTTTTGGCAACAGTTCCGCTTTGATGCACTCTCATTCTAAGATTAACAATTGTTTGTTTTGAACCATTAAAACTCTTGCAAAAACAATCACAGACTGACGATTGACAGATTGACGTTCTTCATTTGAAAGACCAAACAAAGGTTAACTAGAACATTTTAAATTGTTTTTCCTGTTCATTTCATATTTGTCATCTTTATAAGCTCCAAAGTCAAGGGATGCGAATCAAACTGTTTACTATTGATAGAAATATTTAAAAATTTATTTGAGTAAACAGAAAAAGAAAAATTTCGAAATTTACATTTTACGAATTATTTTTATGTTTGCCCAGTTTTTATCATCGCTTATGTTTCACCGTGTAGAAAATAGAAACGTCTTCCTTATCTCTCGACAGAGCACTCCTGTACTGATTCAAGTATTCACCACAAAGATCATCCAAAGGTTCTTCCCACAAACTTGCATCCAGGACGATCATGGTATCGAGAGGGAGCAATTGGATCCCGTGTGTACAATGAGTCTGATAATCATGCTTAACATTTTGCATTAGGAATATAAACCAATATCTCTTGATAATTACCCTGAAACATCTAAAATCTAAAATGCCAATTAAAAGGAGTTTAATTGATCTTTAAATTCATGCAACACACACTTGTGACGCTTGTCTCGACATCGTTCTGTTTGTACAGGATGACGAGACTGAGACGAGTCTGAGGAAAAAAAGGTTCCGCCATTTGTTCGTTTGGGCGGTTTTGACAAACAGGAAAGAGACAGCACGAACTCTCTGGAAGCATGGAGAGGTACTTGAGGCCTGCCTGTTCCTTAAATTTATGACTAAGAATCATTAACAATTATCGAAAATATCTTCCAGGCTGCTTCATAAACATCTTGTTATTGTAAAACGTTTAACACAATATTAATGTATGAATTAGAATAAGATAACATTAATGAAATATGGTTACTATTATACTTACAAAACAAAGAAATGGTTTACATTCAACGCAGTATAAAAAAAACAATTAAATTTCTTCATTTGAATAGAAATGTGAATAATTTGATGACATTTTATTCAGAATTTGATTGTATCGGCCCTTGTTGCTGGTACGGTTATGGATTATTTAGCTGAACGAACCTTCAACAGCAGGAAGAAATTATCAAGAGAACACAGTGCTATGTAAGTTGGACAGCGTATGCAATGACATACTTACAGTTTACTGTCAATATCAAATATCAAGTAAAAATCTCTGGAAGACTGAAAGCACACTACGCCTGCTTTATTATGCGCATGCGTTGCGCTATGCACTGCTTCAATAAACGTTTCTTTTCGCTGACGATGCATGGAATTCACTTACTAGTTTATGCTTTAATTTGCTATGCCATTGATATCATTGCATACTTGACGATCGCATAGTAAACCAGACTTTAATGTAAACTAATATTCGCTCATCTGTATAATAATAATATTGGATGATATAAATTACCAGCAAGCCTTGGTTTCAGAAATACAATATATATAATCTTAAAGTTGAATTATGGGTCCATGTATCATACAAGGAGTTAATAACTTGAAAAGACTCGAAAATTCAGCAGGTCTGGATTCGTTACACGTTGTAAAATGAGTACATCTTATAATTATCCCACCGGTATGTAATACCGTGGGATATAGTCAACGCCCGTCCATCTGTCCGTCCTTCCGTCTGTCTGTCCGTCCGTCCGTAATCATTTCGTTTCCGGAGCAGAACTTGTATAAAAATTGGTCATATCTTTCTGAAACTTCACATATGTATTACACATTTACTGCAGTGGTGCCTAATTTAAAATTTATATATTTTTTCGTTTCCATAGAAACTTGTTGAATTTGGACTTTGTCAGAGACAGGTTCGTTTCCGGAGCACAGCTCCAAAAACGTGAATCATATCTTCCTGAAACATGCATGTGTATTACCCACTATTTGAAGTGGTGCCTTTTGATATTTTCAGATTTCTGAATTATTTTTTTTCTGTTTCCATAGAAACTTGTTGAATTTGGACTTTGTTCAGAGACAGGTTCGTTTCCGGAGCACAGCTCCAAAACCGTTCATCATATCTTCCTGAAAGTTTGCATGTGTATTACCCACTAACTGAAGTGGTGCCTTTTGATATTTTCAGATTTTTTCTGAACTTTTTTTTCTGTTTCAATAGAAACATGAGAGGGATGTTGGTTGTTGTTGATTTTGACTGCTTCTGGAGCAGAAGTCTAAAACCCTTAACATACCTGAAACTCAGCATCTGTAATACCAACTAACTGGAGTACGGTAGTAGATACACAAGTATCTGTCAAAGATGTGTTTTACAAATTGTTTGGAACCGGTGGGATATGTCATCTTCTGATGACTCTTGTTGCTTTAAATCACCACAATGACAAACTCAATGGACCAAATGATGATCTAAAAGTTACCGTTGAGTATGCATCTGAAGTCCAATGTTGTTTTTATTTAGGTTCTACAAGCAGCTCGCTATGGGCACCATCGATGCTTGCTATTTGAACGCTAAAGATACCACAGTGAATTTACTGAACAAGATCACAAAGCGAAATGTGTGGAACGTTGACCTGCTGGCACTAGCTTTTGAAAAGAAGAATAGCTGCGTATTCCAATGTGATGGTCTCTCATACTTTACACACAGGAGATGGATGGGAGGCCTCCGCAAAGACACTTCATTGTGGAGGGTAAACGGATGAAGTATAGGATTAACATCATAAGGATTTTATCTGTGGACTATGTTCCTAATGTGTATTTCATTTAGATTATATGTTTTTAAAATATACATCTTAATATGGTTATACGATTTTTCATAAAAGATGTTCCTCTTGAATTGGCTTATACCCAGATGTAAAGAATATCTCGATGGTCCATTTAATGGTAAAAAGAAAAATGCATATGTTAGGCCCAAACACGCCATAATGCATATGATGGATCTGATAGATGGAGGAGTGAGTATAAGTCGTGTATTTTCACATTAAAGAAGTTGTTATCCAGAAAATATTCCTGTTCTGATAGATGAAAGTTTGAAAGTAAATTGTGTTTTGAATTGGTATATATATATCATACGTTGATCAAAACAATGATTTAAACACAAATTAATAGGAGAAATAAATACAGTTTGCAAACAACTTTATCAAAATTTAAATGCCATCGCTATTTAAATATTTCACAGTCGTTATATTTATGATGAATGGAGTGAAACGGGGAAACTCAAATCAAATGACATATACGATTTATTGTTCCACAGTTATTCATTTTAAGATACAGACTGATTTAAAAACAATTATATTTTTAATACATATATCTTGTTCATACTATTTAAACATAAAAAAGGTATTGTTATCTAAAGATTATAAGTGGTTGTATCTGTGATATAACGATCTAAGTTATGGTAACGGGGTATGGCAGGTACAATGTTTCAACCTCAAAGTTATTCATTTTAGGCTTTTTTTGTTACTCTTGAAACCGTTTTTGTTAGTTACTTTGGATATATCACGATTCAATTTGACATACCTGTTATTGACGAACGAAAATCCTTGTGAGTCCTTTACAACAATGCATGTATAATCCAACAACCTGCACCGAACACTGAATATGTAAATGTGACAGCCTGATGTCAAAGAGGACTGACCATCCTGAAGATGTGTGACACTGAGTCCTTCATAAGCCCAAGTAATCAGTTATGAATGGACACCAATTAGGCCACGCTCACTGGTGTGAGGGTAAAACAACATATAGAGTGTATATTGTCTAAACGCTGCAACGTTACCTTGTTTGTTTAATCTTATCTAGTTACTTGATTGATTGAATAAAAGAATACACGTGTGATTGATTTAAAACTAGCAACTCTTACATCTTATTTGAATGATATAAAGAGCCAGCCTATCCAAATGTAAATTGTTCAGCATAACTAACAAACTATTATGTTATGCCAAAGAAATATGTTCCCAAGTTCGATATACATATTAAATTATAAACTATTAACTGTATATTTCTGACTAAACATTCAGTATAGCGGTATTAGAACCATTGTGTCCCGTATCTCATTAAATATTATAACTAACATTTTGATATACAATAATAATATTCTTATACTATAAGTAATTAACTAACTGCAATAAATACTGTATAACACTTTCAAAACGTGTCATTGTAAGTGTTATTGAACCCCTCACTCTCACAAATGGCCGTCCCAACTTGGAATTTCTATCAGTTTTTCATCATATCTCATTCAATATGCAAAATGATTTTTTTTAATTAAAGAATAATATTCTCATGCTATAATATGTTATTATTCCTGTAATAAATAATTAATGACACTTTCAAAACATGTCATTGTAAGTGTTATGGACCCCCCATCTTTAGAAATTGCCGTCCCAACTTGGAATTTCTATCAGTTTTTCATCATATCTCATTAAATATGCAAAATGATTTTTTTTTAATTAAAGACTAATATTCTCATGCTATAATATGTTATTATTCCTGTAATAAATAGTTAATGACATTTTCAAAACATGTCATTGTAAGTGTTATTGACCCCCTCACTCTCACAAATGGCCGTCCCAACTTGGAATTTCTATCAGTTTTTCATCATATCTCATTAAATATGCAAAATGATTTTTTTTAATTAAAGACTAATATTCTCAATTCAATTCTCTCGATTGGTAACTATATCATGTAATTTGTCGAGCTATTCCTGATGTTTAGACGGGATAATTTTTAATACATGGAACGAGCAATGCGGCAGCAATGTAGAGACATCTTACTGATATGTTCACAGATTAAAGCCTTAGCATTAGTTTACTCAATTAGGCTGAACATAAGCTGAGAAGGAAGAAGAGAAAACAATTATGTTTTATAGATGACAATTCCTCCGATCCTAATAAAGCATCATCAACACAAGTTCGGCAATTTCTGAGAGTGAGGGGTCCAAAATACTCATAATGAGACGTTGTGAATGTGTCATTAAGTATTTATAACAGTTAAAGGAAAGTCATATAGTATGAGAACATTAGTCTTTAATTTAAAAAAAATAGTTTGCATATCTAATGAAATATGGGGGAAACTTATCAGAAATTCCAAGTTGGGACGGCCATTTCTGAGAGTGAGGGGTCAATAACACTCATAATGAGACGTTGTGAAAGTGTCATTAAGTATTTATAACAGTTATAGGAAAGTCATATAGTATGAGAACATTAGTCTTTAATTTAAAAAAAATAGTTTGCATATTTAATGAAGTATGAGGAAAAAAAGACATAAATTCCAAGTTGGGACGGCCATTTCTGAGAGTGAGGGGTCAATAACACTCATAATGAGACGTTGTGAAAGTGTCATTAAGTATTTATAACAGTTAAAGGAAAGTCATATAGTATGAGAACATTAGTCTTTAATTTTTAAAAAATAGTTTGCATATGTAATGAAATATGGGGGGAAACTGTCAGAAATTCCAAGTTGGGACGGCCATTTCTGAGAGTGAGGGGTCAATAACACTCATAATGAGACGTTGTGAAAGTGTCATTAATTATTTATAACAGTTATAGGAAAGTCATATAGTATGAGAACATTAGTCTTTAATTTAAAAAAACAGTTTGCATATTTAATGAAATATGGGGGAAAATTATCAGAAATTCCAAGTTGGGACGGCCATTTCTGAGAGTGAGGGGTCAATAACACTCATAATGAGACGTTGTGAAAGTGTCATTAAGTATTTATAACAGTTATAGAAAAGTCATATAGCATGAGAATATTATTCTTTAATTTTAAAAAATCATTTTGCATATTTAATGAGATATGATGAACAACTGATAGAAATTCCAAGTTGGGACGGCCATTTCTGAGAGTGAGGGGGTCAATAACACTTACAATGACATGTTTTGAAAGTGTCATTAATTATTTATTACAGGAATAATAACATCTTATAGCATGAGAATATTAGTCTTTAATTAAAAAAAAATCATTTTGCATATTGAATGAGATATGATGAAAAACTGATAGAAATTCCAAGTTGGGACGGCCATTTGTGAGAGTGAGGGGGTCAATAACACTTACAATGACATGTTTTTAAAGTGTCATTAATTATTTATTACAGGAATAATAACATCTTATAGCATGAGAATATTAGTCTTTAATTAAACAAAATCATTTTGCATATTTAATGAGATATGATGAAAAACTGATAGAAATTCCAAGTTGGGACGGCCATTTCTGAGAGTGAGGGGTCAATAACACTCATAATGAGACGTTGTGAAAGTGTCATTAAGTATTTATAACAGTTATAGGAAAGTCATATAGTATGAGAACATTAGTCTTTAATTTAAAAAAAATAGTTTGCATATTTAATGAGATATGATGAAAAACTGATAGAAATTCCAAGTTGGGACGGCCATTTCTGAGATTGAGGGGTCAATAACACGCATAAATGAGACGTTGTGAAAGTGTCCTTAAGTATTTATAACAGTAATAGGAAAGTCATATAGTATGAGAACATTAGTCTTTAATTTAAAAAAAATAGTTTGCATATTTAATAAAATATAGGGGGAAACTGATAGAATGTCCAAGTTGGGACGGCCATTCCTGAGAGTGAGGGGTCAATAATACTTATAATGAGACGTTTTGAAAGTGTCATACAATGTACATTAGTTACTACATTTATTGGAATAATTCATGGTATACAAATGTTTCTTATATATCCAAAAATTAGTGTGTATTTTCATAAGTTATATTTAATACAGGTTTATTAAATTGAATCAATTTAAGTTTCTTGAATACATATACTACTGTTCAACGATATACAGTTCGTAGATTATAATTTAATATTAAACTTATGAACATACTTCTGAGGCAAAACTCAAATAGATTTACCGGTAAGTTTGTCAGTTATGCTTAACATTGTCTATTTGGATAGGTTAACCTCATCAGTCAAATATCAGTCAAATGCAAAATGTAAGAGTGGGTAGTTTTAAATCAATCACGCGTGCATTTTTTATTCAATAGACCAAGTAATTAGCTAAGATTAAACCAACAAGTTTACATTGCCTTTAGTCAACATACACTCTATATGTTGTTTTAACCACACACCAATGAGCGTGGCCAAATTCAGGTCCATTTATAACTGATTACTTGGGCTCATTGTCACCAATCTTCAGGGTGGTCAAATTCTCTTTGACATCAGGCTGTCACATTTACATAATCATAGTGATCGGTGCAGGTTGTTGGATCACACGTGGATTTACTTACTTGCAGGGATTTTTCGTTTGTCAATAACAGGTATGTTAAATTGATTCGGGATATATACAAAGTAACTAACATTTGAAAAGATGCCTTATAATACCTCTGATTAGCAAAATAATCATACATGGATGTTTAAAGGACATACTTACAAGATCGTTCGTTTGTCAATAAGAGTTATGTTAGATTGAATCGGGATATATAAAAAAGTAACTAACATTTTATATACACTTCCGATTTAAAGACTATCAAAAAGTATTTGTAACTTAAAATGAATTACTTTGAGGGGAAAACATCGCACAGTATTTGCCATTTGAGTTTACCCCGTTACAATAATGTATATCATTATATCATAAATATAACGACTGTAAAACCTATAAATTACCATTCTCTTTTTTATATGGATTCAGTATCTACAACAGTTAAGTATTTATTCGTTTAATTAGTGTCATTATTTAGTCAGTCTGTATCTTAAAATGAATAATTTGGTGGAAAAATAAATCGTTTGCCATTTCATTTTCCTGCTTTTCCATCCATTTAGATAGTTTCATTGTAAATATAATGGCTGTGACATAATTAAATACGGATGCCATTTTACATCTTGATAAAGTTGTTTGTAAATTGTATTTATTTATGCAATTGATTTGTGTTTAAATCCTTTTTATGACCAATGTATGATATGTTTATGACTCAATGAGGAGAACAGTTGAATCCTAGTCAATAAGTCAAGTAAATAAACACCAAATTGAATTTTCATTGTAGGTAATTAAAGTTTATACCGAAATGATCTGTATAACACGTTATTACCAAATTTCACATATAAATAAACATATTATTTGCATATTTTAATACACCCCATCCCATCTTAAGATGGGTCGTCCCAACTTGGAATTCCAAGTTGGGACGTGTCCCATCTTAAGATGGGACGGTATCCCAAGTTGGGACGATACATATATACTTGTTTTATCTTCAGCGATTTATGAACAAACGTTTTCGAAGAAAATATTCCTTTAGAAATCACAAATATCATTTGTGTTGGTTGATATCTTGTGGCTTGAAATGAAATTTCTGTGCTAGTAATGGGATAAAAATAGTTTTACGATATTATTATTAAGTTGTTTCGAAAAACGCCCTTTATATAACTGACGAATTTCAAGGGCAAATGATGGAACTACCTTGAGGATTTTCTGAAAGCTTTAGGATGTATTCAGTTAGTAAACGAAATATCACATATGGTTGAACTCATTGCATTTAATCAGAAGACAATTTCAAAGGGTTTTTCAAAGTAGCATAAAATCTATTATTAAGGTCGAAATCCACGATAACTTCAATTGATTGAAAATGTTGTTATGTGCAATAGAAGCTAGTTCTGTCAATTATTTCTTTTAGTTTTGTGGACTGGGGTTTAATGTTTCAAATTCAAGGGAAGATAATTCACGAACCAGGTCCAAAATATTTAAAATCTTGCTTAAAAAATGTTAGAGGTGCCAACAGGCTATAGTCCCTGACACTTTCAAGTCCAGCCATTACTTAAGAATGTTGACCACATTACAAATAATGATAATACAAATAAACTGGTTGATAACAATATGTTTTTCAGGTTACGTTTGAAGCCTTGGACATGTTTTCATTAGAAGAAACATTAACACACTGTTTAACCACTATGTTTTAGATCATCGTTAGTACACTGCTGCCAATCTTCATGTGGCTGTTAATCAAACTGCCCGAAGATAAGGTTAAACATGACTCTAAGAGTGAAATCAACACAGGAAAAGCTGAAGTAAACGACAAACTACAAGACGAGTAAGTGATAACATATATATATATATATATATATATATATATATATATATATATATATATATATATATATATATATATATATATACACACACACCAAACACACACACACACATACACACACTGCTCGTATACACATGGACATTAATTAAGCGGCACCTGAATATTTCTACTACTACTCTTTAAGCTGAACATGTTGAGTAAGGGAATTTCATCAAAATTGATCCACTGTACAACTTTGCTGTCGAGGAGATCAACTTAGTTCCAAATAAAATTCCGCTTCGTTTGGAATGGTTAATTGAGATCTCAAACAAATAACTAACAAAGTAGCAGTAGCGAGTGTACCCGCCAAGAACCCGGATTACAGTGTCGATCTTTCTGTTTATGCGTCTAATGAGTCCACGAATTCGTACTAAAGACAAGTGACGTGGAGTCTGTGGTTAAGGTTATTCTTTGAATCGACGTTCAATGACGCCCCGATCATGTTAAAAGGACCGGGATTCAAATCTGGACTCCTGTCAGGCCAGGGGAGGGAGGGGTTCATTCATTACCTTGGGGTCCATAAATTTTACAGGTAAACATTTCCAAAAGGGGGATTTCGAACCAACTTGGCCGTGTATAACAAACAAGTTATCACAACAACAGCAGGGCTATTTAGACACAGAAATGAGAATGAAGGAGGTTTTGACTGCTCTTACTGTCAGTGAAATGATAACGAAACGCTTCTCATGCAGGTGGTGATGAAACATCAATGAGTTAGATACAAAGCAATAATTAATACTCACTAGACGACAATTTACCGAGAGGAAGGTCATTACAGTAAGCCTTACTTTTGAGTAGGTTGTATACATATTTTGACAGAGAGAAACATGACGTTACTCTGAGGACAGATATATGTCACGAACATATACGAACATAACAAATTATAGAATGATTTGATTTTAAAGGTATGAATATTCAACGTTGCAATATTATTAACTCGTATGCTATGACAGTTCCCTTATAATGACAATAAAAACATATTTAAAAAAACAACAAATCGTATGAAATGCAAACTGGTTATAAATAGGATACATATCTCGTTCCCCTTTCATATCAAGTTAATGTCCCTTGTGAAATTATATTTGTTCTTGCCAAACTCGAGGCAAAGTAAAATTATTTCACTCAGGACGTAAGTTGATATAAAATGAGAAGCTCGTTAGACCTCCTATAAAAATATGTAAGTGATTACATCAGGTGTTTTCAGTAATAATAAGGATAACCTACACTACAAGTTGGAACCGTAAATCACCTTTAAACATGATGCAAACGGTTGTAGGCACACATGAAGCAATGGTTAAAATCAATATGCTCAAGCAATAGTAATTTCTGTAGCCCCGACGCGAATCGACATCACGGTGTTTTCATGGAAAATAGCTTTTCGTTCTTTTGGAGTAGTTGAATTTGTTTTACTAACCGGATCAGGTCTATAACCCAGAGTTATGTAGTTGTCTTTTCATAAATCAATGATGTCATGAATCATGAATCATTGTTATCATTTGCTTTGGTTATAAGCTTTGAACTTGATTTATTGATTTATAAATTTTAGAAACACGATGCATGTCGATGTAAAGGGCAGCAGAAAAGAGGAAACCAGAGGTAAGAGAGGATGCTGCAGCCCTTGTGAAAAGATCAGGATATTCTATTCTGCTCCAGTGGTGAAATTCATCCTCAGTCTGGTAAATACCTTTCACTTTTATGTTTAAACAACATTAAATAGATACAATGAGTTTTTTCTGAGCGTCCAGATAGTAAGAGAGAAAAAGAGAACAGGAACCATGTTTATAAAAGAAATCTACGAGAGCAAAACTGTCGAAAATCCTATATCGTTTAATGGCATTAACGTTGAATTAATGTTTTCTAAAGTCCTATAATTATAAACAAAAATTCGAGTTACGCTTAACAATGTTAACAGTTATTAAATGAATCTAGAATCTGTATGCCCCACTTTTTGTGAGACTTTTTTGGTTTGGTTCATGCTGTGATGAAACAAACTGACTCGGCTGTTGGTACCCCAGTAATTCGAGTATTAATATACGAATTTCAAAAAGTCATTACATCATTGAAGTAAAAATCTCTTCCTGGAGGAGTCAAATCATTTCTGTGTTGATGAGAAGATACAATTTGGTAATTTAGTTCCGATTTTGGTTAATTACCAATCCGAAACCGAAGAAGATACGATACAGTACTGTTGTCGATGACGTAACACACGACCACAATGCGATTGCTTTGGATGGTCGTGCCCATCGTCGCATTTGCCAAACGTTTGCACGAATAACCACAACAATACTGCAACACGACGACAACACGACATCGTATTAGGAGTTCGATAAGTATATGTATGAGATGACGAGCTCGCGGTGAAGAGGGTTTATCACTTTTACATGCAAGGTTTTTACAAAAAAATCATAAAAAATCCTCACCTAATGTAATCCCAATACGACATCGTAAAGTCATCTACTGCATTCTAGCAAGTATCATGAAGTCTAAACGCAACCGCATTGTTCAGGGACCAAAACTGACCCGGAGATTTTGTTTAAAAAATAAGCCCTCGACAGAGAGAAATTAGGGATGCCGAGGAAGAGGGCTTTCTTGATCCAACTTATGAACCGACAGATGCTTTATTTAAGATGTAATTTCATATTTTTAAATCCTTACGGAGTAAAATGGTATTTATTATTCGGATAAGTTGACAGCCACGCGTCGCGATTTGCACGTGCTAACGCCTGAAACACATGCCGTGCATGGGATTTGAACTCGCTGCTCGTCTCATGTAATGGATTAATACTGACAAAAAATCAGCTATGTTATCGTGGTCCATCGTAGCTCAACTTGTAAGACGGTTGATTTGGCAAGCGGTATCGAAACCAGGAATATTCACAAGAGATTGTGAGTTTGCAAATTTGTGATGTTTACTGTTGCTATTGTAGATTAGATTTCAAATATTCATTCATTCTATTTTGCTGATCTGCAGTTGTTTTATCTGGGATTTATCGGCCTGTATGCCCATTTCCTGCTCGTTGTCCTCAAGTTTGAGTTCACCTGGAACTGGGAACTTCCTCTTCTTGTTTGGATGGCAGCCTTCACCTGTGAAGAACTCATACAGGTATGAACTAACTTCAACCAATCATCGTTTAACCTCTAATCAACATAAACATTTAAATATTTATCCCACTGTTATTATATCCCCGCTACAAAGTAATCCCCGCTACAAAGTAAGCAGGGTTTTATAGCCGCATTCCATCTGCCGTCTGATTAATTTTCTCAAACAAACACAGTTGTTAACCATGTCCTTCCATCATGTGTCACCAATTTTCAGTTTTCAGTGATTTTTTTTTTTGTCGTTTCAATTGAAATGCCACTTTTTGGACTGAGTTTTATAGGGTTCACTCTGGACAAATTTTCCCGAGAACTGTTAGACATAGCTGAATGAAATTAAGGTTGTGAATAATCCTGACCATACTCTTTATTGAGTTGAAAGCCAGTTCCGAAATATTATATTTATTGCCCTTGTAGTTTCATTAACTTCTGGTTTACTTGTCCAACTATTATTATTTTAAAGGTCTGTAAATAATTTTGTAGGGAAATCAATAGGGTTACGGATTTATAATGGTTACGTCGTCGCTTGCACAGAGCGTGTATCGCTTAGAAACAGCGTTTGAAAGACATATAATACCTGTATAGACTCTACCCTGTTACTATATAAAAGGAGAGGGATGTAACGACGAAACCACCCCATGTTCATTCAAAATCATATTTTGTATAAAAAAAACCCATTTTTTATGGCAGTCAGTAACTGCGAGATTAAAGCTAAATGATTTACGTACAAAATGACCTACACATGGTCACAATCGAATAATAATTTCAAAAGGTATGTGACAAGACAGTCCGTATGTCGCTACTTCCAAACTTTCAAGCCAATTTCCCCGGTCACGAAAATTAACGAACAGTCACCTTTTAAAATCTGTTATTAATTCCAACAATGTTGACAGCACTTATGAATCGACAGATGCAGTGCACTTGTCAGCCATTCATGAGCATGACTTCCATTTAACCTGGAGTAGCTCATAACCTCTTTCCCAGGCCTTTTTTCCCGCTTACATCTACGCCTACACCTACACCTATATCTAAATGAAGGTCTAGATCTGCATCCAGATGAAGGTCTAGATCTGCATCCAGATGGGGGTCTACATCTACATCTTCGTCTACCGTTACCTCTAAACCTACACATGCACCTCCACCTACATCTAAACCTACATCTACAAATTCACTTACATCTAAATCATCATCATCGCGATCAACATCTACATATTCATTTAAACAGTGGAGTAGGAGATGCGTAAAATCCCTCTCCCAAGGCCGGTAAGTCGGCAAGGTCTCGTGACGTCACCACCAGAAATCCCCACTCTCCGAACGTTAAACAAGCCCCAAAAAGCAAGACAGACCAAGTGGAAAGGATGGGCGGGCCTAGCGCGTAGGTCTAGTCAACAGGTAAGTATAAATAATGGGGGGTTAACTCGTAACTAATGATTGACGAAAACCTCTGAACGCCAAAAACATCCCGCCATGACGTCTGAGACTGCGATGTTACAGTGGTAAACCATCGTGGCTGAGACTGCTCGGATATAATGCGGAACGCGATGGAGGAGACAGGTCAGCGGCCTTGTACGCATCAATGACTGCCGACATCAGGTATACACCCAACGCTCGCATGTCCAGCTCTTTGGTGCTCCTCGGCAAGTGAGGCAAGAACGACGCCTGCCATCTCTCAGCCTGCGGGTACGCTGCACGTACACCCTCAACGCCCTAACCGGACACAGAGAGAGATCCATCTCTCCCGAGTCAGAGCCCAGAGCCGGAATAGAGAAAGTATGGCCAACCTCATCAGCTGCCTGGTTTTTGCGGACAGAGTCGGGAGCTAAACCAAGTAAAGCTGACCCCCCCTCCCTAACCTCAAAACGTAGAAGTTCCGCCTGCAACGCATGGATTTCAGAAATCCGAGCTGCGGAGGCCATGGCCACCAGAAAAATGACCTTGAAGGTGAGAGGGAGGAGCGGAATGTCGGAGAGCGGTTCATAACGATCGGAGCTAAGATTGTTGAGCACGATGGATAAGTCCCACCCAGGTGGACGAAGCTTAGTCGTGCCATACCCAAACGAACATCAAGTAAAGAAGTCACCATGTCCTTAACGGACACAAGAAGAAGCTCAGGTTTGAATTTATCAAACTTGGCTTTCTTCTTCTTTTTGCTCTTGGAAGTGGAGGGTTCGCTGACCTTAAGTCTAAGAGGCGACATACGCCTCTCATTTTCCAGAGACGAAGGGGGAGACAGAGAGCGACGAGCCCGAGGACGAGAGCACGAAAAAATACAGGGTGAGAGTGAATCTCTCGAACCCGTACCGGATTCAGACAACACCGGCGACTCATGGTCAAACTCATCCGTGCGTTCGGTGAGTACTACATCCACCACCTCCTCTGGGGAGGGGTGCCGAATGGGAGAAATATCCCGACCTTGACCCGAGTCACCCGACGGAGCTGAACGCTTCAAAGACGAAGCCCTATCAGTAACGGACTTACGAATGGCCGAAACATACGCCCGGAAGTCTGAAGACGAGAGAGTGACACACTCGTTACAACGAAAACCCTCCTCACACAAGTGCTTGCACTTCCTACAAAGCAAGTGCGGGTCCTTGTTAGCAGACTTCCGACCTCTGCAACTTTATAAAAACGCAGAGTACATAGTGAAGAAAATACGGAGGTAGTAGAGTAACGAGGTGAGTGATAGTCGAGTCATTGACGAGACCATCGAGTAACTAACAGGTGAGTGACAAACGAGCCACTAACGCGTGTAAGCTAGACGAGGTGCGTGACAGGTGAGTGACACTCAAGTTACTTAACAGGTGAGTAAAAGACGATCCACTAACGCGAGTAAGCTAGACGAGGTGAGTGAGAGGTGAGTGACAGTCGAGTCACTAAACAGGTGAGTTACAGACGAGCCACTAACACGTGCAATCTAGACGAGGTGACTGACAGTCGAGTCACTTAACAGGTGAGTGACAGACGAGCCACTAATGGGCATAATCTAGACGAGGTGAGTGACAGTCGAGTCACTGACGCGAGACACCTAAGTAGAGTAGTCCTGACACTAAGTAGCAAACCTGCGGATTGCTAATTACTCCAAAAACACCAAGAGTGTAAAGTCACAATACATAGACGACGAGACGCTTAAGTGAGAAACACACAAGGCTAGACGAGGGAGGCTATCGGGAGGGTTGAATACCGGAGGCTCCGAACCCGAAGGGTGCGAAGCCAATGTTGAATACTAGCGAGTCACTGGCGAACGAGGCGAGAAGAATGAAACGAGGCGAGACGAATGGCTGAAGACGAAGGCAAGCGACAGGCGAGTGAAGACGAGTGACAGTTGAGTCACTGACAAGTCTAGATGAGACGAGTCAAAGGTGAAAGCCAAACGAAGGAGACGACAAGCTATCGGAAGACCCAACCGATTCTAGAAGACGAAGGAACTGACGGAGGGCACGACCAAGGCAGTGCGAACCAAGCAGTCACCCGATGAAGGCGAGAGAAAAACAAAAGACACAAATTGCACGTGCAGAGCGTGGAGCTACCAGCTTGGCAGAGCACACCTAGCACATATCAACAAGGTCCCTTATTCACTCAACACCTACATAAAACAGGTTGTCTAAGACAACCTGTTAACGACGAGCGTAGATAGGACGTTGATACAACCTCTTAAATGAATAAGAAGTTAGCAAAAGTAGCGAAGAATAGCGTTAAAAATACCCAGTGGCAGAGGGAAAACATTCACGTCTGTCTCGCTATGCAACTGTTCGGAGAGTGGAGATTTCCGCTAGTGACGTCACGGGACCTTGCCGACTTACCGCCCTTGGGAGAGGGATTTTACGCATCCCCTACTCCACTGTTTTAAGTTTCGTCTCTGTTAACGTTGAAATAGCATACCTAGAAAGGAGGTAGGCAACATATAGGTATTTAAATAATACGTTAATGCTTCAGCTTTGATTCAGAAATATGTATATGTATTTTTCATTTCCTTCTTTTCGATCAGATGTTGCAGTTTGCATACGAGAGAAAACAGGATTCCGATAAAAGCAAGACACGGAGAAAACATCATCATGAAAAAAATGTTTTGAAGAGGTTTTTCCATGCCGTTTCAAAATATGTAGGAATCTATTTCCAAGACAAGTGGAACCTTCTCGACTCCGTATGCATACTGGGATTCGCTATCGCCTACCCACTACGCTGGTTTCCTGTCACTTACAACTACGGACGCCTCTTCTTTAGCATCAACTTCATGTGCTTCTTCTGGAAGCTGCTACAGGCGTGTACACCCAGCAGATCTCTTGGTCCTGCACTTTACATGGTCTTCAGGATGGTAGGGACCTTTTCTGTTTGATAGAAAAAAGTAGTGGCCCATAAGAGTCATATAGCATTGTGTCATAATTACTTGGATGTTATCAACAGCATGAACCAACATCAGCTTTTCAGGTTTCAAACGAAATCACATTGTTTACATTTTTTATCTCAGAATGTTAGTGAGATTTTTATAACCTTGAATGACACCCGAAAATGATGTCATCCCACTGCAAACATATCTCGTTAGTTGTTTGCGAGTTATAACATATTGAAACCTTGGGGTTGGGATTGAGGATGTTCTCCACATGCTTTGAGTAATTAAGCTATCTAGCATAACCAAAGCCAACTTCCCAACGCAAGGCATAACTCTTGTCAGTCTCCATTACTGGCTGATTTAGCCCTTGCAATATTTCCTTAAGAAATCTGTGCTTAGAAATCCAGGCCCACTATGCATTTCTGGTAAAGCGATTCACTATCTAGGCACAACAAAGCGAGGGAAATACAGCAAAGCTTAAATCAGCCAGACTGGCAAGAGTTATGCCTTGCATTTGGCAGTTGAACCAAAGAAGCTATCTGAAATCCAAATTTGAAAATTCTTAGACCCGCCAATAACCGGAAGTTCATGTAGTATTTTATTTCCGTCTTCTTTTCAGGTCGGTGATCTTCTGCCGTTTCTTGTCATTCTGTTAGCTGCCATATTCTCCTACGCAGTGGCAACAGAGGCTCTCATGTTCCCGAATTCAGATTTCTCATTCGCTTTCATTCTCGGAATACCAAGAAAAGCTTTTTGGCAGATTTTCGGAGAATTTTCATTAGAAGACATTGATGGTTTGTTAATTACGGTTTTAGTGTCATACCAATTTCATTGACTTCCATATTATCAATCATTTCCATAGTTTCCTAATTTTAACAAGCAAAAAAGTGATGGTCGCTCACTAATACCCCGACAGTTAAAGTTTGACATTTTTATTTTACTTATAGAGAAAGGTGTCTTAACACCTAAGGTTTGATATGATATGAAATGTAATTGCTAAGATTAAAGTGGTTGTGAAAAGGGTAGGACAAGTCTCTTATGTAAAAAAAGGTGGTTTAAGTAAAAGTAGGAATAATAATAACTTGAAAAGGAAGGGGTAACATGATACACTATTGTCATTACCACTGATTTCAACTTTATTTTGGAAATTAATTCATCATAATGATTCATTCGAGTGACTTGAAACAACAGGTACATGGAAGCACACCCCTGTAGGCACAGTGAGGTATATACAGCAGTTTATGGCTGAAAGGAAAGAAAATTTTACTTTATCCAGAATATAACTAGTGTAAATATAAAATAGTGAAATCAACAAGAACACAGAAGTAGCTTTTGATGAAAGCTACATGACAAAGAAAATGATAAAGTGAACAAATCACAAAACAGAAGTAGCTTAATTCATCCTAGCTCCGAATATGACAAAGTAAAATTTTCCAAAAAATCGCCCAAAATTATTTTAAAATTTTTTTTAGGTCGGGGGTATTATAAAATGATTTTGTTAAACGGCTTATAAACGGTTTGAATCGTGAAAGTTAACTGGTATAAATGCTGGAGCTTGACGAACATATTCAGTGTTAAAAGAAATGTTAAGTCTGTTCTTAGATCAGGCGCCTAGCTCTCCGCTCACAATAGTACCACATGACTCGCGTGTCACTTCGCGCAGAAAGTTGTTCACAGGAACGAAAATGAAAGTATTAAATTTATGGTTTTAACGAGCTGTATTAATTTAATGCTTAACAATCTAAAAACAGACTCTCATTTGAAGAAATAAAGGTTATCCTTTCAAACTGTCAATTTCATGTTTATGACTTTGTATACAGGTGACATGGATTTGTTTAGTCCAATCAGCAGAAAGAAATCGCTTACATTAAAGGGAGACTAATCTGATCTGCGCAAAACCTAAAGATCGAGTAAATGCCGGGACGGGCTCTTTGACTTTGTTATTGTTTTTACCGGAAGTTGCGTTGTATTCTGGGAAATACTTTGACTGGTTTTACGATTAATTTGCGCCGGAAGCAATTGCTCGCCTGCTCACTGCCGGATGTAAAGTACTATAAATAGCCAAGATGGCGTTGGTATTTTAAATATGTTTATATATGTCTCCTTCCATGGTGTCCGAGGCATCAAAAAGTTCATTGTACTTCTCAGAAATGTTAGAAGGAATAATGGTTCATAATTTTCGAACACTTGTTGCTTTCGAGTAGGCAAGACTCTAGTTCAGATAATCTAAACGTCGGTTTATGTGCGATGACTGCGCACCCAACGTTTAGAGTCTCAAGCTGTTATAAATATTTAAGTTAGATTCTTTCCTTGCCGATTTTTTTTCAATACGATGTTTAATTTTGAGAGCTTACATTACAATAGTTGATTTGTGTTAATTTAAACTATAAAAATATTAAAATGAGGTAAGTATGAGTTATCATATTTCTTATTACGCAAAACAACAACAACAACGTATTTGAACGATTAAGACGCAAATATGAAATTGAAATTTGGATATTAGTGACTTTCATAAAAATGATAATAGACAAACCAATTTATCTTACGTTTGATCGTGATTTGTTTAAAGTATGATATAAATATATAAGCGTAAAACAATATGTGTTTGTTTCTAAATTACTATTACCCATTACCGCAATTTACCGTTACATCTTCTCATATACATTTGTTAATCGAGGTTGATATCCAAATTCGTGTTTTTTTGTCCCCCGCCGCAACGCGGAACGGGGGACTATGTATTCAGCGGCGTCCGTACGTCCGTCCGTCCGTCCGTCCGTCCGTACGTACGTCACATTTCTTGTTTACGCGATATCTTATGAAGCGTTGCATCCAAAGTCTTCAAATTTCATGTCTGCCTACATTGTGGGAAGAAGCAGACACCAGTCAATTTTGGTGACCTTGGTCTTATTTTCAAGGTCACCACGACACTTTGACCACTTTTTGAACTGTCACATTTATTGTTTACGCGGTATCTTATGAAGCATTGCATCCAAAGTCTTCAAATTTCATGTCTGCCTACATTGTGGGAAGACGCAGACACCAGTCAATTTTGGTGACCTTGGTCTTATTTTCAAGGTCACCACGACACTTTGACCACTTTTTGAACTCTTGTTTACGCGATATCTCATGAAGCGTTGCATCCAAAGTCTTCAAATTTGGTTTCTGCCTACATTGTGGGAAGACGCAGACACCAGTCACTTTTGGTGACCTTGGCCTTATTGTCAAGGTCACCACGACACTTTGACCACTTTTTGAACTCTTGTTTACGCGATATCTCATGAAGCGTTGCATCCAAAGTCTTCAAATTTGGTTTCTGCCTACATTGTGGGAAGACGCAGACACCAGTCACTTTTGGTGACCTTGTCCTTATTTTCAAGGTCACCATGACACTTTGACCACTCTTTGAACTCTTGTTAAGGCGATATCTCATCAAACATTGCATCCAAAGTCTTCAAATTAGTTGTAAGCTACATTGGGGAAAGACACAGACACCAGTTTATTTTGGTGACCTTGACCTTATTTTCAAGGTCACCGCAACACTTTGAGCCCTTTTCTAACTCTTGTTAACGCGATATATATCTTTACCAGTTGGACTCAAAGTCTTCAAATTTGGTGTCAGTCTACACTGGGGGATGACGCAGATACCAGGGGATTTTGGTGACCTTGACCTTATTTTCAAGGTCACCATGACACTTTGACCACTCTTTGAACTCTTGTTAAGGCGATATCTCATGAAACATTGCATCCAAAGTCTTCAAATTAGTTGTAAGCTACATTGGGGAAAGACACAGACACCAGTTTATTTTGGTGACCTTGACCTTATTTTCAAGGTCACCGCAACACTTTGAGCCCTTTTCTAACTCTTGTTAACGCGATATATATCTTTACCAGTTGGACTCAAAGTCTTCAAATTTGGTGTCAGTCTACACTGGGGGATGACGCAGATACCAGGGGATTTTGGTGACCTTGACCTTATTTTCAAAGTCACTACAACACTTTGACCACTGTTCGAACTCTTGTTATCCCCATTTATTATGACCGGTTGGACCAAATGTTTTCAAATTTGGTGTCAGTCTACATTGGAGGATGACGCGGACGCCAGTCGATTTGGTGACCGTGACCTTATTTTCAAGGTCACTACAACACTTTGACCACTTTTTGAACTCTTGTTTACGCAATATCTCATGAAGCTTTGCACCCAAAGTCTTCAAATTTGGTTTCTGCCTACATTGTGGGAAGACGCAGACACCAGTCACTTTTGGTGACCTTGGCCTTATTGTCAAGGTCACCATGACACTTTGACCACTCTTTGAACTCTTGTTAAGGCGATATCTCATGAAACATTGCATCCAAAGTCTTCAAATTAGTTGTCAGCCTACATTCGGGAAAGACACAGACACCAGTTTATTTTGGTGACCTTGACCTTATTTTCAAGGTCACCGCAACACTTTGAGCACTTTTTTAACTCTTGTTAACGTGATATATATCTTTACCAGTTGGACTCAAAATCTTCAAATTTGGTGTCAGTCTACACTGGGGGATGACGCAGATACCAGGGGATTTTGGTGACCTTGACCTTATTTTCAAAGTCACTACAACACTTTGACCACTTTTCGAACTCTTGTTATCACCATTTATTATGATCGGTTGGACCAAATGTTTTCAAATTTGGTGTCAGTCTACATTGGAGGATGACGCGGACGCCAGTCGATTTGGTGACCTTGACCTTATTTTCAAGGTCACCACAACACTTTGACCACTTTTAGAACTCTTATTAACACGATATATCATGAACCCAAGTAGCTCCAATGATGTGTCTTACTAGCTCAATGTCACCGGCGGGGGACATTGCCATGTTAGTGGCAAACACTTGTTTAATATGTGGTGCGTTTGTTAATTGAATAGAATCATATACTTACCAGATTTCTTCATTTACTACTTATTAAAAAATATTCACCAAAAATACAACAACGATTGGATCCTTTTATGGAATTTCATAATAAAAACGATCTCACATATCATAGACACATTTGAAAAAAAATATGTCAATTGGTTTGATCAGATTCACTTCAAATTTATATATATCAAACTATCAATCACGTCAACTGTGCCTTGCTATCAATTCAATTTTACGAAGTTAGGGTTTCGGATCTACCAATCAATCCATTTACAGGAGTTGATATTTAAGACATCCCCTGAAACATTAATATATACTTCTTAAATATGATTATTCATATAGAATAACCGAAGGATGTTACATTTATAATATTTTCATAATTCTCTATAGCCGATTATATGGAAATAAAAGTGGCAAAAGTTGAGTATATATTATATTTTCAATAAAAACTATCATAAATCTCTATCATTGGACGAGCGATATATGATTTATTTTTTTGCTGTCGACACCCCTTTTTATGTTAAAAATAATCATCGTAATTTGCAGCATATGCCATGTGTCTTCTTTTCTGCCAGTCTCTATTTGACAGCAGTTAATTTTGTAGACAATTTCGTATTACAACGATTATAATGACTTCGTAATAAAATGTTTTACAATGGTTCGGTTTCTGCACATATACAAATAATTAATTGAACATCGTACTTTGATATCACGAAAACAAATAATCATCTTTATTTTTATATAACAGGCTTTTACTAAGTATTTGAATTATAAATTAACAGAAATGAGAGAGCTGACAAAAGAAGATTATGAAATATTGAATGTCGTAGTCTAGTGAAAATAAAACAGGAAAATCAACATGTGAAAAAAAAGTCTATATTTAATGAAACGAAATTTCTTTGATGATAAACGGCTTTGGCAAACATCAATGTCAATGATAGCAATATGATACAAAGAAGAATGACTTAATATGTCCTGTTGCTGGGTTTGAAACAAGTGAATATATAAAAGAACCCGGAGATGCAGAGATCACTGTAACTGAATTCCGGTTCGTTTCTGAACCGTTCCGCAATTTCGATTTCTAGGTCATGACATCTGAAAAGAAGGGGGTAGCTTTGAATTAAATGTTGCTGAATATTGAGAAAAAATTTCTTCAGTAAAACAACGGTCGGATGTAGTAACTAAAGGGTTGATCTTTCGATCCGTGTGTCGATTTACACCAGGTATTTCGTATTCATCGAGTCAGAACTGTTTGAAGGTGAAAAAAAGCCTTCCGATCAAGAATCGCATCGGAAGCTGCTGATGATAAAATAGGCTTGGGATCCTAGTCGACGTAGGAAGACGTCTAGCATGCTGGACTAGCAAGACTCATGATGTATTGAAAACATTTATCACACATACCTAAATATTTATGTATATACCTGAAATATTTACAAATATTTTCCATATATGTTACTTATTTGTTATATTTTAAGAAGTTTTTATATAGGCTATTTCAGCCTGTTTGCTAATCATATTTGTATTTGTATTTATCTAAATATATTGTGTAATATGGATCTAGGACAATTGCCACCCGGACAATTCCCACCCAGACAATTCCCACCGGCCAATTGCCACCCGGACAATTACCACCTAGGACAATTCCCACCTAGGATAATTCCCACCCAGGACAATTGCCACCTAGGACAATTGCCACCCCCAAAAAATTTTTTTTATGAGATTTAATACACTTTATTGTCATGATATCAACAACAAATATAAATATGATATGATGATGATGCTTCTTGTACTTAACATTCTTTAGCCATGCTAAAGCACTACGATGCACTGGACTGGACTAGCACTGGACACTATGTATTTACATAACTTACATGTACTTAGCATTCTTTCTTTAGCAATGCTAAAACACTACAATGCAGTGGACTGGACACTCATGTATTTACATTCTAACGTTGTGAGAAACAGCACGGAGATAGTCCAAACAGGCACGATTGGGATAGTCTGTAGTGATGGCGTGCAATCTCTGCTGGATGTCTCTATATTGTTTTCTTGATCTGGAGACATTCGCACCCGACAACATCTGTGTGATGACCATGTCATTCAGAGCCTGCTCCCGTCTGAGGACTTCTAGGAACTTCCAGATGGATGGATGACAGCAGGCCATGTTGGTTAGAAGACGACGATGCCATCCTTCCAGGTGATTGTTGGTTCGTGGAAGGCCGTCGTTGGTCCTCTGGTGTTGGTTCCATGATGGAATGGGGAAGAGAGGCAGACGTCGCCCTCTCCTCTGTGGACGGCCGATGTAAGTGTCCTCAAAGTAGTCTACTACTGGCTGGAGTTCTTCAGGCAGGTTCTCGGACAGGGTCTCAAATGCTGTTGCTACCTCATCCTCCGGGATGAAGGCAAGGGCTGCGATCATTCTCGTCTGCATCTGCATCTCAGCGGAGGCACTGTATTCTGTCTGCAGACCAGAGCTCTGAACCTTTCTGAAGATGTTCTGACTCAAGTGGTAAAAACACCCCTTCACTGCGACATCAGGGAATTCAGCAAAAGCAGCATTCCATATTGCTCTCTCATAATCAATCATGATCGAGACAGGATCACACCTTTCACGCAAGTCCTTCACTTTGGAGAACACCTCTCTGTATGTCACCTCCTGTTTGTTAGGCAAGAGGGCATAAACACATGGTACAACATTTTCACCTACCAGGCAGTGGATTGTGAAAAGTTGATAATACAGACTTGGCACAGTCTTGAAAGTACCATCAGCAAACCAGTGGGAAGATCGGGAGAGCAAATTAACTTCTAAACAGAGGTGTGTTTATACTGTGGAAAAGATCAACTCAACTCAATTTCAAATGTTTGCCTTGTCACAACACTCATTAAATAGCTCAACTTGTCAGCCAAGCCAAGCCTTGATTAATTTCTTAGAGTAATGTCTCAAAATTTCCTTTTTTTTAAGGGTGGCAGTTGTCCTGGATGGGAATTATCCTAGTTGGGAATTGTCCTAGGTGGTAATTGTCCGGGTGGCAATTGGCCGGTGGGAATTGTCTGGGTGGCAATTGTCCGGGTGGCAATTGTCCTCCACCCGTGTAATATATGGAAATAAGATACTGTTTTAATCAAATATTTACTTTTTAATTTATTTGTTTCTGGTTTACAACTGGAATACTACCAAGAGACAAGACACCTATAATATTTGCAACAGAACTGCACATTATGAAAAAACAATTTTAGTTACAATATGTGAAGCCCCCTGATAATGAGTGATAATTGCTACTTGGATTATGTAACCAAGTGGATATCCAACCCAGGAAGTAGACCAGACTATTACATAATGATTCCACTGAGTCGTTGATCACACCAGTGTTGGAATATCAATCGAGGCTGCAATAAAACTGCTTGCATCTCAAGTGTTGAGTAAGGCAATAAACAACAGAACAATATAGTGTGTGTATATATACATCTGGTTATATAATTGGGTTGTATAATGAGAGATGATTTGTATCAACAAGGACAATAATTACATGTGTTCTTACAGCGACAAGACATTGCGGAAACACTAGCCACGTTTGACTGTCCGCCATGATGGTTGCCTTGTTTATATGCGTTACGATGACAATGGACCAATCAGCGATTAGATGTCAAAAGGGAATTCCCCTCTCGTGGCCCACGTCTCGTGGCACGGAGGGAACCCAGTTTCGGTTCACGGTCGAATGGCTCGAAGTAATTAACCGCGCTAAGAGCTTGGCAAGGGTGTCACGTTAGCGGTCAGCTAGGGGCCAGCTTATGACTAGGCCTACCGATTAGTCTCCCTTTAAGGTTAATAAAAAGAGTAAACGCCAAGTTTTCTCAATTAAGGAAAGTTCATAGAAATCAAAACAGGTTTAAAGCTTAATTGTACCAGGTTGATAGTTTTGTTAATACATTTAGTTAGCACAGTTTTTCTTAGATATTTACATTTTAAATTATGCATTGTTAGTCTGGACACCCCACAGTTTTAGAGCAATCCAATTATCTATAAATACCAATAGATTAAAAAATAATATTCATTGTCTGTGTTTATCTGCAGGAAGCAGCTGTGACACAGGCCCTTGTCCAGATGGGATCGGCAGAACATGGGTTCCATTGTTCATGGCTGCTTACGTTGTCATGACGAACGTCCTACTTATCAACCTCATTATTGCCCGTTTCAAGTACATATTTACTTTGTATTTGGTCATGGTACTAGATCAATACCTCTCAATAGGATAAACGTTTAAATCGTGTTTTGAACCAATATACATTTTTGTAATTATACCCCTGCTACGAAGCAAGCGGGGGTATACAGCGGCCATTCCGTCCAGCCGTCCGTCCGTCCTTCCGTCCGTCCTTCCGTCCGGTCAATTTTCTCAAAAACCGTCAAAGGTACATCAACCAAACTTTGTACAGTTGTTAACCATGTTCTTCGAATCGCGCACAGACAATTTTCAATTTTCTGAGATTTAATTTTTTTGTCGTTTCCATGGAAACGTCACTTTATGGACTTATTATTGTGTTCAATGGGGACAAGTTTTCTCGGATACTGTTCAACCTAGGTAAATGAAATTTTATATGGAGGTAGTCCAGATGATACTCTTCATCGAGTTCGAAAACCAGTTCCGAAATATTATTTTTTACGGAGTTATGGCCCTTGAATCCGAAATTGAACTTTGTACCAAAAGAGCTGTGATGCTCCAATGGGGACAATATTTCTCGGCAACTATTACATCTAGGTGAATGAAATTTTACATGGAGGTAGTCCAGATGATACTCTTCATCGAGTTCACAGTCCAGTTCCGAAATATTATTTTTAATGGAGTTATGAAGCCCTTGAATCTGTAATTGAACTTGGTACAAATTACCGGTGTGATGCTCTAATGGGAAAACATAAATTAACTGAAAAATATTACATCTGGGTGAATGAAATTTTGTAATAACAGTCAGTCCCTAAAAATATTTTGGACAATATTATGATGCTTGAAGCTGTTTTTTAAACATAGTAACCTTCACATCTATAATTCTCAATGGACGGATAGCGGATTGCGGGGGTATGTGAGCCATGCTCACTTTTTTCTTGTTTTGTAGATTGAAGCTTTTAAGTTTATCATCACCCTGAAAATGTAATTTTGTCTTCTTCAAAAGTTTAAGAAACGGATATATTGTGTATGGGTTATGTGCATAAAAGGCATTTTAAATTATGAATTTGGTGCATCAATTTCAAAATATTAACTTTGCATACGTGCATTATAAACCTGTTTGTATCCAAGCTTAAGTTTAGACGTTATTGACGTTTCCGACGGAAGCCTAACCTGGTTTAGATGTTTTGCAAATAATCAGCTACAAAGAGAAATATTTTGTGTGTGACTTGGTATTGTTTCTTTTGCCCCTCGGTGTATATATGTTATTGACTTTGATGATAGTTAAAAAAATGTTAAAACGTTTAACTAAAATTGTTTTTGTTGAAATGTTGACTTTGAAGAGATGTGTTTTTAAAAAATAAAATTCAGACGGAATTCCATCAACAGCTGGAGCTATATTTTGCTTTAGGGAATCAATAACGTTGACAATCTCATTCTCAGTAATGTCTTCCGACAGCATGTTTGAACTGTTGAAGTATGCACTGTTCATATGATCATATCATCATCTTTTATAACTTGTGTCATAGTATCAGCAAATACATCTGTTTCGGTTTCTGTATAACGCAAATCTTTGAAAAACTGGTGCCAATTTTCTGAGTGATTCTTTTTGCTTTTTGTCTTAGATTAATGTTCACCTTTTGCCAAATCAAATGCTTTGTTTAAGCTATAAGAAGCATTAATATTCTTTAATTCTCCAAACCAAATTCTAATTTTAATCTCTTTGCTTAAAGTCACATCTTTGAGGAAGTCCGAGACAAGACAAACGAAGTGTGGGCGTGGCAGAAATGCAGACTGATGATGGAGTACGACAGTAAACCTCCTTTCCCTCTGCCCTTCACAATCTTCTGGAGGATCGGAGCATTTATTTGCTGGTTGATAAGGAAGTGCCTATGTATGGGAAACAGACGCGACCGCTACGAAGAAAAGGAGGATACATGTAAGTTGGTCAAGAAATAATTTCATTCCAGAGGTGATTACATCGCCTATAAAAAATGCAGAAACTTATTCCCAGCGGCTGTTTTGAAGTTGCTGCAGGATTCAGTACCCAAATCGCATAATAGTTTATATCACCCAACTATTTCTACAATAAATATGGTAAGCATTTCAAACTGAAAGTTCAACTATGAACTACCTTTAAAGTGAGACTTTAAATTGTGGTCAAAGGGGGTCTAAACATATTTATTTCCATAAATTTATTGTATAAACAATCTATAATAGCTATCCGCTCCATAATACAGAGACATACACGGACGTCATGGCGAATTAACAATCGATGACAGATTTACAAATAAAAACAAAAAAACAAGTGATGATAAATTCATAATACTTAATGTTTGTAAAATACTTGATTATGATTGTTCATTCAAACTCCTTGAGTTATCTTAAAGCTATACAAAACAAAACGATTAACGATTTACTCAAGTAGTTGAAAATCCCAAAAGGTAGATCAACACATGATGATTGTTACCCACATGAAGTTACATTATGTTCTAGTGTCCGGAAACGAAATTATTACCCACATGAAGTTAGATTTTGTTCTAGTTCTGGTCCGGAAACGAAATTTTAAATAAATTGAAAATCACCAAAAGCAAAACTACGCATAAACGTTGTGCCCTATACCAAGTTTCATCGAGCTAGGCATTACGATTTTTAGCTCATCAGGCCTGAAAGGCCCGATTGGCTTATGGCATGACATGGCGTCCGGCGTCCGTCCGTCTATCCATCCGTAAATTTTTCGCTTTTTCGACTTCTTCTCCAGAACCAATATCTCTATAGAGAGCTGAAATTTTATGTGCAGACTAATGGGGATTCTAAATGGTAGCTGTCGTGACACCGTGACCTCAAATGGGGTCACAGGGGTCACGACCTTAAAAACCATGTGAATATTCTTCTCCAGTTCCAAAAGGTCTAGAAAGCTGAAATGTTGTGTGCAGATTCCTTGGCCAATGGGGATTCTAAATTGTAGAACCTATTTTCGACTTCTTTTCCCGTATGAAAAGCTGTAGAACTTGTTGAGAACAATTTATTTCGGAATTGCAAACAATACAGATCCTGTTGAGTTACAGAGCCCATGGCTCTAATTTTTTTATATATGGTCCAAAACGAAACTCGGACACACAGACCGACCTAATAAACAATCATTCAACAAAATAAAACTACAAATTACCAAAGCATGTACTATTAAATACCGAATTCTGTTATGTGGTATTTTATTTAAACTGGCATGCTATCTTGTTTCGTATTTCACTTTATTACTCACCCGTTGAAGATATTGCAGTTTAATAAATCTATCGTGTTATTACATTTTGTGTAATAACATCGCGTGCTGCCGATTGACGTGATGTGATAATGGCAAAAATATGACGTCACAATGTCAGCGCCACGGTCGCAATGGAGTGTGTCCCATTTATTGACGAGTTTGTGGAATTAAGTGGCATTTAAATCAGTGAGTCATAAATATAATACTAAACTCGTTTCCGTTTAATAACATATTTATGAAACTCATGAGATGGTATTTGTATTTAACTCGGTTTCACTCGTTAAATACAAACCACTCACTCGTTTCATAAATATGTTATTAAACGGAACGTCGTTTAGTATTCTCTATGTCTCCTTGATCGGGTTTGAGAAACATACTAGATGCTAACAAGTTTTCCAAAAATATTTTATGCTCAGATAGGAATGGAAGCGTTTTGAATCTTTTATGGTAAATGTATCTCAGGTCAGTAAAATATTAATTTTCTCAGATTTAGGCTTATTTGACATCTTTGAGAGATTTGGTTAGAATGATGAGGTATCTACGAGAAAATGAAACCGATTGAATTTGTAATTCTTTGTTTATGAGGATGATTTGTCTGGTCACACCTTCATATTAATCCTAAAAAGATAAATGAACATTTTAACATGACTTATATGTGAATATCCTCCAATTATATTACAGTGATATTTCTTACATAGGGAGTTTTTAAAAAAAAAATCATTTTTATATAGTATTCGGCTGCGTCCGTCCGTACGTCGGTACGAAATGGAATAACTCAAATACTATTCACTGGATTCTTTTCATATTTTGCATATGGGTTCATCATAGGAAGAGTAATGTTCCTACAGAGGTTTGTGACCTTGACCTATATTTCAAGGTCACAACGAGACTTTGTCATTTAACCTTTGTCAACGGGATATCTCAAGAACCATTCGCTGGATTCTCTGCATAATTTACACATGGCTTCTCCAAGAAAAGACAAATGGCTGATTAGATGTTGTTGACCTTGACGTTATTCTCAAGGTCAACATATTAATGTACATGTAAAGTCAGCGGGATATCTAAAAAATCATTGACGGGAATTCCATCATATCTTACACAAAGCACCTCCTAGGGAAGACAAGGGCTTAGGGTTTCCACGGGTCCAACATATTGGACTGGAGTACTCGAAGGGTTGAACTCGACTCGGACTCGAGTACTCGGAATTAATACCTTTCAGCTAAGACTAAAGTGGCAGCATGTCACAATAACATTTTGTTGGTCTTTGAGGTTTTAGATTATGCATACAGTGGGACCCTGATGTACCACGAACTACTACCCGTTTCGCGATACAATATGGCCATATGTCCCCCAAAATAATCAGTACCGATGCAACTTTCAGCACTACAGTTGATTAATCTAACACCATTGCAGGTTCAAATGAAATAACATTTAGGCTATTTACTTTCTGTCTCAGTGATAAAGACATGCAGATGACAGAGAAGGAACATTCCAATAAAATAATATTTACTTATGTTCTCCTTCAGTGACAAAGGCATAGTGTACAGACGATAGAAAAGGGTACCGTTGAATAAATGTGTGACAGTGTCGTTGTTCTAATTTCCACATCAAGTGTAAGAAATCTAGATATGGAATAGCTAGGAAGGAATTCGACATCTATAATGTTTATATTCGCAACCATAATCGATAATCATTGCCGTGTATAAGACTATATATGGTCGCCATGTTTATAAACGAAGAATGGTCTTGATCATTTCATGAAGGGTAGCAAGAATAAAAGTAGAAATTGGTTGAGATTTAGATACTTAATATTATTAGTTAAGACATAATAAACAAACAAAATTTATAATATAATATTATCTTACTTGTACATAGGTTTAGATAGATAATATTTGTTCGATGTCAACAATTCGTAGACAAATTCACGTCCCTATTAAGAAATGGACCTTCTAGATCTGTAACCCGTTTCCATATTTGGATTGAGTTATGCCCAAGCAAAATTCTCGCATTTTGATTGGTTTGCCCCTGGTGATTGGACCATACACTTGACCTGGATTATTTTACCTCATATGTCGGTGTCATTATCATTATTCTGTAGTGATATAAGATTTCGATTATTGCCTTTTTATTTCACAAATATACTGAAATAATAACAAAATACATGTATTTTAACTTAAGAAAAAGCGTGACATTCAGTATTAGATATGAAACCTGTCTACTGTCGCTTGTCAACTCGACCAACATACAATAAATAAACACAAGTTTAATTTTTAACATCAGTATATCGACCAACTTGACCATATACGCTTCATATTTATTTACATTTGTTGGTATAAACTTCATCTGATATCATCAATTCAAAGTTTTATTTGGTTGTAATGTGCGATTTGAAATGAACTTTGTGGCTGTGATAATGAAGGTAGCCGATGCGACCAAGGCTGATGTCACTGTTCACTTGTAACGTGGTATAGATATAGATATACTTGTCCCTCAGGTACCATGACATACGGGGTCCACTGCAGTTTTTGTTAAATCTTTTCAGGCACGGCATGTTCAATGTATATAACTTTCACAAGGTGACCAAAATTAATGTGAAATTAATGTGATCTTTTATCGATTCCTAGAATCCCAGAAAATGGACTCGAGTCCAGCTAAACCGGACTCGTACATTTTCGGCATGTTTGACAGTCGATTTTGCTGATCTTGACATTATTTTTTAATTTTGAAGTATTAATTTGCGGCGGGGGATCATGTCACCTTAGTGACAACTACTTGTTTTATTTTAATGTATGATTAAAACGAAATGAGTGGTGGTATTGTAAATATTATTGCAATCAAAATATCTTTAAAACCAATCTGTGTCAATATTTTGTTTTAAATATACAATTGTCTGTACAGATAACGACGATTTGTGTTAAATATATATATATCATTGACACATATATTATTGTAAGTATGTAAAAATATTGAATGTCTTCTTTTTCCCCAGCGGAAGAAAGTGATTCAGATTCAGCAAGCGAAGGTATAGTTCTATTGTTGCATAACCATATATTGAAACTTTCCTTTAGCCACTAGTTTCCTGTGTTGTAATGTTAAGCTCACCAGGCCTTCTAAGATCGGATGGGCTGATGGAATGGGCCGTCATCCGCCGTTCCTCGACGTTTGTTGTTCGTCGTCCTTCGTCCATAAACTTTTCACATGTTCAACTTCTCTTCTATACTCACTGCACCCCTATAGCTGAAATCTTGTTGTGAAGAACCTTGCACCTACAGAATCAAAGTTAGTTCATTCGGTACTGGCACATCTTAAAGTATGAGCATCGCAGGTACAATGTATATGCCAACAAACTTTGAACAACTTCTTTTCCAAAACTAGGTGTAGTAGAAATGTTAATAAAAAAATCCGTGTTTAGAACATTTTGTTACAGTTACAAGGTTTTTGTATTTGTTCATTGCATTTTTTAAATTATTATTAACCTATTAATCAGATTTTAGTCTTGATCGTAAACCATTCACAGATTGATGATCAGCAGAACCGATTGCTCTGGTTTATTGATCATCGTAATCGTACAAAATTATATATGCAAATATGTTAAGATAATGAATTCAGTGTTCGAATATAATCAGTAAATTATGTACTGATTGATCATTTAGAAGTACTGTAGAACGTGTTCATTTATCTATTGTTAAATATTTATGAATCATTAGAATTCAAACTTTAAAGAAAAAGAGTACATAACCTTTATGTATTTTGTCCAATAGCAGAGCATCCTGCTGTAACAGCGGCTGATAGTGCTCCGCAAGAAGGTAAGACTTACGCATTAACGTGAATATGTCAGAAACTATATGTAAAAAAATTTGTTCTTACAACCGGAAAATTATGAGGTACAAACTTTAGAACTGTTATCCTCCCACTATATGTATCACTATAAAATCAAATGAACATTTTATTAAAAGTGTATGTTTGATAATGTTTACAAACTGTTTATGTTAATAGGTAAATACATGCTGACGAGTATCACTAAGAGATAGAAGACACTGATAGATAGTTCGTGATAATATCATGAAAGCACCAACATGTTAAAGATTATCACTTTAGAAATATTTATTTGTATATGATGATATCATGTTTATAGGTGCATTAACCTAAGAATGAATAATAATAATAATAATAATAATAATAATAATAATAATAAAATTGGTAATTTACTGTATGTTTCATCAAAATGTATTAACAAAAAAGCTTATTATTGAAAAAGGAAACTAATTGTGAACGAAAATGACCAGAAATCAGCGCTGTTGTTTCCAGCCTTTTTGTTTGTGTTGTAGAATCCCCACCGCTGGAAAGTGTTGACATAGAACATGTAGCCGCAGACATCGTTGACTCAGGAGAAGGTAACTCACTATTCTCAATTGCTTTGATAATCCTTTAATCTTTTAATTCTTGAATTAGTGGATGTTGGTTTCCATTAACTCATATTTTATGTTTGTTTTATTGACAAAGGATACATAAAAAGTCAATGATGCCACTTTAGATGTAGATGTTAGATGTAACGTATATCACAAATATGTGTATTCTTTTGGCGGAAGAAAAAAGTTCATACGTAATGTTGTGCACTACATGCCCATGGCCACAGGAATATCATGAATAACTGAAATATTTCTATCGAATTTATGACAATTGTGAGTTGCTTCATCATAATCGAAGAAAACAATGTAGATTTTGATCGTCTCTCTATATACACCTGAATAACTCCATGTACGTATCACGCAGTCAATTGTCTCCTACTCTACTACTACATTAAGTACTATTTGTAACCCCTCATTACAGCATGAAGATTATTCCATTTGACACTATATACAGCGACCAACAAGAATAACGGCAATGCATCGTGTACAATGACAGGTGCTTGAATCAAAGAAATTACTTATGTCAAGTGCATTAGTACTTTCTGTGAGATGGTGGATTAAACATATCTTAAGTCAACCGAAATCCCTACCACATTTTTGTTCTACAAAAGAAGCCTTTTCATATTTCAGTTGCCCAGTTAGATGATGGCGACCGCGATGCAGGAACAACTAATGCCGAAAATGATGGTAATAACTACATATGCCCTATTAGGGTATCATTACTTACATGAAAACTATAACTCGATCTAAATTAACATTAATGTGAAGAAGACAACTGGTTACAAAAAATTGAAAACATTGAACCCGCATTGCAATAATGGTGACGAGAGAAACGATTTTATATTTTCAGATAATACTTAAAAATCTCACAGTAACTTAATTATTTCCTTTTTGTTTGTAATTATGATGCTGAGGACTTTTACAAATTCATGATAGGCAAATGAAACAGTAATGTTCCCTTGGTTATCCAGTTTTAAATGTGTAAATCATTTCTGTCATCTACACCACATGAAAGTGTTGAACCAGTAGAAGTCAATGTTAAAATGAAAAGTTAAAAAAGAACAACTTATTAATTACTCCCTTTATTTACTAACGCATATTGTACAAAGTTACCAAATTAACCTTTATTGTCACCGAAGTTTTACACAAGCACTCTAATTTGGTATCCCGTTTGATTCAGATTCAGATAACAATTAAATGATAATACAGCAGGAAAGTTCGCTTCTACAAGTACTGGGCATGATGACCGATAAGAGAAGTGCTTTAATTGTATCTCTTGTATGTATTCTGAACTTGCTTTCTTTTCTTCAGGATCAGATGACAACGATGGGGCATCCGACATGTCAGTAGTTAGGGCAAATTGCTCGATGAGCGCACACCGAAAAAAAAAAGTTTCCCTAGGTGGGGGTAGTAGGGGGGTACGAGAAAAAGGGAAAAATTAAAAAAAAATGAAGAAAATCTGGAAATGAAAGTATTTTGGGGTTTGGGGTGAGAGAAAAAAAAGTTGTCCTAGGTGTCCGAGATACTGGAAAAATGTAAAAAGTGAGAAAATTTAAAAAGTACTCAAGGTGAGAGAAAAGTAGAAAAATAATATATAACAAAAAAAGGTTATTAAATCTATCCTTTAAAAAATGACAAAGAAAAAAACAAGTAATAAAGATTACTATTCCACAAAAAGTGTTGGTACTATAAGTCATACATTTGAAATAAGTGGAGAAAATATTGATGAATATTTCAATGAGTTAGAACCATTAATTACACATGAAATACCAGAAGGAACTCATAAAATTCAATTAGTACTTCATGTTAATATGTATATTCCCATGAGTTTTGATTCTAGATATAATATAACAACTTATTATAGGTCTATATATAAACAACTAAATTCTAAAAATCACTTATCCTCTTTTTTAAATCAAACTAAACATGATTTTATCGCATGGTTAGACAGGTATCAAGAAAGAGGAAGTGGTTTTGTATTTGATGAAATAAATCAAACTAAGTTAAACATTGTAAAAACAAGATCATTGAAAGGTAGTTCTTATCTTAAATTTACTTTTAGATCTAATAGTATAGTTAATATACAAAACGATGATAATAAATGTTTTCTTTGGTGTATTATATCTTATTTTACTAAACCCCGAAAAGATCCACAAAGAGTAAGTAAATACAAACCATATGAACATGAGTTTGATAGATATGAAATACAATATCCAGTTAAAATAAAAGATATAGATATTTTTGAAAATAATTATGAAGAAATTAGTATAAATGTTTTTGGTTTATCAAACAACAATGATTTAAAAACTATTTATCCATTAAGAATTTCATTGGAACAAAGACAACATACTATAGATTTACTATATGTAGAACAAGATGGAACTACTCATTATTGTTTGATAAAAAATCTTGAATCAATTATGTATGATAACAAAAGTAATCATAAAAAATATTTATGTAGGAGATGTTTTCAATTATATTCATCACAACAAGCTTTAGATAATCATTTAGAAGATTGTTGTAAAATATCTTTATCAAAACCTATTATGCCAAAACCAAATACTTATTTAGAATTTAAAAATCCTCATTATAAATCGAAACTTCCTTTCGTTTTATACTGTGACTTTGAAGCAGCAAATAAGAAAATACATACAACTACTCTAAATCCAAAAACCTCTTATACACAACCTATTTTTAAACAAGAAGTAATAAGTTATGGTATTTATTTAAAATCAATGTATAATAACATAGTTGAAAGTGAATATACTTCTTATATTGGAGAAGATGCAAATGAAAAGTTTATAGAAACAATTGTAGACTATTTTATTGCTATAAGTAAGAGAACACATAAATACAAAAAAAATAAGAGTAACCTTAATAAAAGAGATCAATTTGATTTTGATGAAGCTACTAATTGTTATATATGTAATAAAGAATTTGATGATTACTCAAAAAATGATAAATCAAAAAAGATAATTGAACACAATCATTTTAATGGAAAATACAGAGGTGCTGCTTGTCAATCTTGTAATACTAAAGAAGGAAAGGCAACAAAAATCATTCCAGTATTATTTCATAATGGTTCTGGATATGATTTTCATTTCATAATTGAAGAATTAATGAAACACGAAGATCAATTTAATAAAGTTTCAGTTTTAGCTAAAAATTCAGAAGATTATATCTCAATAGATTATGGGAACAGAAGTTATAAATTAAGATTTCTCGATAGTTATAGATTTCTCCAAGGTTCTTTAGGTAATATTTCAAAAGGAATGAAAGATTCTGATTTCAACATAATGAAGGAAAATTTTACGAATGAACAATTTGAAAACTTAAAATTTATTGAAGGTTCTGATATGACAAATAGAAGTTTTAAAGGAATTTTTCCTTATGAATACATTGATCATCTTAATAGATTAAAAGAAACAAAATTACCTTCATTTGATAAGACAATAAAAAAAGATCGAAGTCAGAAAGATATTCAAAATTTTAAACAAAACATTAACAAATACTTACCTAACAAAGAAACACAATTACAAGCTCAATATTTAATTAAATGGTTTGAAAATACTAGTATAAAAGTTTCCAATTGGTATTCAACCTTAGTTGATAAAGATATAACCGAAAGGGAAAAAGAACACGCTTTAGATATATGGAAAAAATTCAAATGTAAAACAATAAAAGATTATCATAACCTTTATCTAAAAACTGATGTCCTTATCTTAGCTGATTCATTTGAAAAATTCAGAAATGTATTTTTAGAACATCATGAAATAGATCCTTGTTATTGTTTTAGTGCACCAAGTTTAACTTGGCAATGTGGATTAAAATACAAATCTAAAAAAGATAAGTTAGAATTATTATCTGATTATGATATGTTACTAATGTTCGAAAAGGGCAAAAGAGGAGGTTTCTCAGGGGTATTAGGACCAAGAAATGTAAAAGCTTTTAACAAATACTTAACTAATGACAATGGGGAAAGAACATTAACTCCTCTAGAAATAAAACAGTTCAATAGTTTAAATCCTGAAGATATAAATTTATCAAATTGCTTTAAATCAAATTATATATTTTATATAGATGCAAATAATTTATATGGAGGTGCAATGTCAGAAAAATTACCAACTAATAATTTTAAATGGGAAGAAGATCAAAACTTTTATCTTAATATCCCTAATGGAAAAGGTTGTATAATTGAATGTAATTTAGAATATACTGAAGAAGCAAAAAATAATACTAATAAATATCCTTTAGCACCTCATAATAGAGTTGTAGATCAATCTGAATTAAGTCAAAAACAATTAAATTTACTAGGAGGTGAAAAGCTTGGAAAAGTTCCAAAATTAATTTTAGATCTCCATGATAAAGAAAAATATGTTATAAATCATAAATTATTAGAATATTATATTAAACTAGGAATGAAAGTAACTAAAGTTTTTAGAACTATTTCTTTTAATGAAAAAGCTTGGCTAAAACCATACATTGAATTTAATACCAATATGAGAAAAAAAGCCACAACGAATTTTGAAAAGGATTTATGGAAGTTAATGAATAATGCTTTTTATGGAAAAACATTAGAACAAATCAGAGATAGAATTAATTTAGAATTAGTTTCGAGTGAAGAAAGGGCAATAAAATTATATAGTAAACCAACTTTTAAAGATAGGATTATATTTAATGAAAACTTTATCGGTGTAACAAAAACAATCCCATCCATTAAATTTGATAAACCTATCTATACAGGATTGTCAGTTTTAGACTATAGTAAATTAACAATGTACAAGTTTTATTATGATATATTTAATAAAAGATTTCCTGATAATCAAGTAATTGCAAGTGACACCGACAGTTTATTTATAAATGTTTATACTGATGATCTTTATAAAGAGTTAGAAGATATTAAGGAAAATCTTGATACCTCTAATTATCCTCCCTCTCATCCCTTATATTCTGAAAAAAATAAAAAGATTATAAACAAGTTTAAGGATGAGTTGGGAGGAAAAGTTATAAAAGAAATTAATTTCATTAGAAGTAAAGTATATTCTTTCACATCATCAACATTATCCAGTGAATTTCATAAATATGAATCCAATGGTAATTTAGAAGATTATTATAAGAAAATAGAATTCGAAAATAGCAGTGAATCAAAAAGATTAAAAGGTATAGGAAGTGCAACAACAAAAAATCAAATAACATTTAATAATTATAGTGAATGCCTCTTAGACGAAGAAGATCAATATAATATAATGTATACTTTGAATTCTGAAAAACACAAAATGTACGTAAATAAACTAAATAAGAAATCTTTATCAGCATTCGATGATAAAAGACATATTTTAAATGATGGAATAAATACAATTCCTCATTGTACAGACAGAGAAGAAGTTTATAATAAACAAAAATCATTACATTTATTTTTTTCAAGAACTTATCATTTAACTTAACATTAAAAATCATTTAACTTAACATTAAAAATCATTTAACTATTTCTTTATATCCTTCTTTAAAAATTTTAATTAAAGGAATAATATTTTTTGCTTTAAATGTATTATGTTCATTATAATAGTCTTCTAACATATTTTTTAATTTACTCATATTTGGTTTATATCCGTTTTGAATTAAATAATAATTTAAATAGAATAATAGTAAAGGACTTGTTACATTTATTTGACTTTGTGATTCTAAAAAGTTAACTATTTCACTTTTTTCTAGTTCAGAGAATGATTGTTGATTTAAAAAGTAACTTAATTCAAAATCGCTTCTTGTTGATATTTTATTTGTTGAAGAATCGTATATCTTTTTATAATTTTTATCATATACAATAAAAGAATTTTTATTTAGATTATATCTTATTATTCCATACTCTATATGTGAAAAGGATGATAAATCTGAGATCATAAACCTATCCTTTATATCATGAAAGAATTTTGTACTGTTTCCTGTTGTTATATAGATCTCTTTTACATTGTTTCTTGATTTAGGATTTAGATCTGTAGAAAGATGAGCTAAAAATATAAGTTGAATATTAAAATGTCTACCCTTTGAAATAATATTTGCTACTTGTTTATCTAATTTCATATTTCCTTGATCATCAAGTATAACAGTATGGTCTTTTAAGGATTCTAAATCATTTAATTTATCATTATTATACTCTATTACATTCTTTGGCCATTCATCAGTATCTAAACAAAAAACTTTATACTGTGAAATATTATTTTTCTTTAAATATTCTTTTATAAAGTAGGTTTTTCCTGTATCAGATCCTCCAAATAATAAAATATGTGTATTTTTTGTTTTATCTATCATTTCACTTTCTACTTCTTCTAATTTATGTTTAGGAAATCCTTTGAAGTTTAAAGCATCTTCTATTTCTTGATGAAATTTGTTACTATTCATATGTTTAAATAGATTAAAGTAATCAATTAGAAATATTACTATAAAGATTATTAATATTATCATTATAATTGAACTAATATTGTTTAAAAACATTTCTATTAATAGTGATAAATCGGAAGATTTTTTAACTTTTTCTTCTTCCATTTTTGGTAGTGTTTTATGGGTTTAGACCAAAACCCTATTATCCAAACCCACTTTTTAGAAACCCACTTTTTAGGTTTTTGCTCTAAACCCACTTTTATGTTATTTTTTAAAATAATAAAAATGAATGAAAAAATAACAAAATTGTACTATTGTGTAAAATGTAAAAACCATAAGGAAATTATGAAAAATAAGAAAGTTTGTCTTGATTGTTATAATAATCAATTAAAATATTGTGAAATTTGTAAAAGATCTTATATAGGTTATGATAATCATATAAAAATACATAAAGAAGAAAATCTTTTAACAGAAATAATTGATATTTTTACCGTATCCAAAAAATGTAAATCGTGTAATAAATCAATTAAAAATAAAGATTATCTCTTTAGTATAAAAAAATGTAAAAAATGTCATTATAGTTACAAGAAGGAAAAAGTAAATTGTAAAAAGTGTAATAAAGAATATTCTCGATCTTATTTCTATAGACATCAGTGTAAAGGTTAAGGTTATAAAGGTTAAGGTTGTAAAGGTTAAGGTTGTAAAGGTTTAATATTTTTTAATCTATCATATAATAATTTATCAACATTTATAACATCAGTTAGATATTCTTTTAAAAAGATATGAAAAAATACACATAAGGTAATAATAATAATTCCACATAAAGTAAAAAAGCATAAACGTATCAGCATTTTAAATAATAAATAATAACTTTATTACTGAATAACTCTAAATTTAGATCCATCTGCCTCAAATGTAACAATTCGATCTGAAATGACAACAGCAAATGCTTGAATATTTTCTTCCATTTCATCGAAGTTCATCTTAATTGATATATCGGTAACACCCCCTTTGACTACATCTCGTTGATTACTTACATCTATTACAAATAATGGATATAGCTGTTTGTAATCAAAGGTTGAAATATTTATATCTTCCTTTCCAAAACATTTCTCATTAAATTTGGCTGCCTCCATAAACATCCTGCTATACTTGTTTTTCTTAAAATCTAAACTGTAATCAACTTGGGGATATCTTCTGGAATTAAGATTAACAAAAATATTTTTTAAGTTTGCATGATGAAATCTGGCTTTATTAAACTCTTCCCCCAAGTCCTTTTCTAATTGAAATCCTATAATAATAAATCTAGGTTTTTCTGTAGAACTCATAGTACTTAGTCTCCAAGTATAAGTTTTACCAGCTGGAATAGTAATGGAATCATCACTAATCTTTTTAAACGCAACTTCATATCTTACTTTATTTTTTATTTGAGTTAACAATTTAGTTTCGTATTCTAAATTTGGTTTAACATGTGGAACGAACCATGATAATTTATCTAATCTAACTTTTCCTCCATCTGTCATAACTAGTTTATGTTGATCACGTGATCCATCAGCTTTCGTTAAATGGGTTATTACAGCATCTTTATCTTTTTCAATATTTCTATATAACGATAATCCATGAGTGAAACCATAAATAACTTTATCATAACTTTCACAGAAACCAAAGATATGTTTTAACGGTACAGAGAAACTGAAACTTCCTTTAGGATCTGATAAATTTATAATATAGTGATGTCTTATATTAAAACCATTTTTACCGACATAACCCGAAGTGTCCTTACACCATAATTGATTTAATCCTACTGTATTTTCATAATTTTCTGAGTATTTTAGATATCCTAACATAGTTGTCGTTTCCCCAGGATAATTTATGTTTTCAATTTCTTGTCCACTTAGATTATATTTAATATTACTAAATAATTGCATTAAGGCATTATTAACTAATGTTGCTTTATCTGTATCTGTATACGCTGCATCATTTAGTTTTGTCAATTGTCCTTCAAATACTAAATAACTTTCGGAAATATGTAAAAAGAGATCTTCATCAGAAATCTTAAATCTTATTTCATTACTTTTATTCAATCCTAAACTCCCAGTGGAAGGTGTATATTCATGGTACTCGTACTCACTCACACTTTCATCTATAACAAAATTTTCTCCCAAATTTAGTATATCCATTTTTATAGATTAAATTTAGAAAGTTCAAAGATACATTAATTCATCATGTTTTATAGGTTGTGTAGTAAAAGCAATTCTGGTTATTTTATATTTTTGATAAACTATTGCTATTTTATTTAGATTAACATCACCTCTAGCAACAACCTCTATATTATTAGGAGAAGATTTTATTTCAAAAACTTCTTTCTTCTTTTTAACCTCTATCCAAAATTGTTTAGGTCTATCTAATCCAGAAATAGTCATATATAATCCTTCGGTAATGATATTACTTGGGCTGTCTGCTAACAAAAATCCTGTGATAAAAAATGTTGAACCATTTGGAGGTTCGGTTAACATTTCAAGATCACCTTCAATTTTTGGTATAAACTCTAACGCAGTAGATTTTCTTGGGTTGTCATTTGATGTAATGCAGTATTCACCACTATGTTTCGATAACATTGCTGTATCTATATACTCCCTAAGCGGAACTAAATTTCCAATCATAGTGCCAGAATTATAAATCCTCAATATCTGTAATGTATCACCCTTACAACTTACTGAATTATTCTCAACTCTAATATCAATTTCCCAATCGTGTTTCGCCTTTATCAATTTCCATTTATTATTATTGTAAATAATATTTAAGGGAGTCTTAGGTTTTACTCCTTCCTCATTAAATATATTTAGTTCAGATGGTATATCAATTGTACCTCTTTCATAGAATCCATTTTCATTTAATTTAAACCCGTATAAGTTATTTATTACCCCTTCCTCGTTAAATCCTTCAACATTTTCTAAATCATCAAGATTTGTTTGATGACTATGAAAGGGAACTATATTTCCAAATTTATCTACACTCATTTTAATAATGAAAAAATTATGTCATTGAAATTTTCACTTTTATCCTTACGTGAAGTATCCTTACGTGAAGTATCTAGTTTTGACAACACATATAAACAAAGATGTCCACAGACAACTTGATTATAATCTTGTATTTGAAATGTATTGTACTCCAGATCAGAACCTAAATAGTTAATTATTTCTAAAGGAGGTTGTATTCCATATGAATCAAAATATAGTTTAACTTTTTCATTTTTGTAATAACAAACCCAATGAGTACCTCTCAAGTCGTTTGAATCTGCTAGATTAATAATACCACATTCTTTTTTCCAAGGTGTTTTAGGTAATTTATCTCTTAAATAAACATTTCGAAAACATTTAATTTTTAACATTTTTATTGAGTCAATTAACTCAAAGTTAGATAGAGGTTTATTGGGTAAAATAATGTTTTCAACAGTTATTTGTTCAACCATTTTATTGTTAATAAAAAATGGAAGATATTTATTGTTTAAAATGTAAACAAAAAACTAAAACGAGAGATGTTGAAAAAGTTATTACTAAAAATAATAGAACAATGTTGAAAGGAATATGTATATTATGTGGAAGTAGAAAAAATAAGTTTATTAGTGCTTCACGCCAAGATTATATTCAAGGTAAAGGTCAATTTGCTAACAAAATAATTGATACAATGCCAGAAATGCATATGCCTGGTTATAATTTCCTGGGACCATTTACCAAGTTAGAAAATAGACTCGATAAAAATAACAAACCTTTACCTTCTTCTAAACCAGTAAATAAACTAGATGAAATTGCTATGAATCATGACATTTGTTATGGTAAACACGAAAAGTTTAAAGATAAAAATAAAATATGTGATAAAGAAATGTTATCAGAGTTACGTATTTTAAAACCAAACACTATTGGTGAGTGGATTAGTAAAAAAATAAGTCAAGGAGCTATTGGTTTAAAACATTTATCAGGTTTAGGTGTGAATACCAATTGACAATTAACATCAGATTTAGCTAATGAATTACATAAACCAGTAATAACTAAATTTCCAAAAAGAAAAGTTGTGGTTAAGGGGATTGATCAAATATGGGCTGCTGATCTTATAGATATGCAAAAATATAGTAAACAGAATAAACATTATAAATATTTATTAACAGTAATCGATATTTTTTCTAAATTTGCTTGGGTTTATCTTTTGAAAACTAAAACCGGGTTAGAAGTTAGTAATGCTTTTAAATCAATTTTTAAACTTGGGAGAAAACCTGATAAAATATGGACAGACGCCGGAACTGAGTTTATAAATAAAACTATGAAAGACTTATTAAAATCAGAAAATATAGAAATATATATTACTCAAAATGAGGAAAAATCCTGTGTAGTTGAAAGATTTAATAGAACCCTGAAAGAAAAAATGTTTAAATATTTCACTGCGTATGATACTAAAAAATATTATGACGTGTTAGATCTCCTGTTGATGGAATATAACAACTCATTTCATAATACAATCAAAATGACACCTATTGAAGGAAGTAAACCAAAAAATCAAAGGGAAATTTATGAGAGAGCTTTTCAAGTGGAGGAATGTGAAAAGGTTAGTAAATATAAAATTGGTGACAGAGTTCGTATTACTAAATATAAACATAAATTTAAGAAGGGATATGAGGAATCTTGGACAAGAGAAATTTTTGTTATTGATAAAATAATATATACAAATCCAATCACATACAAAATTAAAGATTTAAAAGGAGAAGAAATAGTGGGATCTTTTTATACTAATGAATTACAAAAATCAAACTTTTAAAATCAAACCTTTAAAATCAAACTTTTAAAATCAAACCTTTAAAATCAATCTACAAAAATGGAAAACAAATTTCATAACCTTCTTAATAATATTCTTAATGATTGTATACCAAGAAACAAAATAAAAACGTTTTATAATCTTATTAATGATTACGATTTAGATTCCTCTCTATTTACCTACTATGTTGATAATACGAAAAACAATAATAATAATAAAAAAATTCCTATAGATGAATTGCGAGAAAGATTATCTCGTAAAATAAAAGAAGTAAATAAACCAGATTTATGTATCAAAGATATAACTGATAAAGAGGAAGTAATTATTAAATGTGATTCTTTAGTTGAAAAAATAATTTATGATCAAAAGAAAACCAAAACACACTATTATTATCTCGGTAAATGTTTAGGTCTATTGAAAGATCATTTTACTCTTAATGATTCTATTGATAACTTTAATAAATTTATTGATTCTAGATATTGTATAAAATTATCCACATTACATAAATATATTAAGTTTAGTAAGATGTGTGAATTACATGATGAATTAATTTATTGTGATTTAACGTTTTCAGAAATTATGAATAATCTTCCAGAAATTAAATTATTTTTTTCTCTCTAGGGAGAAATGTTTTTATTTAATGGGGTAATTTTTAACATAATCCTGAATTGATATTGCCGAAGGCCTGTCTACAACAATATACTTAGACAAAATCTTTTTAGATCTCTCGGATAGTTCTCCTTTTGGTGCTTCACGCAGTGGTGCTTCACGTAAGGGTGGTGGAATAATTCTGTCAACTATTTTTTGTGCACCTCTGTTTCCTATTTCGGTAATTGCTTTTTTAGTTACTTCTTTTGCTGCATCTTTCGCTACTTGGCTGGTCACAGCTCCAATTATTGAATCAATTAACCCACCTCCACTTCTACTTCTACTTTTAATTTTCTTTTTATAATAGTACATTTTTATAAAGAAGAAATAAGATTTTTCAAAATATTTTTATCAATAACTTTTTTCTTGTATAAACTTTTAATAATTGCTTTCAATTCATCATTCACTCCAGTATTTCCTGCACCCTTACTTGCAAATAATAAATCCATTCTCTCCACTAATGCATTTGGATCATCAGGAAGAGTTATTGTTCTTAAGCCTTCTCCTGAAACAGAAGTTTTCTTCTTTCTTGTTTTATCAAAATACATATGATCAATTAAAGGTCTTAAAATTTCCTTATATTTTTTACTTGTTGACTTTTTTAGATGCCCCCTTTCATCTAAAATATTATTCGTTAACATCATTATCTCCATATAATTATCAATATCATCATCATCAAAAATATTTTTGTTGGGATTAGTTTTTGTAATTAATTCGTATAAACCTCTTGTACCACGAAAACTCTCATTACCAATTTTAATATAGTCATCTTCGATATTTATATTTTTATCACCTAAAACAAATCCATTCTGACCTACTTTAATTCCATAAGTTGAATCATAGCCAGCTTTGTTTATTCCACTCTGTAAATATTCTCCTGCTAATGGACTAGTTTTTAAATCTAAAATACTCTCTTTATGTTCTATTTGTGGGGTTGGGACCTCATATGCTGGCAGATTTCCTTTTAACATCAATAACGTATTATTTAATGCCTTATTTTGTTCATCTTGTTTTATAGCTAATAATCTATTTTGTTCAGATTGTTTCCCTATCATATCAATTACGGGTTTACTTTGTTCTTTTATTTGTTCTTTTCTATAAACAGTATCAATACGTTCTGATATAAATCTATCTTTTAATTGATTTCTTAAACTTAAATATTCTTTTACTAGTTCATTGCGTCTATTAAAATCTTTTATTTTTTCAAAAGGCATTTTATCAGACTTATTTTAACTAAAGATAATCAATTATTTACTTCAATAAGTTTTTTTATTGACTCCTTAATTTCATTCCTTCCCTTTTGTTTCATTTCATCTTCTTTGAAAAACTTTTTATTTTTAGCTGACCTAATATTTTCCTTTAACTGATTGAACTTCTTTTCCTCTTCTAAAATTAGATTGAACTCATCGTGTGAAATATCATTATTTTGTAAACTTCTTGATATCAGTGATTCAATTGAATTAATTTTGGTTTCAGCTAAATTATAAATATCTCTATGTTTATCTTGTTTATGTTTTATCTTTTTGCTAAGTTTATTTATTACAATACTAAATGCACCACAGCCAATAGAAACGCTACCTAATATAACTGAAACTGGAATTAAGACAACTGTTGATAAAGTTGAAACACTGCCAATTGCAGCTCCTGTGGAAACTAAGTTTAATAAATAATTTGTATAATGTAATGAATTATATACTTTACTATATTTTTTACTTAATTGACGTCTTTGTTCACTATTTTTCTCTAAGTATTTTTTAATATCTTGTATATATTGCAAGCGATAATTACTACCATACGGTGGTAGTGGAATTTCAGCGTGAGGTGGTGCACTCGGGTTTAAAATATCTAATCTAGGATATATTTTCTCTTTATAATTGTCCATGTCCATTTTTATAGAAAAAAAATTAAAATAATAAATTTAATATGGGGATGTTTTTGGCCAATTCATGAATGACACCAGAACCCTCAAATAATTCCCCATCTCTTTTTAAGTAAACCCCATTGCCATATGTTTGTAATTCATTTGTTTGTTGTGGTTTAAGATAGATTCCATTTCCAAATTCCTTTACTTTAACAATGTGATCCCCTCGCTTCATGTACAATCCATTTCCCATAACCTTATTTACTAAATTACTTGCTACTCCAGAAAGTGCACCTACTCCGAGAGCTGGTAGTGCTTTTGAAAGTAATGGTAGAGCAAATTGAGATAAACCAGCTAGTAGTGCTCCAATAAAACCCCCAGTTACATTTTCTTTATTATATTTTAATTGTTGCTTACTTAATTTAATGTTAACTCCCTTCTTCTGTTCAAATGCCTTATTTATCTTATTAATTTGTGTTTGAGTAAGAGCTATTATGTCATCACCAATATTTTCTACTCTAATAGTAACTGCCTCATTGTTTTGCATAGCACGCTTTACCTTCTCCTTTTGATTTTCTGAAATGTCCAATCTTTGTTCAATATAATTTGTCTTCATTTTTAAGTATTAAATTTGCCTTATATGAAACCTGATCGTGATTTCCTCTCCTCTAAAATCTAAGGGAATACCATTTTGATCTGTTACTTTGATATGAAGATTTCGTATATTATTTAATGTTATTGGTAAATAAATTGGATTAATTGGTTTTTCAACAATTTTATAACCTGGACTTACCTTTGGGAAAAATGAATATATAACTGGCTCTTGAACACCATTCACTATAGAACCATTTATAATATTAATATGGATAAAAATCGAATTAACTGCTAATATTGACACAATATTTTCTGAAATGTGTGATCCTCCTGGCCCATAGGAAAGTTCAGTAAAACCTAAAATATGTCTTATACTGTTATCATAGTTAAATAAAACATTATATGGAGATTTTATTTCTAATATTGTTTTAAAAGTATTTAAATTGGGAATTATTTTAAATGCATTTTTATCTCCATTCTTTCTTAATTGTCTTTGTATCTCTTTATTTAAACCATTAATTTCATAAGATCCAACTGGTATTTCAATCGTTTTTATTGAATCATTATGTAATTCTCTTTTATAATATCTAATGATATTATTTTCGCTTGTAATATTAGGAATGGAGTAATACGTTTCTAAATCCACTAATGCAATCTCATATTTTTTATTTGTATCTAAAGTTATTGGTGGATTAAATGTTGTATTGAAATCTGATTTATTTTCACTAACGATAAATTGTTTACTCTCTTTTGGATATGTATTTCTTGCTATCTCCTGAAGTGTTTCTAACATCTTTTTGGAAAATTCATTGTCCATTTAATTATTTAACTTTTTAGGAAAATAAAAGTCATCTAAATTATTTCTATATTTCCCATTTTCAATAGGTGAAGAATTATCTATAACTAAAAAATTATATGGTTTGGTCCAACAGATGTTACATAAAGCTTTGAATTCGTCATAGTCCATATCATGACTCACATGGTCTTGGAAAATATGATGGATGTTTTTGTTATCTTGTTTAAATAAGCAAATGAAATTACTGTTTTCCCGAATTGTCTGTCTTGGTAAGCGGAAGTAATTTTGAGATAAATAGAAACAATCAACATTTGAATGTCGTCCCCTTGTGTAATAATCATTGCATTTGTTTTGTTTTTCTAAAAGGACATCATCAAAGATCATTAAGTTTTTATCAGTTGAATTTAACTCTTTTGGATCAATAATGTCATTACCCTTTTCATAGAATTCACATTTAATTGGACTATTGTTTGTAATCGAACCACCAATTTCTTTTATTACTTCATATGGTGAAATATCTTGTTTTATTAGATTCTCTCTATTTTTAAATAGGTTACAAATTGTTTCTTTGTCTAAATTATTATCGAAGCCAAATTTCATTATTTTATATTTTGGTTGAAATAAAGATTTTCCATAGACAATTAAATTATTATAATCTAAGAGAGATGGTTCTAATAATAAATTTAATAATAAGTTTGTTTTACCACAACCCGACTTACCCACAATTAATCCTCTGATTGATCTAGGTAAAATTAGTGAATTGTTTCTGTTTGATGCGCATTCCCAATCTAAATTGTTTTCCATTTTTTATAGAATAAATTTGTTTTGTGTTGTGTTAAGGGGAGGCCGTGTTATGTAATTGAGGGGATAACATGTTTCGCTGTCTCACAGCTCATCAGCACAGCTTGGCTTCCAATTAATATTGGAAAACTGTGGACATGTTTTTTTTTAAAGTTCTAAACAAACATGTCATTTAACCTATTGGAAATGTTGAACATATATCTAGTGATTTACCATGCAGAGGTTGGAGGTAATATAAACACACACTTGACAACGCCTTTCCTACCATGAACGCCGTAACTATGCATTCACTCATGGCATGAGCGTACATAGTAACAGGGAGAATTCATTCTTCTTTGTTCGGCGGACATACGTGTCCGGGTAACAATAGATTGCTTTCACATGAAGCTGAAGTCAGTAGCACACCAACTAGCTCTCTCCCAAATCAATAAAATTTCCTCATTGCGCCGGTTCCTGGGATAGAGGTCTGTCCATAAATGGTTCTGGCTGTCTCCAGAAATTTCCATATTGGTCATCTGAGAGCATTTCCTTTATTTGCTCCAATTTCCCAGTGGTGAAAAACGACATCGGTAATCCAACCCTCCCGAACTTAGGGTATTTTACTAGGAAAGAAAGGCTCCGAAATCTCCTTACATGTCTATCTGAATAATGTACTTTTGTTAATAACCAATCCGCCCACGATTCTTGAATTGCCTTTTTATTATATTCTTCTTGATGCCAGCTGTGAGCGCCGTCTAAATAGGCTCCAAAGGCAATGTAAAAAATAAGCATCTGTGCCTCACACCTTTGTATTTGCCTCGCTGCCCGTTGTACTTTATTCACTATTCGCTCCTCTGTTAACGGTTCACTATCGACCACCCACATATCCTGCATGATGAATTTCCGGTCCACCTCTTTCTGGTCGACCATGTGGTTGAGCAAATACTCATGTAACTTCTCTCGGTCAAAGGGTTTCTTCTTTTTAATCTGTTCGGTGAACACCAAATCAAGGTTCGTTTTCGGCCTTTTTGGAAACGATGGTTTGGTAACAAGAGGACCATCCCCCTGAGCTTGATTAATTAGATATGACATTTGTTCATGATAGTTTGAATGTTCTTTCAAAACTGCTTGTTGTTCTGGTGTCCACTGAACAGAGGCTCCTGTGTCCTGTGGAAATCCAGTGTGTCCAGTGTTTCCAGCTCCTGAAGCCATACTTGAAGAAGGGAGAATCAGTGCGTTGTGTTCCTTTGAAAAGTCCAAAAGATTCTTATGAGAATTAGTTTATTCTTGAATTTCTTGTTCTAACACAGAAGACGAAACACTTCCCTGTGACATTTAGCTATACACGTCTGCTCTCCTTGACAGTCTGAAGAGAAATGCGTTGTGTGACTCAGAAGACTCGGCGATCATTTCATGGCATGTTTATTCATGAAAAATTAATTGCTTCTTAACCACTTCACTGTCGGAATGAACTCCGATGTTCCTTTATTAACTAATAACAACCATTTCTCTCAGCAAGGGGGTTAATTAATCATGTTTTGGCTTGCTAATGACAGCAATTGATTTTGCTTTGAAAACTATTGATTATTCAGCATGTGCACGCAAGCTGATGAAATGAGTCTATCGTTAAGCTGCATGTCTTTTCGCTTCATTGCATTTCATGTCGAATCTATTGAGAGAGCAGGCAAGATCGACTTGACAAGTGAAAGTCGCTTTAGAAATTACACGAGCCGTTATTGACGTTATTGAGTCATTTCAAGTGCACAGCACAATGGCTATAGAAATCCAGCCATTATACTCGCTAGTCTAACAGGTTTCTATGCATATCGCCCGTACGTTATAAAGTGTTCTTATTTCTAGTTCTAAATCCTAAATTATCTCGATTCCCGATTTCTTCTTTTTTTATTTTTACTTTTTAACCTTGTAAATTTCACTCTTAACCTTGTAAAATACACCCCATAAAAATTGATTTTATTTTTTCTCTCACCCCAAACCCCAAAATACTTTCATTTCCAGATTTTCTTCATTTTTTTTTAATTTTTCCCTTTTCCCAGTACCCCCCTACTACCCCCACCTAGGGAAACTTTTTTTTTCGGTGTGCGCTCATCGAGCAATTTGCCCTAACTACTCATGTCCTCGGACTCCTCTGATTCCACTTACAGTTCGTCTACATCTGACTCGTCCGATGACTCTGAGGACGAGGATGATAACGAGGATCCTTTGGACATCTTCGAGAGACAAAATGCTGAATATTACTTGCAAACAGAGAGAGACAAACATTTCTAATTATCAATCAAATGATTTATTCATTAAAAATACCAGACAGGCTGAATAACAATTAAAATAAATATTTGTTCAGCGAAAAACTAAATTGCGGTTTACATGCAAGAAATATTATTTATTTAACATTTATATTTAAATTTCTTACATCTCATAAAATATCACGGACCGTTTTAGTAATTCAAGTTTTTCTATTTTTCTACATACCACTGAATAACTTGTACACTGTGTACTAATAGTGTGTTTTCATTGCTTATTGCGACAGTGGTTTCTTGCATTTGTTTTTATGCCCCAGAATCGGAGATTCTGGGGGTATATTGTTTTTCACCTGTCCGTCTGTCCGTCCGTCCGTCTGTCCGTGTGTTTGTCCACAAAAACTTTAACCTTGGCCATAACTTTTGATTGCTCAGAGCTAGGGCTTTCATACCTGGCATGTGCATACCTTGTGATGAGACCTTAACATGAGGTCATCATATTTGACCTTGTGACCTTGACCTTGTAGCAGTGGACAATATTTAGAAAACGTTAACCTTGGCCATAACTTTGGATTGTTAAGAGCTACGGCTTTCATACTTGGCATGTGCATACCTAAAGATGAGACCTTCAGATGAGGTCATCATAGTTGACCTTGACCTTGCCGCAGTGGACAATATTTAGAAAACGTTAACCTTGGCCATAACTTTGGATTGCTCAGAGCTGCGGCTTTCATACTTGGCATGTGCATACCTTGTGATGAGACCTTTCAGATTAGGTCATCATATTTGACCTTGTGACCTTGACCTTGCCGCAGTGGACCATATTCAGAAAACTTTAACTTTGGCCATAACTTTGGTATATCCGGGGGCATCCGTGTTTAACAAACACATCTTGTTTTTTATTGTATCGGTTATTGAATTTTGTCATTTGAGGAAATATAAAATTATCTTGCAATAACAGAATTTATAATCATGTTTAAAGACAAAATACATGTACATCTCTTTGTGAGGCAGTATGCTATTTACGTTCACATACAGAGAAAAAAGTGTTATAGTTACAGAAAAGAAAATACTATATATTTGATTGTTATGTAAGTTAGATATTGAAGTTTGATACTGAATTACTGAAAATATAATTGCTTCAAGCCTGGATGATTACTGACTCTATTTACAAGCACAATCGAATGATTTGGTCAATTACGTGTACAACTATGTATTTTGGCCACAATTGAATTCCGATAGGTGTATCCTTGCAAGCAACAGAAGGTTTGTTTTTCAAACAGAAACTCGACAGAAACTTGACAGAAACAAAGAAACGATTTATTTAAATGTGTGTCGATGTCAATTCTATAGTATTGATAAACAGTGTTGATTTTTGCAATGTATATCTATGTTTTATATATATATATATATATATATATATATATATACATATATATATATATATGTTAGATGTATATATGTTAGATATTAAACTTGTTCTACATTGCATGCACAATGTGGTTGGTTCCTGAAGTGCCCTAACATGGCTTAACATTATCCTGATTATGACTATGCATGCCAACACGAAATAGAAAGTTCGAATTTCGCAGGAACATGAGTCGATTTTAGTCTATCAACATCTGAGGGAGTCAGACTTTGGGTTCTCCTAGAATTCAAATTTTACATACCCTGGAATCAACTGAAATAAAAAAAAACACGCTTGTCGACAAAGGCCATATAGAGATATAATCGTAATTTAATCAGCCCATTCCTAAAGACATTTCAAAAGTAATGCAAACTTGCGTTGTATGATAAAGAAGTTATCGTGCTCATTTATTTAATGATCATAAATGTCCTGCAAAATATTAAAAACCCATTACAGTGACCCCCAAATTTAAAGACCCATAGAATTTAATATACAAATCAATATAAAAGAAGAAAATGTTAGGTCACAATACTATTTTTAAACAATTTTATTTGTTTTTAATGTCATTAAGATATGGTCCCAATGTTGTCAAAGGGAGATAACTCCAAAGCTTGACTGAGTACTAATTAAATAACATTTTTCACTTTAAATAAATTATCGACAACAATTTTGTATCATAAAACAAAGTGTATTATATTGTTTATAATAAACTGAGTTAATGATCCTATTCCTATAGGTTATTTACAATTCTAATGTACATGTATGGCACTGTTGCTGGAAATTGACATAGAAGCTACAAGGTTATGCACTTCACAATCTTTCAACTGAGAGTGTGCAGAAACAAGGGGTGTTGATCCTCTTTAACTCGCAATAAGACGTCGTGCAGGGTTGCATCCCTTTTCTGACTACACTCACATTCTGCATACATCCAATTCTGTCAAAAAATAACAGTAGGCACTAGGCAGAATGCCATAACAGATCAGAACGTTTCGAGAATAATCACCCTGCTTTTTAACAAATTCACATTCCCATTAATGGTCAATGAATGTGTATCTTGTACAATGTCATTGAAGTATCCTAAAACACTATTGTATTTCAGTAAAGCATGGACAATAACATAAACATGTTAATAAATACGTACATGTACACTACAATTCATTGACGTTTGCGTTCGAGTTCGTTCCATTACTATTCAAAATAAATACAAATTTATACAATAAATCAAAGAAATGTTAACGACTTAAGCATTTGACTGTGCTCTAAGGTAACTGGAGACCCCGTAGCAGTACATTAATGGTAGATAGATGTACAATTTTGAGATGACTGGGTGAGACCTGTTACTAAGTACAAGTTGCATAATGCTTATTTTTGTATTGATGGTTCCAGACCATACAGAGCAAGTGATATATTTTATTGAAATACAAAATCCATATGTACAGGAATTTCCATTGTATATAATGTATTTTCTTCAAAGCTGATGTTTGAAAGGGGGCTATGCATGTGAAAAAAAACATGTTATGTCCAGTTCTTCTTTATGAGGTATCAGATACCTTTCCTTTATTACTATTTTTTATATATTTTTATGAAGAGTTAATTATTTTCATGTTATATTTATATGAACTTTTATATTTCATTATTTGTTTAAAACTCTATTTGTATAACTTAAAACTGATGTTTGCAGATATTTATGAATTGTTGATGTCAGCATAAGTGCCTGCATCAGAGACCTATCTGCAAACATAAACAAGTGTCCAAAAGAAACTGCCAGGAGTCAACAATCAAAGGTCGGTTTTGAATATGTTTGATAAGCTTATATTTTGTTAAGAAGTGTTAAAATTGTCATTTATCACGGTACAATACTTTTATTTTTACGCCCGTTTAAAGACCGTTGGGGTGCTGAAATCACCTTTTCATAAGTTGTTTTCTTTGACAAAATGTTTTCATTTAATTTCAAAATGCATGAATTATGGAAATTAAGTAAAGAAAAGCTGTTGGTGACATACTGTCCAACGGCGCTACCATAGGACGTCATAACACAAGTAAAAAAAACATATTTCATTCCCATATCTCGCTTAGATTCCAAAACAAAGATTGTTTAAAAGGCTTGTTTCTCAGAAACACAACGAGGTAATGTTTCAAAATTTAGATCAGTTGGCCTCTGGACACAATATGTAACTATATATTAGTCGTATCAATTATTCTTGGATTAAACTGTCTTGTATCTTTGTATCAACCGTTTCTTTTGGACACAAGTTTATATCATTTTAAAGTCTAGTTTGTGCTTATGCTTAAATCGTGTTTGAAGATCGCCAATATTTATACAATAAAGACATTCTGATCTCGCATATCTCTTCCATTCTCCATCACCAAAGGCTGAATGTACCGATAGTATGGGTCTGTGAAGTATAAGGAATAAGGGACTCAGAAAAATCTGCTAACTTCATAGACGCTGAAGAGGCCATTGGACCATGAATAGTTTATAGACAATTGCCTACGACGGGGGTTGGGTGGGTCTCTGCTTGAATTTATGCAAGTATATAAAGACGGTCCACTATATGACAATGAAGCTATGACAATGAGTAATACACTATGTATTGAGCATCGACAACTTTTGTCCTTTTAAAATTCTTATCTTATACTATCAGTGTAGTCTTTTTAACTGTCAGTCACTTTCTACTCATCCCTGCATAAATGCATGTTTAAAACCGCCGTTGTGTCACAAGTACCTCCATTAAGCCCCTGTCACAACCCATCGTGCATGCAATTCGTTCGTACGTTTTTTGGGGAGGCCACGGTCGCTACGTTTTTCTGAAAACGTAGGGTGGATTAAAGTGACTGTCACAACCCGTCGTACGTGCAGCTGCGTGCTGTCTACCGACAAAAACGTGGGGTAAATTGGGGAACGTGCTTCCTCGGTAAGTTGTAGGTGCTTACTCGGTACGATCGACGTGAGTTTTCTTTAATTATTTGATAGTTAAACTTTGGACGTGCCGAGTAAGCACGAACTACGCACGTACAACGCACGTTGTACGCACGTGCAACGGCGTCGTTCATAGAGAAAGTGTGAGTGGGTAAGCTTGAAAAAAACGCACGATGTCTGTGCACGCACGTCGATCGTACGGAGGAAAATTCGCAGCCCGTTCGTAGACTGCACGCAGCGAAAGTTCTGCATGCACTAAAAGTTCTACGACGAGTCTGCGTGCTCCAAATTTGTCCAAAATCGGTACGGCGTCAGTACCGAGGACGCACGAATTCCCCAATTTATCCTACATTTTTGTCAGTAGACAGCACGCAGCTGCACGTACGACGGGTTGTGACAGCCGCTTTTACCATGCAAACTGCTTAAAGTATTGAAACCAAAAAGAATCTACTGTGAAAAATGGTTCTACTGTACCAACAAAAAAATCATTTTCATAGAAGGAAATGCTTTAGCTTTTATTATACCCCCAACCAACGGTTGGTTGGGGGTATCTAGTAATACCAACGATTCCGTATGTCCTTCTGTCCGACCGTCCATCCGAAGAGACTTTTTGTCCGATCGATAACAGAAAAACTATTCATTTCATCCTTTTCTTATTTGGTAAATGTCTTCTTCACCACTAGAAGAGGTGCAGTGCGAAATTTAAACCGAATTGGTGAATTCTTAAAATTTTGGCGAATTTTTAATGTTTTAAAGCTTACATGTAGTTCCATATTCTGAGCCGATATTTGTCCGATCGTTTACTGATAAACTTTTCATTTCATCCTTTTAAAATTTTGCCTTTGTCTTTTTCACCACTATGAGAGGTGCAGTGCGAAATTTAACATGATTTGGTAATTTGTTTAATGTTTGCCAATTTTGTACTTTATTAAAAGCTACTTCTGTGTTGTCATTTGTTGACTAATTTCCAAAATAAAACTAAAATCGGTGGAAATTGGCAGTAGTGTATTATGTTATTCCTACATGTACCTTTTAAAGTTATTATTACTCTTACTTTTCCAAAACCACCTTTTTACATGAAGAGACTTGTCCTACCCTTTTCACAAATTACATTTCATAGCTTTTCAATGCAGACACCTCTCTATATATGTAAAATTAATATGTCAAACTTCAACAGTCGGGGGTATTAGTTACTTTTTTCCTTGTTCTTCTTTTAAAAGAAAACTTTGAGTTGCCCTGAATTTCGAATATACAAGGCAAAGGTATATCATAAAGTTACATTTTCTATGATTATAAACTAATCTTGTTCGTTGTAGGGCCTGCAGGTGCATACCGAAAGTGTACAAATATTATCTTACGGTCACTGTAACATCTATAAAAGTACAGAACATGCAACGACAATGAATCAACCTATATCCCGTCGTCGTCGTTGTTTCGAACTTTGGCATAATGAAATAGATAGAAAGGGTCAAATTTAGCAAAGTTATCAAATAAAAATGTCCATATCGATTAATGGGAACAAATTAATCACATGAATTAGTAGAAGAGGAAATACATGAAGCAAATTTTACCCAGTTGATAACATACTGGATATCAATTTTTACAGAAGAAATTTTTTTTTTGAAAAGATTGACACCTGGTCACTTCAAGAACCTGTAAAAACTGTAACTGTACTGTGGGTATAACATTAGATTATGTTATGGAACATTCAACTGTCATCTCAATAAGTAAAATGCAAAATGATCGGTCTATTTTTTGCGTTGATGCGATGCTCCATAGACATCCCAACTTACATGACATTTGCTCTAAAATATACAAGTAGGTGAAGAAAGAGGGAGTATGTTTTTAAAGGTACATTTTATTATAAGAGACTATATATCTTTACAAATATTGTCCTTTAACACGATTTCCATGCTCTCACAGTGAGTTTCACGATTTACCCGTCTAGTTGAGAACAACAATCATGCTGTTTCAAAACAGTCTTTCGTAGCCTAATTGCTGCGTAAATAAACGAAGGGTGGCATGTTCGACTCATTCATTACAAAACTTAATTTCTCATATTTGAAATGTTTTCATATCCTATTCAGATTCAAGACAATATACATTATTCTTTGTAAAATGTACTAACAAAGCCAGACTTTGAAGGTGTATTGAGGTAAGTGGAGGTTATTGGATTGAGAAAAGTATATGAGGGAATTAGGTAGCTGAGTATGAATGTGAATGTGTAAGTGTATTGTCTGACACGACTACTGAAAGAACAAAGGTATCCCATGGCAACGAGCTAAAATGGGGTGTACATGTAACACGTAAATCGACGTTCATGGTTCATTGTAATGTCAATACAATTACATCACATACAATGACAATGAATCGATTATCATATTCTCAGATTCTCAGATTCTCAGAGTGTGAGGGCTTTCATATCTAATCTACAGACTATATGGACCAATTTCTTGATTGTCAAGGGTTGCAAAATAGTTTTGTCTGTCTTATCTACTGACTGTATTGGTTAATTGCTATATTGTGAAGGGTTCTGATATTTCATCTACCAAATATAAAGATCTATTCCTAGATTGCAATAGGTTTTCAAATGGAAAAAAATGTCTTATCCACAGACTATAAGGGTCGGTTCCTAGATTGTGAGGAGCTTTGAACTCGTTTCTCTATCTTATCTACCGACTTTAGGGGTCGATTCCTAGATTGTGAGGAGCTTTGAAATCGTTTCTCTATCTTATTTTCAGCCTAAAGGGGTCGATTCCTAGATTGTGAGGAGCTTTCAACTTGTTTCTCTATCTTAATTATCTACAGACTAAAGAGGTTGATTTCTAGATTGTGAAGGGTTATGATATTTCATCTACCGACTGTTGGGGTCAATTCCTCGATTGTGAGGAGCTTTCAACTTGTTTCTCTATCTTATCTACCGACTAAAGAGGTTGATTTCTAGATTGTGAAGGGTTATATTTCATCTACCGACTGTAGGGGTCGATTCCTCGATTGTGAGGAGCTTTCAACTTGTTTCTCTATCTTATCTACCGACTAAAGAGGTTGATTTCTAGATTGGGAAAGATTATGATATTTCATCTACCGACTGTAGGGGTCGATTCCTCGATTGTGAGGAGCTTTCGACTTGTTTCTCTATCTTATCTACAGACTAAAAAGGTTGATTTCTAGATTGTGAAGGGTTATGATATTTCATCTACCGACTGTAGGGGTCGATTCCTAGATTGTGTGGAGCTTTCGATTCGTTTATCTATCTTTTCTACAGACTAAAAAGGTTGATTTCTAGATTGTGAAGGGTTATGATATTTCATCTACCGACTGTAGGGGTCGATTCCTCGATTGTGTGGAGCTTTCGACTTGTTTCTCTATCTTATCTACAGACTAAAGAGGTTTATTTCTAGATTGTGAAGGGTTATGATATTTCATCTACCGACTGTAGGGGTCGATTCCTCGATTGTGAGGAACTTTCGACTCGTTTGTCTATCTTTTCTACCGACTAAAGAGGTTGATTTCTAGACTGTGAAGGGTTATGATATTCATCTAGCGAATGTAGGGGTCGATTCCTAGATTGTGAGCTTTCGACTTGTTTGTCTATCTTTTCTACCGACTAAAAAGGTTGATTTCTAGATTGTGAAGGATTATGATATTTCATCTACCGACTGTAGGGGTCGATTCCTCGATTGTGAGGAGCTTTCAATTTGTTTCTCTATCTTATCTACAGACTAAAAAGGTTGATTTCTAGATTGTGAAGGGTTATGATATTTCATCTACCGACTGTAGGGGTCGATTCCTCGATTGTGAGGAGCTTTCGACTTGTTTCTCTATCTTATCTACAGTCTAAAGAGGTCGATTTCTAGATTGTGAAGGATTATGATATTTCATCTAGCGACTGTTGGGGTCAATTCCTCGATTGTGAGGAGCTTTCAACTTGTTTCTCTATCTTATCTACCGACTAAAGAGGTTGATTTCTAGATTGTGAAGGGTTATATTTCATCTACCGACTGTAGGGGTCGATTCCTCGATTGTGAGGAGCTTTCAACTTGTTTCTCTATCTTATCTACAGACTAAAGAGGTTGATTTCTAGATTGTGAAGGGTTATGATATTTCATCTAGCGACTGTAGGGGTCGATTCCTCGATTGTGAGGAGCTTTCAACTTGTTTCTCTATCTTATCAACAGACTAAAGAGGTTGATTTCTAGATTGTGAAGGGTTATGATCTTTCATCTACCGATTGTAGGGTTCGATTCCTCGATTGTGAGGAGCTTTCAACTTGTTTCTCTATCTTATCTACAGACTAGAGGTTGATTTCTAGATTGTGAAGGGTTATGATATTTCATCTAGCGATTGTAGGGGTCGATTCCTAGATTGTGAGGAACTTTCGACTTGTTTCTCTATCTTATCAACAGACTAAAGAGGTTGATTTCTAGATTGTGAAGGGTTATGATCTTTCATCTACCGATTGTAGGGTTCGATTCCTCGATTGTGAGGAGCTTTCAACTTGTTTCTCTATCTTATCTACAGACTAGAGGTTGATTTCTAGATTGTGAAGGGTTATGATATTTCATCTAGCGACTGTAGGGGTCGATTCCTCGATTGTGAGGAGCTTTCAACTTGTTTCTCTATCTTATCAACCGGCTAAAAAGGTTGATTTCCAGATTGTGAAGGGTTATGATATTTCATCTACCGACTGTAGGGGTCGATTCCTAGATTGTGAGGAACTTTCGACTCATTTGTCTATCTTTTCTACCGACTTCAGCGGTCGATACCTAGATTGTGAAGGGTTATGATATTTCATCTTCAGACTGTAGGAGTCGATTCCTAGATAATGAAGGGTTCTCAAATAGTTTTTTTTTATATCTTATCTACAGACTAAAGGGTTCTATTCCTAGATTGTGAAAGGCAATGTATTTTATCTGCTGACTTTAGGTTCGATTCCTAGATTGTGAGGAGCTTTCGACTCGTTTGTCTATCTTTTCTACCGACTAAAGAGGTTGATTTCTAGATTGTGAAGGGTTATGATATTTCATCTAGCGACTGTAGGGGTCGATTCCTAGATTGTGAGGAACTTTCGACTCGTTTGTCTATCTTTTCTACCGACTAAAGAGGTTGATTTCTAGATTGTGAAGGGTTATGATATTCCATCTACCGACTGTAGGGGTCGATTCCAAGATTGTGAGGAGCTTTCGACTCGTTTCTCTATCTTTTCTACCGACTAAAGAGGTTGATTTCCAGATTGTTAAAAGGCTCTCCGGATTATCTTATGAAATATCATAACCCTTCACAATCTAGAAATCAACCTTTTTAGTCTGTAGATAAGATAGAGAAACAAGTTGAAAGCACCTCACAATCGAGGAATCGACCCCTGCAGTCGGTAGATGAAATATCATAATCTTTCACAATCTAGAAATCCACCTCTTTAGTCGGTATAAAAGATAGATAAACGAGTCGAAAGTTCCTCACAATCTAGGAATCGACCCCTACAGTCGCTAGATGAAATATCATAACCCTTCACAATCTAGAAATCAACCTCTTTAGTCGGTAGAAAAAATAGACAAACGAGTCGAAAGCTCCTCACAATCTAGGAATCGAACTTAGAGTCAGCAGATAAAATACATTGCCTTTCACAATCTAGGAAAAGAAACCCTTTAGTCTGTAGATAAGATAAAAAAACTATTTCAGAACCCTTCATAATCTAGGAATCGACTCCTACAGTCTGAAGATGAAATATCATAACCCTTCACAATCGAGGAATCGACCCCTACAGTCGGTAGATGAAAGATCATAACCCTTCACAATCTAGAAATAAACCTCTAGTCTGTAGATAAGATAGAGAAACAAGTTGAAAGCTCCTCACAATCTAGGAATCGACCCCTACAGTCGCTAGATGAAATATCATAACCCTTCACAATCTAGAAATCAACCTCTTTAGTCGGTAAAAAAGATAGACAAACGAGTCGAAAGCTCCTCACAATCTAGGAATCGAACCTAAATTCAGCAGATGAAATATCATAACCCTTCACAATCTAGAAATCAACCTCTTTAGTCTGTAGATAAGATAGAGAAACAAGTTGAGACTCCTCACAATCTAGGAATTGACCCCAACAGTCGCTAGATGAAATATCATAACCCTTCACAATCTAGAAATCAACCTCTTTAGTCGGTAAAAAAGATAGACAAACGAGTCGAAAGCTCCTCACAATCTAGGAATCGAACCTAAAGTCAGCAGATGAAATATCATAACCCTTCACAATCTAGAAATCAACCTTTTTAGTCTGTAGATAAGATAGAGAAACAAGTTGAAAGCTCCTCACAATCGAGGAATCGACCCCTACAGTCGGTAGATTAAATATAACCCTTCACAATCTAGAAATCAACCTTTTTAGTCTGTAGATAATATAGAGAAACAAGTTGAAAGCTCCTCACAATCGAGGAATCGACCCCTGCAGTCGGTAGATGAAATATCATAATCTTTCACAATCTAGAAATCAACCTCTTTAGTCGGTAGATAAGATAGAGAAACAAGTTGAAAGCTCCTCACAATCGAGGAATCGACCCCTGCAGTCGGTAGATGAAATATCATAATCTTTCACAATCTAGAAATCAACCTCTTTAGTCGGTAGAAAAGATAGATAAACGAGTCGAAAGCTCCTCACAATCGAGGAATCGACCCCTACAGTAGGTACATGAAATATCATAACCCTTCACAATCTAGAAATCAACCTTTTTAGTCGGTAGAAAAGATAGACAAACAAGTCGAAAGTTCACAATCTAGGAATCGACCCCTACATTCGCTAGATGAATATCCTAACCCTTCACAATCTAGAAATCAACCTCTTTAGTCGGTAGAAAAGATAGACAAACGAGTTGAAAGTTCCTCACAATCTAGGAATCGACCCCTACAGTCGCTAGATGAAATATCATAACCCTTCACAATCTAGAAATCAACCTCTTTAGTCGGTAGAAAAGATAGACAAACGAGTCGAAAGCTCCTCACAATCTAGGAATCGAACCTAAAGTCAGCAGATAAAATACATTGCCTTTCACAATCTAGGAAAAGTAACCCTTTAGTCTGTAGATAAGATAAAAAAAACTATTTCAGAACCCTTCATAATCTAGGAATCGACTCCTCCAGTCTGAAGATGAAATATCATAACCCTTCACAATCTAGGTATCGACCGCTGTAGTCGGTAGAAAAGATAGACAAATGAGTCGAAAGTTCCTCACAATCTAGGAATCGATCCCTACAGTCGGTGGATGAAATATCATAACCCTTCACAATCTAGGTATCGACCGCTGTTGTCGGTAGAAAAGATAGACAAATGAGTCGAAAGTTCCTCACAATCTAGGAATCGACCCCTACAGTCGGTAGATGAAATATCATAACTCTTCACAATCTAGAAATCAACCTCTTTAGTCTGTAGATAAGATAGATAAACAAGTTGAAAGCTCCTCACAATATAGGAATCGACCCCTACAGTCGCTAGATGAAATATCATAACCCTTCACAATCTAGAAATCAACCTCTTTAGTCGGTAGATAAGATAGAGAAACAAGTTGAAAGCTCCTCACAATATAGGAATCGACCCCTACAGTCGCTAGATGAAATATCATAACCCTTCTCAATCTAGAAATCAACCTCTTTAGTCTGTAGATAAGATAGAGAAACGAGTTGAAAGTTCCTCACAATCGAGGAATCGACCCCTACAGTCGGTAGATGAAATATCATAATCTTTAAAACGCTCTACGGCTTATCTTTGGAAATCCGGTCGAGTCCGAAGTTTGTCGCGACAATAAAAGTGTCGCGACTAAAAAATTTTTACAAACAAATTTCATTATTTAAATGCCCTGCATGAGTTCTCTGGAAATTTTCAGGTGAAAATTATATTTTTCAATTTTTGAAAAAAAATTCCAAGGGAATTTTTCCAATGGAATTTTTTTCACCAATGGAAATTTTTTTCCCAATGCAATTTTTTTTTTCCAATGTTGAAAAGGGTGGTGGGATTAGTCATTGAAGGCAGTTTTCATAATAATGAATTTATGAAATATTATTATTCTATTTTTTTTAATGTGGTGAAGTTTTCAATGAAATGTTGATTTTGATAACATATATTGAGTTAGATGAAATATTGATTTTGGAAATAATTATTGACTTTTGTGAAAGTTTAACTTAAATAAAAAGTTGACTTTGAAAAAGATGTTTTTGAATTTAGTGAAATGTTGATTTTGATCACATAGTGACTTTGGTGGAATGATGACTTTGAAAATATTTATTGACTTTTGTGAAAGTTTAACTTGTATAAACTGTTGACTTTGGTGACATGTTGCTATTGAGAAAGATATTTTGCATTAAGCGAAATATTGACTTTGATCAGATATTGACTTTGATGAAATGTTGACGTTGGAAATATTTATTGACTTTTGTGAAAGTTTAACGTAAATAAAATGTAAACTTTGAAAAAGATATTTTGAATTAAGTGAAATATTGACTTTGATCAAGTATTGACTTTGATGAAATGTTGACTTTGAAATTTTTTATTGACTTTTGCGAAAGTTTAACTTATATAAAATATTGACTTTGGTAACATATTTGTTTTGAAAAAGATATTTTGAATTTAGTGAAATATAGACTTTGGTCACATATTGACTTTGACGAAATGTTGACATTGGAAATATTTATTGACTTTTGTGAAAGTCTAACTCAAATAAAAAGTTGACTTTGAAAAATAAAATTATCAAGTGTCCTTCCCCTAAAACATATATTGAGATTATAGATATGTAGTATTTTTTTGATAAGACGTTTCCACAATATATTCTCCTATCAAATATTCACCTTTGCGAAATGTTGACTCTTGAAATATTAATTGCGTTGATAAGGTTTCTATCTATTGACTTTTTTAAAGTTGAACACTAATGTCTGGCTAAAGGTGGATGTTTCAGACAGTATGTGTTAGGTCATTTGACTAGGCTATTGCCCACATTACATCAGTCACCATGACTGATTATTTATACACACCTGATTGCAGGTTACATATATATAACGATAAAACAATTGCAATTTAATCATGCAACTGAGGTTTAAGGGATATATCAGACTTGTGTATTTACTCTCAGAAAACCAACGGCGTCCCTCTCGGTATTACGTAACATGTATATTCGATCAACTCATTAAGGCCAACAGGTAAGTAATTACCGGTTCAACGGCATTGACCCAGCAGCTAGGTGTTACAAGAACACAAATGTAGTCAGACTTCAATAGAGTGACCACATGAGCACTTATTTGTTTCCGATCTGTGTGCATTACACTGCAAATTTATCTGCGATCAGATGACATTCTCGATCATGAACTAATAGCGCTTGGTAAAGATATTGAGAATGTTTAGGTGGGACTTACAAACGTAAGTTATGTTACTTTAACATATCAGATAATGAATTTCTTATGTTGTTGTTACAGGCGAATAGTTATAATATGCATAATATTATCCATGTAGGATTTGCTGACTTTTAAGAGATTGACTTTGGTGACTGGAAACTATGTATTGGCTTATAGCCTAATAAGGTAAAAATTATTCTAAATCCCTATGTGTGACGTCTTGGCTTTTCTAAAAGGTTTAACATTTTCAATTGGACATCAAAGGCTGATTGTTTCAAATATGTCCAAATCCATGTATATCACAACTAAGCTGATGTTGGTGCATTCTATGTGAGACACAAACTATTTTCATCGCTTTGACGGTTATTAACTAGTGATTGACCTCTCATGTGTAACATATGCATACTGAAATATTGAATCAACATCGCATTTCATTCGATATAAACATATTCCAAGAAAAACATAGAGTGATTGTGACAAAGGAAGTAATTACCGAAATGTATTTGAAGCGATAATATAATGATTTTAACGGTATTTAAGTGTGCTGTGTATTAGAAAGTCCCAGGTCTTACATAATGTGCATGAAGCGGAGAACGTCTCCCCGTCAGTGGTCATGGGAATTCGCGTGTTGATGTAATTACAGGTAGCGGGAATGACCATTAACTAATTATCATGTACCGACCCTCACTTAATTGTTTGTGTATCTCCTACCAGACTAATAGGGGTGGCCAAAATGCCGACACGTTCAAATGTTCTTATAGATCTAATGCACAAGTATTATATAACATGTTATCCTAGAAAGGCAGTAATAAAGCTTCAATTATCATGTACTGTAACAGATTGTGAATTGTAAACGCTCAGTCAGTCAATTATCGTATCTATGTCTATTGGAAATCATATATTATTATCTTATTGTGTTCTGTATAAATGAACACTTAAAACACATACATTCGCTGTTGGAAAAAGGCATTTAGTAGCTTCACATTTAAGGTTGTGATGTATGATGTCATTAAAACCGATGCCGTTGAAATCTGGTCAATTTAAACATAAAACACAGAATTAATATAATAAATAGAATATCTGTCAATTCAGATAATCCTGGTATAAATCAAGAAAATCAGATAGACAAGAAAGACATGTATCATCTATATATTTATATTTGTATTTAATTGTATTGTGCTGTATATCACGAGGTCAAGGATAGACGCATAGGATTTTCTTTCCCAGAGATCGACCACATTTTCTATTCGTTTGATTTACGTAAAACATTAACAATTTAACTGTAAAAAACATTGATTAAACATCGTATTTATCATAAAATGTTTCTTGCCGTCACAAATCATAAGCATAAGCATAAGCCATTTTAGTTTGTTGTACATTTAAATAGATCTCATATATATGCATATATGAATATTCAAAATAAAGTACACCTATTGTATAATGTAAGAATCGACGGAATTCTTAATTATCATTTTCTATAAACATGAAGACACAAAATGGAAATGGGAGAGTTATGGGACATGGATTTTGATGTCTCGGTAATGTATAATAAATGTATGTATGATAACCTGATAAGATACGTGCTTTCAAATCATTGATTACAATACGAATACGAAATACAAACGTGTAGAATGCAATGTTTATGTAACTGCATGAATATTTAGATATTATGACACTTCCAACAACCATAAACACTATTTGAAACGTAATAAATGTTGTTAACCGTTAAATGTCATGAGTCATGATATCGGTACCTATCTATCTATAATAATTTGAATTTCAAACTGTCTTGTAACAAACATTTAAAACTATTTACGTGCTGTAGTAACACTTATATTTAGCAACATTGTCAACACTAAAATAATAAGAGAACACATGTAAATTATTCATTAAGTTCTCAAACAAAATTTGAAATCAACCAGTGTGTATACAGTACAGTATTGTAGTATCTAATTACCATCACTAGTCATCCTGTGAGGAGCCAAGTCGCGCTCTTAACGAGTTAAATAGAATATGCAAGTCTGGATATACTGGGATATGTGTGTATTGCAAGGGGGCAGTCTGTGCGGGTATTACCATAAACCAATCTAAAAATACGTACGAATGTGTATTGTCGCCAATACTGTTATTTCAATCTGAGCACCGTGACACATGTTGAGTTGACTCAGAGATACACACAAACTTGTCACTGGGATGTTCAGGAGATACGGTTCACTGACTTGATGGATAAACGCTAAAGAATTACTGAAACGCGCTCCTTTAGCCAGACATTTGTGTTTTCAAATTAAATTCCAACTTCAACAACGCCAACAAATATTTCAAAGTCAACATGTCACCAAAGTCAATCTTTTGATAGTCAACAATTCAGAAAACTCAAAATATCTTCGCAAGGTCAATATGTCACCAAAGTTAACATATCATTAAAGATAAACTTTTACCAAAGTCATTCAATATTTCCAAAGTCAACATGTCATCAATCTCGGGATATCTTTTCAACATCAAGATGTCACTAAACAATCTGTTACAGTACATGATAATTGAAGTTTCATTACTGCCTCTCTAAGAACAAATGTTATATAATACTTGTGCATTAGATATATAAGAACATTTGAACGTGTCGGAATGCTGGCCACTCCTAATAGTATGGAAAGAGATACACAAACAATTAAGTAAGGGTCGGTACACGATAATTAGTTAATGGTCATTCCCGCTACCTGTAATTACATCAACATGCGAATTCCCATGACCACTGACGGGGAGACGTTCTCCGCTTCATGCACATTATGTAAGACCTGGGACTTTCTAATACACAGCACACTTCAATACCGTTAAAATCATTATATTATCGCTTCAAATACATTTCGTTACTTCCTTTGTCACAATCACTCTATGTTTTTCTTGGAATATGTTTATATCGAATGAAATGCGATGTTGATTCAATATTTCAGTATGCATATGTTACACATGAGAGGTCAATCACTAGTTAATAACCGTCAAAGCGATGAAAATAGTTTGTGTCTCACATAGAATGCACCAACATCAGCTTAGTTGTGATATACATGGGTTTGGACATATTTGAAACAATCAGCCTTTGATGTCCAATTGAAAGTGTTAAACCTTTTAGAAGAGGGAGAGAGAAGAGTTACCCGCCCTTGAATGTAGACGTGTCTGGTGAGAGCTCTCTTGAAAAGAATATTTTAAACTGGAAAAGACATGAATCCCGAAGCTTTTAAGTTCCCCAATATACATAGTAAGTTCGGCAGTAACTTTCTAAAGACGATTACCCTCGGATTTTGCTCGGAAAAGCTGGCGATGGCTAGCCAGTCGGACTTGGATTTTGTAAATAATGTGATGTGCCTGCCATTGACAGCATGGGAAACCGAGTGTGAGAGTAATCGGACAAATGATCGGGCTGTGGACCAGGAACATGCCAGTCGAAAGAGGAACTTATCCAGCGATCATGATGTGGAGAAGGAAAATGGAATTAAAAAGGTAAAAAACCATGATTTAAACACTTGTGAAAATTCAGTGACTGTTCCAAGCCCAAGTGCGAGAATTAATAATCAGACTATAGCAGACATACTCCGAGCTATTGACAAACAAACCACGTACTTTGAGAAGAGATTTGACATTATCGAATCAAGACTAATCGAGAAAGTGCAATCAATGATTGACAATGACATGTGTAAAGTGCGTGAGGAGGTGCGAACAAGTCTCGATGAAATCAACAACGACCTGGGTCAGCTGAGGTCAAGTCACGGGCGGCTGATTGAAGCCGTGGAGAAGGATATTCATGAGCTGAAAACTACACGTACCTACGCACAAGTTGTGAAATCGCCGACAGAGGACAAGGAACTCAACATTGTACTGAAAAATATCCCAGAAACCAGAGGTGAGAATATCGTCAACAAAGTCAACAGCTTACTCAGAGAGGGATTCAAGTTGAGAGATGTGGAGATAGAAGACGCCGTGAGGAAGGAATCTCGACATGCCAGGTATGCAGGTGTGATTGTGGCAAAGTGCAAGTCAAGAGAGGACAAGCAACTTATACTGTCCAAGAAGCGGGAGCTGAAACACAGCAGGAACTACACCACCGTCTACATCTCTAGTGACAAGTCCCTGCAACAACGACTGTTCGAATCCAACATGAAGACCCTGGTTGACAGCGTGGGAGAGGGCAGACTACGACTTTCTGGCAGTAAGATAGTCAAGGTGGGAGACGGCGATCAGCGCAACTACGACGACAGAGACAGCAACACACGCGATGGTGAGCGACACAGATCTGACCTTAGTGCACGTGGTAATGTTTACCAACACAGACCACGTGACAGCTATAGGCCACGTTCGCCCAATCAGGATCGAGGACTCAACAGAAGCCACGCCCGTGACGAACGCACTCACAACAGCAGATCAAACAGACAATAGGTAAAGTGCGGGTTTTGGAATGTCGCGGGGTGGTCAGCCTGTTTAGATTCTGATAATCATGTGCTTCGTTCATCATGTTTGAATTCATCTGACTTAGATATTTTAGGACTTGCAGAGACTCACCTTACAGGACTTAATAAAGTGTCAGTAGACGGTTATACGTGGTTTGGCCACAACAGAACTCAGCTAAGTGTGGATCTGGTGGTGTTGGCTTTTTAATTAAAGACTCTATTTTAAATATTTTCAGTGTTGATATTTTAGATGTTTTACATGAGGGTATTTTATGGCTTAAGTTGAGCCACAAGAATGTTTTAGATTGTGATATTATAGCTTATGTATGTTATCTCCCCCCTGAAAATTCAAGTCGAAATATAGATGCATCAGAGTTCTTCGACACCCTTCTACTACAGACTCATCAGTATTACCAACCAGGTGTTTTCTTTATCTGTGGTGACTTTAACAGCAGGTGTGGAGATTTGACCGACTTTGTAGAAGGTATAGACACAACCATACCTAACCGGAATGTGATTGATAATGTCATTAACTCACAAGGTAATAGCTTCATCGATTTCCTTATCAGTGCCCAGTATTGTATGTTAAACGGAAGAAGCGAGAGTGAAAATGACTATACCTATATATCTACAAGGGGACTATCAGTGGTTGACTATTGTATATGCCCGTATGAGCAATTGGATAGTTTTTATGATTTTAGTGTGATACGACCAAATGTGTTTGTTGATAAAAGTGCTTGTGTCGGTGTAACCAGTGCTAGCTCTATACTGAAGCTTGACCACGCCATACTAACATGGACAGTGCAGTTATCGGCCTTCTCTCCTTCTACTCGTGTACTAGAGATTTGTGAGACAACTGTGCTTAAATGTGACACTTCAGCCATACCTAAAGACTTTCTGTCATCAGAGGATTGTATGAACTCGTTAAATGATGCTATTTCTAACCTATCTAACTCTGTAAAACAACAAGAAGATATTGAACGAGCTTTTGATGTTTTTAAAGATACACTTAGGTCAGAAATGAGGAGCAAACTTCCTACAAAGACTTTTACTAAAACGTCGACACTCAGAGTATCTGGTAAGAGACATAGGCATAAGAAGGAATGGTGGACTGAGTATTTAGCTAAACTCTGGGACGACATGTGCGACGCCGAGAAACAGTGGTGTAAGTGTCATGGACCTCGTAAACGTTTCCTTAAACATATGTATGTGACTAAACGTAAACTGTTCGATAAACATGCCAAGCGAGCTAAGTGAGACAATACTAGACCTACACTCCAGGAGCTGGAAGATATGTGTGACGCTAACGATAATGACTTTTGGAGAAAGATAGGACGAGTTGGGGTCGGTTGTGAGAGGAAAAGGAAAATCCCAATGGAAGTGAAACGCGATGACGGAACCATCACTTGTGACGTCACAGAGGTTCGTGACAAGTGGCGGACTTTATATAGCGATCTTCTGAACTGTCCCTCTACGACTACTGAAACTAAGCCCTATGTTTCCCAGTGCGAGGAGAGTGCTTTTGACAACCCTATCAGTATAGAGGAAGTGCGACTTGCAGTAAGTCAAGCTAAGAGAGGAAAAGCCCCGGGTAACGACAATATCCCAGCTGATGTTTTAAAGAATGACACTTGTATATTTTATCTCCATAAGCTCTTTACTACATGTTATGAAACTGGATGTGTGCCTTCAAGCTGGGGCCAGGGGATCATTACGCCTATCCCTAAGTCCGGAGCAGACGACACGAGAGACCCGCTGTCCTACCGCGGGATCACACTCGCTAGTGCTGCATATAAACTCTACTGTGCAATCCTCTACAACAGACTATATACTTTCTCAGAAGAAAATGGACATATTCACGATTTTCAAAATGGTTTTAGAAAACGTCGCTCAACTACGGAACACATTTCAAGCCTTACATCAATAATCGAATCTAGGAAGCTTGAACGAAAATCTACGTTTACTGCTTTAATTGACATTAAAAAGGCGTACGACTGTATAGACAGAGAGCTGTTGTGGTGTAAACTGGATGCTATTGGTGTAAATGGAAATATGTTCAAAGCAATTATGTCTATATATAATAATGTAAAATGTTCAGTTAATGTAAACGGTTTTTATACAAAATGGTTTGATGTAAATTCGGGCTTAAAACAAGGCTGTTTGTTATCCCCATTGCTTTTTAACTTGTTTGTTAACGATCTCATTGTTACTATTAACAGTTTGTCTTTGGGTGTTGATATTAATGGTTGTAATGTCGGCTTATTGGCTTATGCGGATGATATAGTTTTAATAGCTTCTAGTGAGAGTGATCTTAATATAATGCTTGAGTGTTTAAATAATTGGGTTGTTTCTAACAAAATGAAGGTTAATTGCTCTAAGTCGAAAGTATTCCATTTTAGAGGAGCTTCAGTTGCCAGAACTTATGTTTTATTTCAGTGTGGTGATATGGAGTTAGAAGTTGTTGACAGTTATACTTATCTAGGCCTTCTTTTATCAGAGCATCTTGACTTTGGACGTATGGCAAAAGCTGTAGCAAATTCAGCCAGCAGGGCTTTAGGTTTGCTCATAACTAAATATAAATTGCTAGGTGGTATGCATTTTCGGACTTATTCTAAGTTATATCAGTCCATGGTTTGGTCGATTATTGATTATGGTTGTGCAATATGGGGTACTTATACTTTTTCTTGTGTTAATGCTGTCCAAAATAGAGCTATGAGATTTTTTCTTGGACTACGTAAGTTTGCTCCAAATAATGCTGTCATCGGTGATATGGGATGGTCCCCTACAGTTGTTAATCAATGGAGCACTGTGGTGAGATTCTTTAGACGTCTTAGCCATTTAGATCACAGCAGAGTTACAAGTAAGATTTTTAGATGGAGTTATGTTTTATCTTTAAGTAATCAGCGCAATTGGAGTTTTAGAGTTGTTAAAAGATTATCTGTTTTAAATCTTGATCATTTTAGTGATATTAACGTTGTTTATCATATTCCTTATGTGGTCTCCAAAGTCAGGGAGGTTATTTTTAGTGAGTTTGTTGAGAAATGGAAACAGGATCTTTTAAAAGTTGATAGCATAACTGGTAGAGGAGGAAATAAGTTGCGCACTTATAGTACTTTTAAGTCAGAGTTTGGCTGTGAATTTTATGTCAATTGTGATATGTCTCGTTCTTTTAGGAGGTCGCTAGCTATGTTTAGATGTGGTGTAGCTCCGCTTAGAGTAGAAACTGGCCGTTATATTTGTTGTCCTTTAAATGAAAGGACTTGTTTTTACTGTAAAGATTTTATCGAAGATGAAAAACATGTTTTATTGTACTGTCCTTTATATGCTGATGAACGAATGCCTATTTTATCAAAATGTACTTATCTCTTTAATGGTTTTATACATCTTAATGATGTGGAGAAGGTCAGTGTTATTTTGGCCTCCCCAGAGTTATCGTTTTTATCTGCCAAAACCTGTTTTAATATTCTTAAAAAACGCACTGCAAATATGTATATATCTTAATGTTTATTTCACCTTGTACAATTTTTCTACCATGTATTACTTTTATTAATTATTGCTTTTTTATGAAAAGTGTCTCTCGTAATTCCTTAGGGAATGGCTCAACTTTTTAATACTTTGATTTTGTATTTATATTGAATGTGTATATATTTCTGTATTATGTTGAGGTGAGACAAAAATAAACTATCTGTCTGTCTGTCTGTCTGTAATTACATCAACACGCGAATTCCCATGGCTACTGACGGGGAGACGTTCTTTGCTGCATGCACATTATGTAAGACCTGGGACTTTCTAATACACAGCACACTTCAATACCGTTAAAATCATTATATTATCGCTTTAAATTAAATATTCGTTACTTCCTTGTCACAATCACTCCATGTTTTTCTTTGAATATGTTTATATCGAATGAAATGTGATGTTGATTCAATATTTCAGTATGCATATGTTACACATGAGAGGTCAATCACTAGTTAATAACCGTCAAAGCGATGAAAATAGTTTGTGTCTCACATAGAATGCACCAACATCAGCTTAGTTGTGATATACATGGGTTTGGACATATTTGAAACAATCAGCCTTTGATGTCCAATTGAAAGTGTTAAATCTTTCCGAAAAGCCATAACGTCACATATAGGGATTTAGAATCATGTTAACCTTATTAGGCTATAAGCCAATAAATAGTTTCCTGTCACCAAAGTCAATCTCTTAAAAGTCAGCAAATCCTACATTGATAATATTATGCATATTATAACTATTCGCCTGTAACAACAACAAAAGAAATTCATTATCTGATATGTTAAAGTTACATAACTTACGTTTGTTAAGTCCAACCTAAACATTCTCAATATCTTTACCAAGCGCTATTAGTTCATGGTCGAGAATGTCATCTGATCGCAGATAAATTTGCAATGTAATGCACACAGATCGGAAACAAATAAGTGCTCATGTGTGTTCTTGTAACACCTAGCTGCTGGGTCAATGCCGTTGAACCGGTAATTACTTACCTGTTGGCCTTAATGAGTTGATCGAATATACATGTTACGTAATACCGAGAGGGACGCCGTAGGGTATTCTGAGAGTAAATACACAAGTCTGATATATCCCTTAAACCTCAGTTGCATGATTAAATTGCAATTGTTTTATCGTTATATATATGTAACCTGAAATCAGCTGTGTATAAATAATCAGTCATGGTGACTGATGTAATGTGGGCAATAGCCTAGTCAAATGACCTAACACATACTGTCTGAAACATCCACCTTTAGCCAGACATTAGTGTTCAACTTTAATAAAGTCAATAGATAGAAACCTTATCAACGCAATTAATATTTCAAGAGTCAACATTATGCAAAGGTGAATATTTGATAGGAGAATATATTGTGGAAACGTCTTATTAAAAAAATACTACATATCTATAATCTCAATATGTTTTAGGGGAAGGACACTTGATAATTTTCTTTTTCAAAGTCAACTTTTTATTTGAGTTAGACTTTCACAAAAGTCAATAAATATTTCCAAAGTCAATACTTGATCAAAGTCAATATTTCACTTAATTCAAAATATCTTTTTCAAAGTTTACATTTTATTTACGTTAAACTTTCACAAAAGTCAATAATTATTTCCAAAGTCAACATTTCATCAAAGTCAATACCTGATCAAAGTCAATATTTCCCTTCATGCAAAATATCTTTTTCAAAAGCAACATGTCACCAAAGTCAACATTTTATATAAGTTAAACTATCGCAAAAGTCAATAAATATTTTCAAAGACATTATTTCACCAAAGTCAATATGTGATCAAAGTCAATATTTCACTAAATTCAAACAAATCTTTTTCAAAATCAACATTTTATTTAAATTAAACTTTCACAAAAGTCAATAAATATTTTCAAAGTCAACATTTCATCAAAGTCAATACCTGATCAAAGTCAATATTTCACTAAATTCAAAAAATCTTTTTCAAAGTCAACAATTCATCAAAGTCAATACTTGATCAAAGTCAATATTTCACTTAATACAAAATATCTTTATAAAAGTCAACATTTTATTTAAATTAAACTTTCACAAAAGTCAATAAATATTTTCAAAGTCAACATTTCACCAAATAAATACTTGATCAAAGTCAACATTTCGCTAAATTCAAAAACATCTTTTTCAAAGTCAACATTTTATTTAAGTTAAACTTTCACAAAAGTCAATAATTATTTCCAAAGTCAATAATTATTTCCAAAGTCAACATTTCATCAAAGTCAATACCTGATCAAAGTCAATATTTCACTTAATGCAAAATATCTTTTTCAAAAGCAACATGTCACCAAAGTCAACATTTTATATAATTTAAACTTTCGTAAAAGTCAATAAATATTTTCAAAGTCATCATTTCACCAAAGGCAATATGTGAGCAAAGTCAATATTTCACTAAATTCAAACACATCTTTTTCAAAATCAACATTTTATTCAAATTAAACTTTCACAAAAGTCAATGAATATTTTCAAAGTCAACATTTCACCAAATAAATACTTGATCAAAGTCAACATTTCAGTAGATTCAAAATATCTTTTACAAACTCTACATTTTATTAAAGTAAAACTTTCACAAAAGTCAATAAATATTTCAAAAGTCAACAATTCACATAACTCAAACAATATTTTAACATGTCATCAAATTCAATATTTTATCAAAGTAAAACTTCCACCAAAGTCAATAAATATTTCCAAAGTCAACATTTCACAAACATTATATTTTTCCCAAAATCAATATTTCATCTTACTCAATATATGTTATTAAAATCAACATTTCATTGAAAACTTCACCACATTAAAAAAAATAGAATTATAATATTTCATAAATTCATTATTATGAAAACTGCCTTCAATGACTAACCCCACCACCCTTTTCCACATGTGAAAGAAAATTCCATTTGAAAAAAAAAATTCCATTGGAAAAAAAAATTCCATTGGGAAAAAAATTTCCATTGGAAAAATTCCATTGGGAAAAAAAATTTCCATTGGAAAAATTCCATTGGAAAAAAATTTCCATTGGAAAAATTCCATTGGAAATTTTTGTCAAAAATTGAAAAAAATAATTTTAACCTGAAAATTTCCAGAGAACTCATGCAGGGCATTTAAATAATGAAATTTGTTTGTAAAAAAATGTTAGTCGCGACACTTTTATTGTCGCGACAAACTTCGGACACGACCGGATTTCCAAAGATAAGCCGTAGAGCGTTTTAAAGATTATGATATTTCATCTACCGACTGTAGGGGTCGATTCCTCGATTGTGAGGAACTTTCAACTCGTTTCTCTATCTTATCTACAGACTAAAGAGGTTGATTTCTAGATTGAGAAGGGTTATGATATTTCATCTAGCGACTGTAGGGGTCGATTCCTATATTGTGAGGAGCTTTCAACTTGTTTCTCTATCTTATCTACCGACTAAAGAGGTTGATTTCTAGATTGTGAAGGGTTATGATATTTCATCTAGCGACTGTAGGGGTCGATTCCTATATTGTGAGGAGCTTTCAACTTGTTTATCTATCTTATCTACAGACTAAAGAGGTTGATTTCTAGATTGTGAAGAGTTATGATATTTCATCTACCGACTGTAGGGGTCGATTCCTAGATTGTGAGGAACTTTCGACTCATTTGTCTATCTTTTCTACCGACAACAGCGGTCGATACCTAGATTGTGAAGGGTTATGATATTTCATCCACCGACTGTAGGGATCGATTCCTAGATTGTGAGGAACTTTCGACTCATTTGTCTATCTTTTCTACCGACTACAGCGGTCGATACCTAGATTGTGAAGGGTTATGATATTTCATCTTCAGACTGTAGGAGTCGATTCCTAGATTATGAAGGGTTCTGAAATAGTTTTTTTTATCTTATCTACAGACTAAAGGGTTACTTTTCCTAGATTGTGAAAGGCAATGTATTTTATCTGCTGACTCTAGGTTCGATTCCTAGATTGTGAGGAGCTTTCGACTCGTTTGTCTATCTTTTCTACCGACTAAAGAGGTTGATTTCTAGATTGTGAAGGGTTATGATATTTCATCTACCGACTGTAGGGGTCGATTCCTAGATTGTGAGGAACTTTCGACTCGTTTGTCTATCTTTTCTACCGACTAAAGAGGTTGATTTCTAGATTGTGAAGGGTTAGGATATTCATCTAGCGAATGTAGGGGTCGATTCCCAGATTGTGAACTTTCGACTTGTTTGTCTATCTTTTCTACCGACTAAAAAGGTTGATTTCTAGATTGTGAAGGGTTATGATATTTCATGTACCTACTGTAGGGGTCGATTCCTCGATTGTGAGGAGCTTTCGACTCGTTTATCTATCTTTTCTACCGACTAAAGAGGTTGATTTCTAGATTGTGAAAGATTATGATATTTCATCTACCGACTGCAGGGGTCGATTCCTCGATTGTGAGGAGCTTTCAACTTGTTTCTCTATCCTATCTACCGACTAAAGAGGTTGATTTCTAGATTGTGAAAGATTATGATATTTCATCTACCGACTGCAGGGGTCGATTCCTCGATTGTGAGGAGCTTTCAACTTGTTTCTCTATCTTATCTACAGACTAAAAAGGTTGATTTCTAGATTGTGAAGGGTTATATTTAATCTACCGACTGTAGGGGTCGATTCCTCGATTGTGAGGAGCTTTCAACTTGTTTCTCTATCTTATCTACAGACTAAAAAGGTTGATTTCTAGATTGTGAAGGGTTATGATATTTCATCTGCTGACTTTAGGTTCGATTCCTAGATTGTGAGGAGCTTTCGACTCGTTTGTCTATCTTTTTTACCGACTAAAGAGGTTGATTTCTAGATTGTGAAGGGTTATGATATTTCATCTAGCGACTGTAGGGGTCAATTCCTAGATTGTGAGGAGTCTCAACTTGTTTCTCTATCTTATCTACAGACTAAAGAGGTTGATTTCTAGATTGTGAAGGGTTATGATATTTCATCTGCTGAATTTAGGTTCGATTCCTAGATTGTGAGGAGCTTTCGACTCGTTTGTCTATCTTTTCTACCGACTAAAGAGGTTGATTTCTAGATTGTGAAGGGTTATGATATTTCATCTAGCGACTGTAGGGGTCGATTCCTAGATTGTGAGGAGCTTTCAACTTGTTTCTCTATCTTATCTACAGACTAGAGGTTTATTTCTAGATTGTGAAGGGTTATGATCTTTCATCTACCGACTGTAGGGGTCGATTCCTCGATTGTGAAGGGTTATGATATTTCATCTTCAGACTGTAGGAGTCGATTCCTAGATTATGAAGGGTTCTGAAATAGTTTTTTTTATCTTATCTACAGACTAAAGGGTTTCTTTTCCTAGATTGTGAAAGGCAATGTATTTTATCTGCTGACTCTAAGTTCGATTCCTAGATTGTGAGGAGCTTTCGACTCGTTTGTCTATCTTTTCTACCGACTAAAGAGGTTGATTTCTAGATTGTGAAGGGTTATGATATTTCATCTAGCGACTGTAGGGGTCGATTCCTAGATTGTGAGGAACTTTCGACTCGTTTGTCTTTCTTTTCTACCGACTAAAGAGGTTGATTTCTAGATTGTGAAGGGTTAGGATATTCATCTAGCGAATGTAGGGGTCGATTCCTAGATTGTGAGCTTTCGAGGTCTTTGTCTATCTTTTCTACCGACTAAAAAGGTTGATTTCTAGATTGTGAAGGGTTATGATTTTTCATGTACCTACTGTAGGGGCCGATTCCTCGATTGTGAGGAGCTTTCGACTCGTTTATCTATCTTTTATACCGACTAAAGAGGTGGATTTCTAGATTGTGAAAGATTATGATATTTCATCTACCGACTGCAGGGGTCGATTCCTCGATTGTGAGGTGCTTTCAACTTGTTTCTCTATCTTATCTACCGACTAAAGAGGTTGATTTCTAGATTGTGAAAGATTATGATATTTCATCTACCGACTGCAGGGGTCGATTCCTCGATTGTGAGGAGCTTTCAACTTGTTTCTCTATCTTATCTACAGACTAAAAAGGTTGATTTCTAGATTGTGAAGGGTTATATTTAATCTACCGACTGTAGGGGTCGATTCCTCGATTGTGAGGAGCTTTCAACTTGTTTCTCTATCTTATCTACAGACTAAAAAGGTTGATTTCTAGATTGTGAAGGGTTATGATATTTCATCTGCTGACTTTAGGTTCGATTCCTAGATTGTGAGGAGCTTTCGACTCGTTTGTCTATCTTTTTTACCGACTAAAGAGGTTGATTTCTAGATTGTGAAGGGTTATGATATTTCATCTAGCGACTGTAGGGGTCAATTCCTAGATTGTGAGGAGTCTCAACTTGTTTCTCTATCTTATCTACAGACTAAAGAGGTTGATTTCTAGATTGTGAAGGGTTATGATATTTCATCTGCTGAATTTAGGTTCGATTCCTAGATTGTGAGGAGCTTTCGACTCGTTTGTCTATCTTTTTTACCGACTAAAGAGGTTGATTTCTAGATTGTGAAGGGTTATGATATTTCATCTAGCGACTGTAGGGGTCGATTCCTAGATTGTGAGGAGCTTCCAACTTGTTTCTCTATCTTATCTACAGACTAGAGGTTTATTTCTAGATTGTGAAGGGTTATGATCTTTCATCTACCGACTGTAGGGGTCGATTCCTCGATTGTGAAGGGTTATGATATTTCATCTTCAGACTGTAGGAGTCGATTCCTAGATTATGAAGGGTTCTGAAATAGTTTTTTTTATCTTATTTACAGACTAAAGGGTTTCTTTTCCTAGATTGTGAAAGGCAATGTATTTTATCTGCTGACTCTAAGTTCGATTCCTAGATTGTGAGGAGCTTTCGACTCGTTTGTCTATCTTTTCTACCGACTAAAGAGGTTGATTTCTAGATTGTGAAGGGTTATGATATTTCATCTAGCGACTGTAGGGGTCGATTCCTAGATTGTGAGGAACTTTCGACTCGTTTGTCTATCTTTTCTACCGACTAAAGAGGTTGATTTCTAGATTGTGAAGGGTTAGGATATTCATCTAGCGAATGTAGGGGTCGATTCCCAGATTGTGAACTTTCGACTTGTTTGTCTATCTTTTCTACCGACTAAAAAGGTTGATTTCTAGATTGTGAAGGGTTATGATATTTCATGTACCTACTGTAGGGGTCGATTCCTCGATTGTGAGGAGCTTTCGACTCGTTTATCTATCTTTTCTACCGACTAAAGAGGTTGATTTCTAGATTGTGAAAGATTATGATATTTCATCTACCGACTGCAGGGGTCGATTCCTCGATTGTGAGGAGCTTTCAACTTGTTTCTCTATCTTATCTACAGACTAAAGAGGTTGATTTCTAGATTGTGAAAGATTATGATATTTCATCTACCGACTGCAGGGGTCGATTCCTCGATTGTGAGGAGCTTTCAACTTGTTTCTCTATCTTATCTACAGACTAAAAAGGTTGATTTCTAGATTGTGAAGGGTTATATTTAATCTACCGACTGTAGGGGTCGATTCCTCGATTGTGAGGAGCTTTCAACTTGTTTCTCTATCTTATCTACAGACTAAAAAGGTTGATTTCTAGATTGTGAAGGGTTATGATATTTCATCTGCTGACTTTAGGTTCGATTCCTAGATTGTGAGGAGCTTTCGACTCGTTTGTCTATCTTTTTTACCGACTAAAGAGGTTGATTTCTAGATTGTGAAGGGTTATGATATTTCATCTAGCGACTGTAGGGGTCAATTCCTAGATTGTGAGGAGTCTCAACTTGTTTCTCTATCTTATCTACAGACTAAAGAGGTTGATTTCTAGATTGTGAAGGGTTATGATATTTCATCTGCTGAATTTAGGTTCGATTCCTAGATTGTGAGGAGCTTTCGACTCGTTTGTCTATCTTTTTTACCGACTAAAGAGGTTGATTTCTAGATTGTGAAGGGTTATGATATTTCATCTAGCGACTGTAGGGGTCGATTCCTAGATTGTGAGGAGCTTTCAACTTGTTTCTCTATCTTATCTACAGACTAGAGGTTTATTTCTAGATTGTGAAGGGTTATGATCTTTCATCTACCGACTGTAGGGGTCGATTCCTCGATTGTGAAGGGTTATGATATTTCATCTTCAGACTGTAGGAGTCGATTCCTAGATTATGAAGGGTTCTGAAATAGTTTTTTTTTTCTTATCTACAGACTAAAGGGTTTCTTTTCCTAGATTGTGAAAGGCAATGTATTTTATCTGCTGACTCTCAGTTCGATTCCTAGATTGTGAGGAGCTTTCGACTCGTTTGTCTATCTTTTCTACCGACTAAAGAGGTTGATTTCTAGATTGTGAAGGGTTATGATATTTCATCTAGCGACTGTAGGGGTCGATTCCTAGATTGTGAGGAACTTTCGACTCGTTTGTCTTTCTTTTCTACCGACTAAAGAGGTTGATTTCTAGATTGTGAAGGGTTAGGATATTCATCTAGCGAATGTAGGGGTCGATTCCTAGATTGTGAGCTTTCGAGGTCTTTGTCTATCTTTTCTACCGACTAAAAAGGTTGATTTCTAGATTGTGAAGGGTTATGATTTTTCATGTACCTACTGTAGGGGCCGATTCCTCAATTGTGAGGAGCTTTCGACTCGTTTATCTATCTTTTATACCGACTAAAGAGGTTGATTTCTAGATTGTGAAAGATTATGATATTTCATCTACCGACTGCAGGGGTCGATTCCTCGATTGTGAGGTGCTTTCAACTTGTTTCTCTATCTTATCTACCGACTAAAGAGGTTGATTTCTAGATTGTGAAAGATTATGATATTTCATCTACCGACTGCAGGGGTCGATTCCTCGATTGTGAGGACCTTTCAACTTGTTTCTCTATCTTATCTACAGACTAAAAAGGTTGATTTCTAGATTGTGAAGGGTTATATTTAATCTACCGACTGTAGGGGTCGATTCCTCGATTGTGAGGAGCTTTCAACTTGTTTCTCTATCTTATCTACAGACTAAAAAGGTTGATTTCTAGATTGTGAAGGGTTATGATATTTCATCTGCTGACTTTAGGTTCGATTCCTAGATTGTGAGGAGCTTTCGACTCGTTTGTCTATCTTTTTTACCGACTAAAGAGGTTGATTTCTAGATTGTGAAGGGTTATGATATTTCATCTAGCGACTGTAGGGGTCAATTCCTAGATTGTGAGGAGTCTCAACTTGTTTCTCTATCTTATCTACAGACTAAAGAGGTTGATTTCTAGATTGTGAAGGGTTATGATATTTCATCTGCTGAATTTAGGTTCGATTCCTAGATTGTGAGGAGCTTTCGACTCGTTTGTCTATCTTTTTTACCGACTAAAGAGGTTGATTTCTAGATTGTGAAGGGTTATGATATTTCATCTAGAGACTGTAGGGGTCGATTCCTCGATTGTGAGGAGCTTCCAACTTGTTTCTCTATCTTATCTACAGACTAGAGGTTTATTTCTAGATTGTGAAGGGTTATGATCTTTCATCTACCGACTGTAGGGGTCGATTCCTCGATTGTGAAGGGTTATGATATTTCATCTTCAGACTGTAGGAGTCGATTCCTAGATTATGAAGGGTTCTGAAATAGTTTTTTTTATCTTATTTACAGACTAAAGGGTTTCTTTTCCTAGATTGTGAAAGGCAATGTATTTTATCTGCTGACTCTAAGTTCGATTCCTAGATTGTGAGGAGCTTTCGACTCGTTTGTCTATCTTTTCTACCGACTAAAGAGGTTGATTTCTAGATTGTGAAGGGTTATGATATTTCATCTAGCGACTGTAGGGGTCGATTCCTAGATTGTGAGGAACTTTCGACTCGTTTGTCTATCTTTTCTACCGACTAAAGAGGTTGATTTCTAGATTGTGAAGGGTTAGGATATTCATCTAGCGAATGTAGGGGTCGATTCCTAGATTGTGAGCTTTCGAGGTCTTTGTCTATCTTTTCTACCGACTAAAAAGGTTGATTTCTAGATTGTGAAGGGTTATGATATTTCATGTACCTACTGTAGGGGCCGATTCCTCGATTGTGAGGAGCTTTCGACTCGTTTATCTATCTTTTATACCGACTAAAGAGGTGGATTTCTAGATTGTGAAAGATTATGATATTTCATCTACCGACTGCAGGGGTCGATTCCTCGATTGTGAGGTGCTTTCAACTTGTTTCTCTATCTTATCTACAGACTAAAAAGGTTGATTTCTAGATTGTGAAGGGTTATATTTAATCTACCGACTGTAGGGGTCGATTCCTCGATTGTGAGGAGCTTTCAACTTGTTTCTCTATCTTATCTACAGACTAAAGAGGTTGATTTCTAGATTGTGAAGGGTTATGATATTTCATCTACCGACTGTAGGGGTCAATTCCTAGATTGTGAGGAGTCTCAACTTGTTTCTCTATCTTATCTACAGAATAAAGAGGTTGATTTCTAGATTGTGAAGGGTTATGATATTTCATCTGCTGACTTTAGGTTCGATTCCTAGATTGTGAGGAGCTTTCGACTCGTTTGTCTATCTTTTTTACCGACTAAAGAGGTTGATTTCTAGATTGTGAAGGGTTATGATATTTCATCTAGCGACTGTAGGGGTCGATTCCTAGATTGTGAGGAGCTTTCAACTTGTTTCTCTATCTTATCTACAGACTAAAGAGGTTGATTTCCAGATTGTGAAGGGTTATGATATTTCATCTACCGACTGTAGGGGTCGATTCCTCGATTGTGAGGAGCTTTCAACTTGTTTCTCTATCTTATCTACAGACTAGAGGTTTATTTCTAGATTGTGAAGGGTTATGCTATTTCATCTACCGACTGTAGGGGTCGATTCCTCGATTGTGGGGAGCTTTCAACTTGGTTCTCTATCTTATCTACAGACTAGAGGTTGATTTCTAGATTGTGAAGGGTTATGATATTTCATCTACCGACTGTAGGGGTCGATTCCTCGATTGTGAGGAGTCTCAACTTGTTTCTCTTTCTTATCTACAGACTAAAGAGGTTGATTTCTAGATTGTGAAGGGTTATGATATTTCATCTTGCGACTGTAGGGGTCGATTCCTATATTGTGAGGAGCTTTCAACCTGTTTCTCTATCTTATCTACAGACTAAAGTGGTTGATTTCTAGATTGTGAAGGGTTATGATATTTCATCTAGCGACTGTAGGGGTCGATTCCTCGATTGTGAGGAGCTTTCAACTTGTTTCTCTATCTTATCTACAGAATAAAGAGGTTGATTTCTAGATTGTGAAGGGTTATGATATTTCATTAACGACTGTAGGGGTCGATTCCTAGATTGTGAGGAACTTTCGACTCATTTGTCTATCTTTTCTACCGACTACAGTGGTCGATACCTAGATTGCGAAGGGTTATGATATTTCATCTTCAGACTGTATGAGTCGATTCCTAGATTATGAAGGGTTCTCAAATAGTTTTTTTTATCTTATCTACAGACTAAAGGGTTTCTTTTCCTAGATTGTGAAAGGCAATGTATTTTATCTGCTGACTTTAGGTTCGATTTCTAGATTTTGAGGGGCTTTCGACTCGTTTGTCTATCTTTTCTACTGACTAAAGAGGTTGATTTCTAGATTGTGAAGGGTTATTATATTTCATCTAGCGACTGTAGGGGTCGATTCCTAGATTGTGAGGAGCTTTCGACTCGTTTGTCTATCTTTTCTACAGACTAAAGAGGTTGATTTCTAGATTGTGAAGGGTTATTATATTTCATCTAGCGACTGTAGGGGTCGATTCCTAGATTGTGAGGAGCTTTCGACTCGTTTGTCTATCTTTTCTACAGACTAAAGAGGTTGATTTCTAGATTGTGAAGGTTTATGATATTTCATCTAGCGACTGTAGGGGTCGATTCCTAGATTGTGAGGAACTTTCGACTCATTTGTCTATCTTTTCTACCGACTACAGTGGTCGATACCTAGATTGCGAAGGGTTATGATATTTCATCTTCAGACTGTATGAGTCGATTCCTAGATTATGAAGGGTTCTCAAATAGTTTTTTTTATCTTATCTACAGACTAAAGGGTTTCTTTTCCTAGATTGTGAAAGGCAATGTATTTTATCTGCTGACTTTAGGTTCGATTTCTAGATTTTGAGGGGCTTTCGACTCGTTTGTCTATCTTTTCTACTGACTAAAGAGGTTGATTTCTAGATTGTGAAGGGTTATTATATTTCATCTAGCGACTGTAGGGGTCGATTCCTAGATTGTGAGGAGCTTTCGACTCGTTTGTCTATCTTTTCTACAGACTAAAGAGGTTGATTTCTAGATTGTGAAGGTTTATGATATTTCATCTAGCGACTGTAGGGGTCGATTCCTAGATTGTGAGGAGCTTTCGACTCGTTTGTCTATCTTTTCTACCGACTAAAGAGGTTGATTTCTAGATTGTGAAGTGTTATGATATTTCATCTTCAGACTGTAGGAGTCGATTCCTAGATTGCGAGGGGTTCTTAAATACTTTTTCTATCTCATCTACAGACTATAGGGTTCTATTCCTAGATTGTGAGGATTGTCAAATTGACATCACATTTTAATGAATCCGATTTTGACCATATGTCATTGCATCTATCCTTTAATAACTCTTTAATTATGTAATTACTAGCAGTCATGATAAACATTTCAGTTCTGTTCTGATAATGAATAAAGGAGGTCATTAGATCATAAGAATGACATCATGTAACAAGACATCATGGAATAACAGTTTGACGTCAGTATTGCATGTTTCAGTAATGTTTTTAATAGTCGGTTTCAGGTTAAAGTTCATGCGCTCTCAATATCTCAGCAAATCCTATGGCCGGAAATATATTTGTTGGCATTTTCCGAAGAAGACATGTGCATATGAATTAGTGAAAATTCTTGTCCCGCATAATTCCGCTGTCGACGACTCTAAAGGCTTCTGCAACTCATGGAAAACACACTCTTGAAAGTATTTTACTTTATTTTGCATATTTTGTCCAAAATTGAGAAAAATGTCGTCTCCCCCACAAGCTAGGGGGGCTTACCCAGTTTTAGTGAAAATTCATTTCCCCCATAATTCGGCATTCGACGACTGTAAAGGCTTCTATAACGCATGGAAAACACACTCTTAAAAGTATTTTTCAGAAAAAGACTTTATTTGACATATTTTGTCAAAAATCGAGAAAAATGTGGTCTCCCCCACAACCTAGGGGGGGGGGGGGGGGGGGGGGGGGGTTACTTAGTTTCAAGGTTTTAGTGAAAATTCATGTCCCACCACTACATGAAATAATGATATTTACAAAGTATTAAATATCTATTATAGATGGTATCTAGAAGCTATTTACAAATATCAATAATAAATATCTATTAAAGATGGTATTTACAAGATATTTATTATTTTGTAAACATTTGTAAAGCTTTGTAAATATCATTTTTGATAACGTTGACAAGTTTTGTAAATATCATCTTTGACTTTGAGTAAAAAATATGATTTTTGATGCCACTTGAGCAATATTGCAGTCACAATAAGCGGCGACATTCATTTTCCATGGTTATGTTCTTTCAGTTTTGGAAAATGTTACCTTGGGAAGATTAGGTAGCTCTACGAACAAAAGATGACATGTACGTCTACACAAGCAGACAGTAAGTGTGAGATGACATATGTCGCAAATATAATGTAAAGGAGCCCTGATATTCAGAGCCACACTGTGAAAATCTAGACTCTCTAGATGTAAGAATGGTATATACTCTTTTAAATGTTTACTCTGGATGTCAGACTGGGACTGTAGTTGTCTGGAACATGATTTATCATGAAGAATGCCTGTTAAAGAAAAAACAAACTGGTGTATGATCTTGAATGAATATTGTTCTTGAAGCTGAGGTGAGTTGGGGTTTAACGCTGCTTTCAAGAGTATAATACTATTTCACTTATATCGTGGCTGCTAATAGTATGACAGGGAGAAAGCCAGCAATGCCATGTGGATATGTATTGCGGTGAAACCTGCGAGCATCGGCTGGAACTAGCGAACCATGGTTGGTACTACGATGATATTCAGTGTAGCATTGCACCCAAACCTTACTGCGTTTAGAACAGTTCTCTACTGCAAACAAAGTTGCCGTGCCCCTGGCGGGATTGGAACCTGAATATCTTGATCCAAAGTTGAACGCGCCAACCACTGTGCTTTATTCATGACATTTCTTCAGGTTCATTTCGTGTCATTTTAAGAGTATGGGGTATCTTAAAATCCAAATTCATAACAAATATATTGTAAGCAACCACTTTCAAAGGTAGTTTCTGAAAGATAAGAGTACAGGAAGCCACATAATCTGATACTTTGTCTCAAACAAAGGAAATCAAGAACATATAAGAGCATTAGTTAACGCCACTTTGGCAATATTGCAGCCATTAACAGTGAAATAACAGTATATAGTATGTAGAGAAAATAAATAGAGAATACCAAACGACGTTCCGTTTAATAACATATTTTTGAAACAAGTGAGTGGTTTGTATTAAACGAGCGAAAGCGAGTTAAATACAAATACCATCTCACGAGTTTCATAAACATGTTATTAAACAGAAACGAGTTTAGTATTTTATTTATTACTCACTGATTTAAATGCCTCTTAGTTCCACAAACTCGTCGATAAATGGGACACACTCCATTGCAACCGCGGCGCTGACATTGTGACGTCATATTTTGTCCATTATGATGTCACGTCAATCGAAAGCACGCGATGTTATTACACAAAGTGATATAACACGGTAGATTTATTAAACCGTGATGTTTTCAAAGGGTGAGTAATAAAATGATTAAACAGATAAAGGGTAAAGTAAGCTAAAAAACAGATTATATTTTAATTCATGTCATAAACAACTGTACATTCACAAGACAATAACAATAGCAACTTACAAAATGGTTGTTTAATCAGAAAACTTTGTCAGAAGATTTAAGATTTGTTTCATTGTAAACTGAATCAGAATGGTTCATTTTTTTCTATATACAATCTGCAAGCAATAATCTTTGAGAAACTCATCAGTGATTCTATGGCCACTTCAATCATTTACTGACATATTTCTTTTTATATATTAACTAGTAAGCACAAGTTTGTCTTAACATGCTTACGTTTATGATAATGATATAAGTTTTATTTACATGGAAAATCAAATCTGTGTCATATTTCATTGTATGTCTTTCAATAGTTTAAACTGCAATGCGAACACTGCACCTTGCTAGAAATAACGACCATTGTATAATGCCATGCTGATATTTGTGTACTTACATTAATTCTAATTTACGAAATTACATCTTCATGCTGATTACAATTGCAATAAAGATTTGAAACAAAGTTAGTTGAATAAATAGGTGAGGTGAGGTGACTTAGGTATTTCACTTATTTCACTTATACCGCGGCTGCTAGTATTATGGCAGGGAGAAAGCCCGCAACGCCATGTGGCTATGCATTGCGGTTAAACCTGTGAGCAACGGCTGGAACTACCATGGGTGGTACTACGCTGAAATTCAGTGTTGCATTGCACCCAAACCTTACTGCATGTAGATCAGTTCTCTACTGCAGACAAAATTGCCGTGAGAGTTGCCCTGGCGGGATTCAAACCCTGGACCTCTTGATCCGAAGCGGAACGCACTAACCACTGCACTATTCCGCCCCATTTTGCCTTTTGAATAAATACAACAGCATTGTATTTGAATGAATACAATAACATTATATTTGGTCAAGACTTAACTATTCGCACAACAAAAAAAGACAAAATCCTAATCCATGGAAACAAATATGTTAATCCTTTTGCTGCTGAATACATGAACCCTGATTTAACAACTGAAACATTCAGAGTTCGTCATAAGTGAAATATTCCTGGTTTGACCAGACATAACAGCCATGTAACTGTATTAGCAGGAAAAGGGTTAAGAATTGCCCCCTAAAGTGAATGACACTGTATGAAAGTAGACATTGCCTGCATGCTGCATGAACACACACTGATGCAATTTTCGTCCATCACGTGTCAACTTCAGGACTAGTGTCGGAGGGTCCTGAGAAGTGAGAACTGAAGTTGATTGGCTGACACTCCAGGCTTTGCAGATTTATTAGAACCACAGTACATGATTGGCTGAATTTTGGAACAGTGACCAACAGCACTTCCTGTCCATTTTCTCCTGAAAACAAAACACAATCTGACATTAATACTCTTTTTCAAAAACTTATTATCCAAAGTTGTAAATTTAATGGAGATTTATAGTGAGTGAGTGAGTGAGTTGGTTTGACGCCGATTTCAAGAGTATTTCACTTATATCGCGGCTGCTAGTATTATGGCAGGGAGAAAGTCCGCAACGCCATGTGGCTATGCACTGCGGTGAAACCTGCGAGCAGCGGCTGGAACTAGCGAACCATGGGTGTTACTACGCTGAAATGCAGTGCAGCATTGCACCCAAACCTTACTGCGTGTAGAACAGTTCTCTACTGCAAACAAAGTTGCCATGCCCCTGGCGGGATTCGAACCCTGGACCTCTTGATCAGAAGCAGACCGCGCTAACCAGTGCGCTATCCCGCACCCGACCACATGAACATGGAGTGACTGTATTGCAGGAATCAATAGAGAAGAGTTGTCTTTCCTTGACAAATACCATATCTATGATATCAACAAATATAAACTTTCTTCCTCACAAGATGTTATAAACATGGTATTTGTCAAGGAAAAACAGATATTGTATTTATCATATTACATTATGTGGTATATTTGCAGGACTTGAGTGGCAATAAAAATTATCACTGCTCTATAATGAGGTTTTATTTCACGGATAGAACAGTATCTAACTCTCCATCATAAAATAAAAGGGTGGGGTTAGGTGAGGTGAGTTGGGTTTTAACGCCGTTTTCAAGAGTATTTCACTTACCGGTATATCATGGCTGCTAGTATATTTGCAGGGAGAAAGCATGTAACACCATGGTAGCTATGCATTGCGGTGAAACCTTCAAACATCGGCTGGAACTAGCAAACCATTGGTGGTACCACACTGAAAAGTCAGTGCAACATTGCACCCAAACCTAAATGCATGTAGAATAGTTCTACACAGCAGACAAAGTTGCAGAGTCTCTGGCAGGATATTTTGATCCAAAGCCGAACGCGCTAAACACTGTGCTATCTCACCCAAATAAAATAAAAGGGAATATTTTGGCAATGGGTTAACTATAACTATATCCATAATTTTCTGCAGTAGCAAGTATGGTTTAAGAAGCAGTGATACCTTTAGAAAGTTTGGTCTTGTATTCCTTGCAGTTGCCAGCAAAGTAGATATGAGGAAATTCGGAGATGATAAAAGGGTCTTAACTGTAAAATGGGTAGCAGCCTGAACAAGGAGAAAGTCAGTAAGTGAACTATTTCAATATTGATAAACAATTTCCTTACACAATATCTAAATATGAATAAATATGAGAATTTTTTAAACATTTATAAGACACAAATAACTGGAAAAAAGCTGTAGAGCTACGAGGGAAAGATAATAACATAAGATACTTTTTAGAGGCCTAGATCTTGTTGGACCAGGTTGGATCTAAGTGAGAGAAATCATCCAACAACAAGGCAGAAGTAACTACAGCTCACATATATATTGTATTAATGAATTGGAATACAAAATCTTAGTCATTGAACAATCATGTCGATAGATAACAATAACTCTCAATGAACATTCTGGAGCTCCTAAAAGTCTCAACACCAACACATCGTTAGGGGTATAAATAGGCTAAAAGTCAGCTGATGTGGTGAAGAGCGCCAGTTCAAGCCAGAACTTCAAAGGAAAGCATAGGCAATTGGTTTGTGATCTCACTGGAACTTGCACTTGAACTTTAACTTCTGTATATAACATACCAAGAGTATCTGGAGCTGTGGGTGCCAGATGTCCACACTGCAGGGTCTTCTCCAGAATCTCCAGGTTGTCCTCCATTGTGCTGTACCTCCATATGTCCTGCACTGGCTGTCCAGAGCTGCCTAGTAATCTGTGTAGGGAAAAACGTTTTTTTTTATTTCTACAGAAATCAGAGATGAAAAAGGACTTTGAGAGAAAAACCTGTTATCTTCCAATCTTGAAATTGAGCTGGACTCAGCCGTCAGGGTGTGGGGAACAAAACGTCCTCAGGGGTCAAAATTCAACTTTTCAGAGCACAATCCAGTCAACTAGTGCATTTCTATTATTACAAGCTTAAACCCTTTCCAGCTAGCTAAATATGTATACACAATAGTGACCTCCATAATCCATAATCCTGGTACATCTTACAAGCATAGCTTATTTTTCACTATTGGAAGACCAATGGAAAAGTGCTCCTTTCTGGCCCTCATAGACAAACATTCTTCCTTTTCCGTTATGACAAATATCATTCAAGTTCAAGTTAAAGTAAAAACATCTAAAAACATAATTCTGATATTTTGAATGTTTATACAATCCTGAGAGGTTTCTGAATTTGTTACTACACATAGAGAAATGTCCATGTATGATAATAATGAGACAGTGTTGATTACCGGACTCCATCAATGGAGAAGTCGAGAGGGTTGGTGGTTGTGTTCATGGTTGGGTAGAGCGACGCCTGGGGGAACATACACCGGTGTAGAGGCTGTTGGGGGAGGACGTGGTTGGTCGGGTCCGCCTCACCTGGCATCACATCTGTATCAACGCACGACTGAAACACAAGACAGGGAGATTGCTAAGTGGATAAATAATTTATCCTGGGGTCTAGCAATTCTTTAATTAACCATCCAAATATATTTCAAAACCATAAAACTAATTCAAAAACAGATATAAGGTGATGTAAGCCATCACTTTTGAAACATCATCAATTAATTTCAAATGATCTAAGAACTACCCGAAAAATCCCTTGAAAACACCAACAATTTTCATCTGAAAAGTTTCATTGAAAGTTACATTTCATTTTCAATCTCATTGTATTCTGACTATTCCATGATTAATCTTTAACTGAAATATTAATGGTACTTTGCTTCCTGGCAAGAAAATATTTTCTTTATTCCCTTGGAGATTTAGAGTACATGAAATTACAATATCGCAATAACATAGGATTAAGGCATTATCATTTTTATTAAGCAGAAATGTTGGCTTTCTACACCAAAAAGCTCCATAGATGATCATATTCCCTTCCTAGTGTAAGAAATTCTGACAAAACATATACAAAGGAAAAAGTAAACAATGACTGTAGCTGTAACCATTTATTTGTTGTTTTGACTAAACTAAACACAGAAGAGTAAAGGCAAAAGAGAACAACTGCTTCGTTATCTTCAGTAAAGTTAATGAAGTCCATTAAATTTTTCATATATTCAGCTTCAAGTATGGAACTTTATTTGGGACCTAGACTGTACAGGTGAGTTGTGGTTTAACGCCGCTTTCAAGAGTATTTCACTTATATCGCGGCTGTAGGATCTTATATATTTACAGGCAGTCATGAAGCATGATTTCATGCACAATTACCTACCTTGTTAAGACTCTCCTTGTCTTGTAGACTCCCGCTCAGCAGACCTCCAGCCAGGATCACATGTACAATGTTTGCAGAAGCGGATTGTTGTCCCTCGTCCCCGAGCTGTCCGGTCACTAGGTCAATGAACATCTGCAGTTGGAACATCTTCTCGGACTTGCCGCCAATGTCCAGGCCAGAGAGTATGGCAATGTACCTATATATATTGACACAGATTCTCACTAACCATTTTATTCATTTATAAGATTATGTTAACACACAAATTATTTTTAAATCTTAGTGTTAAACCAGAGAGTGACTGAAACAGGAGAAATCAAAGAGGGAATGGCAGATGCATGTAAACGGTTTTCTTTGACAGCAATTAATGTCATCTTTTCTAGTGTTACTTGACTTAAAGACAAATATATGCAAATTTTAACAGAAAAGATGAGACACTAAGACAATAGCTAATCAAATCAATTAATGCAAGAAGAAACAACAAGAAAATACAATAACAAGGGAAGAATCTTAAACCATGCATAACACAGACTACTTCAGAAAAGAACTAACGGATGAAGTGTTATAAAATCCTGAACTCACTTATCCTCGGTTAACTCTGGCCTCGTTACCTGAGCAGGTAGAGTCTGATACGTCCAATCTTCAACATGGAACTTCCCCTTATCATCCTCAGGCTCCGTTCCATAAACAGCTACTATCACACCTGCACACAAACACATCAGAGTAATATCAAGGCATAATTTAACGAGAGGTCTTGATGAAATGGTCTTGTTGTTCCTAGATTCTTTCTCTATATAAAAACCAACTGAACTTTCTGAAAGTAAAAAGACTATTTTCATCTACTATGATTTGTAACCTAAACAATCTTGCTAAGTTTATTAATGTAATATTTCAAATTCAATTTACTAAGATGTGATATTCGCCATCTTGACATGTTTATTCAGATGTATATATATATTTCTTTGTATTTTCATGTACCACCGTTGGTGGTTTTATGGGAAATAAACTGAACTGAATCTACACATTATTCAGTTAAAACTTTACAATAACATACAATTGTAAAAACATTTTTAAATTTCAACCAGTTTCAAGCTAAAATGATGAAAAGATGTCCCTTAAACCTAATGAAGGGACATTATCTTACATCAAACAATTACATATACACCCTTGTGTTAACTCTTTATAACAACATAATAATTACTTGCTGGATAAAGTTTTAGGAATCATGACACATGAACAAAGGAAATATTCTAGGATGAGTCAGAAGGTAAAGACAGTCAGGTTAACTTGAAATAGAGGGTTTTATACATCATTCTGATACTTGAGAATTCAGAGAAAGCATGACAATCAATGCTTAACCATACCAAATTTTCCTCCCTAGTGTGTGACTTAAATGAACAAGTGTAGAAGCGAGCACAGCTCACATAACTCCGCTTCCAAATATAGTTTGACATAATTGAAAATAGGAAAGGCACATCTATGGGAAAGACTAACCTGTGTGTAAAGTTGAATGAATACTGAATGTACAGTTCCAGAGATAATTGTTATGTCATGTTCTAAATTAAAGGAAACAGCTAAAAATAAAATTCAGAAATAGGTCTTAACCTCAAAAGGCACATCTAGGCACAATGGTTGACATGTGTATGACGTTTTGTGTAGCTAGAATGTATAATTTAGGAGATAACTTTCGCACAATATGACTTCCTCACAGAGTCACTGTTTGGTCATGTTTCCATTGGCAGCGCCAAAACTAAAATTCAGAAATCTGTCTAATCCTCAAAAGGCACAACTAGAGATCATGGCTAACATGTGTAGCAAGTTTGGTGAAGCTAGCATGTTTAGTTTGGGAGATATGCTCCGCACAAAATGACTTCCTTACAGTCACAATTTTGGTCATGTTTCCATGGAAACTGCAAAAACTTAAATTCAGAAATTGGTCTAACCCTCAAAGGGCACAACTAGAGATCATGGCTAACATGTGTAGCAAGTTTAGTGAGGCTAGCATGTATAGTTTGAGAGATATGCTCTGCACAAAGTTTTGTGTCGGATGTACGGACAGACAGACAGACGTACGGACAGAATGAACGCTATACCCCGCTTACGTTGTAAGGCGGGTATAATTAAAACAAAACACAAAGAGATTTTTTTATATCCTTCAAGTTCTCAACCTTATCAAAGCTGATAAAATATATTTATACCAGGCAAAGGGTTAGTACTTAATAGACTGCAGCTTATTTAACTGTTTATACAAATCATAATTTAGAACTTCAAACATGTTAAAAACGGCCACATACCAGTGACTGATGTATCAACTTTGATGTCTCCCACAAGAAAGATCCTCTGTAGCTCATCTTCTAGCAGGAGTTTGTCCGATTCATTAGTGTAGCGGGATCTAATTGGTTGAGGCATTAAATTGTGCTGGGCAACAAAAAAAGGTATGGTCATTTTTGCATAGTCAGAAAAAGGAAAAGTTAAATGATAAAACTTTATCATTTAACATGAAGTAAAAAGAGACATGATGGTTTTACCTCATCAAACTGTCGTTCTTGTATTTTAATATGATGTGACACGTAATGTTACACTATTATTAATTTCAAGGTCAACTCCATTGCCCCATGGTCACTTTCGTGATTCATGAAAAGGGGATGTTAATTTGACAAATACCAGACTTTAAAGTTATTAAATCGGCCCATAAATGACTTATATAGGGCTTTTTAATTAAACCGCCTAATTAGTACCGACAAATGATTCAATCAAGTCACTGAAGCGTATCTGCCGGGTTTGACATCACACAGGGCGCCTGGATATCCGCGTACATGATATTTCAACATGTTTTAGCACCATTTTTACTGTTGATTTAACATACTTACCGTAATTCTTCCATAATTTCGACCCTCAAATTTTCCAAATATTTTAACGAAATGTTCACGGTCGAAATTATCACCACTCACCTTTGTTTGTGCGCCATCTTTGTCGAAATTTTAGATTTTCATATAAATGTTTAAAACCAATTTGAAAAAGAAGGTTACACACTTCGTAAATATTAGTTAGCAAAAACTTTTAATTATGTTTGTATATGGTAATTTTATTCATATAATGAACTAATACACCATTTTTTTTTCTTCAGAAGACAAGTTACGATCGGCGAAGCCACGATTCTCAATTTATTGTTTCTGTGAAATTTGAATGTCATTTGGATTTTAAATTGTGTACCAGGAAATAAAACAATAATAATTTGGAGTTGAATTGTTATGTTCTTAGACTTGACAAAATAGATCAGGAAATTTGAAATGATATGAATCGTAATTTAGCTTTAGCGTGCATGTCTCGCATCGCTGGCTGTCCACATGTTTTCAAAGGAAGTACAATCTGATTGGTTGCTATATTAGTATAAACCAATCACAAAAGACTATCGTCATTACGGAATTCCCTTCTAGCAAGCGTATCACCAAGAACTGAGAAAAAACAATACACCAATCCTAACTATTTTTGTATTAGTTCAGATTCCTATGTGTAAAATTCATCAATAAATTATAATATGAACCATTGTCTGTTGCTATACAAGTCAAGTTACGAAGCATATTTTCTCAGTCAACTTTTTTTGAAACGGCATTGCGTGACAATCAAGTAGAATATATCAACAAGCTTGCTTTGCAAGAAATTACGAACATAAACAATGACAGCGGAATAATTATATTACTTTGAAAGGCTTAATTCATGCAAACTAATTATTGGTAATATTTTGAAACATATACCTCAACATATGTGGTTCTGATTATCTACGATAGTGGACAGTCGTCTCTCTTGGTGTTTGGTTGAGTCTATTTGTATGTAGGGATTAACAAGTCACAAAACTTTGAAACAATTTATTACATATTCAGATTTTCAAAACTGAAATATATTTGTAAGTATGAGCTAACATCTGTCATAATATTCCAACAGTAATTAATCAGGATCATTTGATAAGTAAATTGACTTACCAAAATGGAAAGGCAAAAAACATCCCCTGCAGTCATCCCTACTCAAAATAGACTATTCCAGTGACTTCACTGCAGACTTTAATGAACTAGGTCAATTGACTGTTTCAAGTCTCCCCAGAAAACATCCAGATGTTACAAAACTTATCATTAGTCATGTGACTGTTTCAAGTCTCCCCAGCAAACATCCAGATGTTACAAGCCTTATTATTGGTTAACTTTGGGACTTCCCTTCTCTTAGCCAATCAGAAAATTCAATACAAACTCTATTCATAGTGTAGCATTACTGTGTTGACAGTCTAAGTGATATATATTTATAGCCTCACACGGAAGTGATAACTGCCTTTTCATTTACGAAAAATGAAATCATTGATAATGGATAATATGATAACATGTAACATTATTCTTAATAAAGGTATGTCATAAGTACAGTAAGTGAATAAATTGGGAAGTGTGAAAATACAACTATAGATTAGAATGTATTGTGACAAGCGTGATCAAGTTAAAACATTTCCCAAAATTTGTGTAATAAAAAATACGTGTTTTTCTCATAAAACTCACTGAAAAGAAATCACAAGACGATTGTTTATCATGGCTGTAAATAATTTGTTTTCAAAATTTGGAATGTGGTCGAATTTTTAATTTGTCAGTACTGAACTTCTGGTACAATGTCGAAATTTGGAAAGGTATTTTGAAAAAGGCTGTCAGATGATCTTACGTGGGCGAACTTATAGAGGGGGCGAAATTAAGGAAGAATTACGGTATATTTTTTAAAACAACTCAAATCATCAATATCAAATCCTGAGATTCATAACATGACAATTCATTACAAAGCTAATTAACGCACGACTGTCCTGCCACTTTCATACCAGGCATCCAAGTGGGCAATCACAGTCACACTCTAGTGCGCTCGCCGGGATTAATTTGAAGCTATTCTCAAACAGTGTTATAAAAGTTGTCTTAATAACTTATTGCAAGTTTATATTGTCTCGATTTTATGCTCATTTTATTCTGAAATATAATGTACACAGAGATAATAATATGTAATTTTTTTCAAAAATGCACTACGGCGGAGCTTTAAAAACAAATTCTCAATTCTTAAAAGCAAAGATGGGAGTTTTTCGACAAGTAATATAAAAGGACCAACCTCCTCACTGATTTCTTTTAAAATGGATGGCTTGAGTTCCATATGTTTGAATAAAGTTCAAACAACAACACATATTTCATCACTTTGTAATTCGTGAAGTCTTCGTATTTGAATATCTGAACCTGAAAGTAGGGTGTGAAAACTGGTAGTCCGAAGAATTAATTGAAATTTGAAATGATCATGGAGATGTATTTGGCTAGCTGGAATAAGTCTTGACTAGTACTTTTAGAAATGCACTAGTCTGTATGGCTACTGCATTGAAAAGGTTAATTTTGAACCCGGCCTATTGATTTTGGTTATATATCAAGTTTCATGAAGCTAGCATGTATAGTTTAGGAGATAAGTTCCAGACAAAATGAATTGCTCATTGAATCACTGTTTAAGTAATGTTTCCATGAAAACCACAAAAATAAATTCGATACAGGCACAATATAGATTATGGTTGTGTCAAGTTTGGTTTAACAAGTATGTTCAATTTGGAAGACATGCTTTGGAAAAAATGACTTATTTCTAATTCTAGAGTCATTGGTCGAAGAAAGAAGTTTAAAACTAATATAGTTTTCATAAACTCAGAAGATGCATCGCCAAAATATACTAAAGGCAAATCTACACAGTTTCGTAACATTTGAACAACAAAACTGACTGAAGGACAGTCGGACAGATTGACATGCTGACCACTACTGACTACCTTTTAGTAACAGTAAAGTGTGTCCAAAATTGCAGCCTGCCGTCTGCTGTCTATAGCGAGGAACGAATTGTCAGATAAAATGTTTTATTGACATTAAATGCTAAAAAGGTATGTGTTTTGGCAGTAAATTATGCATTTGATGTTTGTCAGTACATACGCTTGCGTCTGTAGTAGCTGTTTGCTTAAAGGAGCTATGGGCTTGTCGATATCGAGACTGTAGTAGAGACCATTACGCAATGTCAAAAGGTGGGTAACAAGGTTATGTGAAGCAAACCAGGCTCAGGCTATCTTCTGTTTGCAATTTCGTATCCAAAGCGAACTCATCTCAATCATGAATTCGTAGTTAAAACGGATCTCGTACTAAAACTGCCAGCAAACAGAGACACTGCGGGTGTAAGTAATATCGTAATATGGAGAACCAGTTCGTAGGAGTAAATGCCGGTAATATTGTACAGTATCAACGGTATATTCAAAGGAGAGTTTTGATCGAATTCTGTTGAATAATCAGCAGGTTATATTTTGTTTTGTATCATAAATAATCTGGTGGGTATCATTTATATTATACACTGAACGAATGTAACTATTTTCAACTCGCTTTTCATCTCGCGATTAATTGAAAGGTTGTTGATAGAATCTTTCGAAGTCTACTTCTACATTAAAACTTCACTTACAGGATTAAATGTAAATGTAAGTACATATATATTATTTAAACAGCATTTATTCCAAGATGTTACATGGAACATGAAAAACAGGGTTACAACTTGTAACTTACAAGTACATATATTAGTAATGATCAAAAGACATTCATATTCGCGCTTGTACAGCAAGTAGTTGCGAGTAAGCCGGTGTGCAAAGGAAGCGCGGTGGAGTAGGGATAACGCTATTTGCGGTTTCTACTCGCTTACTGAATGTAAGCTTTCCAGTGTTTTATTCGCCACCCAAACAATCTTTATACCAAGGAAACCCATGACACGATGGGTACTATGCCCTCATTTCAGAAAGTAATGTAAAGTAGCAAAATGTAATGCAATCTATGTTTCACATAAATAACATTGAGAAACAAAACAATTGCATACAAAAAACAAAAATTCATTAAAAACAGGCTGAATACAACTGTATTACCTGGACAAATTCAATCATAATGAAGTAAAGTAATTCTATTTTCTGTTGTCATTAATTACGTTATACAGTTGCAAAGAATAAATTGATTCAATATACCCCATTTAGCTTTAGCTGCTGACACTAACTTCGGGTGGATCGTGAGCAATCGTTCAGCATAAAGATGTGCATACTGTCTTGAAAATTTTCTATCTTTGATTTTAAACTTATCACTGTGACTGGTTATATTTGATGTGGGTCTTTCAAAAGACTGTGTTTCCGACGGTTCAGACAAGAGACTGCCAACATTTGTTGGGGCCGGGTTACTTGAATAAATCATTTCACTGTAAACACAAAATCTTGAAATTAGCTGAACTCCCGCCTTGTAAAACTCTTCAACCACGGAGGTAAAATTACCCTCTAAGGGGGGTAACTCTAAGAGATAAGAGTTTAGTTACCCACAATAGAAAATTTTAGTCCACAAGGTTTTTGGGATTAAACAATTCTCAATCATACGTTCACCATCATTATAATTCGAATCTACATAGTTTCTGGAAAATAAAGTGACATCGATTCAGTACTCATTATTTTGTTTTGGAGTTGTAGGCCCTATATACCAAACCAGATAAAAAAGAAAAGAAGAAAAGATCTGGCCAAACGTTATTTATAAATCATATAAGTATTATTTTGGGAAACGACATCCCTACATTTTCAATTTAATGTTGTTAGGTTGTACACAGAGTAGTGAGAATACCTCGGAGTGATGTTTTCTCTTGATAACCAAGTTTTAGTCCAATTTGGAAACTGACCATTTGACCGTCTCTTCTGGTATAACTTACCCATGGAGATCGTTTTCACGACGAACACATAAGTAAATTAGCAGATTTCATAAAGCAAAGGTCATGTTTAATTAACTAAATGAAGGAAAAAGTAAATATGCTTATTTTAAAATTCTGAACATTTATGTAATAATTTATGTACATTAAAAAACGGAACATCTAATATTCACACACCTAAAATACCATTTGCTTTGGCGTTTGTTTAAATCTCGAAAGTTATAAAATTGAAATCACACTGAAATTCTATAAATATGTACAATTCTAGATTCACATAACTTCACAAAATTAGACAGAATAAATTAATATCAGAAATACATATTATAAATTTTTTGCAAAGCATCCGATGCTCTGTACCGTGAATACAATGTGCGCGTATTGATCAACTTCTTTATTTAACTTTGGTTAATAAAGAAGTTGACCATCCACAGATACCAATGTCTTCTCTTAAAACCACGTCTAGAGTGCCTCACAAACATGTCACACATTACGTGGAGTTAAATTAAAAAGCTTACTTTTGCTCCGCAATTTAACGATTGTGAATAATTTTGTCAAAATGATGATAAGGTTTCCTGAAAACGAAGGAAATTTAGAATTATAAATTAATTGAGACAATTTCCATTATCTATGACGCTTTATTGTTATAATTGTTATTCATCACCATTGTAGGTTCATAATAAGTAGATGACCCTTTACTAAATATTCTTGATTTACATTATACTTTCAGCATTTAATATCATTTATGTTCAAGGATCGGAGGAGCGATTTTTTATTCATAAATGGCATTTCAAATCTGCTCTTAAGTGATGGTCAGTGGATGGTACTGAAATATAGTGAAGGCAGATATGAGATGTATATATATGAGAAGAATGTTTTGTGCTTGAAACATGTGTTACCATTTAGATAGACTTCAATGGTAGAGCCGAGCAAAGTGTACCTATATAACAACATGAATTATGAAATTATTGTTTATACTTCGTTTGTCTATCTGACATAAACTTTCAGACAAAATAAAGTACTCACTTCTGTTTATTTTATTATATGTACATGTATGATTTTCAATTGCAAATATCTCAGACTCAAGTTTTCGATGTCATAATATAAAACTGAAAAGTACAGGTTTTTAGTTAACAGTCAAAGAATACTTCTACATGTCTTTTATTTTCAAATAATGACCGTTTAAATTTTAAATTTCTTCAAAAAATATTTTGAAGACTGACACAACTGTTCATCGACATATAAGACATATTCTATGTGAAAATGAATAAATGTGCCTGATTCTGCACACATTTTAAACATGGTAGGGGCCATGTTGTTGTAAATTTAATTTCATACCCTTGTCTCGATTAAACAGAGATATTTTAACTAAAATTTAACCACAGTCACTAATTTATCATAAAACTACCGCAGATACGTATGCGCCATAGTCAAATGCATCTGATTACTTTTAAATATTGAATTAATCGAAACCAACCGAGCTCCTTTCTTTTGCCTGGCAGTATACACTATGTTGATGAAGTTCTGTCTTAAAGCAATACTATCTCGTGGAGTGACTTTGAAGCATATGTTGTAGAATTCCCTGAACGTTGATTGCCTGTTTTTATAGGTAAGTAAATATATGCCGCAATTTATCCTTGAGCCATGTTATTTTGAAGAGCTGTAACTTGGTGTAGTGTTTGTAATTTGTTTGACTTTGATGAATAATTCTACTCCAATTATTATCTGTTCTGCATTAAAACTCATGAACCACGGTTTAAAAACTGGTATTTTCGATATTTTAAAGCTTTTTAAACCCTGAATTTGTGATCATCAGAGGATAAGAGGACCAGTTGTCGTGGTCCAGTTGCACGAAACCCTAAGGCAACCTTGCTGCAATGTTAAAACATGCACTTAGGTTAACCTTAATGTTAATGTTCCTTTGTGCAACGACTTCCATGTCGGGAAGAACTGACAATGTTATTTATTATCCATGGCAATCATATTGTGTGAACACCCACATGTGTTGTATCCGTGCTTGAGTCGATAGTAATACTAATAACAAACAACGCACACACTTTGTTACATGGAGACGAGAAATACAATGCTTTTGACAAGGCTTATAGGTACATCCATTGTGTTGTTTGGGGTCACATTTGCCAAACGTTATAGATTGTGTTATTTTATAGAGAAGAAATTTTCCGTTTTGATGATAGTCGACTCAGTATACCGGCGATATAAAGGTTAAAGTATCGATTTCTGATCGAAAACAGGACAATGCACAGCGTGTGGCGCGCGTAAATTAGTCAAACGTATTTTTCGAAACTTATTTACAACAGCCAAAAAGAAAAACAAAATGGTTGATGATGTTGAGTAGGTCTTATAACTACTGTGCATGAATATGGGGCGTGTAGTTTCGGTTTCTGCACATGTTTATAATGATGTTGTTCGATTTTAATTGGAAAGTAGTAAATATGATATATTTGACGATTGGGGATGAATATGCAAGTTGAGTGAACTTGCTTCAAATGAAATCAACACATATCGAATGTTGGCACGTATTAAATCGAACTAAATTTTATGAAACACAATGGATGTACCTTTAAACACTTGAACTGGAGCTCCCAGCTGGAGACAGTCAAACTGTTTCTAGACACCCAATTAAAATAGTGTCTCTCACAGTTAATTTTGTGCAGCATATGACCGATGAGCTCAGGTGAGGCCTAAAGCGGCGTTTATACTTACACGATTCGTGGCAATGCGCATCTTCATCGCAAACCGGCGTGAATAATTCGTTAACTGTTCGTGAGTGCGTACCAATGCGTAAAGAAATAACCAAATGTTATAAATGCGCATATATTAGTGAACTTGTCTCAACTTGTTCGTATCTTATTCCTATGGTGCCGTGTAGTGTGTGCACAGTTTTCTTGTGTCACGATAAAGGCAAGACTAGGGCCGTGTTCAAGAGAGGTTTCAAAGTAATCGCTCAATTGGCGATTACTTTTAAACCTCGACGCGATTGCTCAATGTAGCGATACGTAGCAAAGCGAGCGAAATTTGAGGTTTTGCACCGTGTCGTTCAGGAGAGAATGAGCGCTACATTGAGCAATCAATGAGCAATCAATGAGCAATCAATGAGCGCTCGCTGTTATGCAACGGAACCTAGGTTGAGCATTTCAAGCAAATGGCAAGCAACTCAGGCAATTGACAACATTCGTGAGTATTCTTCCGTGCTAATGGCACGAATATCACCTCACCAGTATAAGCACTTCAATGATGTTTCACGCATTCCCAGTACTCAGTCTCGCACTTGGCGTACTGTAAAAGTCTATTTCAATCACATGGCCGAACCAATCAGCAATGAGCACGCATCATGCACCCTCGTATACATGTAAATAGGTGTCCCAGGAATGGACAACCATATCATTCCCAACATCCTACTTATAAGAATTTGTAGACAGAATCTACAAGGGTACAAGGTACAATGCTGTGGAATCCCTATAGTAGAAGGACCCAGCACTGGGTGGCTTCTTCATGGCAACATTTTTTCCATTCAAAGCTCCCCAACATTTGTAGTAGTTCCACCTCGAGCTGTGTTCTGGGGCACCTTAGTACTTCCACCTTCAACACATCAATGATGACTCTGCAAACCTCGGGTAGGAACTTGCAGATTCTACAAACAATACTTCCGAAGCCGTATTGTAGACTTGTGTGGCTATCACCAGTGCGAGGAAGCGGAAAGGGAAAGTTGTTCTCTCACGAAATTCTTTTTCTTCTCCAGGCGAGGAGTTAACTGATAAAACGTATAGCGTGATAGAAGACTGAGAAATACTATTGCCATAGTTGACATATTGGTCAGTAATACAGAAGAAACCTCTCTTTAAAGGAAACATTACACCTCAAGAGTGAGTGAGTTGAGCTTTAACGCCGCTTTCAAGAGTATTTCACTTATATCGCGGCTGCTAGTATTATGGCAGGGAGAAATATCGCAACGCCATGTGACTATGCACTGCGGCTGGAACTAGCGAACCATGGGTGGTACAACGCTGAAATTCAGTGTAGCATTGCACCCAAACCTTACTGCGTGTAGAACAGTTCTCTACTGCAGACAAAGTTGCTGTGCCCCTGGCGGGATTCGAACCCCGGACCTCTTGATCCGAAGCCGAACGCGCTAACCACTGCATGCGCTATCCCGCCCCCTACACCCCAAGAAGAGTGAAACCAATGTCCAGTCAATAACGCATGTACGGTCCGTGAGCATTGGTCACTTGATTGACTTCGCATCTGCTGCCATCTGCTGAACATTTAGTTTCAGAAATATTTTTTTCTTACCAGCAACATTTTACAAACAATTCAAATAGTTATACAAAACGGGTGTTAGGTCGTCGCCAACCACGAATGCTACCGTCCCCAATATGCAGCAGCATCCTGCACTCATCGGACCAATGAACCCGGCGTCATGATGCCATGGTCCAACGCGCACACCCTCTACACTCTAATGTGTCGATGAATCAATGTCCCAGTCTTGAGAGGTCTACGTGCCCTTTAACCTGCCGACCAAATCGATTCCTGACGGTTGAAATGCAAACCCTCCTGTGAATACTCCAAATATCCCTTATACTAGGGATTCTCTAATTAGAGGACCCGACAACTCCAATATTCTCCAAGGGAGCTCTCCCCCTGGAGTAACGCCCGTCCATCCACAACTTTCCAGACTTGGAAATAAAGATCTTTACAAAACCAAAAGGCGTCCTTTCAAAACTGTGGACTTCCATTGAAGCGTGAATAAAATCACATTATCTGTTTTCATCTCCTTATTTCTTAAACTTAATTAAGAATCACTCTTCAAAACTCCTTTTCAACCTATTTATCTTAATTTGTTTTAATGTAATTACATTTAAGTGAGAAATTATATATTAATCATTTAATGTAGTATTTAATTTGTTCATGTCATTATGTGAAGCATTCATAAAATCGTGGTTCAGTTTTCTGAAGCAACGGGAACATTTTTGAATAGTTTTATTACCAGTACAATAAATAATGATATTTCCTTATAATTTCCAGAAAAGTGATAGAAGAGATCATTGTTATTTAAATGACTAAATTTTCAACATTCAGATAACCAGAAATAATAGTTGAATAGGAAATTAAAATGAAATGAGATTAAGACCATCTTTACATACAACCTATGGCGAATCTATTTTCTTAACAAAACGACGGCATATCCACAGATTTTGCAAACAAATATTAACAAAGCGCGAGTGGCATTTCCGTGTGACATTGAGTGAGTGAAATTTCGTTTCAATAGCAAATTAATCACCAAAAACGAGTCATACATTGCAATGGATGTAGTTTTGTTTTTGTTCAGGGTTATACGTATTTATTCGTTCTGTTGGATTGTATACAACACAATTTAAATCTACTATTATTTCAAAAGATCATTAAAAGAAGCATGTATAAAATCACAGTTCGTTTGTTTTGCCATTGGTATAGTTGGGATAACATTATCATCAATATTATTATTTCCATGGTGGACTTGCACATACACCTATGTCTTTACTGCATCAAAGACTTTATAAAAACGTGTCAATTCTAAAAATATGTCTGTACGTTGACACTTACATTTTTATTTTTTATATGCTCGCAACCAATATAGCGTGTACTTCTTTACATGGTTTGCAACTTCTGCAGTCGGTTAAAATTAGCGGTGGGACAATAAACATCAACTTTTATGATAGCAACAAACATTTGAATTAAACAAATTACGTTCCGCCAACACGCTTAGACTGGATAAAGCTCTACCCACAATTCTTTTTGGAATGTTAGTTACGTGATTTTAGTCTATCTTAGGGGTTGGGTTTTACACGTGGAATAGCCGTCCGTTGGCCCTGTTCATTGATTATTATATAAAGAATGTAAACAATATTTTTATTTCCAAATTATTGGAAGCAGAATGTTACCTGTATCTGATCATTTGGCATCTTAGAAAAGAAATAAAGTTCGTTGTACCCCAATGTGTTTTGTAATAAAGTATAGTTTTGCCCTGAACTATTATTAGGACTAGCGTCCTCGTGCTTTAACTATAATAGTTCAGGGCAAAACTATACTTTATTACAAAACACATTGGGGTACAGCGAACTTTATTTCTTAAATAGAAACTTTGTAGCTCATTTAATGCAGTTGAAGTTAAATATCAAACTGCATTATGCTGCTTTCTTTGACAATTACATTTTTGCCTTGTGACAGAGTTCCTCAGTCGATAACTGAATACTTGTAGTCGTGGTAATTCAATATATCTCAATTAGATGGTTTGCGATTATGAACAAATAACGTCACTATATCATTAACATGACGTCATGTAATAATGTCCAATAACTCTAATATATTTTTAGTCGGTTTAAGGGTGAAGTTAAAGGTGCATCCATTGTGTTTCATAAAACATTATTGGCTTTAATACGTTCCAACTCACCACATGTGCTGTGTAATACAATGCAAATAATTTCACTCAGCTTACATATTTTCCCCAATCGCCAAATATATCATAATTACTAGTTTCCAATTCAACTTGAGTAACATAATTATGCTTGTGCAGAAATCGAAACTGCACGTCCCATTTACATGCACAGTAGTTATGTAACCTATTAAACATTTGTCTTTTTGTCTGTTATAAATAAGATTCCAAAAGACACGCTGAGCATTGTCCGGTTTTCGATCAGAAATCATTTTTTACCTTCATATCGTCAATATGTTAAGTCTACTATCATCAAAATGGTAGTTTTCGGTAACAGTCGATACATCTCGATAAAGTAACACCACTTATAACGTTTGCAATATGTGACCCCCAACAACACAATGGATGTACCTTTAATACTTGTCTTCATTGATATCACCATATCATCAGATCTCAATCGAAATTGCTTGCTTGAAACATTGTTCACAATGTCGTCATGGTTTTACTTACTACACTAATTTTCCTTTAATTCCATATAAACAAATATTTTTCGAATCGTTACGTGACAGCCTTCGTGAATATGAGTTTTGATTCAATGGCATTTATAATGTTGCTGTTGCTTTTAAATATTAGTTCTTACCTTTCAATGTAGACAGTTTTTTGTTTTCGTATAGGTTTTCAATAACATATGGTCATGGCAATTTCGAAAAAAACGAATTCGGATAAATGACATGTTTCTCCTTTTCTTAATAGAACAGAGACAAGAGGAAAGACTTCAAACCGATGGACTACAGCTGTTTGAAGAGCTTTGTATGAAGCGCAATCAATGTTTAGTTGAGTTATTTGATGAGTTCAAACAGAAATGCCGATCTGGTGTCAATGTCACCAAGAGAATTCGTTCACCATAACAGTGAAAGTATCACAAACAATATCAGAAAGAACATAATTACCTTGCTGGAATCAAATAATTACATTATAATTTTAGCTTGATATACTTGACCATTGGTTTTATTTACTAACTTTATTTGAAATTACTAAGATATACAAACCGTAAATATTATAAACGTATTTTTGACACTGGAGTTTCTGCTCACTTAGTTAAAGTGTTTTGGTGTCAACCATATATAAATATGTTATTGCTTATTTAGAAATTATAGTTTTCAATCCTACAATATATACTTTAAGCAGTTGAATATCCTTTATTTTGCTTTTAATAAGTATAAACATTTTGGTTTGTTTGGTTTGAGGATTGTTTGTTGTTGTTTGGCATTGTCCGGCATTGGCTTTCACAAGGGTGATGGGCAGAGAATGTTACCTGAACTACACAGGCAGAGTGATGTATGTGAAACTCTATGTAACTCTTCTTACACGATCCTAGGATGTTCTTTAATAATATGTGTCTGTAGTTGTGTGCTTTGAAAACTTGAACGTACCTAAAACAGAACCCACTGACGCTGATAACACACTTTTTACTGTGCAAGAGGGGGTATGTTAGAAAATGAAGTGTGTTATTATTATTTAAACGTTTCTTTGTTAACCTATGTTTTGGTGAAGCTCAGTGTTGTGATAACAATATCTCATATAGTGCTCTCTAGTGCTGTATTTGACTTCCCTTGGTATGCCATAATTTATTCGTATTCAGTGAACCTTTGATGAACTGCAACTTGGGAATGTGCAATGTCTGTAATATGTGACACACTATCGAGTGAAGAGAGTATTTGTTATAAATTAAGATTTGTGACTTTTCGAGCGACTCCATTACTTTAGAAATGAGAGCTCTCAACAGTATGGAATATTTAGTTATTGTTGACACACGTTTGTTTATCTGATGTACTTTATGTTGGTCAAGTTCAGTATTGTAGTCATAGCATTTCGCGGGGTGACTTTGAACCATATGTTGTATACGTTTATTTCCTTGGACCTTGGTTGCCTGATTTGTTTGTACGTAAGATGATATGCCACTACGGCATTTTGGTTAACATGGGAAGAGCAGTGTTTAAAGAACAAATACACCATCTGTGAGTATATACACCAACTATATTCCTTTCGAGTGTTTATATATTTCAGCATTAAAACTTGTGAACCTTGATTTGGCTTGTATTTTGGTTCCTTTCATTGTGACCTGATTAAAGGATCAGAGAGACTGATGTCTTCAAATAATTCGGTTATTAATTTGTCATCCATTGTTGTCATACTATTTTATGAATACATATACGTGCAATTTCAGAGCAAGAGTAGGTATCACTACTGTTAGCGATCATCATAAGTATTATGTTACACGGAGATGGGCTTCGTATTTTATTTATCACTCCCCAGTATTTGTAACCATCGACAAGGCTTTGTGTACAGTAGGGGCACACTGATATCAACTGGAATGTATTACAGTACACCAATTTTGGGCATTTGCATGTACTGCAAATTAGCTTTGGCAACATGCGATGTTATAACACTATTCATTATAACAAAGATGTATATTTCCTAACAAGTAATCTCTACTACATTTTGTGAGGCGACCTGTCTAAAAATGTGTGTGTGGTGGGGCTAACCGCATGAGGATCCAATGAAGGATACAATGACTTAACCAACAGGAGTTGGGTAAAATTAAAGAGGAGGAGAGAGCATAACCGCATGAGGTTAACCGCACGAGCAGGAACAGGAGCAGGAGCAGGAGCAGGAACAGGAACAGGAGCAGGAGAATGTTTGTAGTTACTAGTTTCGGGGGTTAGACCCCCTTCATCAGACTGAGGATTCTTGGAATTGGTTCCCCTTTTATACCCTTGTGTTGGCGAAATTGCATTGTGATGTCATAGTGCATTCTGCAGTGAATCACTTGGTGATTTTAAAATTGTAACATAAACAAACAGATGAAGGATTATAAAGTTATCAGAATACATTTGAAATAATTTCAGTGTAGGAAAAAACGGAAGGAAGTATTCAATAAAGGGTGTTAAAAAATAATAGGCTTAAATTGATCCGTGCAAAAGAAGGATATTTGATTTGATTTGATTTTGTGACCCCGTGACCTCAATTGGAGTCACAGGGATCACAACCTTAAAAACCAATATCATCTTCTTCTCAAGTTCCAAAAGGTCTAGAGAGCTGAAAAGTTGTGTGCAGATTCCTTGGCCAATGAGGATTCTAAATTGTAGATTTCGTGATCCGGCGACCCCAAATATAGGTCACAGACGTCATGACCTGAAAATCTATTTCATCTAGAGATTTTATGTGCTCTTTAAAGGGAGGTAAATTAAAGGAAACAACAGTAATGAATTAAACCTGCAGGTGTGACTTTATTTGTAGGGGATTTTATCTCTGGCCTCCAAGATAGATCAGATGGGTAAAAGACCTTAAGACCTATTTCATCTTCTCCATTTAAAGTGCTTACTATGTGTTATATTTCTCACCTAGAAGTTGACATTTTGAATTAGTTAATGAATATTAAGCCTGATGAGCTACAGAGCCCATGGCTCTATTTTTGGCTTATACGTAGCACCGTTATTGCTACTACGGATAATTGGTTTGTGTAATAAGATATTTTACCTTCTAAAGTGAATTTAAATGACACAAACTATCATTATAAATAGGAAATTTTAACAAATAAATGTTGCAAAAAATCTGCTTCAGCCCCTTTAAAACTACATTTGATGAGGCGTTTGACGACCTCTAAACCCGAAACAAGTAACTACACACATACTCCTGCTCCTCCTCCTCCTCCTCGTGCGGTTAACTTCGTGTGTTTTGGCGGCTCTCTCCTTCTCTTCAGGTAATATCTTCAACCGGATCGTGTTCATGTTGAGCGGTGCTTGGAACACCTCGTCATCGCAGTACATCAAATTATATAAATCAGATATGTACACTGTAGCTAGTTAGATAGTTTATTTCACTTATGAATTCAAACATTTCTCATTAAATGATAAATATGTTTATTTATTGTTTCACACGTGATGAAGCTACAACAGATGACATACAGATATCGTATGCCACACGTGTGTCCTGTGTTCTCAACAAGCCAAATTCCAACAAAGTGTGTTGTTGTGACGTGTACATGACCTTGAACGCTTTAAACTCATACAATATATTGTTTAGCAAATAGCATGAGGTTGAAAGGTCAAACACACGTTTTGAAAAATCGTCATTTTCGCATTTCCTAAATAAAACGAGAAAGGAGAGTCAAAAATGGCCCAAGAAGTTTAATTATGTCGGCAATAACATTAATTAATTAAAATTTTTATGAATTTTGAAGAAAATTACGAAACATTATTGTCAATAAAACATTTTGAAAAGGCGGGTCCAAAGTTTACTTAAACAGATATAAAAATAAAAGTATTATACACTAATGTAATGTAATGTGTGGGTACCTCTTTACAAATTGTGTGCCTATGAAAAGCATTCCAAATCGACTTGCAGCAGTATTTCGATTTTTACACTGCTGAAGATGTGGCGAACTTTCTTTTGCGGTTGAGTGTAAGGGTCTATATATTTTTTTTAAAAACCTTATAGACGTGTTTATATTCACAAATGGCAATATATAGTTATACAGACATGGATGTCTATCTACACATACCCACATATCAACACAATTAAATTTAGATTAATGCTGTTCAGATGAATACTGTATGGAAGATTGCAATATACATAGAGGTGGGATGTCGTCATTTGAGTCATTTGAACACGTCTCTGACAGAGACAACATAAAAGAGGTCACGCCTTTATAATCTACACATGCTACTTTTTTCTCAGATTTATAGAATTCTAGAATAATCAAATTATGTGATAAGATATCTTGACCAATGAGGATTATGAGTAAGAGACAACATGGGTAATATCGTATATGCTTGTCCACACCTTTAACCCAATTTAAAAGTTGGGCTTTTGATAAGCATCCCCTTGACATTTTCCCGTTGAATTCTAAGATTTTACAGTTCACACATATATATATAGCGTTCCATCAGCAATTCATTGATATGGAAATAGACATTATTATAGTCCATAAAGGAAAACATTAAATAACGCACTGACTAGCGCGTCTGTACCGATTGGACAGTTATCTTTGTGGTATGGTTCCTCGTCCAGCCAAAGTTACAATTGTCTTTAACTACTATTGGGATGTCCTAGTTATTTTCGTTAGTTATGAATTTGAGGATAAAGGCTATTTTGTTATTTGGATGCATAAAATTGTCAATTTAAACAATTATGACATAAGTCGTTTCGCAATGTGGTTCCCTCCCAAATTCAACTTACAACATGATATTGGTGTATCATCCACTTGCAGTAAAACTGCTAGATGGACGTCTAGGTTATTAAAATCTAAGGAAACATAAAAGCGGAGACATGTTGTCTCATTGTTTAACTCCTGAAAGACTACACACACATTCTGATCTATTAGATTCTACCATAACACAGAACTTTATATCATTAATAATAATAATAAGTCCATTTGTATGGCGCCAACTCCATACACCAAGTGTATGCTCATAGCGCTAACAAGTCTGAAGTTACTCTGACAATTGGAAATAACACATGGTGGCACATTAGTCCAGGTATGACTCTCGGAAGAGATGTGTTTTTAGATGAGATTTGAAGACGGCGAGTGTTTTGAGTTCCTTGAGTTCATTTGGGAGTTTGTTCTAGGGAATTGCTGCATTGTAATTGAAAGATCTTTGGCCAAATCGTTTTAAGTTCATTTTCGGAACGTGGAACAAATGCTGGTTTGCTGAACGAAGGGCTCTTGACGGTTGATAGACTTCAGTCAGCTCGGCGAGGTAGGATGGGGCTGATCCATGGTAGCATTGATAGGCAAATACCAGAACCTTGAATTGTATCCGTGCATGTACCGGGAGCCAATGCAAGTTAATAAGCACTGGTGTTATGTGTGCCGACTTTCTTGTCCTGGACACGATCCTAGCCGAAGCGTTCTGAATCCTTTGTAGTCTTGACAATTGCTCTTGCGTGATGTTGATTAGCAGACTATTACAGTAGTCCAATTTCGTCAAGACCAGGCTTCTGATTAGCATGTGAGTCGCGTTGGTTGACAGAAGGTGTCTGATATTGCCTATATTTCTCAGATGGAAATGGCATGCTTTGCAGATCATGCTGATATGGTGTTCCATAGAGAGATCACAGTCGAGAATGACACCCAGGTTCTTGACAGAGTTTGATAGCGGAACTTCAGACTCTCCAACATTTATTGTTGTGAGGTTTGATAACTCTCTGTTCTTGCGAGTTGCAACTAACATGGATTCTGTCTTGTCGGTGTTTAGTTTAAGCATGTTAGCATCCATCCAGGATTGGATCTTTTTTGTACAACTTTTCATCTGATCAACTGCTGGTTTGGAATTCTTTGGAAAGAATGCTCAACTGAGTGTCGTCAGCGTAACTGTGGTGACCAACATTCGTGGTAGAGATTTCCGAGGACAGATGTGTATAAGGTAAATAAGATAGGCCCGAGAACAGATCCTTGTGGCACTCCGAACTGTTAAACTAATTTGCTTGAGCTTGAATTCCTAACGACTACAGTTTGACATCGGTTGGATAGATATGATGAAAACCATAGCAGGGCATTTCGATCAATCCCAATAACTACCTTCAGAGTATCAATTAGCTTTTCATGGTCTAAAGTGTCAAAGGCAGCTGACAAATCTAACAGCACAATCAACCCATTTTGCCCATTGTCACATGATGTTGTCAAATCGCTCAAAACACGCAGCAAGGCTGTTTCGGTGCTACAGCCTGTTCTGTAAGCTGACTGGAACTTGTCAAGGAAATCATGATCGGAAAGATGTACTGATAGTCTTGTCTTCACAGCCCTTTCAATGAGTTTTGACAAGAAACTCAGATTCGAGACTGGTCTGTAATTGCTCAAAACAGAGTCGTCAAGGCCACGTTTCTTAATGAGGGGCATCACAATGGCCTCCTTTAAGATTCCTGGAAACTCTCCTGACTGCACACTCTTGTTTATTATGAGGGTTATGACTGGAAGTAGTTCGTCAGTGTAATCCAAAAGAAGCTTAGTTGGTATTGGGTCCAAACTACATGTGGTTGGTTTACTGTCGTTGATCAATTTCATCACCTCTTGTTCTGAGAAGGTTTCTAGAGTGACAAGGTTTTCACCAACATGGGTTCACATACTTTGTACCAAAGTGAGCAGTTTAAGATGGTCCTAGTTTTGTGGACAATCCAATTATATTGTTTGAACGTCAATTGCATGACTTCAACTGCATTGTGTATAATAAGCATTGTCAAACGTACCATTTGATACTCAGGTCCGTAGTTTTCACATTTTGGCAAGATGTCTTTATAGCAGAGAACATTTTCACCAAAACTCCATTGACCGAGTAAAGAACAAAAACCTGACTAAGGTTTCATTATGTTGGTCACTTATCGAAGATTTTACAGTGAAAAATGACAAGAGTGCTCTGCTAACCCCCTGGGTTCATGTGTCCTATTAAAGGTGCATCCATTGTGTTTCATACAATTTTAGTTGGTTTTAATACGTTCCAACTCACCATATGTGCTCTTTACAATACAAACAAATTCACTCAGCTTGCATATTCATCCCCAATCGCCAAACATAATTCATAATTACTAGTTTCCAATTAACATCGAGTAACATCATCATGCATGCGTAGAAACCGAAACTGCACGTCCCATTTACATGCACAGTAGTTATATGACCTATTAAACATTATCAAACCAAATTTGTCATTTTGTCTAGTTTAAATAAGATTCCAAAATTACGTTTTAATGTACAACGATATCGATCCTCTAAATAAAGCAATTCAAATGTAAGAGCAAATCACAATAAATGTTTGCAACTAGTATGGCAATGTCACCCTGAAACCGTAGTCAAGTAAAATGCATTTACTAACTTTTATCTTTTGGGCCAAAACGCGGTTCTTCAACCATTGCATTTATTGGTAGAAAAAAGTATTGAAGATCACAAATTTGAAGACAATGGATAGCATTCAGTTTGAAGAGATCACTTAAAGTGACTGGAGTCTGCGCAATCCCCTAATTAAAAATGTCACAAATTGTGAAGATATTGAGTGATACGGGACATGGGAAGAGGTTGACAAAATTGTGCAATGTGTTGTGGCGACCTTGAAAATAGGCCAAGGTCACCAGAGTCGACTGGTGTCTGCGTTATCCCCTAATGAAGGTTGTCATCAAATTCGAAGACTTTGGGTGCTACGTTTCATGATATATCGCGTGAACAAGAATGGGACCTACGGACGGACGCCGCTGAATACATAGTCCCCCATTCCGCGTTGCGGCGGGGGACAAATAATCAGGTCAACAAATTATGACATTCTCTGTAGGAGGAGTTGATTTCAGAACAAAGGTACTGTCAGTCGGAGTAAGGAAGTCAAGGGATTTTTATAACTCCGAAAATGTTCATCCGATTGGTCCCAATAAAGCACATGTATATAACCGATGTATATATATCCAAAGCATGTTAAAAGTTTCAGAAAGATTGATAGAAAAATGTAGGAGGGGTTGATTTAAAAACCGTTGGAAAGACAGACGGGCTGAAAGACGACTTCGCCACGACATAAACCCCGGGTTAAAACTGGAGCTTTCGAAAATTAGGTGAGCACACTTTCCGGATGAAACCAGGACAAGCGCCCCCTTACGTTGATTTCAATTTGTCTTCATACGTTCGCGGTTAACCTTTGATTTGCGGTGCTAAGCCGTTGATTCACACTTGATTAGTTGTATTTGCTCTCCGAGGAGCACCAAAGAGCTAGACAAGCGAGCGTTGAGGGGGAGGGGGTGGGTACCTGAGGTCGGCAGTCATTGATGCATACAAGGCCGCTGACCTGCCTCCTCCTTCGCTGGGTCCACAGGGTTTCGCTCAGGCGAAGATGGCCCCCCCCCCCCCCCCTCCCCCCCGACCAGACCGAGAAGGGGACAGTCCTCTTAGGAGTTTTGTTCCTGCAAGTCTTATGATGCTCATTGTAATAAACTTTGTTCGCATTGTTTGCTCCTTGTCTGTTGTTTTGTTCTTTAGCTTCGCTTTTAAAGCAAGACAGATATTTACAATAAAACATTTTTTTAAATTTATCTCCTGGGACTAATCTCATACAAGAAGTAGTTGATTGAACATGTTTACATTACATGGTTCTCTTTTGTCATCCCTTTGATTTTGGTGCTCATATTTTAGTATTGTCTAATTTCGCACAACAAGTAACTATCACTGCATATTTGTTAAAATCACGATGATTGATCTGTACTGATCACGATCACTGCGAGCTTTGTACAGTTTGATCCTTTATCATGTAATGAATTCAATATTATTGATATTTGACGTGCTCTTAATACCAATACAAGACAGTGGAAATAGACGCAAAGGCAGCGACTGTGACTTGATTTCTAATATAATCAGTGGACGCTGCAATTATCGTTATCGTTCAGAAGGGCTGCTGAAACTTTAACACATCTCTTTTAAGAGACAGATGCTTTGTGAAATAGTTAATCATGAACTTAAAGCCTCTGCTACGAATCCAGAAACCCTGTAAAGACATCGACGATGCTAAACTGAAACTAAATGTAGATGGTTGCTTATTCCTTGAAACACTTTAAATAAAGCCTTTTTATATAGGAAAACACCCAGCGGAATTAGAATCCTAAATAAATGATTTAGAGGACGTGTCACGTCATGTCACAATCAACAAAATATTGATGGAACCTCCCTTCCAAAACATAAGCTGTAAATTAAAGAACCTTAAATAAAGGGATAACAGATTAGGAATAGATTTCAATAGAACGAGGAGTGGGGCACCTTCAAAATAGGTTTGTAATCTTGGAAATTGTATATGAATGTTATTTTTTATTGTATTATTTATTTTATCTCTTGTCCTATATCTGACACTGCTCAAAGTATCACTGTATGTTGTAGATAAACCAACAACCTGCTATCAAGATGTCTTGTCTCATCAAACAATATGGTATTGAACATCAAGAAACTGCATATTATATTGTATCCGAATGGAACACACCAACACATGTCTTTCAAAGTGCCTGGGGAAGACCTATTGAAGAGTCAATGAGTATTTTTCATGATATTTCATCTGGCTTTCACTAGTGCCGATAGACCACATCTGATTTAAGTTCAAATAATTATTTAGACTTGCATATGTATACCCGATCGCCAAATATATGATAATTACTTGTTTTATCTGCAGACAACAGGTTAAAGAGAGATGGGACGAATATAATATTTGTTATGTCCCCGCTACGAAGTAAGCGGGGGTATATAGCGGTCATTCGGTCCTTCCGTCCGATCAATTTTCTCGAAAACCGTCAAAGGTACATAAACCAAACTTTGTACAGTTGTTAACCATGTTCTTCCGATCGCGCACAGACAATTTTCAATTTTCTGAGATTTAAATTTTGTGTCGTTTCCATGGAAACGTCACTTTTTGGACTTTATTTTATTGTGTTCAATCTAGGTGAATGAACTTTTGGTTGTGAGTACTCATGACCATACTGTTTATCGAGTTCGAAAACCAGTTCCGAAATATTATTTTTACGGAGTTATGGCCTTTGAATCCCAAATTGAACTTAGTACCAAAAGAACTGTGATGCTCCAATGGGGACAAGTTTTCTCGGAAACTATTACATCTAGGTAAATGGAATTTAACATGGAGGTAGTCCAGATGATACTCTTCATCGAGTTGAAAATCCATTTCCGAAATATTATTTTTTACGGAGTTATGGTCCTTGAATCCGAAATTGAAATTTGTACCAAAAGAGCTGTGATGCTGCAATTGGGACAATTTTTCTCAGAAACTATTACATCTAGGTGAATGAAATTTAACATGTAGCTAGTCCAGATGATACTCTTCATACAGTTCACAGTCCAGTTCCGAAATATTACCTTTTTAAGGAGTTATGAAGCCCTTGAATCTTTTATTGAACTTGGTACAAATTACCGATGTGATGCTCTAATGAGAAAAATTAAGTTACCTGAAAAATATTACATCTGGGTGAATGAAATTTTGTAATAACAAAGCCAGTTCCCAAAATTAGTTTTGACAATATTATGATGCTTGAAGCTGTTTTTTAAACATAGTACCCTTCACATCTATAATTCTCAATAGACGGTTAGCGGATGGCGGGGGTATGTGAGCCATGCTCACTTTTTTCTTGTTTGTAATGAAGCTCGTGTTTTCAACGAATAAACTTAGAATCCTAAAATCCTAAAATCCTAAAATAGCAACTAGCGACTTTTCCAAACTCTGAACTTAACCCGCGTGATGTAATATTATGGTTGTATAGACAAAAAAAATTAATTTCGTTTCACAAAATTCTATACGGTCCATGCATACAGCCAAGATAGACAAAGGACGAGTATGCTAGTGTGGATTCTTTTTGTAAGACAGGAGGGTGTCACTTACTTCCATGTCGAACATTAGTTGAATAAAACAGAGCATAAGAACTGGATATATACTGCTGTAAGTACAATCACCCTAGCTTCCTCATGCCTGATACGTCTGTAAATCATAAACTTATTCTTGAAACTTGAAAATGGTGACAATGTCTTCATATCTACCTGAAATAAACAAAAAGATTTGAAGAAAAACTTAACAGTAGAGTAGAAAATAACTTCAATTAATACAATGTGGTTTCTGAAGTCAAAAGTTCGTGTTTATATCATGATATGGTCAATGCGGTGTGAGGTATTTAGATACGTTATTAAATAAGATTTATTAATAAACGATGACAACAGATACATATGCATCAACCAAATGTTTTAGTAAATGCACATATGATAGGGTAATTAATAGATTCAGTCACTATCTTCCCATAGATTACCCAAGGCTGTTTCTTTCATCCTAACTTCTGATGCAAATGGAGCATTTTCTTTTCTACAAATAGAGATTCCTTATTGGCTGTATTCAAAGTTAGTATTGCAATCAGTAAAGCCCTTTTTAAAGTTACATTTGCCAATGACAAGTCATAATGCTATTTTTGGAAACGAAAACATTTGATAAACGTTTCATTGTTTAATGTGTCGATTTATTATACACACATGTAAACCTTAACATATTAATACAGGCTTGCAATACGGTTTCCGTGGTCGATTTCCGTGGTCGAATTCCGTATTGCAGGGTAAACTCTTCGAACTCGTTGCTCTTCAACAAACGACCAAAATGCACAATTGTGTGTGTGTGTGTGTGTATATATATATATATGTGTGTGTGAAGATACTTGCATGTTCAAGCTTTAAACTGCATTTTCTGTAGCTGAAGCATTGCAAAGAAACATGGAGCTGTTTGTCATCAGCGACCTTTTAATGCTTTTTGCACAATTATCTTTCAAAGTCGGTTGACATATTACCTTTCCCAGGCGGCCATAACTCAATAAAAAAAATCAATCATCGTATTAAAACTCTCGCGAACGGTCATTTCCGGTCACAATTAAGGATGGAGAATGATAGAAATTAAGGGTCCTGAGTTTTAACATGGGGAAATTTTTCAAAATCCACAGACTTTTCTAAAAGATGCGAAATACAAATACAGGAAAAAAATAAATCATGGCAAATTCATAGGTCAGGTGGTTTCTTGCTAGTTCGATTTACAGTATGTTATTTTCAATTTCATAGGGGTATTTTATTTGGCATAGACATGATTGATATCTCATTTCAAAGCAAGGAACAAACACAACGATTAAGTAAGAGGGATTTAAATCAAAGGTCCAAGGTCCAGCCGATGTCTAGAATACCTAAGTCACCAATCATTTATCACAGGAAGTACCACGAATTTACAATATAACTGCGATTCCAAGTGGTGTGTATATCGCATAATATACACATAACCATTTTCTAACAAATGATTCGTCATCTTTGCCAAATATGTATTTTCTATGTTGTAACTAAATGGTATTACCTAGAGATTCTACAAATTAGAATCCCCATTGGCTAAGGAGTCTGTACTCAACGTTTTTGCTTTGTAGACATTTTTTGAAATCATTACATCTCCCGCAAACCTTTTGCATATGAATTTTTAAGCGTTTGACGTTGTGCCTCTCCCTGAAACCAACTTTATACCAACTTTAGTGCTGACAACAATCATTACTAGGAAACAATGTTTAGATGTGGTTGAAGACCCTATTTAGAAAACTTCTGATAAAATAATTGCAGAGTGTATTTGAATAATGGATGGAAATATTATTTTGAAATATTCATTGTCCAGTCTACTACTCTAGTCTACTAGTTATTTTAAAGAGACAGAATACATGTGTTTCTGGGTAAGCGTAAGCTCTAAAATTGAATGAATGGTCTTGTAACACGTTCGTTTGTTGTTGTGAAATGGACCAACGAGAGAAGAGGTCGCCTTCCGTGCGAAACTGTTGACCTAGATATGTCACTGCCGTCTTATCGAAACGCCGTAATTATTGCCTGGCGTAATTAAAGTGATGTAGCTCTAATTGAGGAGGTGACATAGAGGTAAGACCGATGTTGATGATAGATAATGCATTAGAGAACACATGTTAGGCAATACTTACCGATGTCATTTAATGGTCACGTTTAAAACAACATTTATATCGGAGTTCAAAATTCCGGTTGATAAGCCTTGTTATATATATAGTGTATTACCTATATCTACCTATATCTATATTTCCTCCCCAGCCTGTGGTCAGTCCTTTAATGCCAACATTTGAATGTTCCACTTTCAACGACTGTTCAAATTATTACTTTAGATGATTATAAACAATTCCTTGGACTGATTCATTCTTTAATACAGGACAAAGGATATTTTTCATTGAAAGGTCTTGGAAGAGAAAAACGGTGAGCATTGAACATTTAATTCCTAAGAATGTCGGATAGACTAGGAGTCCGGACGAAGAATATAATGAAAGAGACACACGATATATGATTGACCTTGCAATTATATAGTCTGTGAAACCACTAACAGCCACTTTAGAAAACTATAAACGCTTTCTAAACAACATTTTTCCTAAGAAAAAATTCGGAAAATTAAAAGTAAATATCTGATAGACAGGTTAAACCATGTGGATTCGCAATTTTCATTACGCCGGTTTGATTTACTTTTCAGTTGAACTTGAAATTCGTTGGTAGGTTTTCAGCGCAAAAAGACTATGTCAACCACCACGACCATCTTGGAATAAGCCGTTCTTACATTTGGTCTGTCTGAGTAGTATCTGAACCATAGGCAGTCATTCCAGGGTAGTCATGTAGTGCTCCAAATTGTAATAATTGCTCCAAATTGTAATACCTGCTCCAAATTGTAATAAAAACTGCTCCAAATTGTAATACCTGCTCCAAATTGTAATAAAAACTGCTCCAAATTGTAATAACCCAATTTTCGAAAAACGTACTGTCAAGCTGCTCCAAATTGTAATAAAAAGTGCTCCAAATTGTAATAACTGCTCCAAATTGTAATAACACAGATAAAGGCGATGTAAGCTTAAATATCTTTAGTTCTGATTATTTGACGATTTTGGTTTTATGGTGATCATTGATTCGGTGTTCGTTTTGATAATGGTAATTACAATGTTTATGAAGATTGTTAACGAAATAATAATAATGGATAAGGAAATGACCTCAGTCCGTCTGTCTGTCCGGAGCAATCATCATATCAAGATGTTCCTTTTGGGGTTGTTAACTTCTTTTGAATTTTATTTTTAGCCATGGAAAAACATCTACATCTTGATTCCCGAGCAAAATAAGAAATGCGTTCTACAATATTGCTTCCGGAACAGAACTTGTTTATTTTTAGATAGACAGTATTCTGTTGTGGGAAGTACATTTCCTTCTGTAGCATGAATTAATAAGTAATTAGTGATTTAGGATTTATTATAGCATTAAGCTTCACAATCATTGTTCAATACATATTTCTGTAACAGGTTTCAACTTATAGTAGACTATGTCTGCTTGTATTGATTTTAAGATTGATTTTGTGTAAACAGTAAGGTAGATATACACGAAAGTTGTATCTATATGCATGTAGATGTTGATGTTGATTACGATTTACATATTTAAGTTGACATATACGTATAGATGAAGTTGTAGATGAAGATGTATATGTTAATGTAGACGTAGACGTAGCCATGTTAACGTTGAAGGACATGGAGATGTAAAATGTCCTGATTATCAAGCTGAATATGAAGATGTAGAGCTCTGTATATCACGATGTACATGTTCATGTAGACGTGGACATGACGGGGATGAATATGTAATTGTTAATGTATAATGGGTACTTAGGTTATGATGCAGATGTAACTGTTGATGTAATGTGGATATGAATTATAAATAAAGAGTGGTTTAGATGTGTAGATGTGGATCAAACGGACACAACGCGGAATAAGATCTTTTTGACTTTCATGTTATTATTTATAAATTAATGACATTGCCAAGTTGATGACCGAATGATGTTTTTATATCATTCAAATGTAAAACAAGAACTCATTTTAGTCGCTGTCGGTCTTAATTTCTTTGTGCGAAACGAAATGCTGTAGGTATTAAAAAAAACTCTATTGATATCAGATGTACCATTATCACTATCTTCATCATAATACTACAACCGAATTTTGGGTTTTAACACTATTTAGTGCAATTCGGAGCTGTTATTACAATTTGGAGCAGTTATTACAATTTGGAGCAAAGGCTTGCTCCAAATTGTAATAACTGCTCCAAATTGTAATAATGCTCATAAATTCAATATCATGTGACCAAAAATAGAAATGCTGTAGGCATTAAAAAAACGTTTGATAATAGCAGATGTACCATTGTGACTATCATCATCATAATACTACAACCAACTTTTGGATATTTACACTGTTTAGTGCAATTTGGAGTTGTTATTACAATTTGGAGCAGTTATTACAATTTGGAGCAAAGGCTTGCTCCAAATTGTAATAACTGCTCCAAATTGTAATAATGCTCATAAATTCAATATCATGTGACCAAAAATAGAAATGCTGTAGGCATTAAAAAAACGTTTATTAATATCAGATGTACCATTGTGACTATCATCATCATAATAATACAACCAAATTTTGGGTATTTACACTGTTTAGTGCAATTTGGAGCTGTTATTACAATTTGGAGCAGTTATTACAATTTGGAGCAACGGCTTGCTCCAAATTGTAATAGCTGCTCCAAATTATAATAATGCTTGTAAATACAATATCATGTGACCAAAATTAGACATGCTGTAGGCATTAAAAAAACGTTTATTAATATCAGATGTACCATCATCATAATAATACAACCAAATTTTGGGTATTTACACTGTTTAGTGAAATTTGGAGCTGTTATTACAATTTGGAAAAGTTATTACAATTTGGAGCAAAAGCTCCATAAATCCAATATCATGTGACCAAAAATATCCAAACGGACAAAATTCGGAATAAGATCCATTTGACTTAAAGGTGCATCCATCGTGTTTCATAAAAAATTTTTTGGCTTTTATACGTTCCAACTCACCACATGTGATGTCTACAATACAAATAAATTCACTCAGCTTGCATATCTATCCCCATTCGCCAAATATATCATAATTACTAGTTTCCAATCAAAATTGAGTAACATCATTATGCATGTGTAGAAACCGAAACTGCACGTCCCATATACATGCACAGTAGTTATGTGACCTATTAAACATTATCAACTCAAAATTATATTTTTGTCTGTTATAAATAAGATTCCAAAATTACGTTTGACTCATTGGCGCGCGCCACACGCTGTGCATTGTCCGGTTTTCGATCAGAAATCACTACGTTTAACTTCATTTCGTCAATATGCTAAGTCTACTATTATCAAAATGGTAGTTTTCGGCAACACTCGGTACTTCTTGATGAAGTAACACCATTTATAACGTTTCCAATATGTGACCCCCAACAACACAATGGATGTACCTTTAAACGTCATAATTTGAAAATTAATGACATTACCAGGTTGATGACCGAATGAATTTTTATGTCATTTAAGTGCAAAAGAGAACTCATTTCAGTCGCATTAGGCTTTTAACTGTCTATGCAAAAACCAAAGGCTGTAGGCGTAAATAAATCTGTATTGATATTATATTTACCATTGTCATCATCAAAACATTACAACTAGTTTTCAGGTATTAACACTTGTAAATGCTATTTGGAGCTGTTATTACAATTTGGAGCAGTTATTACAATTTTGAGCAAAGGCTTGCTCCTAATTGTAATACTTGATCCAAAGTGTAATCAACAATGTAAATATCTGATATTGTAGTTTGTTTTTGATGACAGTATACATATACGACAATCAGGAATATTACACTATCAATCTGCCATGATACAATAATTAGTAAATTATATAGTGATAAAATATAACTTATATAATACACTAGTGCTCAAAATAAAGTATATACCTAAAAAAATACGAGTACTTTTTTCAAAATTAAAAAATTATTGATCAACCATACTGGAAATTGTGTCCCACGTATAGACCCATACTTTCTGTGGAAAAAATGTCGAAAACAATTACGATTCGCAAAAACGTTGGATGAAATCCAAAAATGACATATTCTTGTGTAACACAAACTGCATGTGCAAATTGATTGTATAAAACAGCCTAAGCGAGACGTTAGGGATGCAGTAGTAGGAAAAACATAAGAAGTATGCCACGTTTGAGACCTGTCGAATTAGAGAGAGCTGTCGAATTTGCCCAGCAAGGAGAAAGACACACCGCCATTGCCAGAACCTTTGGTTGTACCGGAACTACAATCGTAAAAACTGATGCATCGGCTGAGACACACAGGCAGTACATCGGACAAGCCTAGGAGCGGTCGACCACGTGTCACGACGCCCGCTGAGGATCGACATTTTCGAACGATTCATTTCAGAAATAGATTCGCAACGGCGACGTCAACGGCGTCAACGGCATTACGTCACCCTATCAGTCGACACACCGTCTACACTCGACTTCGAAGACATGGCATTCGGGCACATCGACCATACCGTGGTATTTATCTGACAGGTCAAAATCAACGTTGTAGACTGACGTGGGCCAGGCGGGTTCAACGGTGGCAGAGGTGTGATTGGGCATGTGTGATGTTTTCCGACGAAAGTCGGTATTGCTATTACAGAAATGATGGTCGGAAGACTACCAGTGCCCCCTGTCACAGTCCAACAACTGGAACAATGTCTACAACAGGAATGGCAAAGAATCACGCCTGACGTCATTCGTCGCCTTACATCATCAATGTATCGACGTGTTACGGCCTGTATCAACGCCAATGGAGGTCACACTCGTTATTGAGTTCGTTATTGTTGACATTTTGGCAATGAAAGACACTTTATCCTATATTTTTGAAAATGTTAATTTACATTAGTACCCCACTTGTCTCTGATTGATCATTAAACCTAATATTCAATATCAAATGCAATGTATCTGTAACATTTGTTGTAAAAACGAATACTCTATTGAAATTAACAAGATTTACAAAAATATTTGAATTTGTTTTCATTTGACGCCTGGTTTAACAACTGTATACTTTCTTTTGAGCACTAGTGTATAAATGGGTGACATAGTTTTCTCTTGAAATGAGACTTTCATCTTTCATGTGTATCAACATTTTATTTTTAATACATTTAATGTACAACTAGAATCAACTCAACCATAACACATACAATGAAATCTCCAATTGGCATTTACACTAAGTCTTGTATCTGAATCTATACCTACGCATACAGTTACGTTTACATAATACATCTACCTCTCCACACAAAACCTTGATCTACGCGTACCTCTGTGTGTACCTTAACATCTACATCATCATACACATCTACACTTACACCCATATATACATTTAAATGAAGATCTAAATCTGTATTTAGATTAAGATACATGTATGCATCTAAAACTGTGTCTACCGTTTTTGCTACATATATATTTACATCTACACCTACATCTTCATCTACATCATCGTCTCGATCTACATCTACATGTTCAATTACGTCTAAATCTATAACTTTACGTACATCTGCATCTGCGCCTGAGTTTGTATATGTATCTTCATATACTTCTGCATCATCTCTTATATCTACGTCAACTCTTATATCTACATCTACGTCTCTGTAAACGTCTATACCTTCATCTAAATCTAAGTCTAAATCATCATCTACATTTTCAATTTACATCTATATCTACATCTATATACACATTTTCGCATACATGTTTACCTACATCTACATCGACATCTTCACCCAGATCTACATATACACCTACATATCAAGCTATCTCTACCGGTACGTCTACAACTGCATTTACACATACAACTGCATTTGCATCTACATCTTCGCATAATCTTTTCCTACATATGCATCTAAAGCAACACCTATCTATTATTCATTTGTAACTCTGTCTACTTCAACATCTATATCTACGACAACTCATGTCAACTCAAATATACATCTACATTATATCTATATCTATTTCTATTTCAACTCTTTCTATCTTTCTTTCTATCAACATTTACTCTTTCTATATCTTTATCAGCTCTTATATCTACCTCAAATCAACACTTACATCTTCATCTACATCAACTCTGACATCTACACCTACATCAACTCTTACATCTACATCTACATCAACTCTTATATCCATATCTCAATCAACTTTTATATGTACATCAATTCTCTCAATATCTGTATCAACTTTTACATTTACACCTACATCTCCATCACTGCTTACATCTACATCAATTCTTACCTCTACATCTACATCTACTCTTACATCTACATTTACATCACCTCATACACATAAATCTACATCAACTCTTATATCCATATCTCAATCAAGTTTTATATATCCACATCTCATTCAACTCTTACATCAACATCTACATCTACATCAACTCTTACATCTACATCTACATCACCGCTAACATCAACATCATCTCTTACATCAACATCTACATCAATTCTTACATTTACATCAACTTTCATATCAACATCTACATCAACTGTCACATCTACATCAAATCTTACATGTTCATCTACACCAGCCCTTGCATCTACATCTACATCGACTCTTATATCAGAATTTACATCTTTTCATGTAAACCCCACTGCTACTACTACTACTTCACACCTACATATTTATTCACAACACCACGAAGATCTACATCTACATCTGTTCATTTACAACTAAATATATTAGCCAACGTCAACCGTTGCTTCTCAATCTCTATTTATACATACAGTAACACGTACTTCTACATCTACTTATCTAAGCCTTTTATTTCTACATTAAATAATATATTTACATCTATGACAACATCTATACCAATATCTACTTCGCAATCATCACCCACATCCTGTTCATTTACGTCTGTATATACACCTACATCTGTGTCTACATCTACATCTACATCAGTTATTTCTACATATGCATCAACTTATATATCGATATCTATATCAACACTTACAAATTAATTATTCTCAACATGAGATATAACTTCACTCATGTTATTACAAGGCATAACCTCTGAATCGGGTTTTGTTTTACACATAAGACTTTTGCCTTATCGTACATATACATCTAAAACAAAATACAACTAAAATTAATATCAACAATTACGTCAAGATCACATCTACATTTACACCTACAATAACATATAAAATGGCATATACAATTTATCTGCAACTACAGCTACGCATACATCTATATCTAAGCATTTACATTCATTTGTATCTACATTTAAATGTTATTAGCTTCACTCATGTTATTACAAGGCATTACCTCTGTATCGGGTTTTGTTGTACACATAAAACCTTTGTCTTATCGTACATATACATCTAAAAAGATCACATCTACATATCTACATTTAAATGTTATTAGCAGGCTTATATTCGTCTACATCTACATCTACGTCAAGTCTGTTATCTCAGGGACCTTATATAGAGGGACTAGCAACTAAGCAATTAGCTCGCGGAGCTCACCTCGTCATGGTCCAACGCACATCTTGACTTGGCGCCTGCATTGCGCTAATAACTGGCGTAGCACACTAGTATATCCAGTTAATCACTATATAAACAATTGTGACTGTTGACAGTTCAAGACAAGCGGAATCCAAAACTTTTACTTTTACCTAAGACAATAAATTCTTAAATATTAAGTTAGCGAAAGATGAATAGTTTTCGGATGTAACTGCGTCAAGCTGGTATTTTAGGGGAAAGAAGCCAGCATGTAATACGCTCGTACTTTGCAGTTAAAATAGCGAGTCAGTCCGCCATCTTGTCTGTAAGGAGCGTCCATGATATGGGTAATGGTTCGAGGGAAGTCCAAAACTTTTACTTTTACCTAAGACATGAATTCTTAAATATTCACTTAGCGAAAGATGAATAGTTTTCGGATGTAACTGCGTCAAGCTGGTATTTTAGGGGAAAGAAGCCAGCATGTAATACGCTCGTACTTTGCAGTTAAAATAGCGAGTCAGTCCGCCATCTTGTCTGTAAGGAGCGTCCATGATATGGGTAATGGTTCGAGGGAAGTCCAAAACTTTTACTTTTACCTAAGACAGGAATTCTTAAATATTCACTTAGCGAAAGATGAATAGTTTTCGGATGTAACTGCGTCAAGCTTGTATTTTAGGGGAAAGAAGCCAGCATGTAATACGCTCGTACTTTGCAGTTAAAATAGCGAGTCAGTCCGCCATCTTGTCTGTAAGGGGCGTCCATGATATGGGTAATGGTTCGAGGGAAGTCCAAAACTTTTACTTTTACCTAAGACATGAATTCTTAAATATTCACTTAGCGAAAGATGAATAGTTTTCGGATGTAACTGCGTCAAGCTGGTATTTTAGGGGAAAGAAGCCAGCATGTAATACGCTCGTACTTTGCAGTTAAAATAGCGAGTCAGTCCGCCATCTTGTCTGTAAGGAGCGTCCATGATATGGGTAATGGTTCGAGGGAAGTCCAAAACTTTTACTTTTACCTAAGACATGAATTCTTAAATATTCACTTAGCGAAAGATGAATAGTTTTCGGATGTAACTGCGTCAAGCTGGTATTTTAGGGGAAAGAAGCCAGCATGTAATACGCTCGTACTTTGCAGTTAAAATAGCGAGTCAGTCCGCCATCTTGTCTGTAAGGAGCGTCAATGATATGGGTAATGGTTCGAGGGAAGTCCAAAACTTTTACTTTTACCTATGACAATAAATTCTTAAATATTCACTTAGCGAAAGATGACTAGTTTTCGGATGTAACTGCGTCAAGCTGGTATTTTAGGGGAAAGAAGCCAGCATGTAATACGCTCGTACTTTGCAGTTAAAATAGCGAGTCAGTCCACCATCTTGTCTGTAAGGAGCGTCAATGATATGGGTAATGGTTCGAGGGAAGTCCAACACTTTTACTTTTACCTAAGACAATAAATTCTTAAGTATTCACTTAGCGAAAGATGAATAGTTTTCGGATGTAACTGCGTCAAGCTGGTATTTTAGGGGAAAGTAGTCAGCATGTAATACGCTCGTACTTTGTAGTTAAAATAGCGAGTCAGTTCGCCATCTTGTCTGCACAGAACATGGAGGATATGTTTCTTTTCCCCTTGTACTGTCTTTCCTACATTCATGTAGAATGTACCGGTTCGAAGGGGAAAATAAATTTGAAACGAACTCCTTGATGAATGGCCTTTCTGTCATATTGTAGCATCAGCATAAATAATAAATAATAACTTTTTTTTAATATAAGTTCATGTTTTATTTTATTGTTTTCTTAAGATCAATAAAACTGTAACCAACTTAAAAAATAATAGAATAATACATGTGTATAACATCAAGTATTCCAAAGCACTAGGTAACCTAACATTGTATATATATTCTATGTCATATCACATTTACAAAATAAATGTGCATTTTCGTAATTTTGTAACAATCATATATAGCACACCTTTGAGTATAATAATTTCTTTATTACCAATTCTATTTCATTTGATTCACGTAATCGTTCATCTCCTTGGAGATAGACACTTCCGATGTTGTTACAGTTTCAAAGGGAGGTTACTTTTATGTTTCTTGACTTTACGAAGATTGCCGATTGACGCACGGGCCAGTCGGCAAGACTCGGAAACACCAACTGGTTACAACAATACAGTGCGATAACAAAACAAGCGCTTAGCAAGCACCAAGTCGCTTGTGCGTTGAAGCGCGACGAGGAGAGGTCTAATTGGATCGCTCAGTAGAAATGATCATGTAACTAGCAGAAGTTGCTAGTCCCTCTATATAAGGTCCCTGGTTATCTACATCAAGTTGTCTACCGCTACATCAACAGTTATATCTACATCTATATCAATGCCTATATCTATATCTACATCAACGCCTATATTTACATCAACATCATGCTGTACATCAATACATACATCAAGATCGAAATCATCACCTTCATCTACATGTCGATTTACATCTTATCAACATCTACATAAACTCTTGTATCTTCATCTGTATCAGATCTTCTTTTCATCAACTCTATATATTTTAATTTTCAGCAACTCGAGATGTAGCTCCACCACAGTTATTACAATTTGGAGCAGTTATTACAATTTGGAGCACTTTTTATTACAATTTGGAGCAGCTTGACAGTATGTTTTACGAAAATCGAGTTATTACATTTTGGAGCAGTTTTTATTACAATTTAGAGCAGGTATTACAATTTGGAGCAGTTTTTATTACAATTTGGAGCAGGTATTACAATTTGGAGCATTTATTACAATTTGGAGCACAACATAGTCATCTTGTTGGATAAATTAAAATGTCTCGCGGTTAGCTCACCTTTCCTACACTTACATACCTACTCAGCAAAGGCAGTAATTAGTGAACGATTATGTGTTTTCTAGTTGAACAAGCCTGTCAAACTGACATGGTATTAATCGCTATTTAATAATTTAAATAAGAAAAGACATGAAATTAAAATGTTTTGATCAGTTCATATACATGTAAGCCTCATCAATACAAGCTCATGGTTATTCCCTCATTTGTGGAAAACGTATTGTTATGACCTTAGATATAGAATTGAACCATACTTTTTAAGATCATTTCGATGCAATTCGAGTTTGTTTGTTTGTTTTTTTTGTTGTTTTTTTTTGCAAAGCAAATTTTAATAACAACGACATTTACACATTGAAATCACCTCCAAGCAGCTGGAAACACAAAAACATCGACAATACACAGTAAATTAAATATCTGAAATTGGATATATACCAAAAATTACATTAATAAATAAAGGTCGAACATCTGCCAATAACGAAAGTCACAAGGAATATACAGTACTCTGGTCGTATTACTGAATATGTATGAATCACTGTTAGCAAATTCTTGATATTACTATAGAACTTCTGTTTGTTTTGAAAACTCAACAAAGGTGTCATAAATTAATTTATGCTTAAAATGTCATAAAAGCTCTTAAAATGTTCACAAATCTATTTCCTGCATAATCCTGATGGAAAGATTTGGTTGGATGAAGAAAAAGATTTTCAATACATATTTTATAAAATAAAGTTCTCTTGTAAGTGGTTCTTACTTTTTCTGAAAACACAAAATAAATTTAATATGTTCTAATGAGAAAACTAAATGCAACGATACTAATGATGATACCTTTATTTTACAATCAATAACAATGAGGACCAACTTTTCCAAATTTAATTTGCTCAAATGGAACGCAATGGCCTGGAAAGTCTACCAAGAGCATTTCAATTAAATTAAATCAGGTTGGAAAAGTACCTACGTAACTAATGGTTCATGTTTATGTTAATTGTCCGTGGCGAGTGGTTACTCACATTAGGAAAATGCAATTTTAAAATGATCTCTATAAAGTTTCTTGAAAGCTTTAACAGGGCTTTTAACTGCAATTACAGAAATTGTACGTTTTGTTTTTATAAAGTTACTTGTCTAAATACACTCGATTTGAAGAACATTACCGGTTCTTTTACTTTGTTAGGTGGTCGATTTCTTTCCAGAAAACATTGCTAATACGTGATACAATAAAGTTTCATGCATTGTAGATTGATCCGAGTGTTATTGGAAATAAATGAGTTCGTTTAGAAAGCTGCTTTAAGTTTATTTAACTTAGTATTCTGAATATAGTGTCTTTTGATCTATTTGTAGTATTGGTTCTAATTTCATGGGTAAATTTAAATCACCTTGCTTGTTGTTGTGAAGAATCAAGTTCACTTTACCTTATCTAGTTTTCCTTTCCATACAAGCGAGTCACAGTATTTTGTGGAGGAAAATTATTTGATAGAATCCATGAGATTTTTATTTTAAATGTTTTTATTCACTTCAGTTGGAGTTTTTTTATGGTAGGCCTGTGTCGCCATCTCAATTAGGCTGGGTTATTTTGCAACGTCTGATCCAGATGTTGGCCGTATGTAACTTGCTTTAAGTTTTGTTTCAAGATCAAAAGTTTCGTTTTACCGTTGTAATAGATTCCGCCCAACACGAAAACTTGTTCAGCTCCACCGGCAAAACACCATTCACCAAGTCGTCCATGAATCTTTCTCCTTGTAATCTGCATACACGTATTCGGCCATCTACACAATGAATTAAAAAAACGAGACTCGTCTGTGAAAATGACCTGACGCCAAAAGTTGCGGTGTCGTAAAGTCAAGTCACAATGCAAATGTTTTTGGTTTGCGGTAAAGTTTGATCATCGGCGAAGTGTTCTGGCCTTGTAATCCTGTTTAAAGAGAGTTTTGTTTTTGCTTCCCGAGAAACTCTAACATCAGTCGTTTTGTACCAAATGTAACGAGCAGACAAACATCGTTGATTTCTCCGAACGAGATTCCACAGTAAGCTGTCCTGTCTGCCGTTAATCTTGCGTGAACATCGTGAACTTTTCTTTTGTATTACGTTTCGATTGGTTCTGTAAAGCCTTTTTATTCATTGCTCGATGCTGATGGTCGCCAACGTGTTTACAGACGTGCTGGGGGACGGTTAGCTGCATACTGTGTTCAGGAAGTTCCAGCGTATGGAGGAGATGGTGTGGGGAGGAATTTATGGTCAACTGTAAACGAGGCTATTATCGCCTTTTACTGGGGTATCGTCTCTTAGCTGGGCGATGTTACTCTTGGCGATGGAATCTCACACAGAAAGACAAAACGCCCAGGTTCTCTCACATTCAACTTTATTCATCATCAACATCATTCTTCAGATATATATGATGACGTGAACTATTCATATTGTTTGATTTGGTTTAGGCAGGAGCATAATACAGATATTAGTCGCAATATTAGGTTGACTAAAACCAATACTCGTAGCATATCAAAGTCGCAGATTACACATATCAACAACTAACACCATGTAGTGCAGTGTAGGAAACTTCACTCAAAACGTGAAAAGACATCAGGACTGCGGGCTACTGAAGATTTACCAGTCCTCCTCAAAAGCTGCCAGTCATACTTATTTAAGAAATAGAAGACGAGTTGGCGTGCTTTATCGTATAAATGAATATGAATAAAACAAAGCAGGGAGCATAAAACACGAAGGGCGTTTTATGCTCTCTGCTATTTTTTATTCTACGATAAAGCACAACAACGAGTCTTCTATTTCTTATATGAGATGCCCTTAAACAGTTACTCGCTTTTATATAAAAGCTGTGCAGATATTATGTTGTTTGTATGTATTATTTTTTGGAAAATGTTAATGCCCCCCGTCGTAGAACACGTTCACTAGCATTGAACAATCAAAGTGACGTAACATGTGACGTCATTTGCTAAGCGACGCTCAAACTGACGTCTAAAATCCCGATCATGTTTTATTGTCTCATAAAGCACACTGTCGATCCCATTGACCGCCTGTGTTTTATTGTCGTGGGTATCTTTTATAGAGTAATAGCATCACAGTGCAAATTCTTCGAAGTTTGCTCGCCTTGCTACGTAGCGCTACATTGAGCAATCGCGTTCAAGAGAGGTTTAAAAGTAATCGCTAATTGAGCGAATACTTTGAAACCTCTTGAACACGGCCCTGGCCAAGTACTCAGAACAACTCTTGTTTAAATCAAATGAGGAAATAAATTAATATGGTTCTCATGGGACGGTGTTGCTAACTACCGTAAACAGGAAGCTATAGCTATACGAAACGCGGAACATTATTGTGTTATCTTAATGTAGTATATCAGTTAACAAGGCAGGAAACTGGACATGTGATATGTGTAATTTTGATTTTCATTTTGGAGTAATGGGATAACGCAAGCAAACTGTAAGTTAAACTTTCCTTTTTGAGTGATCTATGTTAATTGTGATAATGTTTATCTTCTTCTTAGGAATTGTTTTATATTCACGTAAATTATTATGTATTATGTTATTTCTACAAAAATGACTGTATACCTTATAGGCAATTAGTGTACATAAAGATACAACTGTCGGACAACACGGCCAGTTGCACAATATTGTCTTTTCTCTATATGCGCATGCGCCGATCGATGTGAACGCGCTCTGTTTGACCATCCTCACTATTCAGAATAGCTTAGCATCCTCGGGGTTGTCCTTCCTCTCAGTCATGACCCACAACCTTACCATATCCTCATGGTTTCTCCTGATAAATGGGGCGGGATAGCGCAGTGGTTAGCGCGTTCGGCTTCGGATCAAGAGGTCCGTGGTTCGAATCCCTCCAGGGGCACGGCAACTTTGTCTGCAGTAGAGAACTGTTCTACACGCAGTCAGGTTTGGGTGCAATGCTACACTGAATTTCAGTGCAGTACCACCCATGGTTCGCTAGTTCCAGCCGTTGCTCGCAGGTTTCACCGCAATGCATAGCCACTTGGCGTTGCGGGCTTTCTCCCTGCCATAATACTAGCAGCCGCGATATAAGTGAAATACTCTTGAAAGCGGCGTTAAACCCTAACTCACTCACTCACTCACTCTCCTTATAATATTTAGTTGAATCTACAGAATATAATTGCTGTAATGCCAATATTTAAGAAAATCAGCAGTCGTCAAACGAATATGAATACCGCTGAAACCCTGAATTTTATCAAGCCTTTTACAATGATGATTTGTGAGAAAGTAGTAAATACTAAGGGGTTTACACAAAATGACAGTGGCGGCGAGTTTTGTTCACACATATAAAGTCATCATTTCTCTTTTGAAAATTACAGTTTAATAAATGTACATGTAATTATTTATCTTAAGAGACTAGATATTATGCACACAGCAATGAATATATAGCAGGCCTAAAGTTCTATCCAGATACTTGTGTTTCCGTGTTTGAAGTCTTGCACTAAAAAAAGGACAGACTTGGAGACAGTACTAAATACTTGAATGAAAAAAATACCCAGGAAACTTAAAGATAAATGTATTTTCATTGCTGAACAGAATGTGTAACCGGCATCAATATATAATATATATATATAATTTTAATGATGACTGGATGCGTCGCATTTCGACTTGCTTTTAAGTCTTTTCAACAGTGTGGAGCATTTTCAACATGGCGAATATATAGGTCAGGAGGGGTGTTAAGTTTAGGCATTTTCAGTAATGGCTGATCGAGTACATTTTTCGAGACTGATGTATTTTGTCCACAGCTCCTCATGCATTCTCCATTACATAATGTGAGTTCAATACCATGGATAATTCATCGAGTGGTGTGGAAAGGGATATTCTCTCACGAGTGGTGCGGTGTGATAACATTTGAGTGTGATATCCTTTTCTCAGTCTGATATCACATGCTCAACACTTGAATAAATTATTTCTTCTTCTTCTTTCTTCTATGTCAGTCTCAAACAACAAAGTACATAATAAATATACTTGCTTAAACCTGACATCAAGTACCTTGGCGTGTTCTAATTACACAGTATAGTAAAATTAGACAGGGTAACAGGATAAGCTCAACTTGATGTCTGTACTATCTGTGGTAGACAACTAAATAATGAATATGTTAAACTTTATAATATAATGAATTTAATGTTTGTTCTACTTAGATTGATAAAATATACTTTCGACAGATTCATATTGTTATGTACTTGAACATACGAAATGAACATTTAAAAGAAAGAAAATGCAAACTTATCTCAGCATTTGAAACAAAATCCAGTATTCCGATGTCTGTTATAATATCATTGAGTATATAGTATATAATAAATGACATCTCAAATTAGCAGATATTATTCAAACTTTCATAATAGTTATGAAATAAATTTCAACGAAAATAGTTATTTTGAAGTCAGGATGTGACTTACATTTGATACCATTTTCATGTGAACTGCACCAAGAAAAGATTAATTACAGTCAATCCCTTCACAGAACTAAACTTTGACTGTATCATAAAGGACCATAACCCTTTATCACGTCTGAGGGTTCGGATATACATACAGCAATCATACAAAAATATAGAAATTTACAAACAAATTGCATTTGATCGAAACTGGTACTATTTCATTTAGACCCTCCCATATTTAACGATGTCATGAAATAACACAATGTACAATCTTATACAAGTAAATAATAATAGCGGCACGTGTCAAGTACTAACTTATTACCATGAGCAAATAAACTGTACGTATACTTACCATAATACCACAATAGTATGCTGAAAATGCAATGATGGTCCAAGGAAATCGAGATTAATGATAAATACCATGATCTTGGTATGTTGGTAATGTTGGTATGTGACAAGTTAAAAAACAAAACGGAAATTTTTAGTGGTAACTTTCATTTATTAAATATAATATTGTGTATTTTGGGCCTAAGAGTAATTGAAGGGTCCGAATGACGGTGTGTCTAAAATAACAATAAAATGCAACCAAACTCTTCAAAGTTGCTCAAATGACCTTTTTCTTATAACTGAAGTAATTATATATAGCATGTCATATGAAATCTTTGGATTTGGTTACGGATTATACATTCACATGGAAATCGGGTCTTTCTGAATTTGGTTGCATTCACTAAAGGCAATTGCAACAACACATTTAAACCATCAAAATACACGTTTTATTAAACAGAATTATCAGCCTTGACTTGACAAACTTTGGCTGCAGAAGGAAAATATGATAATATCACGAATGTTGGAACTTATACCTTGTCTTTTATTTCAATATTTACAGTTAGAGGAAACTTCTTAGTGACCTAAACGTATTCATCAAAGCTTTGAAGTTATCCACTCTTAGACTTTACTGTAAAAAAATATCTGATAATAATCCCTGTAACATACCTTATAGCAAAATCTTCAAATATGGAGCCAATGTGGACAAATTATTCAACATTGAAAACCCTTACTGGAAAGATACTTTTGTAGCATGGAATGATCATTGTAAAATGTTTAATGTTGATTCAGACAGTATTGATCACATTCTTGCTGAACCTTTATGGCTCAACAATAATTACAAAAATCCATGCTTTATTATCAAACATTTGGCTGATAAGGGTTTATTGACAGTAAAAGACTTATGTGATGAACATGATTTATACCTTTTGATGAATTACAATCAAAATATAGAATAAGAGGAACAATATTAGACTTTCTACTACACATCCTACCTGATTCTTTAAAAAATACTATTATAGGGACAAGAATCATTCCTTCTTATAACTTATGCATAAATATTTACCATAGTAATATTTTAAAACATTCCAAAGGTTCAAGAATATTCTATGATCGGTTAATTTCCAAAAAAGATAAACTTAGAATTAGTACTAAATGGGAAATGCTGTTCACTATGTTTGAATTTAACTGGAAAGATGTTTTTACTGTTTTTATAGATATGGCTTGAAAGATGTTAAACTTCTTGATTTTCAATACAGATTTTTGCATAGAAATATTTATACTAAAAAGGAATTACTGAGAATGAATTTGATAGACAATGATTTGTGCAGTTTTTGTAAGGCTTCTTCTAAGAGCATATGTCATGTTTATTGGGAATGTTGTGAAACTACACAATTTTGGAATGAGTTAGAACTCTGGATAAATAACTTTTTAACTCAAAAATCAAAAATTACAAAATACTTGGTTTGGTTCGGTACACTTCATAAAGATGTATTTCTTAATCAAATCATTATCTCTGCCAAAAAACATATCCATTTTTGTAATATTAGAAATACAGTTCCAAAATTCAACAGTTATAAAATGGTTTTAAAAGAAATATTTTCTGTTGAAAAATTCATCTCAAAGAAAAACAATGAAATTGAAAAATTCCATCCAAAATTGAATTCACTCATCACAACCTTCAGCCCCTAATTATTATGTGTATAATAACATCTATGTACCTATTAATAGTCTGACTGTATGCCTTGTTGTTTGACTATTGTGTTTGAATATGTAACAATTGGAACGAATAAAAATTTATTGGAAAAAAACGAAAAAAACAAAGCAAAAAACAAACTTCTAAGTGATCGCTATCGAGTCCGGTCCAGTATCATGTTGCTATCATTGCTATGGATAGAAACTTTTCACTGACCTTGTTTAATCAAACGTTTTCTACCATAAGGCATATCCTGCAGTATACATGGTAAGTTTATTTCGTATAAGGCCTTATAGGCCCACGTACAATACAAAATAACGAAAACAATGTATAATTTATGGTAGTGGAAGATGGACAACCATGTATAAAGAGAGCGTAGCGCTAATTAATCCTTGATATAGTTAGAACAGGCCAGTGAAATTGAATGATCGGTGCACATCAATATGTTCAAAAAGTATTGTTGAGTAATATGATAAGGCAAATGTTTAAAGTATTTGCTGCGTAAATCATGATATATTGTACATTCAAATAAAAAGTGAAATTCATTTTCAACATAATTATTGTTACAAATATGACAAAGACGTTGGTTCCTAGGAAGACCATCAAATCTACCTGTGTTTTTATATATGGGTAGTGCACAAATTCGTAACAATGTTATTCTACGCCTTGCTTCTTTAGATTTAAAAAAAGTAAGATATGGTTCGCTGAAAAAGACCGTTTTGATACAAGAATAAACATCTAGTGATGAACACTTGGAGATTTCAGAAAATAACAATTGTTTATGACAATCACTAACTCTTACATACAAATCTTTCAAAAACTGTTCTTCATTTCCAAAACCTTGAGCTTCCCAAACGAAACCGAGACCATAATTGAATAAAGTAGTTCGAACAAAATATAACCAAGTTTTCCTACCAACTTTATCAAGATTATATAGCATAGCATAACACTGCTTAGGATATCTATTCCTTGGATAATGTAAAACTTTTAACCAATACTTTATACCACGTACTAAGGTATCAACAAAAATATAAGTTCTACCACATTCCGCCAGGACAGCAACATTTGAGCACTTATAGCTTACACCCAGGACATATTTGCAAAATATAATATGGAACTGTTTGACAACATGCCACTGCTGAAAACCCCATATTTCTGAGGCATACAAAATGATAGGTTTTATCTGTACATCAAATATTTTAAACAAAACGGCTGGAGGAATATTTTTAAATCTTCTAGCAAAAACTTTAACTGAAGAAATGCATTATTAGCCTTATTAATTATATTTTGAACAGATTTAGACCAGGAGTCTATTTGAGAACACCAAACCAAGATAATTATAATATGATTATCACCAAAATACCATGACTCATACTGCCTTAGCTTACCACCATTTCTGAATACCAATACCTCCGTTTTCTCGAAATTTACAGATAACCCCCATTTTTTACAAAACTCAAATAAGATATTAATCTTTTTCTGAAGGCTAACGACAGAATCTGCAAACAAACACAAATCATCTGCATACAAAAGCAAATACAGTTCCAAGAACTCTGAGTCAATGAATACTCCCCTATCTCCACAAGTGTTGATTTCCTGATTCAACTGATTAACAAACAATGCAAACAATAATGGACTTAATATACAACCTTGTCTAACTCCACTCAAGAAATCAAAATATTCAGTAACATTTAAATTATTTATTTTAACACCAGCTTTAGTTTTCGAGTACATATCTTTAATGATTTTGAACATAGAACCATGAATATTATGAGATAAAAGAACAAACCAAAGAAGATCTCTTTTTACTGAATCGAAAGCTTTGCGAAAATCAACAAATAAACAATAAAATCTACCACCTTTTTTAGACAAATACTTCTGAACGACACTCTGAAGAGTAAATATGTTATCAACAGTACAGTTACCCTGACGGAAACCACCTTGACACTCGGGGTATAGATCTAAAAACTCAACCACCTTTTTTAAACGACTATTAAGAATAGAAGTAAAAACCTTACCACATATATCCATAAGAGAGATACCACGATAATTATTTACTTGATGAATGCTACCCTTTTTGTGCAATGGAAATATAATGCTCAATGACCATTGATCTGGAAAGTTCCCCGATCTAAAAATACTATTGAATAAAATACAAAGATATGACTGTAAAATAATCTTACTGCTTTTGAGCATCTCAGGTGGAATACCATCTTGACCAGGACTTTTAATAGAACGTAAACCAGAAAGAGCATTATCCACCTCCTCAATACTTATTTCCCTGTTCACAATATTATTTATATCATCATCTTTACAAACTCCACAGAGAGCCTCCTGTACCTCATGATTATTGACATAATCTCTTGTGAAAGACAAAAAATCTTCATCAATATGGATATCTTCGACATTCAAAACACTCTTAAAATATTCAACCCAAGATACACAGTCAATTTTTGGCACAGATTTACAAGAAGCGCCACTAAAATGTCTCACGTAGGACCAAAATGATTTGACTCTTTTGGTGTTAGAAAAGTCTGATATTATAGATTTAGTCACTGATATTGTATATTCTTCTTTCTTGCGGCGACATATTTCGAGTTTTATGAAATGCTTGCAGGTATGAAAAGTCACCTGAGAGGCGGAATTTATCTAAGAGTTCATATTTAAAAAGTTCAATCGTCATCGAACCATTTTTGTTTACAGTTATCTGGTCTCTTCACAGAGTTTGAGTTCATACCACAAGATGATGCAGCTTCTTGGATTATGTCAGTCAACATTGTTGCACCAAGGGGTGTATCATCTGAAGCTGTGACACAAAACTTAATAATAATAAGTTAAATCTTCTTTGTAGAAAAGAGTTAAACTGGTCTGCATGGGAGGGCCTGTAATCATGTAATCAGTGTAATCATGTTACAATTTTCCAAATCAATACTCCTCTGGGTACAACAATTCAGTTTACAAACAATTGGAAAGTGGTAAGATACCAATCTTGTGCACACATTAAAATCCTTAATTGCATCGAAAAGGTTTAGAACACAGTACATAATCAACAAGACTGCTTCCATTGTTTGCAATACATGTATACGTTCCAGTTAGGTCACTAATTGATCTACCATTCACAATATGTATGCCATAACTGCAGCAGAGATTTATCAATTCCTTTCCACAATTGTTTATTTTAGAGTCTCTTGAAAACCGGGGAATGTCGAAGTTATCAATAAAGTCATTTACATTATCTAAATCTGGAATCAAGTCTTCTTCATTCAGGAATTATATAATCAGACAATAAACCAGTCCTGGCATTAAAGTCACCACACAATAATATAGCTGTTTCAGAGTAGTGAATTTTAAGATCTAATATCACACTCTTGAGGCAATCAATACCTTTCTTATCTCTACTGTCTGTGGTAGTAGAGGATGTCTCAGGGTGGATATAAATAAAACCTAATACAACATCTCTGTCAAAACAAAAGAATCTTGCATCCAAAATAAGAAAAACACAATCACTGTATGATGTTATTATTTTCTCCACACCCACAGATAAAATTTGTTTAATCATAACTAAAACAAGTAGGTACTTTTGACACATGTTGTCAACATTTATGCCTTAATTCCATTTTGTTTACAACGTTGCCCCGAGATGAATTCGAATTGTCAAATCTAATCACACGTCTCATTGGCTGTTTTAGAACCCTTTGATTGCCAAATGTTTTTGATTGGAAATAAACAGCAATAAGTTATTTTAATGAATAGTTTCTATCTAGAAACGGGAATAAAAGCAACCAAGATTAATAAATATGAATTTATTTATTTTTTGTAAGAAAGGGTTGATACGGAATGAGCCAATGAGAGGATGCGTTACATACACTGGTTTCATTACGTCACGCACTAAGCGAGAGAGGACTTGCCAAAATGTATCTGTTTATTAATCGTGTTTTCGTCAGTTAAGTAAATTTGAAAACCTCTGTAACCATACAAATCCGATGTGCTTGTCAACAAGCTATTTTATTTTCTCCAACCAAATAATTATTTGCCAAGGTGGAAATAATGATGAATAATTGCTGTAAACAAAATTTGGTTACACATCCCTATAGGGGACTGCAACCAAATTCGCCAAATACGAACTTTCAGGTGCATTTCTGTTCTGCAACCGTATCATATGTCATATTCAAGACACTCATCTCCTCTATTTTGATCACTTTGTATTTAAAATTCATTATGGGGCGCCCGTCATTCGGACCCTTCAATTACAAGGGCGTATTTTGTATGCATAACAATATGCTATCGGATTTTATATGTTATTTAAAACATTTTTAGTTAGTAAACATGGTTGAATGCGCATTTTTTACGCGTGAGTGAGTCCCTTTTAGTAACATACTTAAAAATAATGGTTTGTTTCAGGACAAATGTACTTCTTAGATTAAGTGCTCTTTATGTACTGAACTTAAAGAGTCATTTAGACATTTGACCTGACATAAAATAGAAAGGTGATATGCTTCATGAGACCCTTGAGACGCATTGAGAAGTTGGTGTATTCAGGTAACGTCAGGTGAATGTTGATGATCATTTACCTGAGGTGAGGTGATCCTAAAACCCGCAACACCATGTGACTATGCATTGCCATGAATCATATGTAGTGTCATCGTAAGTGAAAAAGTGACTCAATAAAAATATATTCACCAAAGTTGAAGACGGTCTTTTCATATTAACTAAATACCTTTAAGGGGGCAAATTCACTGAAATGTGCATTTCCTATGCCACAAATTGTGATTTGGGATTTTAACATGTGCATTTTGTAGACAAAATTGTCACAGTTGAAGTCTTCCACGTAATAGCTATTTGAGATTGTGTTTTATTATGTACTGCACCAACATAGTATATCGCTTGAATTAATCAGGAAATGTATACATACAAGTTTAAATTAATAGTAATGTAAGATATAACAAAATGGGATGCAAATTGCTGTATAAATGTATCCCATTTTGTTATTTTGTTTTGCAATATATACTCTTACAATATCGTGAGATTTTCAACAGCCAAAGCCATGGAGTATAGAGAAAAATGGTCAAAATTACAATTTTGTCAGAATGTTTTCCCACGCTTTTCACGATGAAATGAGTCATTTGGATCATATTACTAGTAGGGTTATTGTAATAGAATAGAGCTGATTCGCTTAAGTGGGTCTCGGGAACACGGATATTCCCACTAGGCATATACAATATAAACAATAAAACAAGCTGTATATAAATTCTGTCAGCTTCTATGATACATGGCTACTCATGTTCTTTGAGTTATTCTCATTCTATTAAATCATGATAAGTAATCATATAGTCATATAGTCATTTAACATTTTATCAGTTTTATCAGTGTTCAAAGTGTTTGCATATACATGCATAAATGATTTTTATTTGAGGTGACTCGCCGCTAATGGCTGCAATACTGCCGAAGCGGCGTTAAACAATAACTCACTCACTCACTCACTATTTGAGGTGAAAAATATATTTATTTTGAAAACTGACAAAAAATATATTGTTTATAAGTATCACCAATAGGCCAGTGTTACCTTTTGTCATGGTACAGACTCAATGTTGATTTTATTACCATGTGACATGTAAATCACAATGGTTGACAAATGAAATCAATAAGTTTTCCTGTGAATGTCTTGATTTTGTTGTCTCAGTTTATTACAAATTGCTTTCATGTGTACAGTAAAAAGATGAAAGGAAATTGTTTTAAGACTTGTGAAACCCATATAATACAATCCTTTCAAATGCACATCTCTCTTGTATATAAAGGCTTTTATTAAAGGTGCATCCATTGTGTTTCATAAAATTTTATTTGGTTTTAGTACGTTCCAACTCACTACATGTGCTGTCTACAATACAAATAAATTCACCCAGCTTGCATATTTATCCCCAATCGCCAAATATATCATAATTACTAGTTTCCAATTAAAATTGAGTAACATCATTATGCATGTGCAGAAACCGAAACTGCACGTCCCATTTACATGCACAGTAGTTATGTGATCTTTTAAACACTATCAACTCAAATTTGTCTTTTGTCTGTTGTAAATACGATTCCAAACTTACGTTTGATTCATTGACGTGCGCCACACGTTGTGCATTGTCCGGTTTTCGATCAGAAATCACTACTTTTACTTTCATATCGTCAATATGCTAAATCTACTATCATAAAAAATGTAGTTTTCGGTAACAGTCGGTACTACTCGATAAAGTTACACCATTTATAACGTTTGCAATATGTGACCCCAACAACACAATGGATGAACCTTTAAATGATTTCGTTATAGGAACAACCTTGGTTGTTGTTAGAAAACGGGCATTTGTGTAGATAAATACATAACAAAACATATCATACACAATGTAGTTTCAGTAAAATATTTAGTTTAGTTGGCAAGACATGTAATAACAAATTTCAATATCTTCGTAATACAAGATTAAACAAAGTCGATAACAATCAGGTTTTATGAATGTATTAGTGTGACATATGAAACTGGTTTCATGTTCTCCTTTGTAAGGATATAATATATCTGTTTCCTTGACCGAGATACAATTTAGTAAGAGAAAATAAATTAACTTATATTGCTGGTTACACCATTTAAAGATGAGGAACTAAATTGCGTGACGAGGGTAGGGGTTGGTCCTTCCCAAATTCTTCCTTACATGTATTTTCCGAAAATGTTTCATGTCAATATTTATTACACATATTATACTCTAATCCTTGGGAGTTTCTGAAAGCAATTTAACACATAACCATGTAAAACAACTTAAAAAGACAGATCTTTGTCATCAACACAAGTAACTCGACATATTACTTTGGCACATGTTACAATCATAACATCAAAGTCCAAACGTTTGGCAGTTTGCTGGGTCTATCACTTCGGTGAGTGAAACAGCCCAAACAGTCTACCTAGAGACTTGCAACTTGTGCAAAAAGTTGCGAAATTAAATATTAAACAAATAAGTAAATCATGGCGAAATAGTAGGTCTCGTGACTTAGTGACCATTTTGACTTAAGCGTTTTCCCCTTGGGAATTCTGACCCCACTTATCTTTAAAAATCTTCTGACAGCTCGAAAGACTTGCACATTTCATCTGGGAAGTGCGTACTCATATGTAGTGTATTCATAGTGAGCTTTCCTAACTGTCCAAAATTGTCCCAACAAAACCCAGACAAAAAAAACCCTGAAACGATAAGGGCAGATAACTAAAACACATGGGTCTCGTCTAATGATTCCGAATGGTATCAGGAACTTTGGAATCTACGTTCGAAACACACACAACTTAAATACACAATCAGTTTATCTCCGAATTCTATTCACGTGATGACAATTAAAACAATGCATTGAATTCTTTTCTACAAATATTCTACATGTATGATTGCAGGTGTTGCATGGTGAATGAACAAATGAGGGGTTAATTCCAAACTATGGCTGACCGAGACTGGGTAAGTACCCTTTCAATTACTGTACAGGCCGTTTCAAAAAGACCACTTACCTGGTCGATCCTTTAAAGGCGTTAATATTTGGTGCTCCACATTGTAATAATTGGTCCAAGTTATAATACAAACTACTCCAAGTTGTAATACCTGCTCCACATTGCAAAAAACTGCTATAAATTGTAATTACTCTGATTTAAGAAAAGTAATGTACTGTCAATCTGTTACACAATGGTGTAGCTACGTCCACGTTTTGATGAAAATGTAAGCATTGATTATGATTTAGATATACTATTCATTATTGCTGTTGACGCTGATGTAGACGTGGAACTGATGTAGATATAGAAGTCTACGTGGAGGTGTAGGTGTAAGGGTAGACGTAGGTATAGATGGAGACGTAACGGTAGACATGGGTGTAGATATTGAAAGTTTTGTGAATCGTTTTATGAAGATCTTTCTACAACACACGACTTTGGTGAATTCATATGTGATGAATTACCTAATTAAACATTACTAAATTAACCATACAATCTTTAAAAGTGAGTAAATCGACTGGCTCAGATCATGTTGTAAATGAGCATGGCAAATTATGTCGCAGATTGCTCATTCTTCATGTTGTTACATTTTTAATGATAGTGTTTCTTATCAATGTGTTCTTAAGTTGTTTAGTGTTGGAAACATATACTCACAATTCACAAAGGCCATGGTTAAAAGTAAGGATAATCCTTCTTGTTACAGAGGCATCACTTTTACGCCTGTAATGGTAAACTATTTGAAATATTGCTTTTAAATAGAACTGAGAGCTGGTGATTATCAAAAGCATAAATGTCCAGGCTATATATTGGTGTTCAAATTGTTAACCGTAAGACGAATGTCACAGATGCTTGCCTGTACATAAGTATTTCTAAATTTAACCTTTGTCGTACCATTTCGAAATGTGAAAAGCTGAAAAAGTTAGTTAATATGAACCAGAGTCAGCTTCTAAACACAATGAATATTTCAGAAGCAAGAACGGGAAGAGCCCTGGTATGAGAAACACAAACAATGGATCAAAGGTCACATTGAACAGAGGGAGTGTATTATCTTCTCCAGGTATCCACCACTGTCTGATTGAATATAGGCATTTCTTTCGACATACCATCTCGGGAAACTGTCATAGGGTCGATATCAATTGGCACGTCTGTCAGCCAATGCATGAATACATCTAGTTCACTTTTTTAGATTGAATTTCATTGAATTATCATTGTCTTTCTGATGGACCTCGTTCGCATAGGCAATATCTGCATGGGGAATATGCATACTATTACTTTTATATTTAAATAATTTGATTTAATCGCAGTCGGGGAGGATGGCTTATTAATTGCGAAGATTGTTTGTTAAGTTAAATTGTTCTTTATCCAGGTACCACTACACTTTTGGCTACTTTTGTTGTAAGTTAGTGATTGTTTTCATGAAAAGTAATTTTGACTATTGTTTTACAGAGAAACTGATGATATATGCATATGTAATAGAAAAAAAGAAATACACAAAATTGAAAAGGGGAACAAGAAGTGGAAGAGAGACGTCAATACAGTAACTGAACCAACCAAGTTCTATGGAACAACCCTTGCCAGTCACCAGGACGCGAAGGGGAATACTGACACACTTCCTATTGAGGTAAGTATCAATGTATTAATGTGTTTTATCATATCACGAGCAGTGAAATACTGGGATTTATCAGTGAAATAAACTGTCTATCAAGCTACAGTGAAAAAACTTATATTTTCATTTTGAACGGTGATATAATTTGACGTCATAAAACAATGGTCTCATGCGGCGAATTGGCTTATGACGTCACAGTGTTACTGTGGTGACGGGCTGTTCCTAGCGACCGCTCGGCGTGAAAACGACCCTTTTCTGACGTAATTACATGGATAATATCATATAATAAATAGAATATCCGTCAATTCTTGACAAATGCCATGTTTATCTCATCTCATTGCACCAATCGTGAAAATATAACCTTTCTACCTCACTCGATGAGATAAATATGGCATTAGTCAAGAAAAGATAGATATTCTCTTTGGGATTTCTTCATTTATCTGTGAAAGAAAAATGTGTATCAAATGTACGGTTGAGGCCATGAATTGTATGATAATGATAATGTTCAGTCGTTATTCACTTGGGTTTTATCAAAGTGTTCTAGAAGTAGGTTAAATCGCGATCAAGTAAAAATAATGACGTATAATTGCTTCTGTTCGAGATATTCTTTATAAATGACACAGAACTAGATTAATATTCAAAAATAAAAAAAATAAATGTTACCAGAGGATCGCCGAGATATCAAACACACTTCAGCATACTCATGAAATACCATCAACATTTGAGTATTTCGAGCAAATATAAAATATTTGGATATCAAAGAATATCTGTACACTGACGTAAAGTCAAGTCTAATACGCCACGGTTCTAGACTTCAGTTAGCCTCTCCCAAGGAAGGCAAACGGTTGATTAGATTGTGTTTGGTAATCTTAACATTATTCTCAAGGTCACAGTGGAAATTTGAAATTTTCAGCATGTTACCTTGAATTTAAAGCTTATCAGTAGGATATCTCAATAACCGTTCACTGCAACATCTTTATATCTTACTCATAGTTTCTCCTAGGGAAAGCAAAAGGCTGAATAGATTTTGGTGACCTTTACTTTATTCTTAAGGTCATATCGAAACTTTGCATTTATCAGCATGTGGAGCTTGATCGTTTAGCTTGTCGAGTACCGTTCACTGCATTATCATCATATCTTACACATTGTTTCTCTCAGGAAGATTCAGGGCCCAGTCAATTTCGGTGACCTTGACATTATATTTAAACGTTTTAATTTACGATGGGAGATCACGTCACCTCAGTGGCAATTTCTTGTTTATACCCCGACCAATGGTTGTGGGTAGCTAATAATACCAACGAATCCATCCGTCCGCTCTTCATTTTGGACGGATTTTTAATTTTGTTTAACTTAGTCATATTCGGAGCTAGAATGTTCAATTAACATAACTATTCATCTCATCCTTTTCAAATTTGGCGCATCTCTTCTTCACCAAGATGTGAGGTGCAGAGCAACATTTAACATGATTTGGTGAATTTTGAATTTATGGCGATTTGTTTTACTTATAGAGTATTATATTATCCCTACCTTTCAAGTTATTCTTACTCCTACTTTTCCAAAACAACTTTTATTTTACATAAAGAGACTTGTCCTACCCTTTCCACAAACACTTTTATCTTAGCAATTGCATTTCATAGTTTATCAAGCCTTATACCAGGTGTGCAGACGCCTCTCTCTATAAGTAAATTAAAAACTTCAAACTAACAGTCGGGGGGTATTCCTGAGCCATGTTCACATTTTTTGTTTAAATCTAAGGATTATTTGCCAAGATGTGTAATTTAAAGCAATATGTTGAATTTATTAAGTCCCTTAATGATTAATGAACCAAAATGTGTGGTTGTGTAAATGTTTTAATTACGACATCTTTTCGTGAAAAAGTTTATATTTCTGTTTTATCTAGTGAACGTCTTCATAAAAAAGACAATGACAGACTAGTAAAAATAAATATTTTAATTTCGAGAGAACTTTTTATTGACGTTGTGCTGTCAAGACCTGGTGCCACAAGGAGGTTTGATTTAAACATATTTATTCAATTGAAAGGATCGGGTACAAGTTATCCAACTTAGTGAAACCCTCTCCAATGTACCATGCTGACATATACTTTTGAAACGCAATGTATGTACACTGATATAAACAGAAAAGAGAAAGATATGTTGCATATTTACAAGAAAGAAAGAAAACGTAGACATGTAAACTATTAGGAAAGAACAAAGAGTAATACTAACAATGATAGATTAAACGCGGGTTAATTGTCAAATTTTCCTGATAAAGATGACAACTTTTGACTTTAACCTTAAAAATCTGAATGTTGTCATTATAGATAAGATCTGCGCTGCCACTTAGCAATAAGTCTAAATTAATCAGTACTCTATTACAATATATTCTATTGATATCTCGAAACATCTGTTGCCTAATTTCATAATACATAAAACATTCCATAAAATAATGATGAGAGTTTTCGCAAGCAAAGTTACAATTACAAGCAGGATTATCTTCGAGACCAATTTTATATAAATCACGGTTTAATTTGATATTTGAATATCTAAGTTTAGTATGGATAATGTTAAACTTTCGTTTACCAAATGAAAAATATGTTGGTGCTTTAAACTTTCTTGGGCATATAACAAGGGGGTGAAAATTGTTGAATAATACACCCATGACTTGCTGTTTTATGGATTAATTATATTCAGGGCAAATCCTTCAACAAATTGATAACAAACTCAGGAATTTCAAAAACCAATATGTGTCTTCATCTCATAAGTCAAATGCAAAATAAAGTTGAAATAATTTTATATTTATGTATTTGACCTCCATAATCTTTACATTCTTGTTCTACTGAAAGTATTCGTTTCATGGTTGTGAAATGTAAAATTAAGTTGTGAAAATTCTCTTCTCTATCTCACAGTTATAAATTATAAAACAAATCTTATTTTTAAAACTGACATTGAATTTATTTTCAAATATGCTTCCAGATAATTCGACTTGATGAAGAAACTCCCTTGAAGGATGTCAGACATCTTCTGTTTGAAGTCTGGAATCTGCCTCATCCGAAGTGGATATTTTGTCTCTTTGGAACGAGTATTGAGAAGGACCATTTGCATAAAGCTCTCAGGACTGCATTCGAGAAAGTCTCAGTGACCACAGGTGATTTTCAAACATATACTTCGCGCTGTAAACAATAAAAAGATATGTTTTTCTTGCTTTACTTAAATTTGTGAACGCACGAGTGAAAACTTGCAAATGCCGTTTGGAATTTGCAGCATCATCCATGTGACATTACCACCAAATTGTATACGGAAAAGGATTCTAAAAATTTTCAATTATAAAATCATATCTCTTACAAAAATTCCGACGGTCTGAAGACATTTTTTTGTTTGAGCAATTGCAGAAAAACTATTCATCCGATGCATTTCACACTTTCCACAAACCCTGTACACTACTAGGAGAGGTGCAGTGCCGAATAACAAACAAGAACCCGAGGGGAAATTTACTTTGATGAAAAAATACTTTGATTAAATAAATTACTCTAATGAAACACATTCCTTTGATAAAATTCAACTATGAAAGAGAGACACTAAAAACCTAAATAAGAAATATTGAATTTGAAGATGAAAATGGAATATGAAATCACAAAAAAAATGGGAGCAAAATCTTAGTTGGAATTGAACGTAATTTATAAATGAAAAACTTTTTGAATTTGAACACATGTGTGTTAGTTTTAGCATAGATATTTCACTAAAGATATTCAATTTCAAAGATTATCATGAATACTAATTATAATTACAAGTAAGGAAATCACATTTTACATAATTTAAAATTCATGAGATATTGAAAATGTCTAGGGTTTAGATATTCCAACTGTGGATAGATCCCAGACATACATATCATAGAATAAAGATGGCATCCAAGGTATTCCATTTCATGAGTACATCAATGGTTATAATAAAGTAAGCACCTAAACATACCAAAATCTACTTTAAACAATACACTATCAGAAAAGTATACGTTATAAAAGTGATATTCCTGTCATGAAAACCAATTTTTCTTATCATTAATAATTGATTAAGTATAATTTAAGTAATGTTCTTCATTAAAACCATTATTTCATTGAAGCCATTTTTGTCAAAAATCAATTTTGTTTTCATCAAACTAATTTTTTTTTTTACATCAAACTCATTTTTCTCAAAATATCTGCTATCCCATTAGGATGAGGATATCACAACTTGAGATCCACATTCTGGATAGTACTGTACTTGAGAATACAACAATTGCTATTCAGTTATCACAACTTACTTTGGCTGATGTTTTTGCGGCCTCCGTGCCGTGTTCTGTTTCTCAATTGCAATTTTCTTTTTTAAATTAGGCAAATAAATTAAATATCTCGCCGCTAATATCTGCAATACTGCCGAAGCGACGTTAAACAATAACTCACTCACTCACTCACTCACTCACAACTTACTTTCAACTCGTTGGAGACAAATGCCAATGGCAGGCCATGAACAGCGTACCATGTTTTGCACATCATTATCAAATTAATTTAAAAAAATGCAATTTTGTCACTTTGTATGAAAAGATCTGTGGTGCCTGACGGACGGGATGGATAGAACTTTGACGGATAATGTTCAGCGGGCCAAGACGGAAGCTGAGAAAGATGGATCATGCAGGATCACTTCATTGGCCTGCAACTCGTGGGGGGAACTCTCAGATGTCCAGGAACTGATACAAGTATGATCTTATAGTAGATTAATAAACTCACAAACATAATTTCTTGTATCGGAACTGCTTGGCTATCAGGTCACGTGTGTTTGAATATGTGTGTAATTGAATAAGACTTGATTTAAAAAATAAATAAATAAATAAAAATCCCCTTCTATTTTCACACTACGTACTGAGGAAACCTCCGAACGATATGAATTTATTTCCCGGCAGATGCACTATTTTGCTATTTTTATTCTTTGGAAAACCCTCGATTTTAATCAGACTGACTGACGTGTAATGCATTTTTCTCATAACAGATTATTACCTCTACGTACATTATATATCGAAATCAGTTTAGCATAAACTCGAGGCAATATACACTTGCAATTGATTATAAAGACGATTTTGATTAACCACTTTTAACAATGCCGTAATCAGCGCAGCAATTCGCTTTGAAGACAATCACTCAGGCGTTACTGTGTTTAAATACAGATGGGACCCGCTAGACAGCCTCTAGACAGGAGCTTCATTAACACTTTTAACAGAAGAACTATACTTATTTATTGTAAACATTCAGTACCATCACCAAGTAAATCATAACTTTCTTAAAATGTCCACATGATTGTTTTTCTTGAAATAAATTTCTTACAAAAGTACTCCTTTTTCTGCTGAGAGAGATTAATTCAGTCCATGTATCGTAATATTTCCACATCACTACATTTTACTTCGAAAATTTGGGGATGCAAAACTTTTTGTACTGTGTATATGATCACAGGCACCTGTCTTGAATATGATGTACTAGTTAAAGTGAGCTACAGAGTCAATGGCTCTATTGTTAAATTTTGACATATGTTGTCCTTTCTATTTACTCACTTTTGGTGTTGTTTCTTGCATTGTTAAACTTATTATTCTCGAAATGTTATGACCTTGTTTCTCCTTGTCATTTTTATGAAATCTTTTTATTTCCCAAAGAAAAAGAGTTAAGTCCCTTTAAAACAGAGTTGCGGAATGGCGCAGTGGTTAGCGCGTTGGCTCCGGATCAAGAGGTCATGGGTTCGAATCCCGCCAGGAGCACGGCTACTTTGTTTTCAGTAGAGAACTCTTCTACACGTAGTAAGGTTTGGGTGCAATACTACACTGAATTTCAGCGTAGTACCATCCATGGTTCGATAGTTGCGGCTAATCCTAGCAGGTTTCACCGCAATGCATAGCAACATGGCGTTCCGGGCTTAAATTTCTCCCTGCCATAATACTTTTAGCCGCAATAATACTCTCGTTAAACCCCACTCACATCACCCAACCTTTAAAACATTCATACTTCAGATGGAAGAAAGTCGACGAGAGGAGGTCAGCTCGAAGGACTATTGTGAGAAGGGAGGAACAGCTTGTCACTTCCTATTAGTTGATAATGGGACAGAGGACCCCTACCTGTGTTACCTATCAACCGTGGCATTCTACACTAAACTTGTAGCGTCACTAGCATCGCCTCAAGACGGTATGTCACACAGCCAAATCTCATAGTTGATTCATAGTAAACAGTGACGTTGTTTTATACAAATGTTCTAAAAATTATTTTTTAAATAAACACTGCAGTAAAAGATAAGTTTTCTATTCATAGTGAAAGTATTGAAACAAAGATTTTGTCAACTGCACACATATATACAAACTTAAAATAATGTGTAAATCTATACAAGACAGACTCTCAGTTGATGTAAATGAATAATTTGAAGCTACATGGCCAAATTATATAAACATATTCAACACATTTTAATTACAACATTGAGCGTCACACATTTATATTATATGTTAATTTCAATGGAGCTAAAACATATGCTACTATTTCGCACCTCGAGTTTTAATCATGCCCACATTCCTAAAATTTAACAATTATTCAGTTACCCGTAATTTTATATATGTTCGGCTGTTTTGCTTGTCCACTACATCAAATTATCATATCTACATTTGATTAAATATCTATTAAAGATGATATTTACAAGATATTTACAAATTTTAAAAGATCATTGTTCAATCTCTTTCAATTTGTTTACTTGGCATCGATCCTTAATCATCGACATAATTGGCAATTACATTTAAAATTTAATATATCAGCAAAACGTTTTCCGAAATCAGAAACCTTATCAACACAGATCGCCACAAAACGTGTTTTAAACATAGCCACTCGGTCAAGATCAATATTGAAATTGTATTGACAGATTTGTTTATGTGTTGTTATTAGCTTTTATATGTAAGCCTATCGTCTCTTAAGCCTTATTTATTAATTAACTATCAACGTAATGGCACCAATACGGTATTTACGGCCAAGACCATATGATTCGACAAATGGGCCAATACGAGACAAACTGGGCCAATATGTGTCTGAGCATGCGCAGTCGCACCAGTTTGTTTATAATTATTATTTCAATATAAATGAGCTTTTTAGTGTTGTGCAAATAGAATGAAAAGAGGTTAATAAAATTGTCATTAATTAAGAATTCCGGATTGGCCTAGTTTCAGGTCCACGGTCCGTTGTATTGGCCCTCGACTTCGTCTCTTGCCAATACAACGAACCTCTGACATCTATCTGGGCCAATACGGACATACTTAATTAATAACATTATAGTATATACGAGTCTACTTCCCGGCGTAGACTTGAAAGTCTTAAACACAAAATAGCCGACTGAGCACAAAAGGTGTCAAATCGATACCAGTCTGGGTGATCTTGAGCGATCATAGTCATGGACATGAAGATATTTTACATGGGTTAAATCCGATATTTACAATTTCTTGTCATACGACATTGAATATATATTAAATATACATCCATTGTGTTGTTGGGGTCACATATGCCAATCGTTATAAATGGTGTTATTTTATCGAGAAGTACTGACTTTTACCGAGAGTTACCATATTTGAGTTACCATATTTATGTATCTGTATACCTACGATATAAAGGTATAAGTATCGATTCCTGATCGAAAACCGGACAATGCCCCGCGTCAATTAGTCAGCCGTAATTTTGGAAACCTATTTACAACAGACAAAAAGACAACTTTGAGCTGATAAGATTTGATTAGTCTTAACTAATGTGCATGTAAATTGGACTTGTAATTTCGGTTTCTGTATATGTATAAACATTTTACTCGAATTTAATTGGAAACTACTAATTAAGATATATTTGGCGATTGAAGATGAATATTCAAGTTGAGTGAACTTATTTGAACTGAAATCGTCACATATTCATTCACTTGTCATTGTTGATAAGTATCAAAGCCAAATAAATCTTATGAAACACAATAGATGCATCTTAAACATTATTCAAGATATTAACCTTAATGTCCGTTATTGTAGCAGCCAGTGCCATACCAGTTATCGCTGTGTTTCATGGAGGCGAGGAGCTTTTCCTCTTGGAATACGTGAAGAATCTCATTAAAGAAAACATACCTGTACTGATGATCAAGGTAAGGATGAACTTTTTGATACATAAATGTAATATATGTCGACACTGCCTGATGCGACTAACAACTGTAGAAAGGTCCGTACAATTACATGTACAAAGTAAATTTGAACGGTGAATGTTATAGGCCTTTTTTAGGCCTATTGAGGTAATTGGTAATAAAAACAACTCCATGTAAACAGTTACGTGAAGCGTAATTCATTAGCAGACGCGCTAATCAACATAGGTAGATAGATCTCATGTTCATCCTCGATGCAGTGTCCCTTTAAAACGTTGTAAGACAGCAACTAACTCGTCATGATGACAGTAGCTTAATTGAAGGATAGAAACCAACAGATATGCTTAATTCAGCAACATTGCTGAATATTTAGAAAAGCCATGATAAAAGACTTATGGCAGAGATCTACAACCTGAAATTGCTATTTTATATTCCAAAGAACGTCAATAATATACTTTATGATAAACAGAACTCTCGTGGGGTTGCTGATTTGGTATGTAAAGCCTATGAAAACTCAAAAGGTCACACCAAGTCCTCCTCGAGGGACACTGAGGAAGGGTGAGTGAAACAAATTGCAAACTCATCGGTATAAATGATGAAAATTTTGAGCTCTGTGATTGTTTGTTATTTAATTGATGTTCACACGAAGTCTTGTTATCATTTAAAACAAAGCGTATGTCTGTTTAGAAGCCATAAAAATATCTGGGGATAACCTTATATATCTTTAAACCTTTTTTTCAAATAAGGAGTGTGAATCAAAAAGTTTCGTTACACATAAATATCTAATGCAATGCCTCTAAAAATAAACACTCTTCCTAGTATTATCGTGGAGTCAAAGCAAGGTGAGAGGTCATATTTGTAGTTCGCCAGGTCAAGCTTTCCATTTGAAGACTGAATTATGTAGGTTTAATTGTAAATCATTTGATTATTATTGTTCAAAGACAGGTTACAGTGATTGACCAGCAAGTGAAAACTAAGATCAAGATTGATGCTAAAAAGTTTGGCGAAAATAAAAGTGAAGAATCTCTTCAGACTGTTCTGCACTGCTTACAAAGACGTGATCTCATCACAGTGGTTGACGGGGAGGACACGAGCGAAGACATGCTCTTCAACGCAATTATGTCAGCTGTCGTTAAACGCAAGTTTTTCTTTTCCAATCTTTCGTCAGTGTTTGTCTTGACGGGAGTATACTTACACTTGCTAATAGTTAAGATAATGGATCCTTATTAGTTCGGTTGCTTCGAGTATTAACTTTAATTTCCCAATATCAATAACGTTAAAGATAATAAGGTTTACTCCCTCACGGTACCATTTTCGTATATTTAAATAGTACTGTATGTGTTACCATTATCAAATTAGAGCAAGATGAGCGTTTGCGAGACACCGCAAAAGCAGAGCATCCCCGAAACTTAGGGTCTTGCCTTTCCCTGTTCCGCCTTCGCCACAGCAACAATAAAATGGGATTTTTTTAAAACAATTTGTTTTTCATTATTGGAGTTAATACTAACAAGTTGAATAATCACTGGGGTCACTTTACACAAGTTTGTTCTTAAAACCTATTTCTGATTTTAAACTTGGATTAAATGGCCTCAACCAATATCTTATGACCTTGACCTTTGACCTTCAAGGACACACAGTCAATGATCACTTTTCATTGTGTATATAAATTATGTAATGATTCAAAGTGTTCATAGTTAAAATAAGGCATATTCACAAAATCATGCTTAAGTGACCTTGACAATTGACAGATTTTAGCGAAAACCTTTTTCAGATGTTGGTCTTTCTCCATAGGTGATATTTACCAAAAAAGAGCCTGATAGCACACATATTTTTCAAGTTATCGTATTTACAAAGACTTTTGTAGTGATTTCAGAACTCATAAACTTTACCTTTGACCTTGAATGTGAACAAGTCAAAATAATTCCCAAGGTGTATAAAAAAGGGAAAAAAGTTATTTAATGATTTCGGAACTGGTGACCATGACCATATCTCATGACCTTGACATTTGATCTTCAAGGTCACACAATCAATGATCACTTTTCATTGTGTATAACAATTATGTAATGATTCAAAGTGTTAATAGTTGAAATAAGACATTTTCGCAAAAGCATGCTTAAGTCGTGACTGTGACCTTTACCTTTGACGGAAAACCGTGTCAAATATTGGCCTTTCTCCATAGTTGATATACACCAAATAAGAAATAGTTTTCAAGTTATCGTGTTTACAGGGATCTTTTTAGCGATTTGAGAACTCGTGACCTTGACCTTTGACCTTGAATGTTAACATGTAAAAAAATTCCCAAGGGGTATAAGTTCTTCTTGGAAAGAAACCAATACAAAACGCTACGGCGACGAAAACTACACAAGAATAATAACTGACTTAGTCGGGGCTACTAAATACCCAGGAGAAGCTAACAAATGAAAATAACCAAGTTTTATATAATCAATTAAATATTGAATTGAATAAACCTATACTCGTTAAACAGCTAAATTAGCAATACAAGTGTCTATTGAAGTACATTAATTGTAGGATCACACACATTATAATAGCTGCAAATGTCTACAATCACCAAGGACATGATTCTTCTAGATAATTGTAGAATGAACCGAGCAGTTCCGATGCAATGTTGACAGATGCACAAATCCAACTGGTTCTTAAACCTGGTTGCTCAATGGTAGATACGTTTCTTGGTGGACACATATATGCAATGATTGTTCTCGACAAAAAGGAGATTTAACTCAAACTTCAAACGTGAATCAGTTTATTTAAGGAATGGAGTGAGAAGTGAAAAGGAGATTTAACTCAAACTTCAAACGTGAATCAGTTGATTTAAGGAATGGAGTGAGAAGTGAAAAGGAGATTTAACTCAAACTTCAAACGTGAATCAGTTGATTTAAGGAATGGAGTGAGAAGTGAAAAGGAGATTTAACTCAAACTTCAAACGTGAATCAGTTGATTTAAGGAATGGAGTGAGAAGTGAAAAGGAGATTTAACTCAAACTTCAAACGTGAATCAGTTGATTTAAGGAATGGAGTGAGAAGTGAAAAGGAGATTTAACTCAAACTTCAAACGTGAATCAGTTGATTTAAGGAATGGAGTGAGAAGTGAAAAGGAGATTTAACTCAAACTTCAAACGTGAATCAGTTGATTTAAGGAATGGAGTGAGAAGTGAAAAGGAGATTTAACTCAAACTTCAAACGTGAATCAGTTGATTTAAGGAATGGAGTGAGAAGTGAAAAGGAGATTTAACTCAAACTTCAAACGTGAATCAGTTGATTTAAGGAATGGAGTGAGAAGTGAAAAGGAGATTTAACTCAAACTTCAAACGTGAATCAGTTGATTTAAGGAATGGAGTGAGAAGTGAAAAGGAGATTTAACTCAAACTTCAAACGTGAATCAGTTGATTTAAGGAATGGAGTGAGAAGTGAAAAGGAGATTTAACTCAAACTTCAAACGTGAATCAGTTGATTTAAGGAATGGAGTGAGAAGTGAAAAGGAGATTTAACTCAAACTTCAAACGTGAATCAGTTGATTTAAGGAATGGAGTGAGAAGTGAAAAGGAGATTTAACTCAAACTTCAAACGTGAATCAGTTGATTTAAGGAATGGAGTGAGAAGTGAAAAGGAGATTTAACTCAAACTTCAAACGTGAATCAGTTGATTTAAGGAATGGAGTGAGAAGTGAAAAGGAGATTTAACTCAAACTTCAAACGTGAATCCGTTTATTTAAGGAATGGAGTGAGAAGTGAAAAGGAGATTTAACTCAAACTTCAAACGTGAATCAGTTTATTTAAGGAATGGAGTGAGAAGTGAAAAGGAGATTTAACTCAAACTTCAAACGTGAATCAGTTGATTTAAGGAATGGAGTGAGAAGTGAAAAGGAGATTTAACTCAAACTTCAAACGTGAATCAGTTGATTTAAGGAATGGAGTGAGAAGTGAAAAGGAGATTTAACTCAAACTTCAAACGTGAATCCGTTTATTTAAGGAATGGAGTGAGAAGTGAAAAGGAGATTTAACTCAAACTTCAAACGTGAATCAGTTTATTTAAGGAATGGAGTGAGAAGTGAAAAGGAGATTTAACTCAAACTTCAAACGTGAATCAGTTTATTTAAGGAATGGAGTGAGAAGTGAAAAGGAGATTTAACTCAAACTTCAAACGTGAATCCGTTTATTTAAGGAATGGAGTGAGAAGTGAAAAGGAGATTTAACTCAAACTTCAAACGTGAATCCGTTTATTTAAGGAATGGAGTGAGAAGTGAATAGGAGATTTAACTCAAACTTCAAACGTGAATCCGTTTATTTAAGGAATGGAGTGAGGAGTGAGATCCAGGTGAACAATACATCTACCTTATCGGTTGGAGGCGCGAACTGTTGGGATTTCACCCTATATTACAGTTGGAATGTTCAAAATAAACTTTCAACCAATCATGCTTGGCCTCTTCATATTAAGGAAAATAAATGACCAATGAACACAACTGTAGCACATTTTTATGCCCCCGAATCGGAGATTCCGGGGGTATATTGTTTTTTACCTGTCCGTCTGTCTGTCCGTCTGTCTGTGTGTTTGTCCACAAAAACTTTAACCTTGGCCATAACTTTGGATTGCTCAGAGCTAGGGCTTTCAAACTTGGCATGTGCATACCTTGTGATGAGACCTTTCAGATGAGGTCATCATATTTCACCTTGTGACCTTGACCTTGCCGCAGTGGACATCTTCAGAAAATTTTAACCTTGGCCATAACTTTGGATTGCTCAGAGCTTCGGCTTTCATACTTGGCATGTGCATACCTTGTAATGAGACCTTTCAGATGAGGTCATCATATTTCACCTTGTGACCTTGACCTATGTCAGTGGACAATATTCAGAAAACTTTAACCTTGGCCATAACTTTGTTATATCCGGGGGCATCCGTGTTTAACAAACACATCTTGTTAACAATGTGACAATGTGGGTAATCCGAAATAATTGTCCCCTTTTACTCCGAAAAGAGATTTTGTCTAAATATTTCAAATTGAAATGAGTGTTGTCTTATTGTGGATCTCAACGTTAGTAAACATATGATTTTTCTATCCAAAACTATTTTACACCTGAAAACAGACATGTACCAAGTCAGTGCATTATTTCGAGCAAATAACCAATTCTGCATGCATTCCAATGGGTACTTGCCATTCTTGGAACCTCTCACAAGATCATGTACAGTGATGTCTATTCTTCACATGACAATTGTTTCAGCGAAGACAAGTGCCGAGCTGAATGCATTAGTCGACGATTACCTTCCGACCCCAGTTTACACCAGGAAAACCAACGAGAGGGCAAATAGGCACATGGATGAAATGAAGAAAGACTTCAGCGATAAAAGTTTCTTTGGTAAAAAGCAAACATTAAATGTAGTTGTATTCCTTAAAGTAAAACAAATGTAATGCCTTGTATTTGTCATCCTCGGTTACCCATGGTTTTATATATGCTCCGTTACTCTCCACTATATCGCGGGTGATATAGTGGAGAGTAACGGAGCATATATAACACCATGGGTAACCGAGGGTGTGTATTTGTAGGAGTAGTCTGATACAGTACATGTTAGCAGAAACTATTTGTCACGTAACTTCTACTGCCTGTTACTACTTTAAAATATCACTGTGTATCATCGTACACCGGAAGTAGAGAGGTGTATATCGATTATATGTTTGTAGAGAGGAGTGGAAAACAAAACATACGGTATATAACAACTGATTTCTCCTATTTATTATTTAGTATGGTACACAATAATGAATAAATTAGAAAAATAATACATTTTGTGAGTGCGGGTGGCTGTTTCAGTGTGCTGAGGCATATAGAAATTATCAAAAACGTCCTTTGCTCAGTGACCCTGTATACATTTTGGATGCGATTGAGATGTTTACAATGACAAGTTTACAAATTAGTTTTTAAAATTCACTGATATGCATAGCTTGACTAGTACTTCTGAAGGAAAGAACCCATGCCTAGGAAATGGTTTCGGATAGTTTTCTAGAGCTAAATTCTGTTTTTTCCTTTGTTTCTTGTGTACCGTTTGTATCATAAATTGCTGCTTCGCTGTACCGTTTGTAGTTTCGGTTGATGTACCGCTTGTATATTTTGTTATCAATATGTAGTTTCTGACACACACAAGCAATTCGTCACGTTTTCGATATGAATGTATATATGTTATCATGAGGTTCTCCGAAATAGGCTTTAGGTTCTGGCACTTTCCAGAGATGCGGTAATTTATTTGATTTAAAAAAAAACACGTTGAAGACTCATTGATGGCCAGATTTTCACTACGAAAGACTGTGATTCATATCATATATTTGCAAAATCTTTCCACAAACTAATGTCCGACCATTTCTGGTCAGCTGACAACAGTTTATGGAACGACAGTTATTTTTTGTAATTGTCAATATATTTTAACTGTCACACGAGAAGGCATTTTAATTATCTACACAATGTAATGAACTTAATTGAATCTAATAAGCCATTATCATAAACATTCACATCGTGTACGTTCTGTCTTGGCGAAACTCGCGTAGACATGAATGATCATGAGTTACCTGTGTTTACTTGCATGCTAAAGCCTTTACTGTTATTAAGAACCTAATGTAGTTGTCCAAGAAAGACACAATAACTCGCAATGTCTTACACTCACATTTCATCAATGCTCTCTTCAATGTAACATCATCTCCATTTCTTCCTTGATTTATAGATACATGTTTAAGCCCGTCCTTAAGCGTTGACAATTTTCGGACAGTTTTATTACATGGGTTACGACTCGGATACGACAGATTTATAATTGCGAAAATCATATCGTGAACTTTCATGTAAAGATAAGTGCCAGTCTTATTGAAAGTTATCAATAGACTGGAGAAATGTACTCTCGAACCACGGATATATTCTTGATCTACATTTACGGAAACATGCCTCCCCCTTAAGAACATATTTCTGATATTATTCTGTCTGACAGTTTTGAAGCCTCCACTCAATCTTTTTCCGAATTACGATTTCTCTTTCAGAGTGTGTACCAATGGCATGGTTGTCATAAAATTATATCCTTATATAAATTTGTTACCCATTTGACACCTGGAAATTAAGGAGACAGATGATACAAATGATTTACGTTATTCCGTGTATTTTGCCCAAAACATACTACCAACGGTACACAAAATATCTACAAACTGTACACAAAAGAAAATCCACACCGATTATTTACAGGCTGAAATAACAAACTTGAATAGGATATTGATAGAATCTTAGTTAAGACATTTCTCATGTGAGTGAATCGGTGTGAACATATCATGCCACACAAAATACAACCCCAAGACTAAGCAAGGCGAAAATGCAATGATATACGTTAATATAATCAATCACCCGGTTATAATGTTGTCCTTTATTTATATGTACAAGGTAAACATTCAAAGAAAACTTGCTTGTGATAATTACCCTTCCTTGGTGTTATTTCCAAATAAAGATGAAAATGTAGCCATTTTACTCCTCTCGACAAACATATCATTGATGTACACCTCTCGACAAACATATCATCGATGTACACCTCTCTACTTCCGGTGCACGATATTACACAGTATTAATGGGGATATATCGCGCTCCGCGTGTCTGCTCCTTCTTCTGAAATCATGCCCGGAACATAACTCCAAAACTATATAACTTACACTCCTCACATTTGGTATTGAAGTGACATATATGTGGTGATGCTGTGGCTTTTAGGCGTTACAATTGCTAAGATTTGTTGATATGTTCACCAAAACAACCAATTTCCAGACTTCAGTGAAAGAGCCTGGAATGTCCACATTTGTGGGTTGGTGAGGACCAAATAACTTTGATCCCCTAGGTGCAAGGTATCTTCCCACACAATTTTAGCTTGGGGATGTAGTGGTTCTTGAGGAGAAGTCGATAATGTGAAAATTTCGGACAAACGACGACCGATCATTTAGGCAGTTATGATCTTTTGAACTTAGATCAAAATGACGGTTTTCGAAAAAAGACAATTTTCAATTTCTCGCGTAAATTATGACAGATGCATGGAAGAAAGCTGATGTCCTCGTCGAATATAATTCTCCAATGTTATTTTATGGAGACGTCCTGACTAATGCTGGAAGGGAACCGATTAATATAAACTGCCGGGCAAAAGAAAGTGCACACCTCAGTTGGTTTCGATTAGGTCAATATTTAAAAGAAATCAGATGCATTTGACTACAGTGTATATGGCACGATCTTTGTTTAGTGAAGATAGGGGTAAGAAATAAAATTCGGGTCACAGGGGTCACAACCCCAAAAACCTATTTTCATCTTCTTCTCCAGTTCCAAAAGGTCTAGAGAGCTGAAACGTTGTGTGCAGACTCCTTGGCTAATGGGGATTCTAAATTGTAGATTTCATGACCCCATGACCTCAAATGTGGTCACTGGGGTCACAGCCCCAAAAACCTATTTTCATCTTCTCCAGTTTCAAAATGTCTAGAGAGCTGAAAAGTTGTGTGCACACTCCTTGGCCAATGAGGATTCTAAATTGTAGATTTTGTGATCCTTCGACCCCAAATATAGGTCACAGACGTCATGACCTGAAAAGCTATTTCATGTAGAGATTTTATGTGCTCTTTAAAGGCAGGTAATTTAAAGGAAACAACAGTAGTGAATTAAATCTTCAAGTGTGACATTATTTGTAGGGGATTTTATCTCTGGCCTCAAAGATAGATCAGAGGGGTAAGGACCTTAAGACCTATTTCAACTTCCCCATTTAAAGTGCTTCCCATGTGTTATACCTCTCACCTAGATGTTTTTTGAATTAGTTAATGTATATAAAGCCTGATGGCTCTATTTTTTATTTTCACATTGAGTATGTGTTATATGTTGATGAATATTTGTGTTTTATCAAAAATAAATTTCTAATTTTAAATTTAAAAAAACCCCACAAAAATACATAGATGTATTCTTTGACTGATTTAATGTTTGGGACCAATTTCCAAACTATTCAGTTTTTTAATACGACGTCGAAAACTCGATAAATTTGACTTATCCATATGATAAATACAACTGGGTGATATTCTTTCTTTTGCCCGTCGGTTTACATGACCTGTATTCAAATTCTATAGGCAGATAGTTGGAAGAATGCCGTAGCAAAATTACCAACGAGTTGTACTTAATATGTAACCATATTTGTTCTTAATAATCTCCCAAATATTCTTTTATTGAAGGGTCACACAAAATCGTGAATGCGATTTTCTACGAGAAAAAACTGGCTGTGTGGAATTCCTCCTGGAAACTGATGCTGTGGACATCGAAGACCTTGACATTGTAGCTCTCTACTCAAAGGTTGAATTTCTCAGACGATAGTGTCTGAATATTGAACTCTCCGTTCCCTAATAATTTTGGAGCCAAGCCACGATGGAATTAAGCACAATATTTTCCTCTAACAGTATAGTTTCTGTCTTGAAAATAAGCAATAGCAGAGAACAGTTCTGTCAAGAAATAGGTTACTAGAAGACTAACAGAGTGTTTGCTTGTTTTAGTTTGTAAATTGTTGTTTCAAATTGGCATTGACTCAAACATTAAAGTTTATTACACATCTGTTCGGGTTTAATGACCCACAAATTAAAGTAATGATATGTTTATATAATCTCTGCGACACGTTCGATTCCAGATATCATTGTTAATATTTCTTCTATACATATTTCGAAATACTTTTCATTTCCTTTGTGGAGCACTTTAGAGACAACGACAACAAAAAAGTTCAGTTCGGAATTTTATATTCTTGTCTTTTTATAATTTAACAAATATTCATAGATTTGAAATTACACACTTTAAAACTGTTATAGAAAATAACGATTTAATAAATTGACTTTTAAGACAAAGCAAGATCTGCAGAAGAAAGTGAAAAGCACTTTCAAGGATACAGAGGTAATTTCCATTTAACAGGTATATTCTACAGATACGTGTACATTTGCAGCTAGAACTCAGCTTAAAATCGTTACTGTCTTATTTCGGACCTTTGGGCAATTATATTAAGTATATTAAAATCTGAATTGGCACTGAATTATATAATTAGCGCCTTTTCATGGCATAAGCGATACCTACATGTGAAATGTACAAAGTCATGTATCATACAATAAATTGTCTATTCGTATAGACATAATCACAGTCACCTTATTATGATAGACTGGCAACTCGACTTGTAACGTTTGTTTTAAAGTGAAAGGTTAAGATTGTATTTGTATAATTTATATTAGTTAATCGTTAATTGAACTTATAAATTTGAATCATGATACGTAGGACATTTATATTGAAGTTAATATATATGAAGTTGTAATTCTGTTTCCTAAATCAATGATAGAAATACAAGGTATACAAAGGTATATATTTGCAGTAATATTTGTCAAAGAGTTATAATGTACAATTTCAGGGTGAACTTTCAGTGAAACAGTTTCTTGACGACCTTGATGTAAGTGTTATAATGATAATAAGTTCAATTGACATTCATTCATACCATTTTTATCACAGTCATTGAAATATTAACCGAATATGTTAACTATGTCGATATGAGTAATGCTTTTTACAAAAATGTAGATAATATGTTTACTCACCGTTTTCATAAACTCACAATGTTTCCATAACATTTCGAAAAAAGCGGGCACCGTCAGTAGGGATATATATGTAGATCTACATTTGGTGGAGTGGTGCATTTTGTTACTCAGGTTATTCTGATTTCTATATTTTTTCTGGTTTCCATAAAAACAATTTGAACGTAGTGCATATGGAGATTAGAAACCTTTTCCGAACTCCGACTCAAAATCTATTCTGTATTTTTTAATGGTATATATATATATATATATATATATATATATATATATATATATATATATACACTCAAAGCTGGAAAGGTGCCAGCCTTTTGATACTTAAACCATTCTGAATTTGTTTCTGATTGTCATGGGAAAAACAAAGAAACCAGAAAAAGGGACCCAGTTTGAACTAAGAGGCTAAATTGAAACATTATCATTTATAGATTAACCTTTTTGGATTGTCTCTGGCATAAGTAAACAATAAGGGTAAGATGACTAGGTTGGATTGGGACATCACAGTGCATCAGATGCACATATTTCTAGTTACTTATACAATTGCCAATTCACATAGATTTAAAATAGTCCTATGTTATAGAATGTTGCTAAGTTTCATTTAGTAAGTGATCTGTTTACAGGGGAACATTGTCGTATATTGCCAATTCACATAGATTTAAAATAGTCCTATGTTATAGAATGTTGCTAAGTTTCATTTAGTAAGTGATCTGTTTACAGGGGAACATTGTCGTATATGTTGAGTTCTTACATATTTAAATGTCAGCCAAATTATTCTTTCAGATGTCACAGGAGAGAAAAAACATTATCATGAAAGTACACGAGTTCCTGTCAGACTGCAAGGTCAGTGGTTGTTGTAACAATATTGTGAGTACTTTACTTTACTCAAGCAACTTACAATAGTAAACAAAACCCTACGATTATTGTTATTATACCCCCGCTACGACGTAGTCGGGGGTATATAGCGTTCCGTTTGTCCGTCCGTCCGAAATCGTTTCCGGAGCATATCTCAAAAACTATTTCACTTGGAAACTTCAAATTTAGTATGGAAGTAACCCATATGGTGCTGTTGTGCCTTTTAGGGGTCTCAACTCCAAGGTCCAAATCATTTTTTAAATGTTGACCAAAAACGGTCGGATTTTTGGACTTTGTCTCGTTTCCGGAGCATATCTCAAAAACTATTTGACTTTGAAACTTCAAACATGGTATGGAAAAACTGTTTATGAAGCTATTGTGTCCTTTAGGGGTCCCAAGGTCCAAATACTTTTTTAAAAATTGTTATTTGTGTCAATTCGTGAGCATCAATATAAATCTATATAACTTGAAAACTTAAATATGGATGTTGCCCATCATATGATATTGTTGTCCCTTTCATTGGTTTAAATCCACGGTTCCAATAATTTTTAAAAAATAGTTTCATTAAAAACAATTATTGTTATTCATTGACATGATTGACTAGAATATATTTTCCAATTTGTTTATGTATGAAGGCGATCAAACAACAGGCGGGGGTATATGAGCTGCGCTCACTTTCCCCTTGCATCTGGCTGTTACATAACCTGTAACCAAAACCTCAGGTACTACATCACTGTTTAAAACAATTTAAAAGATGTTGGTGAATAGGCATCAACACTAATGCGGGCGTCACACATTGCCGGAGCTAACATCCCGGACATCATACGAATGTCAATAATTTCCAATTTTGTCGACTTCGGCTCTAAATTGGGATGTCCGTGTCCGTGTCATCGTATGATCATCTTGGGAGTTTCTTGGGGTCCGGGAACAACTTCGTGTGTGAGCTTATATTTTTGGAATGTCAAAAAATTGGCCGATGGTCACACGAACATATCCCTTCGTGTACCTTTCGTGTAGACAACGGGTTCATCGCATGGTCATCGTGTACACATCGTGTAACCATCGAATAATATTCGGATTAACTTCGGCTCAAACGTCACTCGCCCCAGTCTTTCACAGGGGTGCACCTATAAAACCATCGTCTGAATAATGTATCCCATAATAATTAATGAGTTAAAATCAAGTACATGTAATAATTAATTATAACAACTAATAGTTTGCGCGTTAAACAACTTAACAGCAATCAATAAATCAATCACTCAATAATTAGTGAACGAACGTTCACCGATCTCATATAGTGAAAACATCTATCAATAATTACTGAGTTAAAACATCAGCCGACTTCGTCATACAGTTCACATTTTGATATTGACCGTCGTTTTAATCCCTTAAAGGGACATTGGTTATGTGACTTAAAAAAAACACTATGCGCTGATTAATGTTCAAATCATCTCTCTAGGGTTGTATATTCATCAATAAATGACAAATACATAATGATTAACAGTTTTCAATGAAAATCAAATAAAAAGCTTTACAGCTGCTTCACAAGTGTATCTAATTCAATAGAATATTGGTATTTATAAAGATGCAGATGGTTTCCACAAAACCACATATTTTTTATATTCCATTGCCCATATGCTCTTGATCTATGTAAATGTTGGGGTCACCATTTGGTCACCCTGGTGAAAATGTGAGTGTGTGGTAGGTGCTCTATAGCTGACTGGAGAGCTAAATGTTAGTAAATCTTTTGATTAGAAGGACTGTTTCATTAACATTTGCTGAAAGAAACTTCTGAAAATGGATTCATTCTAACAGAGAACTCTGTCCCATTCTTGCGCTCAAAAGTTTGAACATTCCTTTTACCAGAGAAGTTACTATTTTATAGGTGCTGTCTTCAGGTGTTGATTTCGTTTATGAACGTTGCACAACTGTCTAAAATGTTTTAATTGTCTTAAGATTCGTTTTATACACAATAAGTTGGTCATTCTCTTCTATACACTTTTCAGAAAAGCAAAAATGTAAAGAAAACCTCTCTTTTCTGAAATCGATTCTTGCAACATTAAGCGTTTTGCTCTACCAAACCGTATATGGTCTTTCACAGATTCTACAGTTTTGATATTCTTGTTGTACGTAAAATTACCCTTGAATTGAAACCTTGCAAAACTAAATCCTGGTCATGTATTTTTTCACATCCTCTCATGGTATACACCCAGGTCGTAAATAGATATGTAGGTTGCTCAAATATTGCTCTCTTATTGCTATTTAAACATATCATTGGTTTAATTATTATGCTTATGTTTGCGTTGACTTCCAAAAAGGTCAATTCCAAACTTGACACCGTATGAGATACGATAGATTATTACATTTACATTACCAGCTGATACAATACATGTGTAGAGACACACAGTGAGTAATAAATGATTTTAAAATAAACTTTGTGATGGTTTACAGATAACCAGGAATTTTACATTTCAATTGGAGGCCTGACATTCAGAATTGTCGCAATAATTGACACTGTTGGTTTTAATGAAGATAAAGTATTATTTTCAAAATATGCCACACCATTTAAACAAATAGTAACAGTTTTTCAGATATCATTTAACCACTAGAACAGTAAAAGTATTCATATTGATAACGAAACACTTCCTGATTGAATAGATATTTCATCTGTAGCATTCAAAGTGTGAATTAAACTTTTGTTAAGCAGCTGTACATGTATATATGTGCTAAAGTTGAAATGTTGTTTTCAAGGTAAAACATCTGTGTTTCCACTACCTGTAAAGCAACATTTGTGATGTTCTTATTGCACTTATTTCTTAGCATATCTGGTACCTTTTTGTCCACATATTTATGAATGCATTTTAATTATGTTAGCTTAAGTATTTATTTAAATGTCATATTTGATCTTATATCTTGTGTATCATCATATCAATTGTATAACATGTATAAACTCTCTCATAGCCTTTATTTACAGGGTGGGTCTTCATTGTTTTAATGTATTATCAAAATCTTGAATGTAATTTAACTAAATGTTGCGGTGAGATTCTAATAGAGAATATGTCTGTCTGTTTAAACTAACACACCAGAATTGCAGATTGTCATCCTTCGCGTATTGTTTTATCACTCAAAGTTACCCTTACTTAAGGCACTGGATGCATGATTAATCACAAGTAACGTATATTCAGAACATTGTCTGCGAGAAATGTGTGATTCTGCAATGTGGAGTTTGATACCATGTCACGTGGTTGGTTCGGATGGCCGTCCAGTACCCATCGTGTGCTCACACGAACGTCGTGTAGATTTCGTATTATAGTCGTGTGATATTCGTGTGTTCTTCAAGTATGCATCGTGTCACCGTCGGTTCTGACCTCCTCCAGGATGACCATCGCAACACTACCGGCAGTAAATTCAATGTTTTACATTCGTATGATGTTCGGGACGCTAGCTCCGGCAATGTCTGACGCCCGCATATTTTAGTGAAACCATGTCATTTTAAGGACATTGTACGGCACATGTAATGTCATTTTCAGTAACAGGTTTTTTAACAATTTAATAATCGCTAAACTGAGTAAGCATAATTGTAATTATATTTATTTATATCAGGTATCAATATTTATATAAACTTCATTTATACTTTTTAATTGATTGAAAAGATTATCCAACTTAACATTGAATTTTTTTACGTTTTATTTAAACATATTTCAAAATACCCCAAAAAGGGTTTGGGTTCGATCTTTTGGTCAAACGAATTTTGCTGACATATTGCTTATTATATGCTCTGTTAGATATTTTGAGTGTTTAATTGTATTTATAACACGCCAATATATAATGATCAGTTCACCTTTGAGGGCTGTTTTAAGATTACCCTTTTACACTGATGTTGTTTTTTGCCGCTTTATACTAATACTTGAACAACAGTTTGAGTGGTTTAAATATTTAAAATATTGAGGAACTGTTCCCCAATCTCATTTGTTAATCGTCTCTGTTCAAGTTTGAAGTTTATCGCCATTCCTGTTTGGTATAGAAGTATTCACATAGAGAGTCAGTTCAAAGGCACATTCATATTCTGATACTGAAAAGTCACACCTATTAGGACAAATTTCCGTTGTTGTCAAACAATAGTTGACAACACCAGCGTTCTTAAAGGTTAAATAATGTCATGGTCACCAAAATCTTTCAACCCTTTGCCTCCCATAGGAGAAGATATATGTAAGATATGAAGAGAATCCAGTGAACGGTTCTTGAGATATCCCGTTGACAAGGGTAAAAATCTGCTATTACAAAAAGAATAGATCTGCCAAAATGTTAGTTAAACATTAGAAAGCTATGTTACTTCTGTGAGGATAACATATATCATACCCATAAATTGAAAAATGATAAAAGTGTCCACATATCATTAATTGTTGAAAAAGAATGAACTGGTCTGACTGGTTATACCCTGTAAAGGGAGACTCCTTTGATCCCAATTCGCCCGGGCTGATATTGATAGATAGATTTGTGATCCGGGCTTATATTGATACAGTGGTTTTGTTGTCCGCGCTGATATTTATAAAATGGATTTCTGACCAGGGCTGATATTGATACAATGAATTTGTGGTCTGGCTAATATTGATATAATGAATTTGTGGTCCGGGTTGATATTGATACACTGGATTTGTGATCGGGGCCGATATTTATACAATGGATTTGTGGTCCAGGCTGATATTGATATAATGGATTTGTGGTCCAGGCTGATATATGGTCATTGGTCCTGGCATCAATTTGAAATGTACCATTTTTACCATCAAGTATGCAAAACTTCTCATATCACCGATAAGATATGGCCCTTCGTTTGGCCCAATTTAAAGCAGTGAGAGTGTGCATTTGAGTGAGTTGCATGCTTAATAAAAATTTTAACCACCGAAAGGATTTGTTTTGTCCTGGAAAGGAAAATCTTCTCTGATTTTTTGTCGAACATTCTAAACAGTTTTATCAGTTTACATCACTTACTTTAACGGAATAATATAATAGTTTTCCTTCCTATCGTGTGGTTATTGTTGATAACCGTTGACGAGCACTTATTTTCTAGGATAAGGATGGCAAACCTGTGCTCAATGAAGAATCAAAGAAAAAGATTGAGAAAATACTTGAGAACTCCAAGGTAATTTATTTGCTATTTTTTAAGTTAGAACTTCTGTTAACATGAGAGCTTCAAGATAAACGCAATTGTATATCACAGTATAAGCTTCAGATAGAATTGAAAAAATAAGTAAAGAACTTGTTCATAACACATAACAATAGCTTAAACATTTTACAGATATAGTTCATTATTGTGCTTTAATTGCTATTCTGCAAATAAATTGTCATTCAACATACTTTATATGACACAGGTTCTCGGGCCACTTTACAGTTGAACAAAATGTGAAAATGATTAACTTTCTGTATATATATAGTAAATTAATATATTATTTTTTCTTGATATTTTTGCTGGTACTATTACGTCAATAGAATGAAATTTACTTTTAAATTATTTTTTGTGGGAAATCATCATCGATCACATTGAGTTATCGATGTAACCATTGCCATTACAGCACCAGCAGAAAGAAATGGCAAAGTTTCTTAGGACCTGCTTGGTAAGTAACTTTTTATCAGCCGTGATACAGAATACACATGACAGTTCCATTAATTGATTCCCTTATATATATATATATATATATATATATATGTGAAATGTGTATTCACTTTAGTACAAACGGTTTGAAACGAGTTAAGCACATATATGTACATGTATACGAAACACACCTGAAGAAAGTTGTTAATTGTAACCATGCATGATTTCACGGAGAAAGAAGTAGATTTTATAATCTTCATAACATTCTTCTTCGGCCGAAATCAAACTTGAAGACATTCCGCAGATGAAATGACACTTTCTGTGTGGTAAACTCGTCCGCCACGTCAGCTGACAAAATTCTGCCGTGACGCACGCTTTTCGCCATGATATCTGACAGTACTAGTCACTAGCAACTGAAACTCCCCAACAGTTACTTGTCGAAAGGTTCCCTCATCTTCATTTATGTTTAAAATGAGATTAATTAAATAAAATAACACATCACGTTCTTTAAAGCAGTTTCAAAAAATTGATATGAAAACAAGTCCAAGCTGTTTGTAAGTACTTAAAAGCAACTACTATAACCATAACCTTGTAAATGTAGTCTCGCATTCCAACAAGCAAATGAAATTGTCGGTAGATGTTGTCACAAATGTCGACTTTTATCATGTTTATGTCATGACTTGTTTTAAACACATAATTATGGATAATAAACATTGTTATTCCTCAATAATCACCACGTAAGCCCTTTGTAAGCTAAAAACGCATGACCAATTGCAGAAATGTCCAATAATCCAACAATGTTTCCAATGTTATCATTCGTCCCATATATAAATGACAACAATACTCGTTATATGACCAATTTAACAACATTTCCAACCAAAACTGTTTTTTTTTAAAATATTTGACGAGTGTCAATAACAATAAATTGTCCTGTTTTATTTTCTGAACAGGCTGTCATTTAACTGAATCGGGGATAATGATGACAGTCGGTTCTTTTCGATAAAGTAAAATCATTGATAGTATTTAGCATATGCGACTCGACAAAACGGAACGTCGTACTTAAAGCTTCATTGAATATGCCCGTGTTTCGGATCTTAATAATATATAGCTTTTTATGGTTGTTTGTTAAAAAGTATTTGATGTTTGTACTTTCAGGAAAGGAGTGATGACATCCAGGTGATATTTTTATATCGTAAATAACACTGCGTTTCAATAATTAAAAGAAGAATTAAACCAATTTCCAATGAAGTCTGATAGATCTCCTACGATTAGAACATGAGGCCTTCTAAGTAGTTTTTAGTAGTTTTTTTAATGTATTTATCCATTGTAATAATTTACTATACTTTGTGTTTTATTAGCAGCCTGAATAGCTACAGGGCCAATGGCGTTATTTTCTAGATTTTGAAAAGCTTTCTTTTTTGAAGACTTGATATTTATCAAAAAATTATTGAAAGTCTTTCACTTTCACGTAAAAGCTACTTTTGTTATGATACACATTGTAGTGTGTTTGCCAATGGTTTCGGCTCTAGGTTTTTCCAATAAAAGGATGATGACAGAATGATCCGATCTCTCCATTTAATGGTTTGCATTGTAATGGATAACGAAAATGGGAAAAACAGATAGGAAAAGCAAATATACTATCAATTGTTGCACGTTGTAACATATTAGTTTAATGGTGTTACTGACTGGCCTTGGACCGATAAATAAACAAACGATTATTATCCCCCGCCACGAAGTGGAAGGGGGATATAGGTTTGGGCTCCGTCCGTGCGTGTGTCCTTTCGTCCGTCCGTCCGAGATAAAGGGGACAGCTTTTCTCAGAAACCTTTTAAGATAGGGGATTCTCAATATTTATGCATGCATACGACCTATGACCTTTCGAAACGAAAACGAGGCTAAGGCCGCTTCTTATTTCCCGGTTCGCGTAATGGCTGCATATCGGCAGTACGTGCCGGTTTTGTTTCAGTTTCTTTCGACTGGCACTGAATGAATATGTTTGTTTATATCGTATTCCAACAATGCAAGATTTTAAAATAGCGTTTTTGACAAAATATGACAAAACTAATGGTAATTGTTTCAGGTTAAACGGCAAACAACGTTTGTTTTGGATAGTTTTACTCGTGGCAAGTTCAAGAGTTTTGGTTTTGTCATCGGCCCGTAAACCGGATGATTTGAATTTATTTTTTGGCTAATAATGTCCATTTTTCGTAATCATTAAACTTATAATAATCCCAAAGTTGGGAACCTGTAATTAGTGGATCAATGACCGACGGCAGTAACTAAACCTCTCGAAGGTGCTGCCCCACTTCCACCCCCAAAATGAACAACACAATATTAATTGAAAGCAAAGTGCAACTAGACCTATATATTTAAATTATTTTCGATCTAATGATCAGAATATTTTCAAGAAAATTAGACATTCAAATAAATCATAAATATTCATTTAAATCAGGAACTAATATATATTATAAAACTAAAATATATATATTTATTAATCTATTATCATAATATTGTCAGTCATTTCCATGCATTGCATCAATAGAGTCTACTAAAATATTTACACATGTACTGCAGGACACATTCAATTATAACTACCGGTATCATTTTTTTATGACAAGAAATATCTTAAACAATTTTTTTTAAAAAAGGCCTGAGTTATAGACTACAATTAAACATAAGTTGATCTTTATAATTTATATGTACTATTTGATTATTTATTCATGCAGGACCTTGGGAGCGAAATTTAAAGCAGGCCAAATATTAAATAAGAAACTTATCATTTAAACCACTTACCTAGATATAGTTATTACCCAACAAAAATAACCAACAAAATAGAAATGAAAAAAGAGCATGACAGATACATGATTGAAGGTTATTGTAGTTGGTAAATGGCACCTCTTCTTCAAAATAAGGTATTACACATAAGTGTATCTTTCGTGGTTTACGATAAACAATTCTACAAAGAAAGAACCACTCGAAAAGATTCAAAATCATAAAATTTTACTTTTTTTGGAATATGTTCAAATTGTGCAGAAACTATAAACTTTTATATGATAATGATATGTTATGGAATTGTTAAATTGGTTATGATATAGAGAATTTCATAAATAACATTGTCATAACTTTATTCCAGACAGAGTAATGTCACTTTGAACAAGGAGCCGAAAAATGAAGATTTAAAAAAGGACCATTTTCAAGGGCAGATAATTTTATTTTTTGGACGAAATATAAAATTCGGGCTAGAGCATTCTGTGGAGCAGTTATTCAGCTTTAAAATGAGCTATCACACATAGCTGTATGTATTGCCGTGAATTAGAAGAGGATTTTTAAAGACGCGTACCCTCAAAACCGCGAAAGTTTACAAAATTTTCAGTTTTTTCAAAATAGCAAAAAATCTAATAATACGACCGAATATCTCTATAGTCCTAATCGATGAGGAATGTTGTTGCCCACATAGTGGTGAAGGTTTTGTGCAAATATATTGATTAGTTCACAAGCTATTAAGGTTTAAAGTTTCAACTTCAAGGGGCGATAACTCGCGAAAGAAGTCGAAAATCCAAAATCGGGCTTCGTTATGCACTAGTTCAGGTCATATACTATCATCACTGACAATTTCATGAAAATCGTTCAAGCGGTTAAGCAGAAATCCTTAGCACAAAAAAAGGTCAAATAATAATTTTTAAAAAACTAGGATTGCCAAGGCAATACTTAGGTCTTCAAGACATCTGCTTGACCTAGAACTCCATGTTGGACTCACGGTTATTCACCATTTTCTCTGCTTTAAAATGAGCTATCATACATGTCTCTATCTTCAGTAGTTATTTTACAAAAAATCTCCAAAGACAATGACCCTCTGAAATGGAATAATCGCTTTTTAATGGACACCTACATGATCTTTCTCACGATTAAGACAAATGGTCAATATTATCATACTAAGGTACAAAATAGAAAATGTTGTGCTTTAATTTCCACTTAAGTAGATGCAATCATCATTAAGATTACATAGATAGGTAATGCGTTGTAATCTTCTGAATATTCAAGAAAATACTCAAAAATGCTTAAATTTGGACCCCTAGACAACATTTGCGATGTTTGGAGCTTAACTATCAACTTTTTGATGAAAGGGTTCAATAGAAAAGTTGTTGTTCTTGAATTTGTGCATGCGAGGATGTCATTATACTTTCATTATCTTGATTAGTTAAGCAGTTATGATCCTTTGAACTTTGCTAAAAATGGCGATTTTGAAAAAATGACAAAGTTCTATGATTTGTCACACGTAAAGTATGACAGATACAAGTTTGACAATTATTGTTCTTAATAAAGGACATATTTTCCTCAACCTGAGGTATTAAACATAATTGTACCTTCAGTGGTTTACAATCGAAAATTCTTCAAAGACAATACCCCTCGAAAAGTCTCAAAATCACAAAATTTTACTTTTTGGGGAATACGTCCAAATTGTGTCGATACTATCAATTTTTACATGATAAAGATATATTGTGGAAATGTTAAACTAGTTATAAGAAAGAGATTGCAATAAGTAAGTTTGACATAACTTCATTTGTAACAGAGTTATGCCCTTTTGAACATGTAGCCGAAAAACGCCCTTTTCAAAAAGGTCCATATTCAAGGGTATATTCCTGAAATTTGAGGACGAAATTCAAAATTCGGGCAAATTCATGTTTTTCTACATTCATTTAGCTTTCAGATGAGCTATCACACATGGCTGTATGTATTGCCCAGTCTGATTAAAATCGACCTTGTTCCGAGGAATAAAATTTGCAAAATTTTGCATCTGCCGGGATACGAAAAGGTTCTGTAGATTCCTCGCCACAAGGTCTGAGAACACCCCGTATAGGCGTGTGTTCAGAACCAGTTTAGCGCAGCCAAAACCCAGTCAAATAGCTGACCAATCACATCATAGTATTTAAACGGTTGCGGTTTTGAAAGCATTCGGAACAGACAAAAGGATACCTGTTTGGAGTTATCTGCCCCTAGTTTCTCGCACCGAAAGCATTTGTTGGGCATCTTTTGATTGGCTAGCTGAATTGCGCCCGAACACGCTAGTGTACGGGGTGCTTTCAGACGGTTTGGCGTGGAAACCCACGAACGAGTTCGTATCCCGGTAGATGCACTATTTTGCATTTTTTATTCCACGGAAAACCGTCGATTTTAATCAGACTGATGTATTGCCGTGATTGAGGAGAAGTTGTTTGAAGACGCGTACCCTTAAAACCGCGAAAGTTGACAAAATGTTCAGTTTTTTCGAAATAGCAAAAAATCTATTGTTACGGCCGAAAACTACTATAAGTGTGGCTTGAGGGCATAAATACCTTGATGGAGTTCGAAAATGGGAATCCTGCAATTATTTATTTCGGAGTTATTGCCCTTGTTCCGTATTTCTGGACTATATTCATGGTATCTTCAAAGGGGACAGCTTTTCTCAGAAACTGTTTAAGATAGGATAACCAAATTTGGTGTGTGGACTGAGGGCATAAATACATTGATTGAGTACGAAAATAAGAAGCGTGTGATTATTTTTTCTGGAGTTATTGCCCTTGTTCCGTTTTTTCGACTCTGTTCCAGGCATCTTCAAAGGGGATAGCTTTTCTCTCTTTAAAAAAATATGCCTAATCGATGGAGAATGTTGTTGCCCACATTTTGGTGAAAGTTTTATGAAAATATCTTGATTAGATTTCGAGCTATTGAGGTTTAAAGTTTCAACTTCAAGGGGAGATAACTCAAGAAAGAAGTCGAAAATCCAAAATCGGCCAACGTACAGGGCTAGTTTCTGTCACAGGCTATCATCCCTGAAAATTTCATTCAAATCGGTCCGGCCGTTACTTCAGAATCCGCATCACCAAATCGTGCAAATAAAAATAATAAGAAAAAAATTCGGATAAGAACAATAGGTCTTCAGATATTCGTCTTGAAGACCTAATAAATTAATTGAGGTTAATGTTTGGAAGTAACAAGTACATGTCATACTGGAAAATGATTGAAATATATTGTGAAATGTACATGGATATTTCAATACACAATCATACATGATAGAGTGTGCTTGAGGAGGTGATGTCAGGTTTGAAAAATGTATTTGTATTTTTATGATTAAACTACAAATAATACATGGACATGATTAAGAGTAGAAATGCACATCATTTATCTTTTGTGAGATTCAAAAGCCCACCAAGTGCTTTATGTTCTTAGTGGGAGTAACATTAAAAGCAGGACAAAACTAATATAAGGAAAATAATTATTTGCTAATTAATAATATTAAACCATATACTCAGATATAGTCATCACCAAACAACAATAACCACAAAAAAAAAAGAAATTTAAATTGAATTTATTTGAGGTTAATGTTTGAAAGTTACAAGTAGATGTCATCCTGGATAATGAATAAATATAATGTGAAATGCACATGTATATGCATGTTTTAATACACAATATATAAATGATAGATTGTGCTCAAGGAGACGGTGGTCATGTTTGAGAAATATGTATATATCTTTTTTAAATACAAATAAAATTTGAATTAATTCAAATGTACATTATTTTTATTTTTATTTATTAAGTATTTACATTTTTTAAAAAGATGCACAATCCAACTGAATGCTTTCTATTCTCACTTATTATTCTAGAATAATTCATAAAGTAAAAAAGGGACCCTGATTGCAAATAGGTATAGGTGGGTACATACTACATAGGGTATTCTAATCTTCATGCCATGTGTGACATGGGGTATAATATCACATTAGCACTGGGAGATTGTTTCTTTATTTTGAAATGAATAGAATCCAGTAAATAAATTAAATTCATGCAATATAAAGTAAGCATGCAATATTAAAAAAAAATAATGTTCAACTTTGAAGTACAAGGAATATAAAATTACATATCTCCAAACTTTTGAATTAGTCTCACTCCTTTTAGTTAATGTTTATTTTAATTCCAAAATTGCTAAAATAAATGTATTACCACAGATCATAAGCTACAACTGTTTTTCAACTATTTATTTCCTGTTTTGTAAAGGGTTCCATCATTCATTTAATTGATTTTGTGTACTGTTGTCAGCTTCTTAAATAAACTAAATAGTATGTTTGTAGGTAGAAATCCTTTTCTTATGAAATATTTTTTTTTAAACATCTGTTTAATTTTAAAAGCTTATTCAGATATCTACATGTGCTCACAAATGAGAATCCTCACTACATTGATAACATTGATTACTGACTGATCATTGATAACTTTCCTCAAACCATTAATTAAATAAAGCCATAATAAATTAATTGCTTAAGTTGTTTATGTATTTCTTACATATATAATAAGATCGTTATTTTCATTGTTTAAAATCATTTTGCTCATGCAGACATACAAATGACCTACTGAAAAAAATATTTTTTAAAACTAGAACAGATTATATATATTTGATTGAATTATAATATCTGCTTTACTGCTTCAACAAGAGAACGTAAAATAACCTGTACTAATTGGACTGTATTTAACTATATCCAAATGAACAATTTGAATCAATTTTGACTTTAAAAACAAGAATTTGGTTCGTTTATAGTGAGTTGCACTGAATGACCCCTTTGCATTTCGTAAGCATGTCACAAGAGCTGACTATTTAGCCGAATGATGGCTAATATTTGAACAGTTTCTTCCCACCAAGTGACTATATACAATGATTTCTTGGCATGCATGGGTAGGGTGTAAATTTTCATTCGTATTTGTTCAAATTAGAGCACTGAAACAACAACGAGTTTGACAGATTGACAGTTCAAAATGACGGTAAACACAACGAGGAAATCCTACCGTAAATTATTCGAAAAACATCGCCTTGCATGTAAAATAGTATCCTGGGCGGTGGTAATTGAAGATAATCTACAGATGCATCGATCTTGAAAGTTTTCCTAGTTATTTTATCATTATTTTTAATAAATGTAAGTGTTATTTAGAAGAGCTACCGACTTGTCAATGCTATGTGAATGGTACTTCCGGGTTTGGAAGCGGCCTTAGCCTCGTTTTCGATTTAGCGCACGCGGTTCGATATGCCTCATAAATATTCATGAGGCAATATTAAGAATCCCCTATAGGGTTACCAAATTTGGCGTGTGGCTTGAGGGCATAAATACCTTGATGGAGTTCGAAAATGGGAATCCTGCAATTATTTATTTCGGAGTTATTGCCCTTGTTCCGTATTTCTGGACTATATTCATGGTATCTTCAAAGGGAACAGCTTTTCTCAGAAACTGTTTAAGATAGGATAACCAAATTTGGCGTGTGGACTGAGGGCATAAATACCTTGATTGAGTACGAAAATAAGAAGCGTGTAATTATTTTTTCTGGAGTTATTGCCCTTGTTCCGTTTTTTCGACTCTGTTCCAGGCATCTTCAAAGGGGATAGCTTTTCTCTCTTAAAATCAAATCAGTTGGCTTGAGGGTATCAATATTTTGATGGAATGAAAATGAGAATTGCACAATTATTTCTTCTCAAATAATTGCCCTTGTTCCGATTGTTTATGTCTGGCGGGGGATGTTGATGTCTTCTTGTTTTTACAAATACAATAATGAGAAAATACCTTCAGTTTTTTCTACGTACATGTACGAGGTATAACTAAATCTGGAAACGATGAATTAATCCTTTCTGTTATTTTTCCCCCTATTGACGATCTATTACCACAAACATGAATCTGACTATATTGTTGTTTCATTTCATTATTCAGGGGATTTTATCCACCAACTCGCAAACAACTAAAAAAGATGAAAAGCATGGTGTAAGTATTTGAATGATTTTTAGTAAGATATTAGAAATTTTAGTTTATTAAGTACATGACAGGTTTGAAAGTTTTATATATATTAAAATCCCTTTCTTGTTTACTTAAATAATACTTTTGAAAGTGAAGCATCGCTGATCTATTATTGAAATCAAACGTAACATTCCCCTGTAAGTAGCATATTATTGCTAATGCAATGCTGCAAAAAAAACTGGTGAACACAACAAGTTATAATGATTTAACTTCTTTAAAATTTAACAAAATGGAGATAGATGTATTCCTGCATCTAACTACACGAATGGTGAATGTTTCCACTTGTAAGGTGTCATATCCACACATTAGTCTGTAGACTGTCATTGACAAGCTGGTTGGTGGCGGGTAACAAGATATCCATATTTTCCACAACAAACCTACAAAGCATTGTGTTGATTTATTTCCAACAAATCTGGAGAATGTTCCAATTACTTTCATTGAATAGAATGGATTTTCTTGGGTAATAATGAGTTGATTTTGTTGGCTAGATCAGGTAAACTTTGGTGATTTGGCAATCGAGTGATTTTATGAGTTGCTTGGAATGTCATAATTGTGCCATATCAATAGAAATTTCCTATCGCCAATACTAATCCAAGTCATTTATAATATCGGAATTCAACATTAAAATGAACACACAAATCAGTCTTGTGTGCATCTCTTTAAAAAATATTCCTGTTATATGTCATAAAAGGAAACTAAAAATATAGTCGCAAGCGACGAAAAGTGGGATTGAGCGTTTCAATTGTTTTAATAAATACATCTGTCCTATGTTGCTGCGTATTTTTTTTAAACAAATTTCAAATCTTTAGCATATCTCTAGGAGTATTGAGACCCAAAGTTTACATGTTAAACTCGAACAATTGTGTAACTAAAGACAAAGGTGTGAGCGTGTACTTAGTAAATGAATAGACCGGAAGTGGTTGTTTCAGACCTATTTTCAAAAGGGAGCATTTGGCATACTGGTTAGGTAGAATACGATTTAATAATAATGTTTGAATAAAAGGAATAGAGAAGGAATAGAATTGAAATAGTTTAGAAATGCAAGGACAATGAAGATGTAGAACAGGGCTTTAAAGTGTTAGAAAGGGCAGAATAAATGTCTATGGATACGAGACAATGATGTCTCAAATCCGTTACCCTTAGCTGCTTTAAGAATATGCATTCAATGGTTACAGTTAGTATACTGTGAGAAAGACTGGCTTAAAATGAGGATAGTTTCATTGATGGGTTTGTTAGTCAATTGTCAAATGCGTAATGTATGAATGGTGGAAGCAGGACTCTTTTGGCAGGCGCAGGAAAATATCATCTTGGCTTATATGGAAGTAGCTTACTATGACAATAGTAACATCTTGTTTATGAATGAGTGAAGTGTTAATTCGTTGACTCGTTCTACGTTTCCTTAATAATTCTCTATTATGTAAAGATAACAAATTGCATACCAATGTCTGTGTGCATTACACTCAACGTGAATCATATAAAATATTTGAAGAACCGAAACTACAGTCCGATTTACATGCACAGATCTTTCAAGCATAATCAACCTAGATTTGTCTTTTTCTTTGGCTGATAGATGTGCGTCAATCGTGATGTAGTGTCCAGTTTTCAACCAGAACTACTTTTCCATATATATCGTCACTACACTGAGTCGACTGTCTTCAAATTGGTCATTTTCAGAAACATTCAGTACTTCTCGATACAAAAGCACCATATATAACAGGCCTGAACCCAACAACACAATGTAAGCCAAAACGAAAGTGTGAATTTCCTGTTCACACATCAAAATGAAAGTCAAATTTGATGAACTTATATTTAAAACTCATTAGTCATATAAATTATCGTGCTAATGGCCCTTTTTCCAGTTAGGGTGATATTGTGTCTCTCTGATGAGGTTAGGGTTTGGGTTAGGGTCATCCTCGGTTACCCATAGTTATATATATGCTCCGTTACTCTCCGCTTTATCACCCATGGGAAACTCTGTTAGCGAAATCTGTACTAAAATTACCTGCCCTTGGCCGGCGTGACAAAGTTAGTAACCAAAGAAATGCTCAATACGATAAGACGGAAATGGTCAAGGGAGATAACCGGTGACGAATGGCTAACAAAATGACCTCGCGTGCTTTGCAACTAAGTGATATGAATTGTCATTGGGTCGCAGGTCCAAGCTGCGTAGCGTTTTGATTGGCTCACGCCAACCAAGGGCGGGTAATTTGAGTACAGATTTCTCTGATGAAATTTCCGATGGGTGATATAGTGGAGAGTAACGGAGAATATATAAAACCCTGGGTAACCGAGGATCGGTTAGGGTTAGCATCGTAGGGTGGTCAAGGGGAAGCAACTCTTCCACATGACGCTTCAATAATATCTTCATCATATCCAACTTGTTCACATGTTCAACGTCACCATACCTTGAAAGGTACTTGTGAACAGGACATTAGGAGTTAATTATGATTCTCCCATTTAGAGTGGACCTATGCCGGGAGTACAACAACTACCCGTATGGAATGTACCATTCACTCAACCAGTACAGACAAATCCATTTGGCTTACGAAGTCTGACTTGGAAGACATAGTCCAACGTGTACATGAAGACACTACATCCTCATCCCGCCTGCCATCGGAAACCACCCCCATTGACAATGTGTAGGCTACAACGCAAAAATAGGCTGTTGTTGTTGGATAGGAGTTTAACGTCTGCTTCAACCATTGGTGATTTCGCCGACGGGGAGTCATACTTACTTCAACTTCCAAACGCAAGGCATAACTCTTGCCAGTCTGCATTACTGGCTGATTTAACCCTTGCAGTATTTCCCTCACTTTGTTGTGTCAAGACAGTGAATAATGAGTTTCTTCAAGGATGTATCTCTCAGTTCGCGCGAAATAGCTTTTTACTCGAACTGGTATGATTTAGTACATAGTAGCATGTATATCTGTGGAGAAATTAGAATTTTAAAGGTTTCTGTGAGACCACGATGAACCGGACATTGTCGATACTGTTGTCCGGTTATTCGAGTTAAAGTATGAGTCTTTTCACTTGAAAATCATCTAATTCAACTAGTGTGTAAATATCATATGAATGTATGTATATCTCAGTTCGCGTAGAATACATTTCCACTCGAACTGGCATTACTTAAAGCTTAATAGCATGTGTATCTTTGGATGAATAAGAATTTTAAAGATTTCCAGTAAGGCCTCCATGAAGCAGACAGTGTTGAGACTGTTGTCGTGTCTTAGCATGATTCTTTACACTTGCAAAATCTTCTAAATCGACTATTGTATAAATATCATATGAATTTCGTACAGGTTTAACCTCACATTATGCGTAGAATAGATTTTAACTCAAACTGGTATGACTTATTGCTCTGTAAATTGTATATCTTTGAAGAAATAAGAAAATTCGATTTTTTTAAGTACCTAGGTAAACATTCAAAGTTATCATACTTTGAAAGGTAATTGTGAAAAAATTAAAAGGAGTTCGCTGATAAGATATGAAACTTGTTGTTCTCCAATGCTTCAGCTGCTTATAAATCTAAGTTTCAGCTCTCAGATGCAAATATCTTCAGCATGGTGTTTCCGCAAAAATGCACAGGGTCAAAACATTTGAAAACGTTAAAATTTAAATATGGCTTCGAAACCACGCGACCTACGGCTTCGCAATGGTAACATATTTTGCTTGTCTAGTTATTGAGCATCTTTTAAAATAAGTTGCGAGTCTCTTGTATGTCACTGGGGTTATTTAGAGCGAAATTTAACATGTCAAAATCAGAAAAATTTAAAGAACATCAAAATGGCGGCTTAACCATGTGACCTACGAATTTGTCATTATTTACTATTTTGCTTGTATTGTTCTTGCGCATCTTTTTCAAAAATTTTGAAGTCTCCTTAGTGCATTTTAGAAAAATTCCCCATGTTAAAGTTTTTCTTTATTATGACCGGAAATGACTGTACGCGCGCGATTTTATTATTGATTCATAAAGACCATAGTCCTGTCCTAATCTCCTGAAAAAAACGTTCAATTCGATGGGTAGGTTTTTGAATGATCGCCCCTGAAAGTTCGCGGTTTTCAAAATTTGTCTAAAGGTTAGAAAATCCTAGATTGCGGCTAAACCACGTGACTGACGACTTCGCCATTATTTACTTTATTGCTCGCAAGGTCATTGCGGATCTTTTGGGGAAAGTTACAAGTCTCTAGGTGCATTTTGAAAAACATTCCAATGTTAAAAATCGAAATTTGGATTCGATGTGGACCTTTAATGGGTGAACTGATTGGGCCCAAAAGCTTCGCGGCACAACTACATAGTAAGGGCTATTAGCCTGTAAAGTTTGATTGCAATAGCTGCATTCCTTCTTGCCAAAGTGCCACTGACAAAATCGGTGGAATAATAAAAAAAACATGCTAATAACAATAAGCATAAATGCTGAATCCTTAATAAGAAATATATAAATGATAAGTGTCACTAAAATTCTCGGTCATTCATGCATACATCAACAACAACCAATTTCCAAGAATGAGTATTCCATTTGCACCATGGAACAATATCAGAAAAAGAGTCAACTTCTTTTACGACGCCGTGCTACAGTAACGTCATGATCAAGTGTTTGATGATGTCACAGACAACGAAATATGGGACCTCGCGCGTGTGATGTTCACATATGGAAATATACTGAAAAAGTTAAAACTATCACCCGGGAAATTTGGGACTAGATTTTTAATATTAGGTTTAGGGAATTAGCTTAGTTGTATGCTGTGTACAGAACACATTCACAGTAAGAGAAACGCAACGCAAGCGACTTCTGAAAAGCCTGTACAGTTATCCTTCTACCAAACAGGTCACATATGGCAGTGACATATCTGTTTCATTAATCGTATTGCTTGGTCCTCCCGGAGCGACATCACACGTATCACTTCCGGTCTCGGTCTTTTGGCAACAGTTCCGCTTTGATGCACTCTCATTCTAAGATTAACAATTGTTTGTTGTGAACCATTAAAAACTCTTGCAAAAACAATCACAGACTGACGATTGACAGATTGACGTTCTTCATTTGAAAGACGCTGCATTTCCAAACAAAGGTCAACAAGAAAATGTTAAATTGCTTATCCTGTTCATTTCATGTTTGTCATCTTTATAAGCTCCAAAGTCAAGGGATGCGAATCAAACTGTTTACTATTGATAGAAATATTAAAAAATGTATCTGAGTAAACAGAAAAAGAAAAATGTCGAAATTTACATTTTACGAATTATTTTTATTTTTGCCCAGTTTTTATCATCGCTTATGTTTCACCGTGTAGAAAAAAGAAACGTCTTCTTTATCTCTCTACAGAGCACTCCTGTACTGATTCAAGTATTCACCAAAAAGGTCATCCAAAGATTCTTCCCACAAACTTGCATCCAGGACGATCTTGGTATCGAGAGGAAGAAATTGGTATGTATGTATGTATGTATGTATGTATGTATGTATGTATGTATGTATGTATGTATGTATGTATGTATGTATGTATGTATGTATGTATGGTGTGTACAATGAGTCTGGTAATCATGGTTAACATTTTGCATTAGAAATATAAACAGATATCTGTTGATACTTACCCTAAAATCTAAAATGCCAATTTAAAGGAGTTTAATTGATCTTTAAATTCATGCAACGCACACTTGTGACACTTGTCTTGACATCGTTCTGTTTATATACAGGAAGACGAGACTGAGACGAGTCTGAGGAAACAAAGGTTCCGCCATTTGTTCGTTTGGGCGGTTTTGACAAACAGGAAAGAGACAGCACGAACTCTCTGGAAGCACGGAGAGGTACTTGAGGCCTGTTTGTTCCTTAACTTTATGACTAACCATCATTGACAATTAGCGACAATATCTTCCAGGCTGCCTCATAAACATATTGTCATTGTAAAACGTTTAACACAACATTAATGTATGAATTGGTAAGGTAACATTAGTAAAATATGGTTACTATTATACTTACAAAACAAAGACATTGTTTACATTCAACGCAGTATAAAAAACAATTAAATTTCTTCATTTGAATAGAAATGTGAATAATTTGATGACATTTTATTCAGAATTTGATTGTATCGGCCCTTGTTGCTGGGACGGTTATGGATTATCTAGCTGAACTAACCTTCAACAGCAGGAAGAGATTATCAAGAAACGACAGTGCTGTGTAAGTTGGATAGCGTATGAAATGACATACTTACAGTTTACTGTCAATATCAAATATCAAGTAAAAATCTCTTAAAGACTGAAAGCTCACTACGCCTGATTTATTATGCGCATGCGTTGCGCTATGCACTGCTTCACTAAACGTTTCTTTTCGCTTACGGTGCATGGAATTCACTTACTAGTTTATGCTTTAGTTTGCTATGCCATTAATATCATTGCATACTGGACGATCGCATAGTAAACCAGATTTTAATGTAAACTAATATTCGCCCATCTGTATAATAATAATAGTGGATGATATAAATTACCAGCAAGCCTTGGATTCAGAAATACAATATATATAATCTTAAAGTTGAATTATGGGTCCATGTATCATACAAGGAGTTAATAACTTGAAAAGACTCGAAAGTTCAGCAGGTCTGGATTCGTTACATGTTGTAAAATGAGTACATCATATAATTGCTTTAAATCATCACAATGACAAACTCAATGGACCAAATGATGATCTAAAAGTTACCGTTGAGTATACATCTGAAGTCCAATGTTGTTTATATTTAGGTTCTACAAGCAGCTCGCTATGGGCACCATCGATGCTTGCTACTTGAACGATAAAGATACCACAGTGGATTTACTGAACAAGATCACAAAGCGAAATGTGTGGAACGTTGACCTGCTGGCACTAGCTTTTGAAAAGAAGAATAGCTGCGTATTCCAATGTGATGGTCTCTCATACTTTACACACAGGAGATGGATGGGAGGCCTCCGCAAAGACACTTCATTGTGGAGGGTAAACGGATGAAGTATAGGATTAACATCATAAAGGATTTTATCTATGGACTATGTTCCTAATGTGTATTTCTTTTAGATTATATGTTTTTATTCCACTGGTATGCAATACCGTGGGATATAGTCATCACCCCGTCCATCTGTCAGTCCGTCCGTCCGTTCGTCCGTCCGTCCGTCCGTCCGTCTGTAATCATTTCGTTTCCGGAGCAGAACTCGAAAACCATTTATCATATCTTTCTGAAACTTCACATATGTATTACACATTTAGTGGGGCCTTTTGATATTTCTTAAAATTTTATTTTTAAAAATTATGTGTGACCGGTGGGATATGTCATCTTCTGATGACTCTTGTTAAAATATACATCTTAATATGGTTATATGATTTTTCATAAAAGATGTTCCTTTTGAATTGGCTTATACCCAGATAAAAAAGGAATATCTCAATGGTCCATTTAATGGTAAAAAGAAAAATTCATATGTTAGGCCCGAACACGCCATAATGCATATGATGGATCTGATAGATTGATCAGTGAGTATATGCTCCGAAACGTCGTGAATTTTCACATTAAAGAAGTTGTTATCCAGAAAATCTTCCTGTTCTGATGGAAGTTTGAAAGTAAATTGTGTTTTTTGAATTGGTATATATGCTTGTTTTATCTTAAGCGATTTATGAACAAACGTTTTCGAAGAAAATATTCCTTTAGAAATAAAAAACATCATTATATATCATTGATATCTTGTGGCTCGAAATAAAATTTCTGTGCTAGTAATGGGATAAAAATAGTTTTACGATATTATTATTAAGTTGTTTCGAAAAACACCCTTTATATAACTGACAAATTTCAAGGGCAAATCATGGAATTATATGATGGCCGAGAGGGGACATCGCTCTTTCCCCCTCTGGCAACAACGCGATAAAGCGATATGGACACATGACAAAGCGATAAAGCAACACGACAAAGCAATAACGTCGAACGACAAAGCGATAGTGTCGCACGACAAAGCGATAGTACCTTTTTGGAATATTTGAGAGTGGAGACTATTTTTTTCAAACGAAATGATTTTATGTATTGTTCTTGCAGTTAAACGTTTTAATTGCATGTACTTGTCTGAAATTATTATTAATTCTAACTAAATGACAATATTTGACCTTTAAGGCTACTTCAAAAGATGTGCTTTATGCTCATTAAGATTTAATTGATTCAAAAACTTGAATTGAGCAGGAAAACCAAAGAGAATACCAATGTTTTGTAATAGAATACCAAGATTTGTAGAGGTATTTAAAAACAGTTCCAGTCAAGCAGAATTGTTTTATATATGATCATATTTTTCGAAAAACGAGAGAGGTGTTTTCATTCTCTGTTTTAAAAAATGCACAATTCTCGTCATTTACAAACTGCATATAGTTTTAAACTCCTTCTTGGTATTAACTATACTGTGTAATTTTACATCATTTGTAAAGCATCTGTACCGCAAAAAAAACTATTTTCCCATTTTAAAGAATGTAGATCGAAATGCCCATTTTTCATATACATTTGTTCATTTAATACCACTATTCACACGGTCACACCATATCTTGAGCCCTTATAAGCTTTAAATCATTTAAGTTATTAAATGCCTTACTATTATAATAATCAAGGTATATATCCGCTTGCGAAATTCATTACAAATATATAACCAAACTAGTACACCTTTATGGATTAATTAATTGACACCCTCAATTTTACAAGTAAAATTCGTTTGATAATGATTTTGATAATAGTTCTAAAAACGACTTACAATCTGATAAAATAATTGTCTAATTTAGAAAAAATTAAAGTAGACCTTTTGCTGTGCAAATAAATGTAATAAGGAGAAAGAAGACACTTGGAGGAACTATATAAACATGGGATATTTCATTCCTAGTGCTTATCACCATTTACTGACGTAATTGTACAATTAGTTTCATATTTTATTTAATAGTTATATTTCATTTTCTTGTGTACTTTATCTATACTATGTACTAAGCTCATTTATTAAATAAACACCCAGTTGCCTTTCAATCAGTCTCAATCTCGTATTCCTTATACATTAGATAACATATTAACTGACATCCAATCAATGTCATCAATCAATATATAGCCCCATACATCAATCCTATTCATTGTGTAAACAACGCATCAACAACTTATACTGCATGAGCGATGAGGACGCACCCCACTCCCTCCGCTACTGCTGAAGTTGTTGTTTATCTACTAATTACATCTACTTCTTATGTATATTTTATTTGAAGAAGACACTGAGTTAGTTTCATAAATATATGTAAGCTGATTGAACCAACCATTCAAGTGTTAAAGAGACGACTTTGTAACCTCCAATACTTATCCGAATGTAAGCTAAGCTCCATACTCTGAAGACGCTAATCCTATCATCATATTAATATGGTTTTTGGTGTATGTGGCAAAATGAAGAGTTTGTCTGTATTAGTTCTTTTATAGCAACCTTTAAGGAGAGGTGTATATCTATTGATACTCAAAAGTGGTCAGAAACTGTTTCATAACATTCTCAACTTCAGAAGTTGTTCTTGGCTATGAACATTACTTGTCCATTGTAAACATCCGAATATATATAATTAGAAATACATGCTATTAAGTTAGTGAACAAATATAACAAGATTACAAGGGGTAACACTACCTTCAATAGTACAAATTCTTGTACTTTTTCGGGCCGAGTCCCATGCGGGATTCGAACCGACACCCTCAGAGTTACTGTGAAATACTTTGCCAATTTTGTATTATCTCATGTCAGAATACCTTTTTGTATTATTTATCCATTTCTCAGTGTTTTAAGAACGACTTTACCCAGATATTACATTGAAATTCCTGGTTATGAGAATACATTCAATTGTTTAACTCTTTAGCGAAATAGATGTAAACAACTAGGATGTCCTCAACAGTCAGGAAAATGTATTTTACTACTATGCACTGTACAATGCCATGGGCCTCCTTTCTGATTAAAACTATCTCTTTATGTGAGCAGAATGAAGCCATTCAAGTGTGAAACAGACGATTTTGTAACCTCAAATACGTATTCGAATGTCGCTGAGCTCCATGCACTGAAGGCGTACAACCTATTACATCATACTAATGATTCATGGCGATGCGCGGAGTTCACATTTTCAATAAATTTACCCAAAAACGTGCTTTTTCATGAATCAGACCCTTTAAATTTATTCCTGTCGCACATATTAATACACAATGTCACACAAATATTCTACTGTGATATAGCCTAATAGTGTCTTTATACGTTATGATGTGCACAATGTAACCCAGTAAACAAAATTATATATTTTATTTTGATAATGATAGATTATTTTATTCTTTCCTTTGATTTGTTAGTGAATGTCTAAATAATATACCAGTGTTGTTACAATAGATTTCCAAACTTGTATCTTACATTATGTTGATGAATATATATCAGAAGTTATCAATTTCAATTCTTTATTTCTGAAGTGTAGGCCATCGGCCCGTAACTACATATGTTATATATGACAAAACATGATGTGTACAGCAACAGTCATTCAATTAACATCTTTGGTACATGGTATGAAAAATAAAGCTTGCTAAATTATTGAGGAGTTTACAATTCGATGTTGACATGAGGATTTTATATTTAGTTTAATTTGGATTTGTACAAACAGTTTCCGGCAAATGATTCAGGCGGAGCTCTTTAAATTTGGAACACACAAGAAGGAAATAGTATTCATCCTCAATTATAGCCGTCGTCGCATTGTAAACATAATCTATCATTTCTATCTATATTATAAAACCGACCCGTTTCAATTCTTAAATGATGCGAAAAACTCGTAAATTGGGCGAATGCTACTCTAAACATTTTAACAACAAACGCATTCAAATATAATTCCTTAGACAGTGAAGCTTTAAAATGAGAGTAAGATATGGAGTTGGTGCCGTTTTGAGGTGAACTATACCAATTCTGTTCATGAATACTTTTTAATCGACACAGACATTTTGAGAAAAACGAAGTAGGCAGATAAACAAATTGTTGGTCCCAAACAAAACCAAAACCCAAACTGTACAAACAATAAATCTCGCAACTTCGAAGCCCAATTAACTTTATTATTTTCTATACCTTTTAACGTCATATAATACATTTTTTAGGATGCCGAGTGTCAGACATATTTAATGATTTTAAGCTATATTTGACAGCTTTTATATGTAAAAATATAGAGTAAGTAGAAGAAATCAGAGTGCGCCGATTTAAATTTTTATAAACTTTGTTTTGCTCAATTAAATCTATAATAACCAGTCACATAAAGTAAGTCTAAGGAAGTATTTATGTACAGATTTAGACACACCATGTCAGCGTTTTGAATTAATCTATTAGAGTTGCAGATGTCTGTTTTAATTAGCATGGATTTCTCAATTATTCACCGTAAGTTGTTTTATAGAGAAATATCATTATATGTTTATTCAAATTCTTAATAAAAAATAAACTTGTATTTATTATATTGATATAATAGCGACCTTTGGGGATTTAAAGTGGAATCATTTATCAAAATCATTCTTATGTTATGTGAATCCAAATACCAAGTCAAATGAAAAGAAATTGAATGAAACCAGTATTATATTGTTATGTAAAAGATTAAGGTCGACATGTCAATATCGCTCTTTCGCTTTATCGCTCTTTCGCTTTATCGCTCTTTCGCTCTTTCGCTTTATCGCTCTTTCGCTTTATCGCTCTTTCGCTTATCGCTCTTTTGCTTTATAGCTCTTTCGCTTTATTGCTCTTTCGCTTTATCGCTCTTTCACTTTATCGCCCTTTCACTTTATAGCTTTTTCGCTTTATCCCGCTACTATATCGCTTTTTCGCTCTTGCGCTTAATCGCTCTTTTGCTTCATCGCTTTGTCGCGCTACTATATCGCTCTATCGATTTCGCTTTATCGCTTTATTGCGTTTTATTATCGCTTTGTCGCGTTGTTATATCGCTTTGTCGTGTTGCCTTATCGCTTTGTCGTGCGGCGTTATCGCTTTGTCGTGTGACCTTATCGCTTTGTCGTGCGGTGTTATCGCTTTGTCGTGTGACCATTTCGCTTTGTCTGGCTATATCGCTTTGTCGTGTGGCCATATCGCTTTGTCGTGTGGCAATATCGCTCTTTCGCTTTATCGCGTTGGTGCCATAGGGCGAAAGAGCAATGTCCCCTCTCGGCCTTCATAGAATTACCTGGAGGATTTTCTGAAAGCTTTAGGATGTATTCAGTTAGTAAACGAAATATCACATATAGTTGGACACATTGCATTTAATCAGAAGACAATTTCAAAGGGTTTTTCAAAGTAGCATAAAATCTATTATTAAGGTCGAAATCCACGATAACTTCAATTGATTGAAAATGTTGTTATGTGCAATAGAAGCTAGTTATGTCAGTTATTTCTTTTAGTTTTGTGGACTTGGGTTTTATGTTTCAAATTCAAGGGAAGATCATTCAAGAATCAGGTCCAAAATATTTAAAATCTTGCTTAAAAATGTTAGAGGTGCCCACAGGCTATAGTCCCTGACACGTTCATCCAAGTCCAGCCAGGTTATGTTTGAAGCCCTGGACATGTTTTCATTAGAAGAAACATTAACACACTGTTTAACCACTATGTTTTAGATCATCGTTAGTACACTGCTGCCAATCTTCATGTGGCTGTTAATCAAACTGCCCGAAGATAAGGTTAAACATGACTCTAAGGGTGAAATTAACGCAGGAAAAGCTGACGTTAACAACGACAAACTACAAGACAAGTAAGTGATAACACACACACACACACACACACACACACACACACACACACACACACACACACACACAGGCAAACATTTCCAAAACGGGGATTTCGAACCCACTGGGCCGTGTATAAAAAAACAAGTTATCACAACAACAGCAGGGCTATTTAGACACAGAAATGAGAATGCAGGAGGTTTTGAATGCTCTTACTGTCAGTGAAATGATAACAAAACGCTTCTCATGCTGTTGGTGATGCAACATCAATGAGTTAGATACAAAGCAATTAATACTCACTAGACGACAATTTACCGAGAGGAAGGTTATTACAGTAAGCCTTACTTTTGAGTAGGTTGTATACATATTTTGACATAGAGAAACATGACATTACTCTGAGGACAGATATATGTCATCTCGCCTCCTCGACCAGATAAGAATGACTAGTTGAACTGGTTGAGACCGAACAGAACAAATTATCGAATGATTTGATTTTTTCAAGGTATGAATATTCAACGTTGCAATATTATTAACTCGTATGCTATGACAGTTCCCTTATAATGACAATAAAACCACATTTCAAACTACAACAAATCGTATGAAATGCAAACTGGTTATAAATAGGATACATATCTCGTTCCCCTTTCATATCAAGTTAATGTCCCTTGTGAAATAATATTTGTTCTTGCCAAAGCTCGAGGCAAAGTAAAATTATTTCAATCAGGACATAAGTTGATATAAAATGAGAAGCTCATTAGACCTCCAATAAAAAATATGTAAGTGATTACATCAGGTCTTTTCAGAAATAATAAGGATAACCAACACTACAAGTTGAAACCGTAAATCACCTTTAAACTTGATGCAAACGGTTGTAGGCACACATGAAGCAATGGTTAAAATCAATATGCTCAAGCTATAGTAATTTCTGTCGCCCCGACGCGAATAGACATCACGGTGTTTCCATGGAAAATAGCTTTTCGTTCTTTTGGAGTAGTTAAATTTGTTTTACTAACCGGATCAGGTCTATAACACAGAGTTATGTAGTTGTCTTTTCATAAATCATTGATGTCATTAATCATGAATCATTGTTATCATTTGCTTGGGTGATAAGCTTTGAACTTGATTCATTGATTTATAAATTTTAGAAACACGATGCATGTCGATGTAAAGGGCAGAAGAAAAGAGGAAACCAGAGGTAAGAGAGGATGCTGCAGCCCTTGTGAAAAGATCAGGGTATTCTATTCTGCTCCAGTGGTGAAATTCATCCTCAGTCTGGTAAATACTTTTCACTTTTATGTTAAAACAACATTAAAAAGATACAAAGAGTGTTTTCTGAACGTCCAGATAGTAAGAGAGAAAAAGAGAACAGGAACCGTGTTTATAAAAGAAATCTACGAGAGCAAAACTGTCGAAAATTCTATATCGTTTAATGGCATTAACGTTAAATTAATGTTTTCTAAAGTCCTATAATTATAAACAAAACTTCGAATTACGCTTAACAATGTTAACAGTTATTAAATGAATCTAGAATCTGTATGCCCCACTTTTTGTGAGACTATTTTGTTTTGATTCATGCTGTGATGAAACAAACTAACTCGGCTGTTGGTACCCCAGTTATTCGAGTATTAATATACGAATTTCAAAAAGTCATTACATCATTGAAGTAAAAATCTCTTCCTGGAGGAGTCAAATTATTTCTGTATTGATGAGAAGATACAATTTGGTCATTTAGTTCCGATTTTGTTTTATTACCACTCCGAAACCGAAGAAGATACGATTCATTAATGTCAGAAGGCAATACGATGTCAATGACGTAACACACGACCGCAATGCGATTGCTTCGCGATGCTCTTTCCCATCGTCGCATTTGCCAAACGTTTGCACGAATACCACAACAATACTGCAACACGACGGCAACACGACATCGTATTAGGAGTTCGATAAGTATATGTATGAGATGACGAGCTCGCGGTGAAGAGGGTTTAGCACTTTTACATGCAAGGTTTTTACCAAAAAATATATAAAATCCTCCCCTAATGTAATCCCAATACGACATCGTAAAGACATCTACTGCATTCTAGCAAGTATCATCAGGTCTAAACGCAACCTCGTTGTTCAGGGACCAAAACTGACCCGGAGGTTTTGTTTAAAAAATAAGCCCTCGACGGAGAGAAATTAGGGATGCCGAGGAAGAGGGCTTTCTTGATCCAACTTATGAACCGACAGATGCTTTATCTAAGATGTAATTTAATATTTTTAAATCCTTACGGAGTAAATGGTATTTATTATAAATGGTATTTATTATTCGGATAAGTTGACAGACACAAGTCGTGATCTGCACGTGCTTACGCCTGAAACACATGCCATGCATGGGATTTGCACTCTCTGCTCGTCTCATGTAATGGATTAATACTGACAAAAAATCAGCTCTGTTATCGTGGTCCATCGTAGCTCAACCTCTAAGACGGTTGATTTGATTTATCAAAACCAGGAATATTCACTAGAGATTGTGAGTTTGCAAATGTTTGATGTTTAATGTTGCTATTGTAGATTAGATTTCAAATATTCATTCATTCTATTTTGCTGATCTGCAGTTGTTTTATCTCGGATTTATCGGCCTGTATGCCCATTTCCTGCTCGTTGTCCTCAAGTTTGAGTTCACCTGGAATTGGGAAATTCCTCTTCTTCTTTGGATGGCGGCCTTCACCTGTGAAGAACTCATACAGGTATGAACTATCTTCAACCAATCATCGTTTAACCTCTAATCAACATAAACATTTAAATATTTATCCCACTGTTATTATATCCCCGCTACAAAGTAATCCCTGCTACAAAGTATAGCCGCATTCCGTCTGTCCGTCTGATTAATTTTCTTGAAAACCGTTAGGTGTACATCAAACACATTTTGCACAGTTGTTAACCATGTCCTTCCCATCATGTGTCACCAATTTTCAGTTTTCTGTGATTTATTTTTTTGTCGTTTCCATTGAAATGCCACTTTTTGGACTGGGTTTATAGGGTTCACTCTGGTTCCCGGGAACTATTAGACATAGCTGCATGAAATTAAGGTTGTGAATAATCCTCTTTATTGAGTTGAAAGCCAGATCCGAAATAGTATATTTATTGCCCTTGTAGTTTCAGTAACTTCTGTTTTACTTGTCGATCTATTATTATTTTAAAGGTCTGTAAATAAGTTTGTACGGAAATCAATAGAGTTACGCATTTATAATGGTTACGTCGACGCTTGCACAGAGCGCGTATCGCTTAGAAACAGCGTTTGAAAGACATATAATACCTATATAGACTCTACCCCTCTAAATTTATATTTACATGAAATATCTCTATTTATATATCAACTGTTATATCTACATGTACATCATCTCCAATATCATCATCAAAACTTTATATATCTACATCAGCTATTATACCTATATCTACATTAACTGTTATATCTACATCAACGATTATTTCTAAATCTACATCTTTGCATAAATGTACACCGACATCTACATCTATATTTAAAACTCCACCCAGATCTTCATCTGCATCTACATATTAATTTACATCTAAATCTATATCTTAACCAACGTCTACCGTTGTGTCTACATCTACGTCTACGTCTACATCTACATCTACATCTACATCAACTGTGATCTACATCAAGTTTTCTACCGTTATATCAATTCCTATATCTGCATCTACATCAACGCTTATATTTACATCTACATCTTGGCATACATACATCTACATCGAAATCATCACCTTCATCTACATGTCGGTTTATCTGTATCTATATTTACGCCTACATCCAAATCTAGAACTGGAAAGCAAGGGGGGATTTGTACGGGGGAATATTGATTTCTTCCAAATTTTTAACATTTTCATATATGTACTGTCTTTACCTTATGACTGTAAATAATAACAATAAATATGAAATGTGTGTTTTTTGTTTTATTAATCCTGCAACATGAACTCAAATTCTTGGATTCAGATACAAATATCATTAAATTCTGCAGATATTTCCGACTCTGAAATTTTATTTTCTCATTAACTTTCTTTTGTGAAAAAAAGGTCTGTAAATCAATAACAGCCATGCATTTACGAAACATATTCAAACTACAAAGCGTATAATATTGAAATCATCAGCAATAATTTTCTTAAAATAATCTACTAAAATGAAGGTAAAAACGATAAAACGTAAGAAATATTTACATGTTCTTATTCCCAAATTTAAAGTAATCAATTAACGGATATAATCATAATAATTAATTGAAAAGTTTGATTTATTTTCCTACTGATGTGAATTAGATTTCGTTTCAAATATTACGAGAAGTGCATACAACCAAGGGAGGTCACTCTGTTTCCTGTTGTTAGCGATTGCACATGTTGATAGATCGATAACTACGTTTTAAAAACAAATGTTTTCCTTGTAAATAATCCTCTCATTTTTGCTGTAATAATATATGATTAAAAAGGAAAAAGGTAGGAATATTTGTAGCATTTAATGTGTAAAATAACAATGCGCGACAGTTCGCGCTATGATATGAGGCGCGATTGGATATTTTTAGCGTGAATCGCGCGATCGCGCGTCCTAGATTGGACACTGTAACAGTCGGTACTTCTCGATAAAGTAACACATTTCATAACGTTTTAAATATGTGAGCCTAAAGTACCAAATGGATGTACCTTTAAATTTTCATTTTCATCAACACGAGATGTAGCTTCACCATAGTTATTTCAATTTGGAGCAGTTATTACAATTTGGAGCAGCTTGACAGTACATTTTACGAAAATTGAGCTATTACGATTTGGAGTAGTTTTTATTAGCTCATCAGGCCTGAAAGGCCCGACGGGCTTATGGCATGGCATGGTGTCCGGCGCCCGTCCATCCGTCTGTCCGTCCATCAGTAAACTTTTCGCTTTTTCGACTTCTTCTCGAGAGACTCCACAGAGCTGAAATTTTATGTGCAGACTCCTTGGCCAATGGGGATTCTAAATTGTAGATTTCGTAACCCCGTGACCCCAAATGGGGTCACCGGGGTCACATGCCTAAAAACCTATTTTCATCTTCTTCTCCAGTTCCAAAAGGTCTAGAGAACTGAAAAGTTGTATGCAGACTCCTTGGCCAATGGGGATTCTAAATTGTTGATCTCGTGACCCCGTGACCCCAAATTGGGTCACCGGGTTCACATCCTTAAAAACCTATTTTCATCTACTCCAGAACAAATGTACCTAGAAGGCTGTAATGTTGTGTGCAGACTTTTTAGCCAATGGGGATTCTAAATTTTAGATTTGGAGACCCGCTGGTGCCTCAAATAAGGGCCTCAAGCCATGACCTCTATTTTTATCTTTCGCTCTATTTTTACCAATTGTAATACAAGTTGGAGCACAACAGGGTCATCTGACCAGCCGCACCCATTGTTACTAACAGTACAGTGATAATGTTCTTCGTTTCACTACTACTCTAGCTTCTAATCATCCTCAAAACATTCCTAATTGCCCGTATGTTAAAATACTTCACTACTTAAGTTTTTCAATACACTATTTTTTTTATGTGTATATGTACGTAGTTTTCATTTCCTCCTTTTTGATCAGATGTTTCAGTTTGCATACGAGAGGAAACAGGATTCCGATAAAAGCAAGACACGGAGAAAAAATCAAAATGAAAAAAATGTTTTGAAGAGGTTTTTCCATGCCGTTTCGAAATATGTAGGAATCTATTTCCAAGACAAGTGGAACCTTCTCGACTCTGTATGCATACTGGGATTCGCTATCGCCTACCCGCTACGTTGGTTTCCCGTCACCTACAACTACGGACGACTCTTCTTTAGCATCAACTTCATGTGCTTCTTCTGGAAGCTGCTACAGGCGTGCACACCCAGCAGATCTATTGGTCCTTCACTTTACATAGTCTTCAGGATGGTAGGGAGATTTTTCTGTTTGATAGAAAAAGTAGTGGCCCATAAGAGTCATATAGCGTTGTGTCATAATTACTTGGATGTTATCAACAACATGAACCAACATCGATCAGCTTTTCAGGTTTCAAACGAAATCACATTGTTAACATTTTATATCTCAGAATGATAATGAGATTTTTGTTACCTTGAATGACACCCGAAAATGATGTCATCCAACAGCAAACATATCTCGTTAGTTGTTTGCGAGTTATAACATATTGAAACCTTGGAGTTGGGATTGAGGATGTTCTCCACAACTAAATTATAATCTCTCTCTCTCTTTCGCAGGTCCCAAGAGACCAGTTGAAGTCAATGCTTTAGTTCAAATCATATGTTGATGATTGACTATGGTAGACGACTTGGTCTTGAACGAAAGGATCGTCTCTGTCCTCTCTGCATAATTCCTACTATTGAAAATGAATACCATTTTTGTCTTGAATGTCCATTTTATTTAGAACTTAGAACAACTATAATCCCATCATATTATCACACTGTTCCTTCATATATGAAATTATACCAATTGTTTATGTCAAAGAACATATCCACCATAAATAGTCTTGGAAAATATTTGTACCTAGCCAGAAAGAAACGTAATACTTTCCTGTGTCTGTAACACCTCTATATCCTGGTGTGTATCTTGAGACTTTTGTCTATGATTTTATTGGCGCTTCATTAATGTGCACAATGTATGCTTTGTATAATGGGCCTGTGGCCCCTTTACTGAAATAAACCCCCCTCTCTCACTAAATTATAATCTCTCTCTCTCTTTCGCAGGTCCCAAGAGACCAGTTGAAGTCAATGCTTTAGTAATTAAGCTATCTTGCATAACCAAGCAAACTTCCCAATGCAAGGCATAACTCTTACAGTCTCCATTACTGGCTGATTTAAGCCTTGCAGTATTTCCTTAAGACATCTGTGCTTAGAAATCCAGGCCCACTATGCATTTCTGGTAAAGCGATTCACTATCTAGGCACAACAAAGCGAGTGAAATACGCAAAGCTTAAATCAGCCAGACTGTCAAGAGTTATGCCTTGCGTTTGGAAGTTGAACCAAAGTAGCTATCTGAAATCCAAATTTGAAAATTCTTAGACCCGCCAATAACCGGAGGTTCATATAGTATCTTTTTACCGTCTTCTTTTCAGGTCGGTGATCTTCTGCCGTTTCTGGTCATTCTGTTAGCTGCCATATTATCCTACGCAGTAGCAACAGAGGCTCTCATGTTCCCGAATTCAGATTTCTCATTCGCTTTCATTCTCGGAATACCAAGAAAAGCTTTTTGGCAGATTTTCGGAGAATTTTCATTTGAAGACATTGATGGTTTGTTAATTACGGTTTTAGTGTCATACCCACAGGGGTTCGAATCGCTGTTTTGACAATATTTTCAAAATTCAAAATCTAGATTGTTGCATTCATGTGATGTTTATGTACGATATTGTGAGCTCATATTCCAAATTTGAGCGAAATCGGTTAAGAAATAAAGCTATTGATATAAAGACACAAGGGAGGACACTTGCTCTGATCAAAACCGGAAGGCCAAACTATTCTAACGTGCCGTTCAATCAATCTTTGCTTTCCTCATAAAATGAGGCATTGAACCTATAGACAAATATTTGTTTGGCTTTCTGTGAATCCCAACCAATGTCTCCAACTTCACGCCACATTTGACCACTGACCCTCGCAATGACCCTACCCTACTCTTAACAATTACCCAAAATCAAGCAAAATATATAACAAGTATTTGAGGCAGTCAAGGGTGAATTGTTATGGGACCATATTTTCCCATGATTAATGCCATTGGTAAAACGGTTACATTGATATTTTTCAAATAAATGTAAATATACAGTAAAACTTGTATTAAATGAACTTAAAAGTAGTACGTATGCTTAAGGAATATTTCTAAATTAAAACATTTAATTTAAATACAAGAAAAGTCTAGGTCAGTTGCTTCACATTTTAAACAATAAATTTAACTTCAACATCCCAAAACAATACATGTTGAATTTGATAATTGAAACGACTGTAACAGAATATGATGTTTCATTAAAATAATAAATTTGTACTGTTTTGGATTAAAATGGCCAGTCATAATATATTGACATGAGCATTGTTTCTAAGAGATTTTACTTTCAAAATATGACGTGTCCCAATTGTATTTTCTGGTTCACATTTATTTATATATTTTCTTCAAAACTCCTGTTCAAGAATAAAAATAAATGAAAAATGATTCAAACATGATAAAACTTGTACAAAACGTACCGCTGAAGAATAATAGATGATAAAAAGAATAAGTGTCATGGGCCTATTTTCTGAGTAATATGATCCTGAAGTTGAATATTTAAGAAAAGCATTGGTAAAGGGAGATAACTCCTTACTGGAAAATATTAGTACATCATTCATTAATATAAGGTTGTAGAGCAGATAAAAAAAACATTACCATGAAACAAACTATTTCACACAACCATAATACCAATACCTTTTTAAAAAATTAGTATCCAAAGGTAATTTGATTTTTAATGTTTCTCACAACACATGAACAATATTTGCAAAGGGAGATAACTCTTTACTGGAAATCATTTTTTTTATGACATAATTCATTTATATAAGGTTGTAGAGAAGATGATATTATACCATAAAACATAAACTATTTCACACAACCATAATACCACTACCTTTCTTTATTATTATTCAAAGGTAATTTGATTTTAAATGTTTCTCACAACATACTGTTGATGAAAAATGGACCTTAGCTATTAAGTTCTGAGAGCGAAAAACTGACACTTGGGGAGACGTGGTGGGTACTTGTTACGAACGTAAACAATGATTCTTCATATGCATGTCGAATAAATACCTTAAATAATATCACTCACAACGAAAGAAATTCTAACCCATAACAGATACGTATGTCCGATATAAAAACAGCAAACTGGCAAAACATCATTGAAAATATCCTCACACGTCATAATTGACCAATGAGAGGCGCTTTCTATCTCCGAGCGATTTGAGAGCGGCATGTTTGAATTACGGAAAAAATGATGATTTCGTAAAGCAAGTGTCCTCCCTTATGTGTCTTTATATCAATAGCGGGGATATGTATCTCAAATATTTATTAGCAGCTCCGCCGCGTTTTGTATTGGCTATAACTTTTTTCCTATAAGGTTTTGAGAACTCATATACATACCTTCTTACTTATGCCCCTGGGGAATTTTTTTGACATGTTTACATTCAAGGTCAAAGGTCAAGGTCACGAGTTCTGAAATCGCTAAGAAAATCCTTGTAAACACGATAACTTGAAAAATATTTGTGCCATCAGGCTCTTCTTTGGTGTATATCAACTATGGAGAAAGTCCAAGATTTGAAAAGGTTTTCGCTAACATCCGTCAAAGGTCAAGGTCATAGCGAGGTCACAACCTAAGCATGCTTTTGCAAAAATGTCTTATTTCAACTATAAACACTTTAAATCATTACATGATTGTGATACACAATGAAAAGTGATCACTGATTGTGTGACCTTGAATTTTAAAGGTCAAGGTCACGAGATATGGTCATGCTGACCAGTTCTGAAATCACTAAATAACTTCTTTCCAAGGAGGTATCAACACCTCATATACATAAGTTCTTACTTATGCTCCTGGGGAATTATTTTGACATGTTCATATTCAAGGTCAAAGGTCAAGGTCACAAGTTCTGAAATTGCTAAAAAAACAATCCTTGTAAACACGATAACTTGAACAATATTTGTGCTATCAGGCTCTTATTTGGTACATATCAACTAAGGAGAAAGTCCAAGATTTGAAAAGGTTTTCGCTAACATCCGTCAAAGGTCAAGGTCATAGCGAGGTCACAACCTAAGCATGCCTTTGCGAAAATGTCTTATTTCAACTATTAACACTGTAAATCATTACATGATTGTGATACACAATGAAAAGTGATCACTGATTGTGTGACCTTGAATTTTAAAGGTCAAGGTCACGAGATATGGTCATGCTGACCAGTTCTGAAATCACTAAGTAACTTTTTCCCATGATGATATTAACACCTCATATAGATAGCTTAATTTCTTTCTTATACACCTGGTGAATGATTTTGACATGTTCACATTCAAGGTCAAAGGTCAAGGTCATGATTTCTGAAATCACTACAACAATCCTTGTAAACATGATAACTTCAAACTTATTTGTGCTATTAGGCTCTTATTTGGTATATATGAACTCTGGAGAAAGACCAAGATTTGAAAACGTTTTCGCTAAAATCTGTCAAAGGTCAAGGTCGCAGTGAGGTCAAAACTTAAGCATGCTTTTGTGAATATGCTGTATTTTAACTATGAACACTTTGAGTCATTGCATGATTATTATACGCGATGAAAAGTGATCATTGATGGTGTGACCTTGAAGGTCAAAGGTCAAGGTCATGAGATATCGGTTAAGGCAAGTTAATCCTTTGATCAAATTTTGAAAGAAGAAATAGGTTTTAAGAACAAACTTGTGAAAAGTGACCCCAGTGATGATTAGTAATAACTCAAATAATGAACAAACTTTTGTTAAAAAGAATTGCCATTTTATTGATGCTGACGAGAAGGCGGAACAGGGAAAGGCGAGACCCTAAGTTTCGGAGCTGCTCTGCTTTTGCGGTGTCCCGCAAATGCTAATCTAGTTTCTTAACCGATTTCGCTCAAATTTGGAATATGAGCTCACAATATCGTACATAAACATCACATGAATGCAACAATCTAGATTTTGAATTTTGAAAATATTGCCAAAACAGCGATTCGAACCCCTGTGGTCATACCAATTTTATTGACTTTCGTATTACCAATCATTTCCATAGTTTCCTAATTTTAACAAGCAAAAAAGTGAGCGTGGCTCACTTATACCCCGACGGTTAAAGTTTGACATTTTTATTTTACTTATAGAGAAAGGTGTTTGAACACCCAAGGTTTGATATGATATGAAATGTAATTGCTAAAATTAAAGTGGTTGTGAAAAGGGTAGAACAAGTCTCTTCATGTAAAAAAGGGTGGTTTAAGTAACAGTAGGAATAATAGTAACTTGAAAAGGTAGGGGTAACATGATACACTACTGTAATTACCACTGATTTCAACTTTATTTTGGAAATTAATTCATCATAACGATTCATTCGAGTGACTTGAAACAACAGGTTGATGGAAGCACACCCCTGTAGGCATAGTGAGGTATATACAACAGTTTATGGCTGAAAAGAGAAAATTTAAGTATAAAAAAGTAAAATCATCAAGATCACAGAAGTAGCTTTTGATGAAAGCTACATGAAAAAGAAAATGATAAAGTGAACAAATAACAAAACAGAAGTAGCTTCATTCATGCTAGCTCCGAATATAACAAAGTTAGAACAATTATTTTAAAAAACCTTTTTAGGTCGGGGGTATAATAAATTGATTTTTATAATTTGTTTGTTCAACGGCTTATAAACGCTTTGAATCTAGAAAGTTAACTGGTATAAATGCCGGCGCTTGACGAACATATTCAGTGTTAAAAGGACTGTTTAGTCTTTTCTTCAATCAGGCCCCTAGCTCTCCGCTCACAATAGTACCACATGACTCGCGTGTCACTTTGCGTATTAAAAGTATTAAAGTTATGGTTCTAACGAGCTGTATTAATTTAATGCTTAACAATCTAAAAACAGACTCTCATTTGAAGATATAAAGGTTATCCTTTCAAACTGTCAATTTCATGTTTATGACTTTGTATACAGGTCACATGGATTTGTTTAGTCCAATCAGCAGAGAGAAATCGCTTACATTAAGGTTAATCAAATTAAAAACGTATTTCATAAAAAGAGTAAACGCCAAGTTTTCTCAATTAAGGAAAGTTCATAGAAATCCAAACAGGTTTAAAGCTTAATTGGACCAGGTTGATAGTTTTATTAATACATTAAGTTAGCACTGTTTTTCTTAGAATTTACATTTTAAATTATGCATTGTTAGTCTGGACACCCCACAGTTTTAGAGCAATCCAATTATCTATAAATACCAATAGATTAAAAAATAATATTCATTGTCTGTGTTTATCTGCAGGAAGCAGCTGTGACACAGGCCCTTGTCCAGATGGGATCGGCAGAACATGGGTTCCATTGTTCATGGCTGCTTATGTTGTCATGACGAACGTCCTACTTATCAACCTCATTATTGCCCGTTTCAAGTACATATTTACTTTGTATTTGGTCATGGTACTAGATCAATACCTCTCAATAGGATAAACGTTTAAATCGTGTTTTGAACCAATATACATTTTTGTAATTATGTAGGTTGAAGCTTTTAAGTTTATCATCAACCCTAAAGGTATTTTTTGTCTTCTCCAAAAGTTTAAGAAACGGATATATTGTGTATGGGTTATGTGCATAAACGGCATTATAAATTATGAATTTGGTGCATCAATTTCAAAATATTAAGACTTTGCATACGTGCATTATACATTTGTTTGTATCCTAGCTTAGGTTTAGACGTTATTGACGTTTCCGACGGAAGCCTAACCTTGTTTAGATGTTCAGCCTCAAAGAGAAATATTTTGTGTGTGACGTATTGGTATGAAGTTTGGTATTGTTTCTTTTGCCCCACAGTGTATATATGTTATTGACTTTGGTGATAGTTAAAAACTGTTAAAAGGTTTAACTAAAATTTAGTTTTTGTTGAAATGTTGACTTTGAAGAGATGTATAAGGCGATGTTTTTAAAAATAGAACCATGGGCTCTGTAGCTCATCAGGATTTTACTGCTTTACTATCTTAAGTTGAATATTTAAGTTATTTAAGTTATTGTTTAAAAGTAAAAGATAGGTTCTTAGATCATGACCACTGTGACCCATTTGGGGTCAGGGGGTCATGCACACAATCTACAATTTAGAATCCCGATTGGTCAAGGAGTCTGCACACAACTTTTCAGCTCTCTAGACCTTTTGGAACTGGAAAAGAAGATGAGAATAGGTTTTTAAGGATATGACCACTGTGACCCCATTTGGGGTCATGGGGTCATGAAATCTACAATTTAGAATCCCCATGACCAAGGAAACTGCACACAACTTTTCAGCTCTCTAGACCTTTTGGAACTGGAAAAGAAGATGAAAATAGGTTTTTAAGGATGTGACCCCTGTGACCCCATTTAGGGTCATGGGGTCACGAAATCTACAATTTAGAATCCCCATTGGCCAAGGAGTCAGCACACAACTTTTCAGCTCTCTAGAACTTTTGGAACTGGAGAAGAAGATGAAAATAGGTTTTTAAGGATGTGACCCCTGTGACCCTATTTGGGGTCAGGGGTCACAAAATCTACAATTTAGAATCCCCATTGGCCAACGAGTCTGCACACAACTTTTCAGCTCTCTAGACCTTTTGGAACTGGAGAAGAAGATGAAAATAGGTTTTTAAGGATGTGACCCCGGTGACCCCATTTGGGGTCACAGGGTCACGAAATCTACAATTTAGAATCCCCATTTGCCAACGAGTCTGCACACAACTTTTCAGCTCTCTAGATCTTTTGGAACTGGAGAAGAAAATGAAAATAGGTTTTTAAGGATGTGACCCCTGTGACCCCATTTGGGGTCACGGGGTCATGAAATCTACAATTTAGAATCCCCATTGGCCAAGGAGTCTGCACACAACTTTTCAGCTCTCTAGACCTTTTGGAACTGGAGAAGAAGATGAAAATAGGTTTTTAAGGATGTGACCCCTGTGACCCTATTTGGGGTCACGGGGTCACAAAATCTACAATTTAGAATCCCCATTGGCCAACGAGTCTGCACACAACTTTTCAGCTCTCTAGACCTTTTGGAACTGGAGAAGAAGATGAAAATAGGTTTTTAAGGATGTGACCCCGGTGACCCCATTTGGGGTCACAGGGTCACGAAATCTACAATTTAGAATCCCCATTTGCCAACGAGTCTGCACACAACTTTTCAGCTCTCTAGATCTTTTGGAACTGGAGAAGAAGATGAAAATAGGTTTTTGAGGATGTGACCCCTGTGACCCCATTTGGGGTCACGGGGTCATGAAATCTACAATTTAGAATCCCCATTGGCCAAGGAGTCTGCACACAACTTTTCAGCTCTCTAGACCTTTTGGAACTGGAGAAGAAGATGAAAATAGGTTTTTAAGGATGTGACCCCTGTGACCCTATTGGGGTCACGGGGTCACAAAATCTACAATTAAGAATCCCCATTGGCCAAGGAGTCTGCACAGAAAATTTCAGCTCTGTGGAATCATTGGTTCTGGAGAAGAAGTCGAAAAAGCGAAAAGTTTACGGACGGACGGACGGACGGACAGATGGACGGACGCCGGACACCATGCCATGCCATAATCCCATCGGGCCTCTCAGGCCTGATGAGCTAAAAAAAAAATTCAGACGGAATTCCATCAACAGCTGGAGCAAAATATTGCTTTAGGGAATCAATAGCGTTGACAATCTCAATCTCAGTAATGTCTTCCGACAGCATGTTTGAACTGTTGAAGTATGCACTGTTCATATGATCATGATATTTTATAACTTATGTTATAGTATCATCAAATTCATCTGTTTCGGTCTCTGTATAACGCAAATCTTTGAAAAACTGGTGCCAATTTTCTGAGTGATTATTTTAGCTGTGTGTCTTAGATTAATTTTCACCTATTGCCAAATCAAATGCTTTGTTTTAGTTATAAGAACCATTAATATTCTTTAATTCTCCAAAACCAAATTCTAATTTGAATCTCTTTGCTTAAAGTCACATATTTGAGAAAGTCCGAAGCAATACAAACGAAGTGTGGGGGTGGCAGAAATGCAGACTGATGATGGAGTACGACAGTAAACCTCCTTTCCCTCTGCCTTTCACCATCTTCTGGAGGATCGGAGCATTTATTTGCTGGTTGATAAGGAAGTGCCTATGTATGGGAAACAGACGCGACCGCTACGAAGAAAAGGAGGTTACATGTAAGTTGTGCAAGAAATAATTTCATTCCAGGTGATTACATCGCCTTACAAAATGCAGAAACTTATTTCCAGCGGCTGTTTTGAAGTTTCTGCGGGATTCTGTAAAAATCGCATAACAGTTTTTATCATCGAAGTATTTCTACAATAAATATGGTAAACATTTCAAACTGAAGGTTCAACTATGAACTACCTTTAGAAGGAGACATTAAATTGTGAAGGAGGATCTAAACATATTTATTATATACCCAAGCCTAAAAAGGTCGGGGGTATATAGTAATACCAACGATTCCGTCCGTTCGTCCTTTCGTCCGTCTGTCCTTCCATCCGAAGACAATGTTTGTCCGATCAATTACAGAAAAACTACTCATCTCATCCTTTTCAAATTTGGCACATGTCTTCTTCACCACTAGGAGAGTTGCAGTGGAAATGTAACACGATTTGGAGAATTAAAAAAAGTTTGGCGATTTTTTATATTTTGTTTACTTCGTCATATTCGGAACTAGAATGAATGAAGCTACTTCTGTGTTGTGATTTGTTGACTTTATCATTTTTTTCATTTAACTTTCATCAAAAGCTACTTCTGTATTCTTGTTGATTTTACTATTTTATATTTCCACTGGTTATATTTTGGAGAAATTTTTTTTTTTGCTTTCAGCAATAAACTGCTGATGGATTAATTTCCAAAATAAAGTTGAAATCAGTGATAATGTCAGTAGTGTATTATGTTACTCCTAACTTTTCAAGTTACTATTATTTCTACTTTTACTTAAACCACCTTTTTTACATGAAGAGACTTGTCCTACCCTTTTCACAACCACTTTAATCTTAGCAATTACATTTCATAGCTTATCAATCCTTAAGTGTGCAAACATCTCTCTCTATAAGTAAAATAAAAATGTCAAACTTGAACAGTGGGGGGTAGTATTGAGCCACGGTCACTCTTTTGCTGGTTTCCATAAACTTATTAACAATCTATAATATATCTATCCGCTCCATAATACAGAGACATACACAGACGTCATGGCGAATTAAAACTCGATGATAGATTTACAAATAAAAACAATAAAACAAGTGATGATAAATTCATAATACTTACTGTGTGTAAAATATTTCTAAAACGCCAACAAATGCCTAAATATGAATGTACATTCAAACTTCTTGAGTTATCTTCAAAACAAAACGATTAAAACAGTCACGAACGTTTAAACTAAATATATAAATCAAACAACTATAAAAAAAATAATATGTATAAAATTAATATTATTCTAAACATGGTATTGATAGAAAAGAAAGAGCTGACCTTGTCGCATATTCAAGTGTAACTCACAACCACCAATACCACATCACAAAAAGAAGCTTTGATTATTGAATAAATCCTTAATCACTTATATGTTTTGTGTTGATATGTTTAATGAGCTATCCGAATCATTGGTAATAAATTCACGCAAGACAAACATAATGTTCTACTTCCCAAGCTGTACTGTCCAGAAAAGAAATAGTAAAACTTTTGTTCCCTTACAAAGTTTTTTTGAGGTAGGTCATTTTACAGTTTTCTAGGTTTTTAATTAAACGATATTGCGATATGTGTTTCCATGGAAACAACTGAGAAAAATACAAATTCCAAAGAAGTTGAAAACCCCAAAAGTCACGTTTGCGCAGGATTGTTTCCCCCATTCAAAGTTGTATTGATCTAGGCTTTTGAGTTCTGGTCCTGACACGAAATTGTAAGTTGTGTTTCAATGGAAATTGCTAAAAATAAAATACTCAAGTAGTTGAAAATCCCAAAAGCAGATCAACACATGGTGATTGTTACCCACATGAAGTTACATTATGTTCTAGTTCTGGTACGGTCACGAAATTGTTACCCACATGAAGTTACATTTTGTTCTAGTTGTGGTCCGGAAACGAAATGTTAAAGCAATTGAAAATCACCAAAAGCAAAACTACACATGAACGTTGTCCCAAAATGAACATTATACCAAGTTTCATGGAGCTAGTCTTACGATTTTGTATTTATGGTCCAAAACGAAACTCGGACACAGAGACAGGCCTCATAAATAATCATTCAACAAAATAAAACTACACATTACCAAAGCATGTACTTTAGAAAACGGAATTATGTTATAATGTCATCATAACTTGGTTTTGTATTTCACTGCCTCCTTGATCTGGTTTGAGTTAATGTATTTTAGATAGCGACAGCAACATTTCAAATGCTTGCATTGAATTCTAAAATAATTCAAAAGATTTGCCAGACTTACAATACATAATACATTAAAAAAGAATTACTAGCAAAATAACAAGATAAATGATAAAAAGATAAATGAACATTTTAACATGACTTATATGTGAATATATCCTCCAATTATATTACAGTGATATTTCTCACGTAGGAAGATATTTTTGTCATATTCAGTTCATTTTATTTTATTATGCTTGATATATAATGTATTATGATCGGAGATACTTCGCCCAGTTGGGATAGAATAATAAAGAGAGATATGGGTTAAATGGCCTAGAGTGTGGGGGTGCTCGAGGGCTGCTGTTGAATTATGCACCTGCAGCTACCGCTGCCCTAGTAACTACCGTTGCTAGGAAAAACCTTGCCAAGGCGCTACCGCTGCCAGGCACCAAGTGTAAATAATACAGAGCCGGGGCAACTAGGTTGCCAGGCCACCTGTTTACTGTAAAGCAAACCCTATTCATCCGCCGTGAAGCGGCGGGTGAATAGGGTTTATGGATAATAAAGAGGAAATGGATAATAAAGATAAAGCTTGTTATCCCGAGCATAAAGGCATTTAGCTTTGAGTACTAAATGCTATTATGATCGGAGATACTTCGCCCAGTTGGGATAGAATAATAAAGAGAGATATGGGTTAAATGGCCAAGAGTGTGGGGGTGCTCGAGGGCTGCTGTTGAATTATGCACCTGCAGCTACCGCTGCCCTAGTAACTACCGTTGCTAGGAAAAACCTTGCCAAGGCGCTACCGCTGCCAGGCACCAAGTGTAAATAATACAGAGCCGGGGCAACTAGGTTGCCAAGCCACCTGTTTACTGTAAAGCAAACCCTATTCACCCGCCGTGAAGCAGCGTGGATAATATACCTGATCCCTGCTGTAAAGCAGCAGACCCTACCAGTGAAATTTTAGACGTGCAGCCAAATATAACAGCAGCCGAGGAGCACCCCGCCATAAGCACCGAAGTGCTACCCCACACCCAGGCCATATGATAAGTAATAAGCCCACCAGCTTCCCTACCATTTACAAAACAAAGAGACGGGGGGTGGGGGGGGGGGAGTATTTACAATCTGAAAAGAAATAAAAGATTAGGATAGAGAGTCCAAGGCTTGGGCTATGTTCCCGGCAACAAGTTCTATGCCTCTCCGCGAGAGGTGTACGCCGTCGATGGCATACAGGTCCCTGTCTCTGCTGTAGAACTGGGGGTGGAGGACCTGTTTCCCTCCCACATCCTTAACCACATTTCCAACCCTCCTGTTGAGCTTAGCCCGAGTTTTCTCGAGCCTGATTGGGCATCTGGCCACGTGCCAGTAACGTCGCCGTAGCATGTCCGACCATATGATGGTGGTGTGAGGCATGAGCAGCTTGATGCGAAGGATGGTGGGCTCCATCTCATGGAACAGTTCACAGGCGGTGACCTGACCGAGGTCATTGGACCCAAGATGTATCACGATGGCCTTGGGGTCCTCGGACTTCCTGGCCAGTTGACGGTCTACCGCATTTTGGAGATCCTCCCATCTCATCCCGCCCCTTGCTAGCCACCGTATGTTGTTCCGGTCCAGTGCGTGGCCCCGCTGCCTACTCGCCCTCGCCAGGTAGCTGGACCCAATAAGCCACACTGAAACACACAAGACACTCACAGGAGAATAATGGACAATGAGGGAGAATGATATTGTTATGAATTTGTTATATGAAGAATGGTATGCGTATATATGATTTATAACACTCAGATCCCCACCGACCAAAGTGCTGAATTAGATCTGAACTTAAACCCTTACATGCTGCGGTCGTCGCTGCTCCGATCCTGAAAGAATAGGAGGTGTAGGCAGAAGTGTCGATCCCACTGAAGGCAAGAGATTTCTTTAAGACTGCTTGGAACTGATACCTTGTTACTGGGGTTTGGTCAAAGTGGACAAAGGCTTGCTGCGCTCCCTTCGTGCGTTTTTGCACATATGCTCTGTATGCAGCAACTGGGCACAAGCTGTGTGTTGGAGAGCTGGAGATGCTGATTGTTATGCCTTTAGCAAGTCTGTCCGACTTGGAGTGACGGAGAGTAACAAGGAGGTTGCCGCCTTCTATGGAGACATCTTCAGCCCCGCAACCTGGTTGTTGGCGTCCGGTTTGAACTAGTTCACTTACCCGGAAAAATCCGAAGAATGCCACACAGTATACCGCTTAAAAAAGGGAGCCATCATAAGTTGATGAACATACTGACCTTAGATTTGTGATGATTACCTGCAACAGCTCAAGAGTGATTGGTTTATGTGTGTCCTGTCTCGGAGTGGATTTATACATACCTTGTATCATTTTGGTAATGATAAAGTGACCTGTATTATCTGCCACATCGCGCAGCTTGTGCCATGCAGAAATTCCAGAAATGTAGGTTTTTACTGTACTTGGGGCAAGTCCAGACATAGACAAATTAGCAATGAAATGAACAAGCTCATGTAATGGTACTGGCCATATTTTTGGTATCCCATGTGCTGTACTGAACGTCTGTAGCGCGTCGACCCCTGCCTGGTAAGTTGACCATGTGTTGTGTGCTAGCGAAAGATGTAGCAAGCGTTCAGCTTCTGTTGTCAGGTGGTCCAAAGGTTGTCTGGAAGCGGGGATGGTTGCGTCTCTGCTGCTGGTGCTGCCGCACGGAACCTGTGCCACTGAAATCTCGACAAAGCATCTGCGATTACATTGTTAGTGGTACTAAAATACTTTGCTTTAAACCATATATTATGGGATAGGCAGAGAAGGACTAATTGTCTTACCAGAGCCATGATACGGGGGACCTTACATGTTTGCTTGTTGATGATTGCGACCACTGCTTGGTTATCGCAAAAGAAGAGTACTTTCTTGTTGGCGAAACAGTTACCCCACATTCGGACAGCCAGCACAATAGGAAAGAGCTCCAACAGTGTCATATCCCTGGTCAGCCCCTCCTTCACCCAGGTCTCAGGCAAGTACCCATTCACCCAGTGACCTTGGAAGTATGCGCCAAAGCCTGCTGTGCTCGCGGCATCTGTAAATAACTGCAGGTGCTGGTTGTCCAGCCATAGTTTATCCTGAAACACAGTTACACTGTTGAAATGTCTTAGGAAAGAAATCCATATAGCAAGATCTTCCCTCAAGGAGTGGGTGAGGCGAATGTGATGTGACTGGTACCTTACCTTGCTGTATGCGTCAATAAATCTGCGACAAAAGGGTCTGCCCATTGGAATTGCTCGGCACATGAAGTTGAGTTTACCGACCAACGATTGCAGCTCTCTTCTCGTCACCTTTGACTTGTCTGATAAGAGCAGAGATTGTATGTACTGAGAGACCTCCTCAATCTTACCTGTTGGTATTCTGACCTGCATGTTCGCTGTGTCGATCTCAAGACCAAGAAATGTAAGAGTTGTCGCTGGGCCAACTGTTTTCTTGTGAGCAATGGGCACGCCCAGTTTGGATAAGGCAGTCAAGCATGTCGTGAGGTTCTGTCCACACTCCCCGGACCCTTGCCGTCCCCCTGTCAGGAAGTCGTCCAGGTAGTGCATCAACTGTTTATTGGGTAACTGCTTCAGAACGTGCCACTGCAAAAAGGTACTGAATTTTTCAAACAGTGAACATGATATGGAACAGCCAAACGGTAAACATTAATCAAAATAATACTCACCCTGGAATTGAATACCAAGTAATTCAAAATCCTTGGGATTCACTGGCATGATCCTGAAAGCTGACTTGATGTCAAACTTAGCAAGTTGGGCATTTGCTCCAAGTTGCTGAACCATATTCACTGCTTCGTCAAAGCTGGCGTATGTGACTGAACAAGAATGTTGGTCAATATGGTGATTTATCGATTTGCCATGTGGGTAAGAGAGATGGTGGATTAATCGAAAATCATCTGCATTCTTACCTTCTGAGTCTCTCGACTTTGTCTGCTTCTTTGGTACCAAACCGATTGTCGACACTTGGAAATTTGGTAATGGAGGTTGATGAAACGGGCCTGCAATCCGTCCCATCTGTAATTCTGAGTGTAACTTACTTTGTACAATACCTTCATAGTGGAATCTGTTGCTGAGCGAAGATTACCCGACCATCTTGGCAAGCGTTGTCCAGTGAATTCTAATTCAAAACCAAACTTAAAGCCTTGTATAAGAGAAATAGCATGTGATATGTTTACACTTATGTAACAATGCAAGAGGGGGGTTAGCTTATCGAGGGCCACTGGAGTTGGAGCTATGGCGTGCAGGGGTAGGGTGCTGACTGGGGGTTGCAGTCTTGGGGGGGGGGGGGGGGGGGGGGGGTTGCCCCCCCTTTCCCCGAAAGCATGAATAAGCAGGGTGGGATTTGTGGCATTTGGAGCATTTGTGCTGAAACTTACATGCCTGCCTGGTACATCGTGACCTGTTGTAGTCCCAGCATGCATTCTCCTGCGTCCCCCCAAGGTATGGAACCGACGATCGTCCACTCCTGTCCGCTTGTTGATATCTGCTGGGCAGTGGAGTCATGTATTTGAGCCATAGTTCTCCATCGATCTTCGCCCATGACCTGGATGGATCTCTTGCCATGCGGTGCCTAAACTGCTCGTCGTAGAGTTTCCAGCCATCTCCCCCAAATCTCACCGCCACGTTCCTTATAGATTCCACGTAGGCCAACATACCCTGAATGGTAAACTGAGAAGTATGCTTTACGACATATGTGCTCAAGTAAATATGGAAAGCCGATGTCCAAGCGCCAATGCTCAAGTGCTTATTACTTACTTTTGTTGCTGGTGTAAGCTTCACGTGACCTGCAGAATCTAGTTCCATTGAAAATTGAGATTCGTTAGTGGTCTGAACATTAGGCAAAAGTGATGAAAATTCTACGAATTCACCTTTCCATATCTTTTCCCGTGTCGACTGTTTAATGTGAGCGTTGATGGCCTCCGCATCGAAGCTGAGGGAATCCCCACCGCTCTGATTGGTTGGAAAGGTCGTGACGTCAGGGGGGAATCCATCATCGTTGACACTGTCAACAGGGAGAGAAACGCGGTTGTATGGTGGTATACCTTGAAAGGAATTATTCCTTACCTCGCTTGTTGTCGGTGTTGGTGTCCCATCTGCCTGCTCACGTGGGAGTGACCTGTTGGAGAGAGCTAGTATGTTCCCCAACTGCTGCGAGATGTCGTCCATTCCATTTGCATGGCTCGGGTCAGTTAGTGCAGTGGCGCCCGTTTGATCAGATGTACCTGTGTCGGAGCTAAAACAAGCATCTTCAATCATGGCATTTGATTGAATCAGCACATCTGGCGATGGGGTTTGAGAAATAATGGAATCAGAATTATTGGACTTGGTTTTTGACTTAGCCTTACCCGTTTTGCTACCCGTCCCGGTCCTTGCTTGTTTCCCTGCTCCGGGCACCAGTCGGTGGTTGATGACGGCTTTTCTTTTGGGTGGCATCTTCTTCTTAAGATCCTCGCTGCTGTACTTAACGTATTTAAGAAATATGTAGGAGAGAAATTGGTGGAGAAGTTGAGATGGCAGTTGATGGATTAGATATGACGTCATATGATGACGTATCGGCAGTGACGTGGGGTATGAGGGTATGCGTGCGCGGAAAGGAAAGAGGAAATGGATAATAAAGATAAAGCTTGTTATCCCGAGCATAAAGGCATTTAGCTTTGAGTACTAAATGCTATTATTAAAATGAAATAAGTGATGGTATTGTAAATATGAATCAAAATATCATTAAAACCAACCTGTGTCAATATTTTAAAAAACACAAAAAAAACAATTGTCTGTACAGAAAATGGTTCGATGATTTGTTTAAAAAAATATTTATATCATTGGCATATATAATATTATAAGTATGTAAAAATATTGAATGTCTTCCCAGCGGAAGAAAGTGATTCTCATTCAGCAAGCGAAGGTATAGTTCTATTGTTGCATAATCATGTATTGAAACTTGCCACTAGTTTCCTTGTTGCAATGTTTAGCTCATGAGGCCTTCTAAGATCAGATGGGCTTATGGAATGGGCCGTTATCCGCCGTCCCAATGACAGGTGCTTGAAATCAGCGCTGTTGTTTCCAGCATTTTCTTTGTGTAGTAGAATCCCCACCGCTTGACATCAAACATGTAGCTGCAGACATCATTGACCCAGGAGAAGGTTACTTATTGTTCAGTCCTTTAATCCTTACATTTGTGGATGCTGGTTGCCATTAACTCATATTTGATGTTTGTTTTACTGACAGAGAATACATAAAAGTCAATGATGCCACTTTAGATGTAGATGTTAGATGTAACATATATCACAAATATGTGTATTTTTTTGGCGGAAGAAAAAGTTCATACATAATGTAATGCATCTACATGCAACAATGTATTTTTTGATCGTCTCTCTATATACACCTGAACAACTCCATGTACGTTACTTATCACGCAGTCAATTGTCTCCTACTCTACTACTACATTAAGTACTATTTGTTATCCCTCATTACAGCATGAAGATTATTCCATTTGACGCTATATACAGCGACCAACAAGAATAACGGCAATGCATAGTGTACAATGACAGGTGCTTGAATCAAAGAAATTACTTATGTCAAGTGCATTAGTACTTTCTTTGAGATGGTGGATTAAACATATCTTAAGTAAACCGAAATCCCTACCACATTTTTGTTCTACAAAAGAAGCCTTTTCATATTTCAGTTGCCCAGTTAGATGATGGCGACCGCGATGCAGGAACAACCAATGCGGAAAATGATGGTAATAACTACATATGCCCTATTAGGGTATCATTACTTACATGAAAACTATAACTAGATCTAAATTAACAATAATGTGAAGAAGACAACTGGTTTCAAAACACTGAAAACATTGAACCTGAGTTGTAATGTTTATCTCATGAGGCCTTCTAAGATCAGATGGGCTTATGGAATGGGCCGTTATCCACCGTCCCTCGGCGTTTGTTGCAATTGTCGTCGTCGTCCTTCGTCCATAAACTTTTCACATGTTCAACTTCTCTTCTATACTCACTGCACCCCTATAGCTGAAATCTTGTTGTGAAGAACCTTGCACCTACAGAATATCAAAGATAGTTCATTTGGTACTGGCACATCTTAAAATATATATGGGCATCGCAGGTATTTCGCCCAAAAATCTTTGAACGACTTATTTTCCAAAACTAGTGGTAGTAGAAATGTTAATAAAATATCCTTGTATACAACATTTTGTTACAGTTACATGGTTATTACAGTTTGTGTATTTGTTCATTGCATTTTTTTATTAACCTATTAATCACATTTAAGTCTTATTGTTAACCATTCAAAGATTGATGAGCAGCAGAACCGATGGCTCTATTTTATTGGTCACGGTAATCGTACAAAAGTAGATATGCAAATATGTTAAGATAATGAATTTAGTGTTCGAATTCGTTCATATAATCAGTAAATTATGTACTCATTGATCATTTAGAAGTACTGTAGAGTTTGTTCATTTATATATTTATAAATCAAATCGTTAGAATACAAACTTTAAAGAAACTAAAATAACCTATATGTATTTTTTCCAATAGCAGAGCAGCCTGATGTAACAGCGTCTGATAGTGCTCCCGAAGAAGGTAATACTGACGCATTAATTCGAATGTTAGAAAGTGTATGTCAAAAATGTTCTTATAAGCCGAAAATTATGAGGTAGAAACTTTAAAACTGTTGTCCTTCCACTATATATATCACTATACAAATCAAATGAACATTTTATTCAAAGTGTATGTTTGATAATGTTTACAAAATTAATAGATAACTATATACTGACGAGTATCATTATGAGGTGGAAGATACTGCTAGATTTTTCGGGAGGGTCGGGAGACATATTGGTTTTAGCTGAGTTCCCGTCGGCATTGGCGTTGACATCGGCGTTCCCATTTCGTTCCGGAGCAGATCTCTAAAACTTATGACTAATCATCACCAAACTTGGTATACTGTCTCTCCATATCGTGAAGATGTGCCTTTTGGGGGTTAGAGATTTTTTTAAATTTTAATTTTTTTAGCTCATTAGGCCTGAAAGGCCCGGTGGGCTTATGGCATGGCATGGTGTCCGGCGTCCGTCCATCCGTCCGTCCATCCGTCCATCTGTAAACTTTTCGCTTTTTCGACTTCTTCTCCAGAATCAATGACTCCACAGTGCTGAAATTTTATGTGCAGACTCCTTGGCCAATGGGGATTCTAAATTGGAGATTTCGTGACCCCATGACCCCAAATGGGGTCACAGGGGTCACATCCTTAAAAACCTTTTTTCATCTTCTTCTCCAGTTCCAAAAGGTGTAGAGAGCTAAAAAGTTGTGTGCAGACTCCTTGGCCAATGGGGATTCTAAATTGCAGATTTCGTGACCCCTTGACCCCCAAATGGGGTCACAGGGGTCACATCCTTAAAAACCTATTTTCATCTTCTTCTCCAGTTCCAAAAGGTCTAGAGAGATGAAATGCTGTGTGCAGACTCCTTGGCCAATGGGGATTCTAAATTGTAGATTTCGTGACCCCTTGACCCCAAATGAGGTCACAGGGTCACATCCTTAAAAACCCATTTTCATCTTCTTCTCCAGTTCCAAAAGGTCTAGAAAGCTAAAAAGTTGTGTAGAGGCTCTTTGGTCAAAGGTGATTCTTAATTGTAGGATTGGTGACCCTGTGACTCCAAATACGGGTCACAGGGGTCATGATCTAAAAACCTATTTTTGCTTGTTAACAATGTATTACTTGAGATAACTTACATATTCAACCTTAGATAATAAATCAAATCCTGATGAGCTACAGAGCTCTGGGCTCAATTTTTTTATTTCCATGGCAACGATTTGGACCAAGTCTATTTCAAGGGTAGTGTTCGTTTCCGGAGCAGATCTCTAAAACTAGGGGACCAATCATCACCAAACTTGGTATTCTGTCTCTCCACGTCATTTAGATGTGCCTTTTGGGGGTTAGAGATTTAAAAAAAAAAAAAAAAAAATGTATTTCCACCTCATCGATTTGGACTTAGTCTTTTTAAAAAAAACTGGCTGTTATTTCAGCATCAAATCATTTAGAATCTTGAATATTTTGTTTCCTACAATTGTGGAGATAATAGGTTATTTATTGAATTATACAGAGAACATTAATGGTGCTTTATGATAGTATTGTTTAGAGTATCGTTAGAATACAAACTTTAAAGAAACTAAAATAACCTATATATATATGTTTTCCAATAGCAGAGCAGCCTGGTGTAACAGCGTCTGATAGTGCTCCGCAAGAAGGTAATACTTACGCATTAATTTGAATGTTAGAAAGTATATGTCAAAAATGTTCTTATAACTGGAAAATTATGAGGTACAAACTTTAAAACTGTTATCCTTCCACTATATATATATATATATATATATATATATATATCACTATACAATCATATGAACATTTTATTAAAAGTGTATGTTTGATAATGTTTACAAAATTAATAGATAACTATATACTGACGTTTTGATACTCGGGCAGATTCAAGTCTTGACTCAATTATAATCACGAAAACAGAAATAGCAGATGTAATTAAGTGTTTACATGTCAATAAGGCTCCTGGTCATGATAACATTAGTCATAGATTGTTGAAGAAAACTTCAGAAACGGTCAGTGAAGCATTGTATTTACTTTTTAATAAATCATTATCAACATGTGTTTTCCTTTCACAATGGAAGAATGCTAATGTTATGCCCTTGTTTAAAAAGGGAGACCCTTCTATTGCATCATATTATAGACCAATTTCTTTAATCAGTTGCATTGGTAAACTATTTGAAAGAGTAGTTTTTAAACATTTACATAATTGTTTCCTTTTTAACAAACTATTGTACAAATATCAATCTGGCTTTCAGGAATGTCATTCTACTTTATCACCAAATTTGTACCTCATTGGATAGTAAAGAAAACCATTGTATTGTTTTTGTGATGTATCAAAAGCCTTTGACAGGGTATGGCACAAAGGCCTTTTGTTTAAGTTGGAACGCTATGGTATAACAGGTAATTTGTTAGAGTAGTTGGCGAGTTATATAAGTAGTAGAAGCCAACAGGTATTTGTAAATGGAGCGTTATCCAAGCCCCGCAAACTAGACGCAGGTGTTCCTCAGGGGTCAGTGCTTGGCCCCTTTTTCTTCATTGTTTATGTTAATGATGTAGCTGATGATCTTGATTGTATGCCAAGACTGTTTGCCGATGCTACCTCACTTGGTACAAAATTCAAAGAAAGTGATATATTAGAAGTGGAAATGAACACAAATCTTAAGAAACTAAATACTTGGGCAAAAGATTGGCTTATTTCGTATAATCCTGATATAAAAGAGTCTGTAATATTCACTCTGAAAAGGGAAATTAATGACATTGAATTATCATTTGACAATAAATTGATAAAGCAAGTTGAAAGACACAAACATCTTGGACTAACATTCTCCTCAGACAGCAAATGGGCTTGTCATATCAACAACATATTGAAGGTCACTGCTAGAATGATTAGTTCTCTAAGGAAATTAAAGTATCTTTTAAATAGAAAGACGTTAAGTATGATTTATAAAGTGTACGTTAGGCCACATTTTGAATATGCATGTGAAGTGTGGGATGGTTGTTCATTAGAACAAGCAGAACAATTAGAAAAACAACAACTGGAAGCTGCCAGAATAGTTACAGGACTTCCAAGTTATGTTTCAAGAAGAATATTGTATTATGAAACTGGTTGGGAATCGTTGATAGAGCGTAGACGTCAACGAAAATTGTGCTTGTTATTTAAAATCTTCAATAATATTGCACCAAATTATCTTTATGAACTATTGCCTGAAAAAGTGGGTAATAATATGAGCTATAACCTCAGAAATTCGGAAAATCTGCAACTCCCCTTTTCAAGAATTAAGGAATCTCATTAATCCTTCTTCCCTTCGGCAATTCGACAATGGAATAATCTTCCCCTGGAGATAAGAAACTGTCCATCTATTTCGCATTTCAAACGTAACCTTCCTGATACAGCGCCAGAATGTTTTTCAATAGGAAATAGATATCTGAATATTTTGCACACAAAGCTTAGACATGTGTGTAGTCAATTTAACTATGATTTGTTTAGAATAGGATTAGTCAGTGACCCCAGCTATTCATGAGGAAATCCATGCGAAAATGCCTTTCATTATATTTTTGATTGTATACATTTTTAAGTTCAGGCCCACAGATTATTATGTAAGATGACTAATGTTACTCTTGGTAGAGTGCCTTTAGATATAAGCTTAGTCCTTAATGGCAATGCAGATCTATCACCTTGTGAAAATGAAACTATAATAAAACATGTACATGCGTATATTCATGAAACAAAGAGATTTAAGTGTGCCTCTTAATCACAATGCTTTAGTCTGTTGTCTTTCTCTCTATTTGCTGCATCTTTTGTATTATGTTGTTTCATTCTGACTGTAAACATAATGTAAATGTCAAATGTAAATATTATGGAAAGGGCTCTTATAAGTTGGACAACTTGTGCCCAATTCGTGTCACTTCCGTGAATAAAATATGTTTAAACTAACTAAACTAAACGAGTATCATTATGAGATGGAAGCTACTGCTAGATTTTTCATGATAATATTACATGTATGAAAGCACCAACATGTTAAAGATCACCACTTCAGAAATATTTATTTGTATATGATGATATCATCTTTATAGGTGCGTGCATTAACCTAAGCATGGCAAATACAATTTTATAATATACTGTATGTTTCATAAAAAATGTATTAACAAAAAACTCATTCTTGAAAAGGGAAACTAATTGTGAACGAAAATGACCTGAAATCAGCGCTGTTGTTTCCAGCATTTTCTTTGTGTAGTAGAATCCCCACCGCTTGACATCAAACATGTAGCTGCAGACATCATTGACCCAGGAGAAGGTTACTTATTGTTCAGTCCTTTAATCCTTAAATTTGTGGATGCTGGTTGCCATTAACTCATATTTGATGTTTGTTTTATTGACAGAGAATACATAAAAGTCAATGATGCCACTTTAGATGTAGATGTTAGATGTAACATATATCACAAATATGTGTATTTTTTTGGCGGAAGAAAAAGTTCATACATAATGTAATGCATCTACATGCAACAATGTATTTTTTGATCGTCTCTCTATATACACCTGAACAACTCCATGTACGTTACTTATCACGCAGTCAATTGTCTCCTACTCTACTACTACATTAAGTACTATTTGTTATCCCTCATTACAGCATGAAGATTATTCCATTTGACGCTATATACAGCCACCAACAAGAATAACGGCAATGCATAGTGTACAATGACAGGTGCTTGAATCAAAGAAATTACTTATGTCAAGTGCATTAGTACTTTCTTTGAGATGGTGGATTAAACATACCTTAAGTAAACCGAAATCCCTACCACATTTTGTTCTACAAAAGAAGCCTTTTCATATTTCAGTTGCCCAGTTAGATGATGGCGACCGCGATGCAGGAACAACCAATGCGGAAAATGATGGTAATAACTACATATGCCCTATAAGGGTATCATTACTTACATGAAAACTATAACTCGATCTAAATTAACAATAATGTGAAGAAGACACCTGGTTTCAAAACACTGAAAACATTGCACCTGAGTTGTAATGTTTATTTCATGAGGCCTTCTAAGATCAGATGGGCTTAAGGAATGGGCCGTTATCCGCCGTCCCTCGGCGTTTGTTGCAATTGTTCGTCGTCCTTCGTCCATTAACTTTTCACATGTTCAACTTCTCTTCTATACTCACTGCACCCCTATAGCTGAAATCTTGTTGTGAAGAACCTTGCACCTCCAGAATATCAAAGATAGTTCATTTGGTACTGGCACATCTTAAAATATATATGGGCATCGCAGGTATTTTGCCAAAAAATCTTTGAACGACTTATTTTCCAAAACTAGTGGTAGTAGAAATGTTAATAAAATATCCTTGTATACAACATGTTGTTACAGTTACATGGTTATTACAGTTTGTGTATTTGTTCATTGCATGTTTTTTATTAACCAGTAATCACATTTAAGTCTTAATTGTTAACCATTCAAAGATTGATGAGCAGCAGAACCTATGGCTCAATTTTATTGGTCAGGGTAATCGTACAAAAGTAGATATGCACATATGTTAAGATAATGAATTCAGTGTTCGAATTTGTTCATATAATCAGTAAATTATGTACTAATTGATCATTTAGAAGTACTGTAGAGTTTGTTCATTTATATATTTATGAATCAAATCGTTAGAATACAAACTTTAAAGAAACTAAAATAACCTATATGTATTTTTTCCAATAGCAGAGCAGCCTGGTGTAACAGCGTCTGATAGTGCTCCCGAAGAAGGTAATACTGACGCATTAATTTGAATGTTAGAAAGTGTATGTCAAAAATGTTCTTATAAGCCGAAAATTATGAGGTAGAAACTTTAAAACTGTTGTCCTTCCACTATATATATCACTATACAAATCAAATGAACATTTTATTAAAAGTGTATGTTTGATAAGGTTTACAAAATTAATAGATAACTATATACTGACGAGTATCATTATGAGATGGAAGCTACTGCTAGATTTTTCATGATAATATTACATGTATGAAAGCACCAACATGTTAAAGATCACCACTTCAGAAATATTTATTTGTATATGATGATATCATCTTTATAGGTGCATTAACCTAAGCATGGCAAATACAATTTGATAATATACTGTATGTTTCATTTAAAATGGATTAACAAAAAACTCATTCTTGAAAAGGGAAACTAATTGTGAACGAAAATGACCTGAAATCAGCGCTGTTGTTTCCAGCATGTTCTTTGTGTTGTAGAAACCCCACCGCTCGACATCAAACATGTAGCCGCAGACATCATTGACCCAGGAGAAGGTTACTTATTGTTCAGTCCTTTAATCCTTGAATTTGTGGATGCTGGTTGCCATTCACTCATATTTGATGTTTGTTTTATTGACAGAGAATACATAAAAGTCAATGATGCCACTTTAGATGTAGATGTTAGATGTAACATATATCACAAATATGTGTATTTTTTTGGCGGAAGAAAAAGTTCATACATAATGTTATGCATCTACATGCAACAATGTATTTTTTGATCGTCTCTCTATATACACCTGAACAACTCCATGTACGTTACTTATCACGCAGTCAATTGTCTCCTACTCTACTACTACATTAAGTACTATTTGTTATCCCTCATTACAGCATGAAGATTATTCCATTTGACGCTATATACAGCGACCAACAAGAATAACGGCAATGCATAGTGTACAATGACAGGTGCTTGAATCAAAGAAATTACTTATGTCAAGTGCATTAGTACTTTCTTTGAGATGGTGGATTAAACATACCTTAAGTAAACCGAAATCCTTACCACATTTTTGTTCTACAAAAGAAGCCTTTTCATATTTCAGTTGCCCAGTTAGATGATGGCGACCGCGATGCAGGAACAACCGATGCGGAAAATGATGGTAATAACTACATATGCCCTATAAGGGTATCATTACTCACATGAAAACTATAACTCGATCTAAATTAACAATAATGTGAAGAAGACACCTGGTTTCAAAACACTGAAAACATTGCACCTGAGTTGTAATGTTTATTTCATGAGGCCTTCTAAGATCAGATGGGCTTAAGGAATGGGCCGTTATCCGCCGTCCCTCGGCGTTTGTTGCAATTGTTCGTCGTCCTTCGTCCATTAACTTTTCACATGTTCAACTTCTCTTCTATACTCACTGCACCCCTATAGCTGAAATCTTGTTGTGAAGAACCTTGCACCTACAGAATATCAAAGATAGTTCATTTGGTACTGGCACATCTTAAAATATATATGGGCATCGCAGGTAATTTGCCAAAAAATCTTTGAACGACTTATTTTCCAAAACTAGTGGTAGTAGAAATGTTAATAAAATATCCTTGTATACAACATTTTGTTACAGTTACATGGTTATTACAGTTTGTGTATTTGTTCATTGCATGTTTTTTTATTAACCAGTAATCACATTTAAGTCTTAATTGTTAACCATTCAAAGATTGATGAGCAGCAGAACCTATGGCTCAATTTTATTGGTCAGGGTAATCGTACAAAAGTAGATATGCACATATGTTAAGATAATGAATTCAGTGTTCGAATTTGTTCATATAATCAGTAAATTATGTACTAATTGATCATTTAGAAGTACTGTAGAGTTTGTTCATTTATATATTTATGAATCAAATCGTTAGAATACAAACTTTAAAGAAACTAAAATAACCTATATGTATTTTTTCCAATAGCAGAGCAGCCTGGTGTAACAGCGTCTGATAGTGCTCCCGAAGAAGGTAATACTGACGCATTAATTTGAATGTTAGAAAGTGTATGTCAAAAATGTTCTTATAAGCCGAAAATTATGAGGTAGAAACTTTAAAACTGTTGTCCTTCCACTATATATATCACTATACAAATCAAATGAACATTTTATTAAAAGTGTATGTTTGATAAGGTTTACAAAATTAATAGATAACTATATACTGACGAGTATCATTATGAGATGGAAGCTACTGCTAGATTTTTCATGATAATATTACATGTATGAAAGCACCAACATGTTAAAGATCACCACTTCAGAAATATTTATTTGTATATGATGATATCATCTTTATAGGTGCATTAACCTAAGCATGGCAAATACAATTTGATAATATACTGTATGTTTCATTTAAAATGGATTAACAAAAAACTCATTCTTGAAAAGGGAAACTAATTGTGAACGAAAATGACCTGAAATCAGCGCTGTTGTTTCCAGCATGTTCTTTGTGTTGTAGAAACCCCACCGCTCGACATCAAACATGTAGCCGCAGACATCATTGACCCAGGAGAAGGTTACTTATTGTTCAGTCCTTTAATCCTTGAATTTGTGGATGCTGGTTGCCATTCACTCATATTTGATGTTTGTTTTATTGACAGAGAATACATAAAAGTCAATGATGCCACTTTAGATGTAGATGTTAGATGTAACATATATCACAAATATGTGTATTTTTTTGGCGGAAGAAAAAGTTCATACATAATGTTATGCATCTACATGCAACAATGTATTTTTTGATCGTCTCTCTATATACACCTGAACAACTCCATGTACGTTACTTATCACGCAGTCAATTGTCTCCTACTCTACTACTACATTAAGTACTATTTGTTATCCCTCATTACAGCATGAAGATTATTCCATTTGACGCTATATACAGCGACCAACAAGAATAACGGCAATGCATAGTGTACAATGACAGGTGCTTGAATCAAAGAAATTACTTATGTCAAGTGCATTAGTACTTTCTTTGAGATGGTGGATTAAACATACCTTAAGTAAACCGAAATCCCTACCACATTTTTGTTCTACAAAAGAAGCCTTTTCATATTTCAGTTGCCCAGTTAGATGATGGCGACCGCGATGCAGGAACAACCGATGCGGAAAATGATGGTAATAACTACATATGCCCTATAAGGGTATCATTACTCACATGAAAACTATAACTCGATCTAAATTAACAATAATGTGAAGAAGACACCTGGTTTCAAAACACTGAAAACATTGCACCTGAGTTGTAATGTTTATTTCATGAGGCCTTCTAAGATCAGATGGGCTTAAGGAATGGGCCGTTATCCGCCGTCCCTCGGCGTTTGTTGCAATTGTTCGTCGTCCTTCGTCCATTAACTTTTCACATGTTCAACTTCTCTTCTATACTCACTGCACCCCTATAGCTGAAATCTTGTTGTGAAGAACCTTGCACCTACAGAATATCAAAGATAGTTCATTTGGTACTGGCACATCTTAAAATATATATGGGCATCGCAGGTAATTTGCCAAAAAATCTTTGAACGACTTATTTTCCAAAACTAGTGGTAGTAGAAATGTTAATAAAATATCCTTGTATACAACATTTTGTTACAGTTACATGGTTATTACAGTTTGTGTATTTGTTCATTGCATGTTTTTTTATTAACCAGTAATCACATTTAAGTCTTAATTGTTAACCATTCAAAGATTGATGAGCAGCAGAACCTATGGCTCAATTTTATTGGTCAGGGTAATCGTACAAAAGTAGATATGCACATATGTTAAGATAATGAATTCAGTGTTCGAATTTGTTCATATAATCAGTAAATTATGTACTAATTGATCATTTAGAAGTACTGTAGAGTTTGTTCATTTATATATTTATGAATCAAATCGTTAGAATACAAACTTTAAAGAAACTAAAATAACCTATATGTATTTTTTCCAATAGCAGAGCAGCCTGGTGTAACAGCGTCTGATAGTGCACCGGAAGAAGGTAATACTGACGCATTAATTTGAATGTTAGAAAGTGTATGTCAAAAATTTTCTTATAAGCCGAAAATTATGAGGTAGAAACTTTAAAACTGTTGTCCTTCCACTATATATATCACTATACAAATCAAATGAACATTTTATTAAAAGTGTATGTTTGATAATGTTTACAAAATTAATAGATAACTATATACTGACGAGAATCATTATGAGATGGAAGCTACTGCTAGATTTTTCATGATAATATTACATGTATGAAAGCACCAACATGTTAAAGATCACCACTTCAGAAATATTTATTTGTATATGATGATATCATCTTTATAGGTGCATTAACCTAAGCATGGCAAATACAATTTGATAATATACTGTATGTTTCATTTAAAATGGATTAACAAAAAACTCATTCTTGAAAAGGGAAACTAATTGTGAACGAAAATGACCTGAAATCAGCGCTGTTGTTTCCAGCATGTTCTTTGTGTTGTAGAAACCCCACCGCTCGACATCAAACATGTAGCCGCAGACATCATTGACCCAGGAGAAGGTTACTTATTGTTCAGTCCTTTAATCCTTGAATTTGTGGATGCTGGTTGCCATTCACTCATATTTGATGTTTGTTTTATTGACAGAGAATACATAAAAGTCAATGATGCCACTTTAGATGTAGATGTTAGATGTAACATATATCACAAATATGTGTATTCTTTTGGCGGAAGAAAAAGTTCATACATAATGTTATGCATCTACATGCAACAATGTATTTTTTGATCGTCTCTCTATATACACCTGAACAACTCCATGTACGTTACTTATCACGCAGTCAATTGTTTCCTACTCTACTACTACATTAAGTACTATTTGTGATCCCTCATTACAGCATGAAGATTATTCCATTTGACACTATATACAGCGACCAACAAGAATAAAGGCAATGCATAGTGTACAATGACAGGTGTTTGAATCAAAGAAATGACTTATATCAAGTGCATTAGTACTTTCTGTGAGATGGTGGATTAAACATATCTTAAGTAAACCGAAATCCCTATCACATTTCAGTTGCCAAGTTAGATGATGGCAACCGCGATGCAGGAACAACCAATGCCGAAAATGATGGTAATAACTACAAATGGCCTATTAGGGTATCATTACTTACATGAAAACTATAACTCGATCTAAATTAACAATAATGTGAAGCAGACAACCGGTTACAAAACACTGAAAACATTGAACCCACATTGCAATAATGGTGACGAGAGAAACGATTGTATATTTTCAAATAATACTTTAAAATCTTTAAATAATACAGATACTTAATTATTTACGTTTTGCTTTGAGGACTTTTACACATTCATGATAGGCAAATGAAACAATAATGTTCCCTTGGTTATCCAGTGATAAATGTGTAAATCATTTCTGTCACCTACACCACAAGAAAGTGTTGAACCAGTAGAAGTCAATGTTGAAATGAAAAGTTAAAAAAGAACAAGTGAACTTATTAATCACTCTCCTTATTTACTGACGCATATTGTACCAAGTTACCAAATTAACCCTTATTGTCACTTCAATCTTGTCCTCAAGCACATACCACCGAAGTTTTACACACGCACTCTAATTTGATCTCCCGTTTGATTCAGATTCAGAAAACGAGTCACTGGATAAAACACCAGGAAAGTTCGCTTCTACAAGTACTGGTCATGACGGCCCATAAGAGAAGTACTTTAATTGTATCTCTTGTATGTATTCTGAACTTGCTTTCTTTTCTTCATGATCAGATGACGACGATGGGGCATCCGACATGTCCTTTGACGCCTGTGATTTCACTTACAGTCCGTCTACATCTGACTCGTCCGATGACCCTGAGGACAAGGATGTTAACGAGGATCCTTTGGACATCTTCGAGAGACGAAATGCTGAATATCACTTGCAAACAGAGAGAGACAAACATTCCTAATCATCAATCAAATGATTTATTCATTAAAAATACCAGACAGGCTGAATAACAATAATAATAAATCTTTGTTCAGCGAAAAACTAAATTTGCGGATTACATGCAAGAAATCTGATTTATTAAATATTTATATTTAAATTTCTTACATATCATAAAATATCACGGACCATTTTAATGATTCAAGTTTTTTCTATTTTTCTACATACCAATGAATAACTTGTACACTGTGTAGTTATAGTGTGTTTTCATTGCTTATTGCGACAGTGGTTTCTTGCATTGTTTTTTTTTCATTGTATCGGTTATTGAATTTTGTCATTTGAGGAAATATGAAAGTATCTTGCAATAACAGAATTCATAGTCATGTTTAAAGACAAAATACATGTACTCCTCTTTGTGAGACAGTATGCTATTTTCATTCACATACAGATCAAAACGTGTTATAGTAACAGAAAAGAAAATACTATATTGATTGTTATGTAAGTTAGATATTGAAGTTTGATACCGAATTACTGAAAATATAATTGCTTCAAGCCTGGATGATTACTGACCCTATTTATTTGAGCACAATCGAATGATTTTGGTCAATTATGTAAACAACAATGTTTTTTGGCCACAATTGAATTCCGATAGGTGTATCCTTGCAAGCAACAGAAGGCTTGCTTTTCAAACAGAAACTCGACAGAAACTTGACAGAAACAAAGAAACGATTTATTTAAATGTGTGTCGATGTCAATTCTATAGTATTGATGAAAAGTGTTGATTTTTGCAATTTGTATCTACGTTATATATATATATATGTGTGTGTTAGATATTAAACATGTTCTACATTGCATGCGCAATGTGGTTGGTTCCTGAAGTGCCCCAACATGGCATAACATTATCCTGATTATGACTATGCATGCCAAAAGGGAAATAGACAGTTCGAATTTCGCAGTAACAGGAGTCGATTTTAGTATTCAGTTTTACATACCCTGGAATCAACTGAACTATTTAAAAAAAACACGCTTGTCGACAAAGGCCATATAGAGAAATAACCGTTATTTAATCAGCCTCATTCCTAAAGACATTTCAAAAGTAATGCAAACTTGCATTGTATGATAAAGAAGTTATCGTGCTCATATATTTTGTGATCATAAATGTCCTGCAAAATATTGAAACCCATTACATTGATCCCCAAATTTAAAGACCCATACAATTTAATATACAAATCAATATAAAGAAGGAAATGTTTGGTCACAATACTATTTTTAACAATTTTATTTTAACTGTCATTAAGATATGGTCACAATGTTGTCAAAAGGAGATAACTCCAAAGCTTGACTGAGTACTAATTAAATAACATTTTTCACTTTAAATATATTATCGACAACAGTTTTGTATCATAGAACAAAGTGTATTCTATTATTTATAATAAAATGAGTTAATGATCCTATTCCTATAGGTTATTTACAATTCTAATGTACATGTATAGCACTGTTGCTGAAAATTGACATAGAAGCTTCACAGTCTTTCAACTGAGAGTGTGCAGAAACAAGGAGTGTTGATCCTCTTTAACTCGCAATAAGACGTCGTGCAGGATTGCATCCCTTTTCTGACTACACTCACATTCTGCATACATCACATTCTGTAGAAAAATAACAGTAGGCACTAGGCAGAAAGGCAAAACAGATCAGAACGTTTCGAGAATAAACACCCTGCTTTTTAACAAATTCACATTTTCATTAATGGTCAATGCATGTGTATCTTGTACAATGTTATTGAAGTATCCTAAAACACTATTGTATTTCAAGAAAGAATGGACAATAACATAAACATGTTAATAAATACGTACATGTACACTACAATTAATTGACGGTTGCGTTGGGGTGAATATTTTCCAATACTATTCAAAACAAATACAAATTTATACAATAAATCCAAGAAATGTTAACGACTTACGCATTTGACTGTGCTCTAAGGTAGCTGGAGACCCCGTAGCAGTACATTAATGGTAGATAGATGTACAATTTTGAGATGACTGGGTGAGACCTTTTACTAACTACAAGTTGCATAATGCTTATTTTTATATGCTTATTTTTGTATTGATGGTTCCAAACAATAGAGAGCAAGTGCTATATTTTATTGAAATACAAAATCCATATGTAAAGGAATTTCTATTTTATATAATTATTTTCTTCAAAGCTGATGTTTGAAAGGGGGCTATGCACGTGAAATGTGTCCTTTATTACTATTTTATATATATTTTTATGAAGAATTCATTATTTTCATTTTATATTTCTATGAACTTTTATATTTCATTATTTGTTTAAAACTCTATTTGTATAACTTAAAACTGATATTTGCAGATATTTATGAATTGTTGATGTCAGAATAAGTGCCTGCATCAGAGACCTATCTGCAAACAAAAACAAGTGTCCAAAAGAAACTACCCTTTTTTCAACAGAATCAACAATCAAAGGTCGGTTTTGAATATGTTTGATAAGCTCATATTTTGTTAAGAAGTGTTAAAATTGTCCTTTATCACGGTAAAATACTTATAGTTATTTTTACGCTTGTTTAAAGACCGATGGGGTGCTGAAATCACCTTTTCATAAGTTGTTTTCTTTGACAAAATGTTTTCATTTAATTTCAAAATGCATGAATTATGGAAATTAAGTAAATAAAAGCTGTATATATGTAACTATATATTAGTCGTATCTAGTATTCTTGGATTAAACTGTCTTGTATCTTTGTATCAACCGTTTCTTTTGGACACAAGTTTATATTATTTTAAAGTCTAGTTTGTGCTTATGCTTAAATCGTGTTTGAATATCGCCAATATTTATACAATAAAGACATTCTGATATCGCATATCTCTTCCATCCTCCATCACCAAAGGCTGAATTTACCGATATTATGGGTCTGTGAAGTATAAGGGATAAGGGACTCGGAAAAATCCGCTTACTTCATAGACCCTGAAGAGGCCATTGGACCATGAATAGTTTATAGACGGGGATTGGGTGGGTCTCTGCTTGAATTTATGCAAGTATATATAGACGGTCCACTATATGACAATGAATAATACACTATGTATTGAGCATCGACAAACTTTTGTCCTTTTAAAATTCTTATCTTATACTATCAGTGTAGTCTTTTTTACTGTCAGTCACTTCATACTCATTCCTGCATAAATGCATGTTTAAAACCGCCGTTGTGTCACAAGTACCTCCATTAACCATGCAAACTGCTTAAAGTATTGAAACCAAAGTGAATCTACTGTTAAAAATGGATCTACTGTACCAATAATAAAATCATTTTCATAGAAGGAAATGCTTTAGACCAACGGTTGGGGGTATCTAGTAATACCAACGGTTCCGTCAGTCCGTCCGTCCGTCCTTCCGAAGATACTTTTTGTCCGATCGATAACAGAAAAAACTATTCATCTCATCCTTTTCTAATATGGCAAATGTCTTCTTCACCACTAGCAGAGATGCAGTGCGAAATTTAAACCGAATTGGTGAACTTTTAAATTTTTGTCGATTTTTAATTATTTTTTTTTACTTAGTCATATTCTGAGCATTTTTTGTCCGATCAATTACAGAAAAACTATTCATCTCATCCATTTCAAATTTGGCCTATGTCTTCTTCACCACTAGGAGAGGTGCAGTGCACAATATAAACCAAATTAGTGAATTCTTAAAATTTTGACGAATTTTTAATTTGTTTAACTTACATGTAGTCCTATTCTGAGCAGATTTTTGTCCGCTCGATTACTGATAAACTTTTCAAATCTGGCCCTTGTCTTCTTCACCACTATGAGAGGTGCAGTGCGAAATTTAACACGATTTGGTAATTAGCAGCTCCGACTAAGTCGGAGCTGCTATCAGTTTTTGTGCAGTTTCCATCCGCCGGCACGTTTTGTATTGGCTATAACTTTTTTCCTATAAGGTTTTGAGAACTCATATACATAACTTCTTACTTATGTCCCTGGGGAATTATTTTGACATGTTCATAGTCAAGGTCAAAGGTCAAGGTCACGAGTTCTGAAATCGCTTAAAAAAAATCCTTGTAAACATGATAACTTGAAAAATATTTGTGCTATCAGGCTGTTATTTGGTGTATATCAACTATGGAGAAAGGCCAAGATTTGAAAAGGTTTTCGCTAAAATCCGTCAAAGGTCAAGGTCATAGCGAGGTCACAACTTAAGCATGCTTTTGCGAAAATGTCTTATTTCAACTATTAACACTTTGAATCCTTACATGGTTGTGATACACAATGAAAAGTGATCACTGATTGTGTGACCTTGAATTTTAAAGGTCATGGTCACGAGATAGGATTATGGTCATCAGTTCTGAAATCATTAAATCACCTCTTTCCAAGGAGGTATCAACACCTCATATACATAACTTCTTACTTATGCCCCTGGGGAATTATTTTGACATGTTCATATTCAAGGTCAAAGGTCAAGGTCACAAATTCTGAAATTGCCCAAAAAAATCCTTGTAAACACGATAACTTGAAAAATATTTGTGCTATCAGGCTCTTATTTGGTGTATATCAACTATGGAGAAAGGCTAAGATTTGAAAAGGTTTTCGCTAACATTTGTCAAAGGTCAAGGTCATAGCGAGGTCACAACCTAAGCATGCTTTTGCGGAAATGTCTTATTTCAACTATTTACACTTTGAATCATTACATGATTGTGATACACAATGAAAAGTGATCACTGATTGTGTGACCTTGAATTTTAAAGGTCAAGGTCACGAAATATGGTCATGCTGACCAGTTCTGAAATCACTAAGTAACGTTTTCCCATGAAGATATTAACACCTCATATAGATAGCTTAATTTCGTTCTTATACACCTGGTGAATGACTTTGACATGTTCACATTCAAGGTCAAAGGTCAAGGTCATGAGTTCTGAAATCACTACAACAATCCTTGTATACATGATAACTTCAAACTTTTTTTGTGCTATTAGGCTCTTATTTGGTATATATGAACTATGGAGAAAGACCAAGATTTGTAAACGTTTTCGCTAAAATCTGTCAAAGGTCAAGGTCACAGTGAGGTCAAAACTTAAGCATGCTTTTGTGAATATGGCATATTTTAACTATCAACACTTTGAGTCATTGCATTATACGCGATGAAAAGTGATCATTGATGGTCAAGGTCAAGGCCATGAGATATTGGTTAAAGCCACGTTAATCCTTGGATAAAATTTTGAAAGAAGAAATAGGTTTTAAGAACAAACTTGTGAAAAGTGACCCCAGTGATGATTAGTAATAACTCGAATAATGAAAACATTTTTGTTAAAAAGAATTCCCATTTTATTGATGCTGACGAGAAGGCGGAACAGGGAAAGGCGAGACCCTAAGTTTCGGAGCTGCTCTGCTTTTGCGGTGTCCCGCAAACGCTAATCTAGTTTTATTAATGTTTGCCAATTTAAAAAATGTATTTTGGACTTACTCGGGAAAAAATTTATCATGTAACTTTTATTAAAAGCTACTTCTGTGTTGTCATGTGTTGACTAATTTCCAAAATAAAATTGAAATCGGTGGAAATTGGCAGTAGTGTATTATGTTATTCCTACCTTTTCAAGTTATTATTACTCTTACTTTTCCAAAACCACCTTTTTACATGAAGAGACTTGTCCTACCCTTTTCACAGTTACATTTCATAGCTTTTCAATCCTTAGGTGTGCAGACACCTCTTTCTATATGTACAATTAAAATGTCAAACTTTAACAGTCGGGGAGTATTAGTTACTTTTTTGCTTGTTCTTCTTTTAAAAGAAAACTTTGATATTGCCCTGAATTTCGGATGAGGTGGGCAAAGGTATATCGTAAAGTTACATTTTCTATGATTATAAACTAATCTTGTTCGTTGTAGGGTCTGCAGCTGGTGCATACCGAAGTGTGCAAATATTAGCTTACGGTCACTGTAACGTCTATAAAAGTACATAACATGCAACGACAATGAATCAACCTATATCCCGTCGAGTCATCGTCATGTCAGTGGTGCATTGTTTCGAACTTTGTCATAATGAAATAGATAGAAAGGGTCAAATTTAGCAAAGTTTTCACATAATTTAACAAGATTTCCACGCTCTCACAGTGAGTTTCACGGTTTACCCGTCTAGTGGAGAACAACAATCATGCTGTTTCGAAGCCTAATTGCTGCGTTAATAAACGAAGGGTAGCATGTTCGACTCATTCATTACAAAACTTAATTTCTCATATTTAAAATCTGTTCATATCCTATTCAGATTCAAGACAATATACATTATTCTTTGTGAAATGTAGTAACAAAGCCAGGCTTTGAAGGTGTATTGAGGTAAGTGGAGGTTATTGGATTGAGAAAAGTATATGAGTGAATTCGGTAGCTGAGTATAAGTGTGTATGCGTAAGTGTATTGTCGGACACGTATACTGAAAGAACAAAGATATCCCATGGCACCGAGCTAAAGTGGAGTGTAACACGTAAATCGACGTTCATGGTCATTGTAATGTCAATAAAATTACATCACATACAATGACAATGAATCGATCATCATATTCTCAGATTGTCAGAGTGTGAGGGCTTTCAAATTTAAATCTACAGACTATATGGACCAATTTCTTGATTGTGAAGGGTTGCAAAATAGTTTTTCTGTCTTATCTACTGACTGTATTGGTTAATTCCTAGATTGTGAAGGTTTCTGATATTTCATCTACCAAATATAAAGGTCTATTCCAATATTGCGAAGGGTTTTCAAATAGAAAAAAATGTCTTATCTACAGACTGTAACTGTCGGTTCCTAGATTGTGAGGAGCTTTCAACTCGTCTCTCTATCTTATCTACCGACTGTAGCTATAGGGGTCGATTCCTAGATTGGGAAGGCTTCTCAATTAGTTTGTATATCTCATCTACAGCCTAAATGGGTCGATTCCTAGATTGTGAGGAGCTTTCAACTTGTGTCTCTATCTTATCTACAGACTAAAGAGTTTGATTTCTAGATTGTGAAGGGTTATGATATTTTCGTCTACCGACTGTAGAGGTTGATTCATCGATTGTGAGGAACTTTCAATTCGTTTCTGTATCTTATATACCGACTACAGGGGTCGATACCTAGATTGTGACGGGTTCTCAAATAGTTTTTCTTTCTTATCTACAGACTAAAGGGTTCTATTCCTAGATTGTGAAAGGTAATGTATTTCATGTGCTGACTTAAGGTTCGATTCCCAGATTGTGAGGAGCTTTCGACTCGGTTTTCTATCTTTTCTACCGACTACAGGGATCGATCCTCAGATTGTGAAGTTTTATGATATTTCATCTTCAGACTGTAGGAGTCGATTCCTAGATTGTGAAGTGTTATGATATTTCATCTTCAGACTGTAGGAGTCGATTCCTAGATTATGAAGAGTTCTTAAAAAGTTGTTCTATCTCATCTTCAGACTATAGGGTTCTATTCCTAGATTGTGAAGAGCTTTCAACTCAGATAAAACAGAAAAAACGAATTCAAAACTTCTCACAATCTAGAAATCGACCCCTATAGAATGTAGGTAAGATAGAAAAACTATTTGGGAAGCCTTCATAATATAGGAATCAACCAGTGTAGTTGGTAGATTAAATATTATAACCGTTTAAATCGACCCTACACTCTATTAACAAACAAGTTAGATAACCTGACAAACACATTTCTAGATTTTGAGCATTCTCAGATTGTTAGGGTCGAACAATCTGCAAACTGTTTAAACAATCTAGGAATGGTGAAATATTCCAAGATTGTGAGCTCACAATCTGCAGATTGTGATATACCCTAGATTATCCGTAACATAGACACTAACACCGTTAACATCTCGCAAATCATATCATTCTGCTAGCCAAGAAACATATACATAATACGAGCATAGAAAGGAAAGTCCCAACATTTAAAAACTTAATCAAATCTTTTCCAGAGATAATGAAAATAGAGAAATATATCGCAACAAAGAACAACAAATGCTTTATATTTGAGCACAAATGGAGACCAATGGTGAACGATATACTTCAGAAGTTGAAATTGCAACTATCCCAGTCTAAATGTTCAAATATGTAAAAATTATGAATGATTGCAAGACTTGAATGTATGTAAAGTAATTGTAAACAAAGACCTTTCAACTGAACAAAAAAATAATAATTTAAAAATAACAAAATAAAAACATCGTTATCAAACAACATCACTTGCTTGACAACGATATTAGTATCGACATCCAAACGCCACATTCATTGCACTATTATTATCCATACATCTTGTTTTTCCTTAAAGATCTGTTGAATACATTTTTCTCAAGAATGACAGATGATTACCTCTACATATATTGTATATAGGAATCAATTGAGCATTAAATCGAGACAATATACACTAAGCTTGCATTTGATTATTCAGACGATTTTAAGACGATTAGTAGGGTTACCAAGGCTTCTAAAACTAATGAAAAACTCACTCTTAAAAGTATTTTTCAGAAAAAACTTTATTTGGTATATTTTCTCAAAATTCGAGAAAAATGGGGTCTCCCCCACAACCTAGGGGGGCTTACCCAGTTTCAAGCTTTTAGTGTAAATTCATGTCCAGCATAATTCGGCTTTTGACGACTGTAAAGGCTCATACAACTCATGGAAAACACACTCTTAAAAGTATTTTTCAGAAAAAAAACCTTTATTTGGCATATTTTGTCCAAAATCGAGAAAAATGTGGTCTCCCCCACAACCTAGGGGGGCTTCGTAGCTCTCATTGATCGCTCAATGTAGCGCTCAATGAGCGCTTCTTCTCTCTTGAACGACACAGTGCAAATTCCTCGAGGTTTACTGTCCTTGATTAAAATAATTACATTATAACGTTAGCCTAAATTACCTATCAGTTTAAATTAGTTTTATTTACTTTGGTTTACTAGCTACAACATACCAGCCAAAACAAGTTTAATGTATAATTGACCATCACTCTTTATTAAATGAAAATAGATGTATTTTCGGTTAGAAAACTATTATATTTCTGAAACTGTTATGGTATTTTGAGACTTTTTTGCAATTTCAAACATTAAACTCTTCCATTCTGTAACAAACACTTTAAACATTTAAATATCCTTAATGTTGAAGTCGTTTTAAGTAGGAATGTTTGTCGTTGTTTGGCAATGATAATCTGCTTCTAACATGGAGTTGGACAGTTTATGTTGTGCTATTTTATGCTTTGAAAGCCTGAACATATGAACATTGGAACAGAGCCCACTGACACGGCTTTCTCTACGGTGAAAAACGTATTTTAACAAGAGTCATCAGAAGATGACATATCCCACCTGTTCCACAAAATTTGTAAAACACATTTTTGACAGATACTTGTGTATCTACTACCGTACTCCAGCTAGTGGGTATTACAGATGCTGAGTTTCAGGTATGTTAAGGGTTTTAGACTCCTGCTCCAGAAGCAGTCAAAATCAACAAAAACCAACATCCTTCTCATGTTTCTATGGAAACAGAAAAAAAAAAATATTTCAGAAAAAAATCTGAAAACATCAAAAGGCACTACTTCAGTTAGTGGGTAATACACATGCAAAGTTTCAGGAAGATATGATGAAAAGTTTTGGAGCTGTGCTCCGGAAACGAACCTGTCTCTGACAAAGTCCAAATTCAACAAGTTTCTATGGAAACGAAAAAAAAAATGTTCAGACATATCTGAAAATATCAAAAGGCACCACTTCAGTTAGTGGATAATACATATGCAAAGTTTCAGGAAGATATGATGAACGGTTTTGGAGCTGTGCACCGGAAACGAACCCGTCTCTGAACAAAGTCCAACTTGAACATGTTTCTATGGAAACGACCAAAAATAAAATATCAAAAGGCGCCACTTCAGTTGGTGGGTAATATACATGGAAAGTTTCAGAAAGATATCATGAACGGTTTTCGAGTTCTGCTCTGGAAACGAAATGATTACGGACGGACGGACGGACGGACGGACGGGGTGATGACTATATCCCACGGTATTACATACCGGTGGGATAAAAATAAAGTATGTTCTTGTTTCTCTCTTTGCTAACCGATATGTTGGTAAATCCTAGTCGTGTAACATCAACAACTCGTGTATAAGATACATGTCAAAGCATATCTCCCAAGCTATACCTTCATCCAACTTGACACACATGTCAACCACGCTCTGTAGATGTACATTTTGTCGACTAGACTGTTGTGTGCATTTCATGCAATATTTCGGGTTTCCGTGGAAACAGAGGCTCTACGAATCTTCATCCAACCATACATATGTGTAGTTTCAGAGATGTATTCATCACTTTCATCCAACCTTACATAAATGTAGAGGCAACATGGCGCAGTTGTTAGCACGTTCGGCTTCGGATCAAGAAGTCCAGGGTTCGAATCCGACCGGGGATTCAGCAACTTTGTTTGCTATTGAGAAAACGTTCTAATGCATTAGGGATTGGATGCATAACTACACTGAATTTATGCGCAGAACCATATTGTTTTGCTAGTTTCAGCCGACGCTCACGGGTTTCACCGCAATACATAGCCACAATAACGGCGTTAAACCCCAACTCACCTCGCCTCACTTCACATATATGTAAATCTGCAGCAGTAACGTGTCTTTTACTGTTAAAGTTTCTTTAACCGAAGAAGGAATCGGGTTTATGTGAAACAGAAATTCAATATTCAGATTAAACTGTAGATCAAACGCAAGCAAAAAAACACACCATATATGCAAATAGATTAAAGGAGCAGCTGCAGTCATTGATACCGATCTCGACTCGATTTGTTTTCAGGCAGTATTTTACACTAATAATGCTATGACATCCAAAACTAAACACACGTACCTCTCAATAATACATTTCCCAGAAGACCTACCTGGATTATATTCATCACATCATTCCTGTAATTATTTGTTTTTAGAGTGTAGGTGTTTTTACCTACGCTTTATCTACATTTTAATTGCGTTATCGCATTCCTGTGGTATGTGAGCTTAATTCTCTTCAAAACTGGTTTCACAAGCAATTCAACCCTTAAATTATGCTTTTGATAACTAAACTTATTATATATACATTTGCAATACATCTTTTAGCAAAGATGTGTTTATGTCCACCTAGAGCATGCGTTATATACATGTACGCGTGGTTTAAAGCAAGACCATAGAATCCTAGGGGTGAGAAAGTGTACAGTATCGGAACATTCAACCTTTGGTAATTGAGAAGGAAAGAGATAGACCAGAAGTCTTTATTGTATAAATACTGGCGATCTTCAAACACGGTTAAAGTGTAAGCAGCAACTAGGCTTTAAAATAATATAAACTAGTTTCCAAAAGAAACTTTGCATACAAAAATGCAAACCACTTTAATTCACCAATGACTATACGACTAAAACAAAGTTTCGTCTTGTGTCAAGAAGCTAACTTACCTAAATCGTCCAATCGTTACCCTGTTATGTTACTGAGAACCACGCCTTTTAAGAAATGGTCGATTTGGAATCTCTTTATCTAAGCGAGATAGGAGAGATATATGAAATATGGCCTGTTTTACTGGTAAGACGTCCTACGGTAACGACGCGTTACATTATGTCACCAGCAGCTTTTATTTACTTTATTTTCATAATGCATCCATTTTAAAATGAAATGCAAAACATTTTATACAAAAATTGTTGGAAATGGCGATTTCAGTACCCCGTCGGTGTTTGAACACGTGTTAAACAAAAGTATCATACCATGATTAATGAGATTTTATAAAACGTCTTAACATAAGCTTATCAAAGACATTCATAACCGATTTTGTCCGTTAGCATTATCTTGTTTTTTACTATTTTGAAAATCTGGCAACGTTTCGTTAGAAGTTTATTTTGCAGGTAACAGGTTTCTGATACAGACACTAATGCTGACATTAACACTTAATATATATCTTCAAATATCAATATAATTACATCTTCAGAAAAAATAGAACAATTGGCTCTGTAGCTCATCAGGGTTTATATTGTTTAATGATGAAAAGTGATATAGAGTTAGAGGTCATGGCTCGTGAGGCCATTATGTGGGGTCACAGATCACCAAATCTACAATATAGAATCTCCATTGGCTAAAGAGTCTGTATAAAATATTACAGCCTTCTAAGACTTTTCTTTACGGAGAAGTAGATGAAAATAGGATTTTAGGTCATGGCCACAGGGTCACCCTATTTACAGTTTCGATTCTCCACTGGCTGTAAGAGTATTCACACACTATTACAGCCTTCTAAGTATTTTTGTTCTGGAGAGGAAGATGGGAATATGTTTTAGGTCATGGCCTGTGAGGCCCTTATTTAGGGCCACAGGGTCACCAAATCTACAATTTAGAATCTCCATTGGCTAAAGAGTATGCATACACTATTACTGCCATCTAGGTCTTTTAGTTCTGGAGGAGAGGATGAAATATGTTTTTAGGTTATGGCCTGTGAGGCCCTTATTTGGGCCCACTGGATAACCAATTACAATTTAGAATCCCCATTGGCTCCCTAGACTAGCAGGAAAAAACGAAAAGTTTACGGACAGACGGACGCCGGACACCATGCCATGCCATAAGCCCATTGAGCCTTTCAGGCCTAATGAGCTAAAAAGTATCAAGTATCATAGTTGAAAAGACCAATACACCGGAACTCATCGTATTATAGAAGTTTGATCCAGTCAAAACTCATGTTTACTCTTCTATATAAATATAATAATAATAATAATTGAAAGGTATCTGATACCTCATAAACAAGAACTGAACATGTAAATATAATACGCATTTCGGGGACACATTTCACGTACATAGCCTCCTTTCAAATATCAGTTTAAATACTACATTATATAGATAAAATGTCTTTTACATTTGCATCTTGTATTAAAACAATAGACAAACGCTTTTGTTAGGAACAATCAATACACGTTGCGTACATCTGACCTCCCATGCAATATCTGATGGAGGATGAAAGAGATATGTTAGATCAGAACGTCTTTATTGTATAAAGACTGGCGATCTTCAAACACGGTAAGGCATAGCATAAACTGGCATGTAAAATAATATATGTTTGCAGATAACAAATTTCTCATACTGACGTCAAACATTAATTTAAAGTTATATAAATTATCAATAAATAATTAAATAAATATATATGAAATAATAAAATATGAATATAACTATATCTTCATAGAAATATATCTAAAATAGTAATAATGGTTTGGTATCTGATACCGTATAAAGAAGACATGTAAATATCACACTTTCACATATATATCACAGTTTCAAAGAAAATGCAAAAATATACATACAAAAAAAATATTCCTTTTCAAATGTATCCTGTATTTCAATAATAAAAATTGAGCAATGGGATCTGTAGCTCCTCAGGATTTGTATTTTTGAAGTAACAAAAACCATAATAAATTATTCTCAGTTTGTTCTAGAGCTTTTCATACTGGAGAAGAAGATGAATGATGCTGTGACCTATCAACAATAGATTTGAAGGTTGTGACCTCTGTGACCCTATCTACAATATCCCATTGGCCAATGAGTCTGCACATACATTTTCAGCTCTCTAGACCTTTATGAACTGGAGAAGATGAAAATAAGTATTAAGGTTGTGACTCCTGTGACCCTATTTGGGGTTCAAGGTCACAAAATCTACAATTTAGAATCCCCATTGGCCAAGGAGTCTGCACACAACTTTCAGCCCTCTGGGCCTTTTGGAACTGGAGAAGAAGATGAAAACAGGTTTGTAAGTATGTGACCCCTTGTGACCCTATTTGGGGTCACGGGGTAAATCTACAATTTAGAATTCCCATTGACCAAGGAGTCTTCACATAAAATTTCAGCTCTCTGGAGTCATTTGTTCTGGAGGAGTAGTAAAAAGAGCGAAAAGTTTGCGGACTCATTAAAATTTCGTTGATTTATTGTATAAATGTGTATTCATTTTGAATAATATTGGGAAATATTCGCCCGAACGCAACGGTCAACCATTTAGACAGTGTTGAATGTACATAGTTAATAATGTTGTTGTCCGTGATTTCCTGTACACGTATAGCTTTCAATTGATATTGGAAATGCGAACTTGATAACAAGCAGATTCGTAAAGGATCGTAAGTACACGTGAAATTTTGTTTTAAGCCATCGTTTGGTTTTTATAGTTGTTTTTAACATATTGATAGTTAAGAGGGCATTTCTTTACATCTGTTACAGACGTCAAATAATTAAAGTTGGTTTAATCTTATTAATAGTTAAGAGGGCATTTATTTCCTCTTTTACAGATGCCAATGAAAACATTGTAAAATTGAAATTGTAATCTCTTTGAAATACCTATCTCTTCTTTTTATTCAATAACCATTTATAAAACCCTGAAGTTCTATCAATTCTCAACATACCGTTTGTCTCGATTTACAGGTATATGTGATTATTATTATGTAAGCATTTCTAGTATCATCAACTTCGATTTTTTTCTCAAAGATTTACAGTTTTCTTATTTTGAAGTTTGATTCATTAAAACATGTTATTTCTTGACATTGTATTTGACATCGACACGCTTTTAAAGAAATACTATTTGCAACAGTCGTTTCATTGTTTCTCTTGAGATAGGAAACGCCCGAACGCAGACGCAGCAAGTATACATCTATCCGGATAAAATTGTGGCTATAATACATTTTTCTGATTGGACAAATCTTTTGACTGTGCTTTATTGTAAAATGGGGTAGTAATCATCCAGGTTTGAAGCACTCATTGTGTACAAAAAATGTAAGAGTGCCTACACTGCAAAATTAACTCCCGTGACAGTCAATACATCAAGGGTTTTTCCTTTTTCTATACAACGTGTCACTCTTTATGTGAATGATGAATCGCATATTGCCTTTTTGAGTATTTGCCTTAAAATATAATTGTGTTATGTAACTGCAAGGTAATTTCACATTTCTTAAAAGAACAAAATCAATAACCGTAAATATTTAAAAAAAACACACAAATAAGAACACCTTGTTAGTACATATGTATATATAAGTTATACAATGTTTTGTAAAAAAAAAAATGTCTATAATTAAAAGCAACATTCTAACAGTCCTGTGACCTTTAGGAATAAAGGTTGAATTTTCTTTTCAATTGATAATTGTAAACCACATAAACAGAATTCATGTTGGTAATTCTGCATGTAGTCTCTTGCTGTACAAAGACAAATCATTGTTTTTCACAATCTCGATATATCGAGGTCAGCGTTTCCCTCTTTTCACAAACGTTTGACTTCTGTACATAAACATAATATTGTAGATCACTAATGCAACAAGAGAATTAGTGAGCAAAGCTCACTCATGATACCCCCGCTTTTACATTAACATTGGTCAAAGAGAAATGTTTGAAAATAGCAAAAGGGTATCAATGTTTAAACTTTTGTATGAAAAGACCATAACATATATTATTAAAGCAGAGTAAGTATTACACCTCTAAGCATGTTTTAGAAGTAAAAGTCAAAGTGGTTTCGTAACATTTGAACAACTAGAAGAGCGTTTGCGGGACACCGCAAAAGCAGAGCAGCTCCGAAACTTTGGGTCTCGCCTTTCCCTGTTCCGCCTTCTCCTCAGCATAAATAAAATTTTTGGACCAAAATTTGTTCATTATTCAAGTTATTCTAACAAGTTGAATCATCACTGGGGTCACTTTTCACAAGTTTGTTATTAAAACCTATTTCTGATTTCAAAATTGGATCAAAGGATTAACATGGCCTGAACCAATATCTCATGACCTTGACCTTGACCTTAGACCTTCAAGGTCACACCATCACTGATTACTTTTCATTGTGTATAACAATCATGCAATGACTCAAAGTGTTCATTGTTAACATAAGGCACATTATGTAAGACCTGGGCACATTATGTAAAACGTCGCTATTGTTAATAAAGAAGTTGATCATCCATAAAATATTTGTCTTCTTCAACATAAGGCATATTCACAATAGCATGCTTAAGTTGTGACCTTGCTGTGACCTTGACCTTTGACAGATTTTAGCGAAAACTTTTTCAAATCTTGGTCTATCTCCATAGTTGATATATACCAAATAAGAGCCTGACAGCACAAAAATGTTTGAAGTTATCATGTTTACAAGGATTATTGTAGTAATTAAAGCACTCATGACCTTGACCTTTGACCTTGAATGTGAACATGTCAAAATCATTTACCAGATTTATAAGAAAGAAGCTATGTATATGAGGTGTTAATACCTTCTTGGAAACAAGTAGTATTTGAGTTATGAGCAGAACCAAAAGTGTGACCATAGATGCGCACACAAAGACGCTTAAAAGTGGCAAATCTGAAAAAATAATCATGGAATCTGAGGGAAACATAGAAAAGGCACATCTAGGGACCATAAAGTGTACATGTATAAAGTTTCATAACAATTGAACAAGTAGTATTTGGGTTATGAGCGGAACCAAAAGTGTAAGCATAGACGCGCACACAAAGACGCTTAAAAGTGGAAAATCTGAGAAAAAAAATCATGGAATCTGAGTGAAACATAGAAAAGGCACATCTAGGGACCATAAAGTGTACATGTATAAAGTTTCATAACAATTGAACAAGTAGTATTTGAGTTATGAGCGGAACCAAAAGTGTGACCATAGACGCGCACACAAAGACGCTTCGTAGCGGGGGTATAATAATAATTTGGTTCGTAGTTAGGACTGTTTGTCCTTCTCTGTTTGCAAGTAATATTCAGCATTTTGTCTCTCAAAGATGTCCAAAGGGTCCTCGTTATCCACCTCCTCCCCATACTCATCATACGATTCCTCAGACCCGATTGTATAGCCGCTGGTAGAGGAGTCAGAGGACACGTTGGATGCCATTCCATACGAGGACTCGTCATCTGAATCTAAAGAAAAGAAAGCAAATATACACATGGAAATTAATTAAAGGACACCTGATACATTTTGTAATAATTGTCTACCTAAATGAAAATTCGAATGACGAATATCGAATCTCCCGGCTTCATGTGCCTCGAAGTGTTGCGATAATAATAGCTGGAATCTTTTACATCTATCAAAAAAAGAAACATTAATGGCATAAGGATGTTATCAAAATGTATTTGATTGTGAAATCTAAGGTTAATTGACATTTGAGCAAATAATCATCGTATGTGAATAATTTTTCCTAAGTGATGACGTTTAACATTATATAGGCATTTGAAGGTGTGATAATAAGATTCAAATGTGAATGGAAAGAAAAAGGGGGAAAACCTACGAAGTAATTTTTATCACAAGAGAAACGAAATTATGTCAATAAAGCTATATCAAAATTTCAAACAGAAGATAATAAAATCATAACTAACACAAAAGAAATAGTCAACGAAACAACGGATTTTGATTTATGATTTATGACATCATGGAATATGCAGCGTGTTTGGAAATACTGGGTTTACTCCTGCTCATAGATTTTGAAAAAGCATTTGACTCAGTAGACTTGACATTTATACGAAGGTTCTTGATTTTTTCAATTTTGGCCCTGCTATTTAAAACTGGCTGGGCACATTTTATAAAAATCAAGTGTTCTTGTAAATGGTTTCTCATCGGATTTCTTCGACATTACGCTCGGCCGTAGACAAGGAGATCCAGTTTCGCCATATTTATTTATTTTATGTGCTGAAATCCTAAGCATCATACAATGTACGTAATATTGAAAAGATAAAAGGAATTAAAATAGGTGACAGTGGGTACCCCGCAACTCAATTCGGATGGATTGATGGATCCGAAACGTGTCTACAAGCGACACAACAAACATTAACTCAATACGCCTTTTTCTCGGGACTAAAAATAAATGCAAGTAAAACTCAAATTATCGGGATAGGTTACTTTAAGAATACGAAAAAGACACTGTGCAAACACTATAAATTAGACTGTTCTAAAACAGAATCATTGGCATAACATTCACACATAACTTGACAAAAATGGTAGAGAGAAATTATAAAGATAACTAAAACAAATAAAGATCGTCATGAACCAGTGGCTGGGAAAAGATCTTACTCCACATGCATGGTAGGACGACCGTTTTAAAAAGCCTTATCCTGCCTTAAATAAACCAGATATTTACAATACTTTCAAAACCTAATGAAAACATATCGAAGGACATTGAAAGGCTTTGTTTTGGCTTTTTTTGGAAAGGGAAACAAGATAAAACTAAACGTAAAATAATAACTAGTAATTACAAGTAATTGTCACAAACGTGACCATGTTCCCCGCCGCAATTAAAGGGATGGACACACAGGTTGTACCGACTAATGACCATTACATGTTTGATTCAAGTGTTATTATATCAGGCTAAAAACATTTTTAAAAGTGATCTAAAGTCTCGCAGTGACCTTGAAACTAAGGTCAAGGTCACCCAAATCGACTGGTGTCTGTGTACTTCCCAAATGTAGACTGGTACCAAATTTGAAGACTCTAGGTGCAGCGGTTCATGAGATATCGTGGTAACAAGAAACGGGACGGACGGACGGACGTACATGTTCGGACGTACGGAGCTGAATACTATATCCCCCGTTCCGCTCTTCACGGCGGCGGGGGACAATAATGAAGGTGGTTTTAGAGCACCCGATATTAGAAATACAATTTGTTCGCAGGAAATAAGCGACTCTTCAATTCGGATAACTGCTCTAAATTGAAGAAACTGTATCATATAAACGTACCCCCAGCACACGGTGATTTTTATCAATACAGCGCAGAAGCAGTGATGAAGCATGTTTGTTATCCAAGAACAAACGATTTTTGGAAAGACGTTTTAAAAGCATGGGGAAGTTTCATTAACCAAAAGGGGAAAACTGTAAAGACGCAAGCTAATGTCCTGTCGCATACGATATGGAATAATGACAATATCAGAATTAACAATAAGGTGATTCATTAAAAGCAAATGTCAAAATCAGGTATCTATCTGATAAATGATATAATTGATATTGACGGTAAATTTAACTACACAGAATTGGTTAACAGGTACAAATGTAAAACAATTTTTTTTTTAATATGCTGGTATCATTAATGCAATAAAATCATATTTAGTAACTCAAACATTAGGATAGAGAAAAAAACTAGATATGCCACTAATACCTTATTTTATTGAAATTATTACTACCAAGAGAAAAAGTTGTCGAATATTTTATGATATATTACAAGAATCAGAAATCACGAGGGTTAAGTACAAATACAGAATGAAATGGCAACGAGATTTAGAATGTCCAATCAACGAAACTGAATGGAAACATATAAACCAATTGCCTTTTATGTCCAATCTAAGTTGAAAATGGTTTCTATATTCAATTCTACATAGAATACTCCCGACAAATGATCTCCTGCATAAGATGAAAATCAAAGATGAAAATAAATGTAGTTTCTGTAACTTAGGACGAAACAGAGACCATAAGTCACATTTTCTTCGATTGTTCTACTGTCAAAAATATATGGAATAAAGTTAAGGAATGGATAGAGACAAACACACAAGCAAACATAAACTTCTCAAAAAGGAACATTTGCCTTGGATATCCTGAATATAGAAATAAAGTACTGAATATGAAAATCACAACTGTTAAGAAAACATTATTCAAAACAAAGTAAAATGGACTGAAACCAAACATAACCTTTATCAAGAATGACATCAAGAAAGCTTACAATATTGACAAATATAACGCATACCCAACTTGCAACTATGCTAAATTCATGACATTCTGGTCAACCTGTCATTTGCTATTTAAAGATTAATGTTAAACAAATTCATGTTGATATTAATTTGTTCCACTTAAACTGAAAATTTATATAAAATCTGAAGCTTGATTAGAACTAATGATGATGAGTAAATCGTCATACTCATCTATGTTACCAGCTTCTGCCAAATATTTTGTATGCTTTTCGTTGTGAACTAATTTGTAAATGTATTGTGCCTGTACATGTACCACAAAAAATAACCGAAAAAATTAAAACAAATTATATTTGGGATTGTTTATTTTTAAAAGAAATAATTCTCTCGCGGTGTTTTCTCTCTTATACGAATTATAAGTAAATATAAATCTCTTCAAAGAGTATTGTAAAAGAAGTGTGATTCATTTCTTAAATAAAACGTAGAGACATTGTAGCGCTGTAGCTCACTGGGCTTTGAACAATAAGCTTATTATGTTTCGAAATGTAAATTTTTCGCAGTATTCATCAGAGGTATAACAAATTCTAAGTACTTTTCGTAATGGAGAAGAATGTAAAAATAGATGTTTAGGTCGTGGCCCCTGTGATCCATATGGGGTCACAGGGTCTCCAAATCTACAATTGAGAAGCCCCATTGGCTAAGGAGGCTTTACATTAGAATTCAGCTCTCTAGAGTCATTAATTGATTCTTGAGGAGACTTCTAAAAAGTATAATAGTTTACTGACGGGTGGACGGGGTATGCAATGCCACAAAACCATCGGGACTTTCAGTCATATCAACTGTTGTATCTAATGTTTTCTATTACGTTAAAATTATATAGTACATATAAAGGTGACCACAAACACAATGTGTTTTGGTTATTGATGTATATAATACACCAATAAAATAACTTGTACTTACCTTCTACTTCTACCCCCCCAAAAAAACAAAAAAAACATTTCCATTAAAATTTAATGCAATTATGTTGGAACTTTCTTTGTGTTTCAATCTAATAAACACTGAGCACAACATTTCGCAATTCTGGGTGACAAGCTTTACACACAGAACCCCCTTAAGACATTCAGTTGCGACCCACAAACCTGAACACAATCATGCAGTCGGAGTGGCATGGATTGGCACAAACGTCGAACAGGTGTTTGAGGGAATTCTGCCACCGCTGCTATAGTCGACGTCAGATGAATATGGTTTAACACGCTTTCAAGAGTATTCACTTATATCACGGCTGCTACTATTATTGCAGGAAGAAAGCCCGCAACGTCATAAAAGCAATGCATTGCGGTGAAACCTTCAACTATTGGCTTGAATTAGCGAACCATGGTGACACTGCGTTGAAATTCAATGAGAATTGCATCCAAACCTTACTGCATGTAGAACAGTTCTCCACCTCTTGATCCGAAGCCGAGCGCGCTAACCACTGCGCTATCCCGGCCCTCCGCGTTTTCAAAGTATGTCAGTACAATGACAGCTTAATGATGTGTACAACTACCAATATAATACCGAAATCATCGATTTTCCATACCTTGATTTGTGTCATCTTGATCATCAATATCTAGCTGAGCAACTGAAATATCAAAATATTTGTAGAAGCTTTTAAGGGTTGTTGTGATCCCTGGTGATTACGGTTCATTCAGGAAACTGATTGGGAAAAGGAATTTTTTCTGCAATTGTCGAATTTAGAAATCTTGATCAATAATTTTTAAAAGTATAGTTAATGATATGTCCATCAAATTTTGAATTTTCGTTTCAATCAGGAATTCAGCGACTAAAATGGGTATAATTTCGATAAATATATTGACAATAATTCATTCCTATAAAGATGCCCATCATTATCTATTTAGCTGCCAAAAGTCAAATACCATAAATATTCACAGTGTACTCTTCTTTTAAGTCAATTGTCATAGCCTGAATACTGTATTATTTAGAAAAAGAAGCCCCTTACTAAATCTAATGATCAAACTATTAGCCTGAACATTTTTCAATTATGACAGACCTATCAATCACTAATGATAATTATCTGAAAGTTTACACTTTTCATAAAAATGCTTCCTGCCGGGGGTCAAGGTCACATCAAAGGTGAAACATTATTGCCAAAACTTAAAAACAAAACTCATCACAAGAGATGCAAATGTGTATGAAATGCCTATCACTGATTAATCGAACGTAATACAATGTTCTTCAAATGATCAAACTATTATATTCAAAGTGATGTGTATCGAATCGATAAAATATCAATATGGCACACGTTAAATACTTGTATTTTATTTCGATTTAATTATCTATAACTTCACTCATTCATTGTTAAGTTAATTCCAATGATCTTACCTCCTTCCGAAGCAACACTAGCGGCAGTTACAAGAGGCGGGGTGTTTAAGAACTCTGTTTTTGCAAAAAATGAAAATACATTATTTACTTTTCTAATTAACTTATATATGAAAGAGATTAATGCATAAATACGTTACAATAAAAGTATGATCTAGGTTTGAATTTTGGGTTTGTACATGTACGTACCCTCATTTTGTTCTTTATCCCCTGAATTAGTATAATATAAAATATATTGCTGTTTATAGAGATTCGCTAACTGTATATAATTAAAAGCGTTTAAAAAGTTTTTTAAATGGAGAAGTTTATTATCTAACAAATTAAAAGCGATGGGTATCGAATCGATAAAATATCAATATGGCATACGTTAAATACTTGTAATTCATTTCGATTTATTGATATATAACTTCTCTCATTCAATGTTAAGTTAATTCCAAGGATCTTACCTGCTTCCGAAGCAACACTAGCGGCAGTTACAAGAGGCGGGGCGTTAAAGAACTCTGTTTTTGCAAAAAATAAAAATACATCATTTACTTTTTTAATTAATGTATATATGAAAGAGATTAATGCATAAATACGTTACAATAAAAATAGATCTACGTTTGAATTTTGGGTTTGTACGTACCCTCATTTTGTTCTTTATCCCCTGAATCAGTTAATATATAATATATTTCTGTTTAGAGTACTTCGTTAACTGTATATATAATTAAAAGCCTTGAACAAGTTTTTTTAATGGAGAAGTTTATTATCTAACAAATTAAAAGCGATGGGTATCGAATCGATAAAATATCAATATGGCATACGTTAAATACTTGTAATTCATTTCGATTTATTTATATATAAAATTCACTCATTCAATGTTAAGTTAATTCCAAGGATCTTACCTCCCTCCGAACCAACACTAGCGGCAGTTACAAGAGGCGGAGTGTTTAAGAACTCTGTTTTTGCAAAAAAATAAAAATACATCATTTACTTTTGTCCCCAACAGCTTGAGATAAATAACTTACAATAACAGCATGAATATCGTTCTGAATGATCATGTAGTGTTGACAACATTCTGATGAAATAGATAAATACAAATATTTAATTTTGCGAATTTATGATGCATGAATGTATGAACTTCCAATCAAGAGAACAAATCATACGACCGAAAACTAACATTAAACAACAAACTCAATAAAGTATTAAGGAATCAGTTAGTTATACCTTCGCGTCCTTTGTAAAGATCTTTTAGGAATCCTTCTATAACAGAAACAATATTTAAACTGCAGTTGTTAATTCAATGACAAATTCATGAAGTGTAAGACAAGTTCATATAGTTGCAAATGTGATTTTCTATTATTTGATATATAGAATACTAAACTCGGTCCCGTTTGATAACATGTTTATGAAACGAGTGGATGGTTCGGTATTTTAACGAGCGAAAGCGAGTTAAATACCAATGCCATTCACGAGTTTCATAAACATGTTATCAAACGGGACCGAGTTTAGTATTTTATTTATTACTCAATGATGTAAATGGCACTGAATTGCAAGAAAATAGTTTTTAGTGACGTTTACTTGCAAATAGGTGACCCGCTATTGCAGTCGCGCGGCTTACATTGTGACGTCAACCAAAAACGACTGTGACGTCACGCGCCGATTATGACGTTACGGCAGCACGCGGTGGTATCACACATGTGTGTAACCAACTCATTGTTATCTAATGAGTGATCTCACCACGGTTGAGTAATAAAAAGAGTTATCAAATATACATTTTAAAATCTTAATTGACCAAGGAGCATATAATTCAGTCTGCTAGGACACCAACTGTAAGACGAAAGGTTTTCTACCTCTTGAGTTTTCGAGAGATACAATTCTTTATAAAGCGTGATTCATGTGCCCCTCTTCAATTCTACATCAATAATACCTGGTTTTTCAGGAGAAAACGAAAATAGGTTTACGAGCGGGTACCCTGAGCCCTTATTTATATCCAATACATATGTTGAAATTGTGATCTTACATCATCAGGTATCATTTTGTATAATATACATACAGTAAAGTGTTTATATAGTTATGCCTGCATTTTGACGGTATAAAATGTATAGATACAATGTATATATAAAGATATCACATAAAACACATATAAAATAGCAAGTTCAAAATAATAAACAAAACAAAGTTTTAAAATGATTCTTAGGTTAGTCAATAGTCAAATACATAAATTAGTGAGTAACCTTCTTTCTCATCAATGTTGTGTACGGCTGATTCTTCGTTATCAAACCTTTTTAGTGGTGGAGTTTCTACAAAATAAAGATCAATAGTCATTTTAATATGAAACATTCCCCATAAATTGTAATATATATCTTTATTATCAAAGGTTATCTAATTTCTTATAATACCTTTGAAGAGCGGAGTTAACTATTTAACGAATTCTAGTTGTTTTGAAATGATGTTTTCCTCGTTTAAGGAACGAATTAGAGGAAAATTAATTTCTTCTACCGGTAAAGTATCAAAGGGCAGATAATTGTAGGGGCGCTCGCGGTACAAATAAACTAGCGGGGTATATAAGGGGGAGAGGTACAGTTGCTCGATTCTCTCGGCTGTTTGTGCAGTGCCATACACCTATCTTTTAACTTGTATATAAGTTATTGTTATTATTTGCCTTTTGTGTTTGTTTCAGATGATATTCTGCTGATGTTGACAGCGAGTTGACTGCTGCACGCACTGTAAACGCCGCATATGTGGGACCTATCCGTTTGTGTATAAGTAAAGCCGTTATGGCTGGTGCCGCATGAGGCAATACGTGTTGATTCCGTTTGTGTACAAGTAAAGCCGTTATGGCTGGTGCCGCATGAGGCAATACGTGTTGATTCCGTTTGTGTATAAGTAAAGCCGTTATGGCTGGTGCCGCATGAGGCAATACGTGTTGATTCCGTTTGTGTACAAGTAAAGCCGTTATGGCTGGTGCCGCATGAGGCAATACGTGTTGATTCCGTTTGTGTATGAGTAAAGCCGTTATGGCTGGTGCCGCATGAGGCAATACGTGTTGATTCCGTTTTTGGATGAGTAAGGCCGTTATTGCTAGTGCCGCATGTGGCGATACGTGTTGATTCCGTTTTTGGATGAGTAAAGCCGTTATTGCTGGTGCCGCATCAGGCAATACGTGTTTATTCCGTTTGTGTATAAGTAAAGCCGTTATGGCTGGTGTCGCATGAGGCAATACGTGTTGATTCCGTTTGTGTATAAGTAAAGCCGTTATGGCTGATGCCGCATGAGGCAATACGTGTTGATTTCGTTTGTGTATAAGTAAAGCCGTTAAGGCTGGTGCCGCATGAGGCAATACGTGTTGATTCCGTTTTTGGATGAGTAAGGCCGTTATTGCTAATGCCGCATGTGGCGATAGGTGTTGTTAATGTTTATAAAACTATTTTCCTCAGAGAAAAACGTCCTTGTTTGAAAAATCTTAACAGAAATACGCCATCTTACATTTTTGAACAGAGAGAGATCAAATAATGAAGACACTAATCGGACATACATATTCTTTATTTCGTATAGGTTACGTTTCGACATACACTCATATGTTATATAATGTTGTCTAGCATAAGATTCTCTTCATTCTTCATCATCTACACTTCTGAAATGAAATATATTATAATATACTTTCATTTAAAACTTACGGTTTTCCTTTATACTGTCCTTCACTTTATTTTTCCGCATAGATTTACATTTCTGAAACAACCAGTATATGAATGCTCCGATCCTCCAGAAGATGGTGAAAGGTAGGGGGAGAGGAGGTTTACTGTCGTACTCCATCATCAGTCTGCATTTCTGCCACGCCCACACTTCGGTTGTCTTTTGCTGGACTTCTTCAAAAATGTGACTTGAAACAAGAGGAATTTCTGATTAAAATTTGGTTTTGGGGAAATATTTAACTATGAATTAATTTTTAAAGGCAATTATATATATATTAACATAAATTACCAAACAGATTCAATTTGTAATATTAAGAAATAATCAAAAATATATGCAACTAAAAATAGTCATGGGCTCTGTAGTTCGTCAGGAAGTCATTAATGTATTATCTAAGGTTATATATATATATATATATATATATATATATATATATATATATATATATATATATATATATATATATATATATTGTGACCTCTGTGACCCACATTTGGGTCATAGGATCACCAAATTTACAATTTAGAATCCCCAAACTAGCTAAGGAGTCTGTACATAACATTTCAGCTGTCTAGAGCTTTTCACTCTTAAGTTCTAGACTAATAAGTTCTAGACCGTGTCCCCTGTGACCCACAGTACACATCATGTCTGCTTTCTATCCCTGTGACCCACATTTTGGGGTCACAGGGTCACGAAATCTACAATTTAGAATCCCGACTGGCAAAGGAGTTTGTGCACAACATTTCAGCTTTCTAGAGGCTCTCATACTTGAGAAGAAGATGAAAATATTTTTTTTTAGGTCATGACCCCTGTGACCCACATTTAGGGTCACAGGGTATCCATATTTCTAATTGGCCAATAAGTCTTTACACAATATTCATTTTCATCTGTCTAGAGCTATTCTACGGAAGCGCTGAAGGGACATGGTAAATTAATATTTATCTCGTGCGCACGACTTAGTATCGCGTGCGCACGACTTAGTATCTCGTGCGCTCGACTTAGTATCGCGTGCGCACGACTTAATATCGCATGCGCACGACTTAATATCGCGTGCGCTCGACTTAGTATCGCGTGCGCACGACTTAATATCGCGTGCGCACGACTTAATATCGCGTGCGCACGACTTAGTATCTCGTGCGCACGACTTAGTATCGCGTGCGCACGACTTAGTATCTCGTGCGCTCGACTTAGTATCGCGTGCGCACGACTTAGTATCTCGTGCGCTCGACTTAGTATCGCGTGCACACGACTTAATATCGCGTGCGCACGACTTATTATCGCGTGCGCACGACTTAATATCGCGCGCGCTCGACTTAGTATCTCGTGCGCACGGCTTAATATCGCGTGCGCACGACTTAATATCGCGTGCGCACGACTTAGTATCTCGTGCGCACGACTTAGTATCAAGAGCGCACAACATGCAGTCTAATTAAAAAGGACCCTGTTCCGAGGAATTAAATCTGATACAAAGTTCATTTCGTGATAGGAACTGGTTCTATAGATTCCTCCGAACGATATGTGTTCTTATCCCGACAAATTTACTATTTTGCAACTTTTGTTTCTCCGAAAACTGTGTATTTTAATAAGACTGGCACAGCATGACATCTTTAAGGTCGACTGCAATGCCCAAAGTCACTTTCGGGATTCATTAAAAGGGGATTTGAATTTGACACTCTAAATTCCTGAAATTGCCCCATAAATTACTTATATACTGCTTTTTAATTACAAGTTTCTACTTGTGTTAAGAGTCGGTAACCTTAAAACGGAATTATTTGAAACGTCGACAGGTGTTCGCCAGGGTTGCATTCTGTTCTATTTATCTTTTATATTAGTGAATTAGTTGATGACCTTAAGACTCATAGGTTAAGAGGTATTTTTATGGAACAGAATATATTCTATTGCTTCTGTTTGCTGATGATGCAACGTTACCAGATGACACTGTTATTGGTCTGCAGAAGAAGCTTGATTTGCTAAAGGCGTATTGTGATAAATGGGGTTTGCAATTTAATTTGGATAAATCATGCATTGTTGTATTGAGAAATGGACGTACGGTGGAGAAACAGTCAATGTTGTATCACATTATACATATTTAGGTGTAATCTTCTCAAAACTTGCAAGGTCAAAGGCATGCGAAACATTAGCTATTCAAGCTCACAAGGCCTGCTTTCCCATTTTTCAACTCATTCACAAGGACCTTTAAATCCCATATTACCCAGATATTTGGTACCAAAATAGCACCAATACTTTTATAAGGACCAGAAATATGAAAAAGTTCATAATTCTTTCTTTAACTTTTGTAAGTAAGTTTTGGGTGTCGGAAAACAGGTTTCAAGTAATGGAGTTTTAGCAGGTTGTGCGAGATTAAAAATGTATGTTGATTACTATGTGAGATGTATTCCTTATTGGTGTAAATAATTGAGAATGTCCAAGGATCATTATCCAAAACAGTCGTATTTACATATGAAGAAGTTATAGTTTCACCTGATAGAGTAACTTCTGTTAAATATTTGTTAAATTTCTATGGATTTGGCTTTGCTTGGAACAATCAAGATGTCGGTGATATATCTTCATTTATATATAGTTTTAACAACATAATTATTGATTGTACTAAACAGCTAGCGTATACTTGGTAGGATAAATCAATATTTGTCTACTGCGGTTAAATCCGCCCCCATTGCGTTGTAATATAAGAGGTGCAAATGTAGATATGACTTGTAAAATGTGTGAACCTGGTGTGACTTTAAATGCTGTACATTTTATGTTACATTTTTAATCTTACACGAGATAAGCCCTGTTTATACGGCGAACTTTGCACATGTGCAATATTGCTTATGGTAGTAACATACACACGTGAGTAAAGGTAAATTACTATGCGTTCATAATTGTTAAATTTCTGCGTAAGCAAATGGGCTTCCAACTCTTTTGATATATGAATAGAGAATTCCTAAAACATGCCAATTCATATGTATTAGATGTAAACTAACTAAATGACATTAATTTATATCTGTCAACATTTGTTTGACTAGATCGCCCTAATTATAATGAAAATCGGATAGTCAGATGGATTTCGAAGGTCATCGCGTGCAAGAAGGAGATAATCCTAGTAAAATATGCATATGTGCAACTTCCCAATGCAAGGCATAACTCTTGCCAGTCTCCATTACTGGCTGATTTAGGCCTTGTGGTATTTCCTTAAGAAATCTGTGTTTAGAAATCCAGGCCCGCTATGCATTTCCAGTGCAGCGATTCACTGCCTCGACACAAGAAAGCTAGGGAAATACCGCAAGGGTTAAATCAGCCAGTAATGCAGACTGGCAAGAGTTATGCCTTGCGTTTGGAAGTTGGTTTTTCATATGTGTGGATCTCCCAAGACTGTGGTGACATGGACTGTTTTATGCAATGTCTTAAACAACGATGTAAATTAAAGATATTCAGTATCAAATATGGCAAAGCAAATTAAATTCATCATCGTATCTTCAAACTTATTGTCACTTCAAGAATATTCTGAAACCAGAGCTTTACATTTTAGAACTTATTCCGAATAGAGACCTTGTACGTAATATGTGTACATTTAAATTCATGAGCCATAAACTTAATATCCAACTGTATCGATACGATACAAATGTAAGTACTGATCTACTGAAATGTACAAAAAGTAATAATGGCGTCATTGAAGATGAATGTCACTTTTTATTAGTCTGTCCATATCATGACGAAAGTAGGAAATCATTGTTCCTACCTAGATACTATTATACACATCTATCACAGTAAAAGTTTAACTTGTTTATAACTTCCAATAATACTGATGCTTAATCTCGGATTATTTTTTAAGCGTATTAAATCTATCTATGTAAATAGTCACTTCGATGTCCATGTGCACTGGAAATTGTAATATTGTACTTTTGGCTATAAGGCCTTGAATACGAATAAACTTTCTTAATAATCAAATTAAAGTGCATATTGTCTATTGGCTATATCTATCTCTCTTGTCAAAAAACGAATGCTCTATATTAACAATGTTAATATCACCTGTAAGTATAATGATTAATATTTCATATATTATCAGATTGTATCCAAAAAATACACAGAATGAGAGTGTAACTGTGTACTATAAACAGTAAATCTCGAAAGTGACTATTGGGCATTACAGTCGACCTTTAAGATGCCATGTGCATGCTGTGAGCACAATATACTAAGTCGTGCGCACGCGATACTAAGTCGTGCGCACGCGATACTAAGTCGAGCGCACGCGATACTAAGTCGTGCGCACGCGCTAGTAAGTCGAGCGCACGCGATATTAAGTCGTGAGCACGAGATACTAAGTCGAGCGCACGCGATACTAAGTCGTGCGCACGCGATACTAAGTCGTGCGCACGCGATACTAAGTCGTGCGCACGCGCTAGTAAGTCGAGCGCACGCGATATTAAGTCGTGAGCACGAGATACTAAGTCGAGCGCACGTGATACTAAGTCGTGCGCACGCGATACTAAGTCGTGCGCACGCGATACTAAGTCGTGCGCACGCGCTAGTAAGTCGAGCGCACGCGATATTAAGTCGTGAGCACGCGATACTAAGTCGAGCGCACGCGATACTAAGTCGTGCGCACGCGATACTAAGTCGTGCGCACGCGATATTAAGTCGTGCGCACGTGATACTAGGTCGTGCGCACGAGATAAATATTATTTTACCATGTCCCTTCAGCGCTTCCGTACTATTCCTACTTGAGAAGAAGATGAACATAACATTTTAGGTCATGACCCGTGTGATCCACATTTGGGGTCTATAACTATAACTATAAATCCTTGATAAAACAAAAACTGTGGAAGGAGTTGATTCCGTAAGACCGGTGCTCCTTTCGAAAAAATATGCTTCAAATCAAGAGTTCATCCAACTGAATTAGCAAATAAAGGATAAGAAGTACCATGACCATTGTCCACATATAAAATACAAGTATAATGCTCACTTGAAACGGGCAATAATGATGTTTATAAATAAGAAGTTCGTCATAATAATGTAAACAGCCATGAAATATGGAACCCATGTTCTGCCGATCTCGGTTGGACAGGGACCTGTGCCACAGTTACTGCCTGCAAGCAGATGAATAAACTGATTAGTTCTCAAAGTCAGTAAATATTGATAGATAAAACCAATTGGACTTCTCGAGATCCATCTTATGTCATAATCTCCAAACCAAGACTTGCATATGTGTATGAATAAGACAATAGTAAGACACAGTCTGAATAAAATCGACCTTATTCCGAGGAATAAAATTTGCAAAATGATGCATGTACCGGGATTCGAACAGGTTCTGTAGATTCCTCGCCACATAGTCTGAGAACACTCCGTATAGGCGCGTGTTCCGAACCAGTTTAGCGCAGACACAGCCCAGTCAAATAGCTGACCAATCACATCATAGTTTTTAAACGGTGTCTGTTGTGAAAGCAATCGGACGAGGCGCAATGATATCTGCCTCTAGCTTCTCACACCGAAAGCTTTTGTTGCACGTATTGTGATTGGTTAACTGAATTGCGTCATGACACGGAAGTCTACGGGCTGTTATCAGACGGTTTTGCGTGGGAAAACCCTGAATGATATGAGTTCGTATCCCGGTAGATGCACTATTTTGCAATATGTATTCCCTGGAAAACCGTCAATTTTAATCAGAGTGATAGTGAGGATGGCCCGTATACACCCGCCACCCGCTATCCGTCCATTTGAGTATTGTATTTGAGCGCCATAAATGAATATATATGAGAAATACATTATTCTGATTATGATTTTCATACTTGCATATCTTAAAATCCTCATTATCTTTTACAAGATATATTAAGAAATATCACGGAATGAAAATTTAATATAAACATAATTTCACAAACCATCAATGTCTTCAAATGAAAATTCTCCAAAAATCTGCCAAAAAGCTTTTCTTGGTATTTCCATGAAGAAAGCAAAGGACAAATCTGAATTCGGGAACATGAGAGCCTCTGTTGCTATTGCGTAGGAGAATATGGCAGCCAACAGGATGACAAGAAACGGCAGAAGATCACTGACCTGAAAGGTAGACAGATAGGATATGAAAGGTACTGTTGGTAATCACCTATATATGTGTTGAATAACCTTTTTACCATACAATACAAAACACTCTTCCGAGTAAAACAATTTTCGTAAGTCTCTCGTTTGATACTTAGTTATAATTATGTTAATTAAAACATTTAGAACACGGAACGAGCTAAAAAGTTATTGTATTTTGAACCTGCCAACTGACTACTCTGAATATTCCTGATCTACATCAACTGTAAAACGTAAACAGATCATTGGAATGAGTCGTACAAGGTCACCTATTGCGTCATTGTCGCTAACTAACATGACGCTAACTAAATAATGTACCTACAAGGATGTCAACAGGTCGACCTCGTAAAACTACATGCACGCCATTTACGTATATACACGATGACTCTACAGGAAATATGGAATGAAGTTATATTTACTGATGAATTTTGTTTTCAGCTTCATTATGGAGATAATAAAATACGTGTGCCACGGTTGAGAGGTTAGAGGCTTATTGAAGACTGCATACAAAAAGGTCTCGTAGCGTGGGTTCGGTTCATTTATGGACTTGAAATCACATTAAAACTGACCTTGTAGTGTTGAAGGGAGACATAACGACGTGACAACTACAAAAACGGTGTCGTAAAGACGCTGTTAACACAGGCTTGGAGGAAATAATTGCTTACTGCAAGATGACAATGCACCAGCTCACAGAGTCCGGATAGTGGACGAGTTCTTGTGGCCAGCTTTACATTCCAGATATGAATCCCACAGAACATGCTTGAGACTATATCGATCGTGTCATTTGACATATGATAACCTACCTATTGACCTGCTTGAATCATCAAACGCATTCTAAAATGCATGAACAATATGGCTGTAGTTAATGTTAATACACTTATAGACAAAATGCCAAGGTGGGTTGCTGCCCTTGAAAACACCAGAGTTGGCGCCAAACGTTATTTACTTTATGAATGAGTCAACCTGTCGCCTGTAACATATGTTGTTTCATGCGCAGATAAAGACCAATTGTGGAACTAACTAAAAAATAGAGCCACTGATTCTGTAGCTCATCAGGCTTTATATACATTAACTAATTCGAAATGTCAACTTCTAGGTGAGAGATTAAAAAAAATAGGAAGCACTTTAAATGGAGAAGATGAAATAGGTCTTAAGGTCCTTACCCCTCTGACCTATCTCTGAGGCCAGCGATAAAATCCCCTACAAATAAAGACACACTTGAAGATTGAGGTCACGGGGTCATGAAATCTACAATTTAGAATCCCCATTAGCTTAGGAGTCTGCACACAACTTTTCAGCTCTCTAGACCTTTTGGAACTGGAGAAGATGAAAAAAGGTTTTTGGAGTTGTGACCCCTGTGAACCCATTTGAGGTCACGGGGTCATGAAATCTACAATTAAGAATCCCCATTAGCCAAGGAGTCTGCACACACAATTTCAGCTCCCTAGACCAAGTGGTTCTGGAGAAGAAGATGAAAATGCGAAAAGTTTACAGACGGACGCCGGACACCATGCCATGTCATAAGCCCATCGGGCCTTTCAGACCAGATGAGCTAAAAACAACAAAAGGTCCACGTTCTCTATCAAACAGAAAATCTCCCTACCATCCTGAAGACCATGTAAAGTGCAGGACCAAGAGATCTGTTGGGTGTACACGCCTGTAGCAGCTTCCAGAAGAAGCACATGAAGTTGATGCTTAGGAAGAGTCGTCCGTAGTTGTAGGTGACGTGAGACCAGCGTAGTGGGTAGGCGATGAAGAATACAACTATACACAAGGCGTCGAGAATGTTCCACTTGTCTTGGAAATAGATACCTGCATATTTTGAAACAGTTTTGAAAAACCCCTTCTGATGTTTCCTCCGTGTCTTCCTTGTTTGGGATTCCTGTTTCGTTTCGTATGCAAACTGCGACACCTTATAAAAAGGAGAAATTGAAACATCACATAATCATTTATAAATCAAAATATTTTGTAAAGCGAAATTACATGCAGGTTATGATTATTTCGTGTAATTTGGTAATTATTTTACGTTGATCAAGGGTTCTTTACACAGACAAGACCATTGTGCATCCTCTGTGCGACCAAAATACATAACAGATCGCCGTTGAACGTTCAAGGGAGGCACAACGGTTGCCAAGTTCGTGTGGAGGTGGCACTCATGTTCACTTAGGACGCTGAGGACGCCAACAATCTTTTACGATGCTCAAAACTTCCGTAAAGAGGACGATTCTGATCGTTCAGTGGTTGCAGAAAGGTCGTACAATGTACGCTCTATGGTCGCAGAGGACGCTCAATGATCGCCGTGTAAGATATTCGCTCATGTGGGGCGATGCAACTGCGTCCCTCGTGCCTTCCTTCTGCGATATTTGCGCAATAAAAGGCGTTTAATTATTATCACGACCAGAGTGATCGTGATAATAATTAAATGCCTTTGATATAGCGACCATGGCAACCTTTGTGCCACCATGACGATTCGTGTGCCTGCTTTTTGCATGCATCTAGCCTTCTTTTAGCGTTCTCGTAAATTTTCATGTAAATAGATGATCGATTCTCACATGTTTCATTGTTTCTGTTGACATATCATAGATAACACATGGTACCAAAAACGGGAACACGAAAATTGAAGAAAATAACGATATATAAACTTACTTGCAAAAGAAACGCCACCATATATATATATATACTGCTGGCGTATAAATGTCTTTGATAATAACAAGGCAAAAGTGAGCACAGCTCACATACCACCGCCTGCAGTTTGATCGTCTTCAAAATTATCTAATAAATCATGTCAATGAATAACAATGATTGTTTTTAATTAATACATATATGTAATTATTTGAACCGTGGAGTTTAAACCAATGAAAGGCAAAACAATACCATCTAGGCAACATCCAAAGTAAAGTTTTCAAGTTATTCTGTTTTTAGTTGTGCCCCAGAAATGACACATATGACACAGAGTTAAACCATTTTTGGTAAAATTTCTGAAATTATTTCGACCTTAGAGTTGAGACCCCTAAAAGTCACAACAGCACCATATAGGTTACTTCCATACCAAATTTAAAGTTTCCAAGTCATATAGTTTTTTAGATATGCTCTCGAAACGAGACAAAGTAAAAAAATCAGGCTGTTTTTGGTCAAAATTTCAAAAATTATTTGAACCTTGGATTTGAGACTCCTAAAAAACACAACAGAACCATCTAGGCTACTTCCATATCAAATTTAAAGTTTCAAAGTCATATAGTTTTTTAGATATGTTCCGGGAATGATTTCGGACGCACACACGCACGCACAGACATCGTAGCCGGAGTATAATAATAGGTTTTGTAAAGAAGTAAGTACAATGTCATTTTTCAGAGTATGATACTTTAATTTTTATGTTTGTTCAAACACACTTGGGGTACTGAAATCACTTGATAACATGGATTTTGGTCAGAATGTTTGGCGATTATGTTTAGAATATTACGAAATGTAGAAAATTATTTATCATACTAAATGTTGACGACCTAATTCATCTTTTTGGACTTATATTCGTTGACGCATCGTCACTGTATGATATCAATAAACAGTATTTGCCACTAAGCTGACATGATCCCCGTCGCAAATTAATACACTCTAAATTGAAAAAAATGTCAAGATCAGCAAAATCGATTGGACCCTGAATATTCCGTAAAAGAACCATTGGTGTAAGATAATGATCAGAATCCAGTTCCTGTGATATCGACAAGCTGACAAGTTCTGCTCTGACCTTATATATATATAATTTCAAGGTCACCAAAATATAAACAGCCCTTTGTCATCTCTAGGATAAGCTATGTATTACATATGAAAAGAATCTAGCGAATGGTTCTCGAGACATTCCGCTAACAAACTTAACATGCACGTTAACATGCGGAAAACTTCCAAGTTCCGCCGTGACCTTGAGAATAATGTCAAGGTCACCAAAATCTGTATAGACCTTTGTCTCCTCTAGCAGAAACTACGTGTAAAATGAAGGTCAAAGTCACAACACTTTGTAGGAACATTACTCTCCCTATGATGAACACATATGCAAAATATGAAAAGAGTCCAGTGAATAGTACTTAAGTTATTCCATTTCCTATGTATGTACAGACGGACGGACGGACACAGACAAATACTATATCCCCCGCTTCGCACTGAATACACAGCGGGGAATAACAAGCCAAAAAGTACATTTTACTCTCCTATCTTTTTAACTAAGGGGATTTAAAAATAATAATTCTCTTTAGAAAGTGTGCTTTCCAGAAATGTGAATAGATAATGTTTCAAAAACTTTTATTTGGAGAATAATTTAGCCCTGTTCCAGTCGTTTATATTACCAATGGATTTTAAAAACTTTTTTGTTGTTTACTAATATTTATTCTTCTTTTGCAAATAGCATTGACCAGGTTGTGCAGCAGCAGCAGCCTGTTGTATTTGCGTTACAACTGCCACTAATAATTGGTTGTTTACCTTTGACTGTTGTAATAGAATTGAAACAAATGCACACAAATATGATTATTATAAACCCAGTCTCTCCACATTGCCGACTACCCTTCAGGGATTGCTGAAGCATTGTTCAGGTGTCGTAGAGGAGGCAGACCTGTTGCTGTCGCTCAACTGTCGCTGTCGTTAATGGTGGCACGGAGAAGGCACAGAGGAGGCTGCTGACGGGTTGTACAGGGATCGCCTTCGATGTTGAAATGTGATTGGTTCCCACCAGGTTGGACAGTGAACACCCAGCGAAGGCAGACAGAGGGCTCAGTAAACGTGAAGATTGCTCAAATACTGTCATGAAAATTCCCGTTATCATCCCCCACAACGAAGGGGAATATAGGTTTGTCCGTCTGTCCGTCCGAGATAACGGGGACAACTTTTCTCAGAAACCGCATAAGATAGAATAACCAAATTTGGTGTGTGCCTTCAGGGCATTAATACCTTGATGGAGTTCGAAAATAAGAAGCGTGCAATTATTTTGTCAAGAGTTATTGCCCTTGTTCCGTATTTTTTTACTCTGTTCATGGTGTCTCTAAAGGGTACAACTTTTCTCAGAAACCACTTAAGATAGAATAACCAAATTTGGTGTTTGCCTTCAGGGCATTAATACCTTGATGGAGTTCGAAAATGAATAGTGTGCAATTATTTTATCCAGAGTGAATGCCCTTGTTCAGTGTTTTCGGACTTTGTTCATGGTATCTCTAAAGGGGACAGCTTTTCTCAGAGACTATTTAATATATGATAACCCAATTTGGTGTGATGCTTGAGAGCATAAATACCTTTATGGAGTTTGAAAATAATGGGTTTTTATTGTGTGTTAATGTGTGATTATTTTTCCAAAGTTATCCCCCTTGTTATTTATGGAGTTTTGACCTGTAATGTGTTCTTGGTGCCACATAGGGACACGCTTCAAAGAAGCGGCATCGGTAACATATAAAAGACTGCACTCGTTTGTGTGTGCCTTACTTTTATGAAATTATATGTGGTGATGGTTTCCTGCTGAATGCTTTATCTTGCACATCTCTATTATTTCATCATCATTTTTTTCTCTGACTAACTTTAATCATAATTGTATGTGGTGATGGTTTCCTACTGACTGCTTGATATATTGCAAATCACCTCATCATTTACCATCTAATCCTTCTCATACATGATCATCACATTCTCCATAGCAGTCTTTTGTATGCCTAAATGTCTCCTGATTAATGACCCTTCTTTACTTTCAGACCCTCTCCTGAGTTAGTGACATTAATCAATAATTTGCATGGATAAGTTTCTGTTCTTGCTAGGGCAGTTGTTCAAGCTCCTCATGCTCTAGTTTGCATTATTTTCATTTTCTTTCAGATGGTTACCTTCCTAATCTCAATGTTGTATGTTGTCATGTTTATTTGCACCAGCATAAATGTCAATGGTTTGCTTAGATAAGGTTTGATAACATGAAGCCTAGAAATATGTTGAAGTCCGTCCGGACTGTCCAGTGGTGTGATGAGTGTGTTGAGTCTGGACTCAAATTGAACTCATTCCTGCATGTATGAAGGATGAGACATGATACACAGAAGATTTGCAGTGGATTAAATTGATTTCAGTTATGTTCCAAATCACTGAAACATTTTTTTTGGTGAATGTAATTATATTCGAAAAAAATGTGTGGTCTAGATTGATTACTAGACAACATGCCAAGGCTTTGAGTTGACCGCAAAAAGATGTTAAGAAGATTGGAAAGGACAGTGATACCATCCAATGTGCATGACAGGACTTTGGGACTCATATCTGCAAGCCATCATCAAGGCTCTGAGATATACCCGGAGACAAGTAGAGGGAAACAATGTTGTGCCATGTCCTTCATAAGTACATTATTCTCAGCGATTATTCCACCATCAGAGTGGACTGTTGCTCACATGGACTCCATATTGCAAGAAGGAGACAGACTCTACCAGTCTCTGCACACTTATGGCTATATTGAATATTCTGAACAGCCTGTCCTCTTGCATAGTGAATTAAGGAATACAACATTGCAGTCATTGATTGGTCAGCCAATCAGTGGGTTACACTCATGCAGGGATTATGTTGCTCTCAGGGAAGCTCTGGAAGCTCAAGGATGCTGCGGACATACAGGATGTCTTATCACCACACATTCCTTTACTATTGCTGTGATCCAAACCAACAACACATTCAGGATCTTTGACTCGCACTCACGGAGCCATTTAGGTCTTCCAACAGCAGATGGAACTGCTGTTTACATCCCTGTTAACAATCTAGATCCCGGGTCACATATCGCCAATTTGTATCAGATTGTAGCGCCTGAACAATTTGATTATTTTCAATAGACACAAGAACACTTTCAGAACCAAATCCACTGCAATCTGTTAGTGAGAGACCAGATTAGATGACAACCTACTTCCAATTTCAAGCTGAACAACAAGACAAGAAAAGAAAAATTATACATGATGGTGCTAACCAACGTACAAACAAGTCTGGAGATCAAGAATATGTAAACTGCAGAGCTAAGATGTCCAACAGAGAGACTCATGATAAGGGAGTTCTGAAAACACAGGATGCAAAAAGAAAAGAGATCAAAAGAAGCAGTAGGACAAGTTGAAATTCAACAGCAAAAATTACAGGATGCAGCTAGAAAAGCAAAAGCAAGACAAGAACTGACTCCATCCGAAAAGGCAGCACACTATAAAAAAAAACACAGCCCGGAAAAAAAAAGAAAGAGAAGAAATGACACCATCTAAAAAGGTTACAAAATATCCACACAAAAAAGAGCCTGGAAGATGAAAGAAAGAGAAGAAATGACACCATATGAAAAAGCAACACAACATAAAAAAAAAAGATACAGCCCAGAACAAAATACATCGAGCCAACTTACATGAAGATGACAAGAGTTTACAAAAAGAAAGAAATTCACAAAGGATGAAGAGAAAACGGGAAAACTTGACTAAGATGAAACCACTAGGCAGCACCAAATTGGTTCAACCAGGAAACAGAAAGAATGGTAAAACTTAACTGAAAATGAAACCATTAAGCAGCATAAAATTGATTCAGCCAGAAAGAAGAAAGAACGAGAAAACTTAACTGAAGAGGAACAGATTAGTCAATGCCAAGCTGATTCTCAACAGAAAAAGAATGAAAGAGATGAACAAGAAAGGACTGTCATTAAGGAAATTGATAGTGCAAAAAAAAACAATCTGTGCGACGCTCACGAAGTAAAAAAAGATCTTCGCTGCAAGAACATTGATGATGTCAGGAAGTCTCTGTTCAGATCATCTTTAACCATTTCTATGAGGGAACAAGTCATGGACATAGAGACTGAAACTGATTCAATCAGAATATGTCTACATCCAGCTGTGAAAGAAGTTTTAAATACATTTTTAAAGTGGTTGCAGAAGGACCTACATACAATTGTGTATCATGTTGAAGGATGATGTACAGAAGTGCAGTTGTGAAGTTCAATAAAAACAAATATGATGAAGACATTCTACAAACTGTTTTGATCCCTCCCATGGAATTGACACTTCAAAACGATTTCATGTGCACAACATGCCACAAGTACATAAAGCAGAAGACTGTATGATGAGAATACCACCTGGTCCTCACATATTGGAACACTTATGTGATCTTGAAAAGCAGTTGATATACAGAATTTTGCGGTTCATGAGAATGGTAGCCCTTCCTAAAAGCGGACAGCATGGTTTGAAGGGTTCAGTTGTGTTGGTTTCTGCCAATCTTGAAAAAAAGTGCAGTAGCCCTCCCTAGGAATATTTCTGACAGCCAAATTTACACTCTTTCCCTTAAATGCAGGATTTCAGATAAACATTGTGTCACAAAACAATTGAATCGTCCTTATTTCTCAAACATAAAAATAGAGCCATGGGCTCTGTAGCTCATCAGGATTTCATTGATTTACTATCTAAAGTTGAATATTTAAGTTATTTAAGTTATTGTTTACAAGCAAAAGGTTCTTAGATCATGACCACTGTGACCCCATTTGGGGTCACGGGGTCACATAATCTACAATTTAGAATCCCCATTGGCCAAGGAGTCTGCACACAACTTTTCAGCTCTCTAGACCTTTTGAAACTGGAGAAGAAGATGAAAATAGGTTTTTAAGGATGTGACCCCTGTGACCCCATTTGGGGTCACGGGGTCACATAATCTACAATTTAGAATCCCCATTGGCCAAGGAGTCTGCACACAACTTTTCAGCTCTCTAGACCTTTTGGAACTGGAGAAGAAGATGAAAATAGGTTTTTAAGGATGTGAACCCAGTGACCCCATTTGGGGTCACGGGGTCACATAATCTACAATTTAGAATCCCCATTGGCCAAGGAGTCTGCACACAACTTTTCAGCTCTCTAGACCTTTTGGAACTGGAGAAGAAGATGAAAATAGGTTTTTTAAGGATGTGACCCCTGTGACCCCATTTGGGGTCATGGGGTCACGAAATCTACAATTTAGAGTCACCGTTGGCCAAGGAGTCTGCACACAACTTTTCAGCTCTCTAGATCCCTGTTTCAGTGTACCAGGAGTCTAACTGGGACTTTTTTTAAATATTCCTTTTCTCATGAAAGATCTATGAAACTAACACCAAAGAGATATGTTAATGCCAGATAACTCCCACAAGACAGGCGCTTTGCTGAAAATACCCAGTATATTTTCCAATGTTTGCACTGGATTGAGTTGAAGACTTTGAATGACAGTGTCGGTATGTGCTTGAAGAAGTTACGTCAGGTTGACATCAGTGCTGGTCAACTGAACAGACCAGAGAGGATCACACAGTTTATGAAAAGATGATGAAGCATTTGCTTCTTTCAACAAGGTCAGAGGTTCACCACAATACTGGAAAGATATGCAGTTTGATATGCTTGCCAAAGTTCGCCAACTTGGTTCATACACCTTTTTTCATTACTGGATTCCACAGGCCTGAAATAATACAAACTGTCGCCAAACAATATGGAAAGGATCTCTCGTTTGATGAAATCAAACAAATGGACTGGTGTACTAAAAGAAGATGGATTGCTAGTAATCCTGTGACTGTTGCAAGGCACATTGATTACGTCTTTCGCCAACTTTAGAATAAAGTGATCCTCAGTGGAGTGCACCCTGTTGGCAAGATACCGAACAATGATAATCAGAAAAGAAATACAAGCAAGAGGCACAGAACATTTCAATTCTGAAGTTCATGTCAAAAAGCTCCCAAGCTGGATCATGATCCTGACAAGAAAGTTGAAGAGTACATTGACAAGTACATCTCTTGTGGTGTCCCATTAGAAACTGAGGATTTAGAGCTGCGAGATCTTGTGCTCAGTACACAACAACATAGACATACAGGTACATGCAAGAAAAACAAGAATGTTGCCTGCAGATTTCACTATCCAAGACCTCCATCATACAACACAGTCATTGCTCGTAAACCAGAGGGTGAAGATTCCAAGTCAAAAATCTCCTGGGCAAGATCAACTACCTTGAATGTTCTTGAGGCCTTAACAAATATCCTAATACGAATTTGATGGATGCTATGAAGAAGGCAGGTGTTACTGAGGTGCAGTATAACCAGGCATGCCATGTTTCATAAAAGCTTACTACTGTCATCCTGAAAAGAAAACCTTTTGAAATCTTAATCAATAATTACAACCCTGTTCTTTTGAAAGCACTTAGAAGTAACATGGACATTCAATTCATAACAGACATTTGGGCATGCATAGCCTATCTTACTTCTTACATGTGTAAGCCAGAGAGAACAATGTCCTAACTCATAAGGAAAGCTGCAAGAGAAGCTAATTCATTACAAGAGAAACTCAACAAGATTGGCAATGTCTTCTTGAAGTCAAGCGAGGTGTCTGAGCATGAAGCCATAGCACGGTTGTTAGGACTTTCATTACGTGACACAAACACTGCTGTTCAGTTTGTGAACGTACAACAATGTTGAAGTCTCCAGATAAGATCTCAAAGCTCAATGATGATGACAGAGACGTGTTTCTTCCAAGCATGCTTGACAAGTATCCAGTCCGTCCAGATCGCCTAGAAAACCTGTGTGAAGCAGATTTTGTGGCTAATTATTCACCTGTCTCCGAGTCCCAGTCACAAGATAATGAAGCTGAGGCTGCAGATGAAGATGTTGGCGACAACTTTCAAGAAAAAGGCAAGAGAAACATAATAAAGTTAAAGAATGAAATGGGATCCATGTAAAAAAGGCAAAAAACATGCGTCATCAGATATCATTACATCTCTTAAGTAAGAGACGTAGAAAGATACTACCATAGACTTCTGATTTTGTATTGCCCATGGATGAAAAGAAAAAGAACTGTTGAGTGAAGGAAGCTATGAGCTTAAGTATTGATCAGTGGCCTCTCAGTTACATGATAAGATTTCTTCCTATGAACCAAATCAAGAAGAACTTGAAGTTGCCATGGATAATTATTACAGCAACATGGAAGTGGACCAGGAAGTGTAGAACAGGCTGGCGCCATAGATGGAGCAGAACAGAGATGAAGATGCTGAAGCAGAAGCTGATGGCTCACTTGATCCAGAGTTGAACGAGAAAGTCAGTGACGAAGATGTCTGCAGTGTGACAAACAATCCCACTTCAAAGAGGAACTATTCTGTATCTTCACAGTTGCGATTGGAACCTAACAACAGATATTACACTCTCATTCAGAGTCTGAATTGAGAACAGAGAAGAGTTCATGACTTTATCTTTGACTTGGCAACAAACTGTTTTCACAAAGTCTCCCCCAGAACCTCTCTATGTGTTTTAAAGTGGTGGTGGTACATGCTATTCATGAGACTGTTGTTAGGGCTTTACGGACAGCTGAAGATGATCCAGAAAAACCCAAGATACTACTGACAGCCTCAACTGGCAAAGCAGCATCAAATATTGGTGGAACCACTCTTCATTCTGCTTTTGGCTTGCCACTTAGACAGAAAGGACAAGCTTATCAGTATATCAAGCCTTCTGCACAGAAACTGAACACAATGTGTGCCATGTTTGTGAACTTGAAGATTGTTAAAGCTGATGAAATATCAATGTTTGGCGGTCCTGCCCTATACAATATGGCAGAAACTTTTCATGCTGTATCAACTGAAAGAAATCATACGTCAACAGGGTGATACTGAGTTTGCATCCTGTTTAGCAACAGAGAGAGTTGGAGAACATACTCAAGCTGATGTGGACACGCTTAAAACCCTTAAGAACAACTACATACCTGAGGACTGTGTGTCGGTCTTTGTGACAAATGCATATATGCATATATGCATACATACAGCCAGGTAAGGCTGAACAAACTTACAAACCCATTAGTTGTGATAAAGGCTGCCGACACTAAGAGAGACTTTCACACTGGCAGAACAACAGTGACAGTTTTGAGTGAAAGCCCTCATGATTCTGGAGCCTTGCATTCACAAATCACAGTAGCAGTTGGTGCTAGATATATGCCCACCAAGAACACTGATATAGCAGACATGCTAGTGAATAGTGCTACTGGTACAATTGTCCATCTAGACTTAAGGGAAGACAGAAGAAATGAACTATATCTGTTTAGTTTAATGATTCCTCGTAGGAATGAAAGCCAAGAAATTAAGCCCTCTTCCTTTGAAGCATGCTGTACCTATCACCACTGTAGTGTCCAGATTTGCTGTGTCTGAGAAAGCTTCTTCAGTTCAAGTGGAGAGAAAACAGTTTCCAGGAATATTAGCATGGTGCCTCACTGTACACAAGTCACAGGGTAGCACCTATGAAGGAGATATGACTTCACCTGGATCCAGATTTTCAATGAACCCAGGCCAAGTTTACACCATGTTAAGTAGGTGTCAAGTCAATTGGTGGCATTTGGTGAAAAGAAAATCGTTGTCAACAGGAAGTCTTTAGAGGAAATGAAGAGGTTAGGATGTTCAAATCTGCTTGCATGGAAGTACCCATACGAGATCACGTCTGATTGTCATATGGTTGTCATTAACCTGAATGTACGATCTCTGAATGCCCATTATGTAGTTATCAAGAAAGAGCCTTATCTAGGAACATCTGCGCTCTGCTCAAAAACACATGCCAGTAGAGTGTGTATCCCCTGACAGGATATCAGTGCCTCTCTGCTCCTGCAAGACATGGCATTTCCGTCTATGTGTCAGAAGAAAGAGCTGCAAAGTCGTCTCTAGTTCAGGTGTTTGTCTTAAGTCTAGAAGCCCTTACTGCAGTTGTGGATGGACTTTACATCACAACAGTCTACAGTCCACCAAACTCAAGATGGGACAGTCTTTCGAAAGATCTGGAAAGGCTTCTAACGTTTGTTATTCCTCAGAGTGACAAGACTTTTGTAATGGGAGACTTCAACAGAAGTTGGTCAAGAAACAGCTGTTTGACAGAACTATTCTCCAGCTACAACCTAAAGCAATGCATCACAGAACCAACACATCTGTTGGGAAATACCTTGGACTTGCTGTTCACAAATCCAACTCCATCAATGAACTTACTGATCTTATATTCTAGCATTATATCATTTGCTTATTTAGGACATTTAGGGAACGATTGTGAATTATGATAATAATCACTCTGGCGGGGGATGTTGATGACTATGTCTTCTTGTTTCCATTCTAGGTCGTACAAAGGACGCTTAAATTTCCCAAATTCAGCCCACCATTAACCGCCCTGTCCAAGAGCGTCCGGTCAAATTTATTTGTCACTCAATGGTCGTACAAAGGATGTGTAAAGTTATTAAATTAATCACTTAAATTGATCATTTCAATAGTGCTACATGTACCTGAACTGAGAGATGCTTTGTGGATAGTGAGGGTCTGGAGAGTTTGCATTGGAAAATCAAAATCAAAATTAATCTATTTATACATACTTGCAAAAAATGAAAATCACAAATGTATTTCAAATCTAAATATACAAAACTAATCTACAGTGTTCAAAAATGTAAATGAGATTATTAACGTTGTATCATCAGTCTTATTGAAATCCGAGGAATAAAAGTTGCAAAATAGTGCATTTGACGGGAAACGAACTAGCTCATATCGTTCGGAGTTGTCATTCAACAAAAGCTTTCGGTGTGAGAAGCTAAGGGCAGATAACTCCACACAGCTATCCTTTCGTCTGTTCCTCAATCCAAATATAATTTAGATTGACTGTCCTATATCATGGATATACAGTCGATCTAACAGTGGCCGGTATGAAAGGTCGTCCCGTTGAAGTTCGATTTGACCAATCAAGTCTGTTGTCGTAATTGGCCCTAACACTGCTTGAAACTTATAGCTTCCCGTCCAGTTTTCATAAACAGTATGTCGATAAACACATTTTTTTTTAAATCAAATTTGTTTAGTTACTAATAAGAAAGAAGACGGTATTATGGTTGTATGTACTGAGTTTTGTTTTAAGAAGAAAAAATAATTGCTCTATAATCCGTAACCTTAGATATAAATGAAAAGTACACTTGAGTTGACTTTTTCAGTGAAGAGTTATCACCCCTTACAAACAGTCTTTCGTAGAACTCCTTTATCAAAAAACTTGGCTCGTGGCATTCATGTTTTTGTCTCCAATTATTCTCGAGCAATACTATTCTTCACTTTTTATAATGTTTTAATTATTTTGTATTTATCCTTATTTGCTGGCAGGACTTTGGGTCACTCGGTGCTTTCCGAATGATAGTTAATTACTCCTTTCATCGTACATCGGCGAATTGATGATTTGAGTTTTGAGAAAGCTCAGGCGAGATGAGGCCTCTGTTTTGATTGGCTTAGCGGCGAAATTCAAAGTTCAACGGGACAGCCCTATGCATGGGTGGATGTTAGATCAACGGGGTATAACCTAATATACCTGTTGATCTAAATTTATTTAGATTGTCTGTTCCTAATGCTTTAATAAATAGCGACCGTTTAAAAACTATGATGTGATTGGTCAGCTATTTGACTGGGCTTTGTCTCTGCTAAACTTTACGGGGTGTTCTGAGACCTTGTGGTGAGGAATCTATAGAATCTGTTCGTATTCGCTTCATGCATTATTCTGCAAAGTTCATTCCTCGGAACAAGGTCGATTTTAATCCGAATGGTTGTGTCATGCTAGCGTTTTGAGAATTAAGCCAATACAAATGGTGAAGAAATGATATAGTTAAAGTTCTGGTGGATGACAGATGAGTATCTCTGCGTATATTGTATATCGGAATCAATTGAGCATAAAATCGAGACAATATACACTTGCAATTGATTATTAAGACGATTTTAATTTACCCATTTTAACAATACCGCAATTTCTGCCGGGAAACGTTTTGAGAAGAATCATTGAGGCGTGACAGATTAATCACAGACGACGGATCGTCTGTGACCAGCGGACCGACACGCTCCGTGCAGCCTCGTGAATTAATTAATGATGATTATCACTGCCGCTAGATGAATTTATGATCGCCAATAACACCTGTTTATGCAATAATTATGTAGTTGTCATCTGCGGAATTGCTTAGTTGGATATCTAATTCGATATAGGGAAAATTTAAGTTGTTTGATTGAAGATTTGTTAGTGTAATTAACAATCAAAATGTTGCGAAATTATGATGAATTATGACTATCGCTGAAAATCAGGTTACTCCAGTGACATCACAGAAGTCATCCCCCGCAGACTTTCATTCTGGTCGCCGGGGCTAAATTATGCGTTTTTTAAAATAAAGCCGTATTTAAGTAATTTATGGACCGATTTCAGAAATTTAAAATCGAGCAATTGTCAAATTGACATCCAATTTCAATGAATTCGATTTTGACCATATGTCATTTCATCTATCCTTAAATTTTCAGAAAGATATAATTAATATCGGTGGTATAATGATTATACATTAATTTCAATTTCTTTCTAAATACTTCCCTTTAAGAGATCTTGATTAGAGGTTAAACTCAGTTGAAGCTGGTTGTACCTGTATGATTTCTTCACAGGTGAAGGCTGCCATCCAAACAAGAAGAGAAAGTTCCCAATTCCAGGTGAACTCAAACTTGAGGACAACAAGCAGGAAATGGGAATACAGGCCGATAAACATCAGGTAACACACCTGCAAGCAAGCAGGAACAGATGTTTACCTGAATATGTTTAATCAAATCTAAAACGTGAACATACCACTTTAGTATAAACTAATACCGTTGAAAGGGAATTCAAAATAACATTTAGATAGAAATGAAGAATGCGGGATGAACTTTTTAACAATCATTTGTTATTTCTCCCAGCCTTTGTCTCTTGTACTGTCGTTATTTTGTGTCTGTTCTTCCTGCTGTCATGATGCTATCTAGTTTACCAAGGCTTGGTTATTGTCTGCAGTTGCTGATCTATCTACATATCGTGTCACTGTAAATATACTTTAGCGTGCAGTTGGTTTTTAGTTTTAGTTTCAATGGTATATAGATAAAAGGTAATTACCAAACTGAGGACGAATTTCACCACCGGAGCAGTATAGAATATCCTTAGCGTTTCCCAAGGAGCACAGACACTCTTGCCTTTAGTTTTCTCTGGTCTGCTGACTTTTGTACCAGCACGTTTTGCATTCCTAAGATAAATACTTGTTAATTATCATTCAAGTTCTTCAAACTAAATAAAATCTAAGATGAATGATAAAACATTTCTGTGATTTTTTCACATAAGCATGCGGTGTACTGTTTGATACTGAAGCCTGGCATTCTGCATTACAAATGAATTTAACACATTTTCGACAATGTCTTTAATAGTAAAAAATGGTTAGTGTTCATGTTATATCTTATGTTAAACCGCTATATTATTAAGATATAATAGAATAATCAAGACATTTCATTTTTGTACAGTGCAAGTCCTGCTGTTGCTGGTTGATTGAAACATTAATTTCGGTAGTAATATGAGCGTCATCTTTTTGTGTGTGGAAATGATAAAAAAAAAAAAAACTAAAAGATTCGCAACTATTAACGAAATGATGGTGGAATAATGAAACATATCAGAGAAATGATACATTAACTTTACAGTATGCAATAGACCTAGTATATGTAAATATATTGCTTAATAGTTTGTTGTTAATGTACAGTGACTTACTCATCTGCAGCTTCCGCTGTTTTTCTGGCACTTTTTGAGTCACGGTTAAGTTTATCATTAGGCAGTTTGATTAACAGCCATATGAAGACTGGCAGCACTGTACAGATGATGATCTAAAACATAGTGATTGAAATACTGTGTAAATGTTTCTTCTATTGAAAAAAGGTTAAAGCTGGTTATTATTGAATAATAATTGTTTCTTCTATATTATTGTGAGGAGTATTTTAAACATTGTAAGATGAGGGGAAGGGGGTTATATTTTTCTACGTTCCACAAAATTCCGGATCATCTGATTAAAGTACAGTGTGAGAGATAATCTAAAACATGCCGCGATGTTTGTATGTAAGTATACATGACACCAACATCCAGGTATGAGCAGTGATAATAGTATGTGCAGACATAAAGATGTAACACTGAAAGCTGTCCATGATACTATGGTTCAAACACTAGCGTCAAACTCTCCTATCAATGTCAAGAGGTGGGGAATTCAAGTTTGGCATGAGAGACAGCATCGGAGAGGAACAACTCCCTTGTCGACGTAAGAGGTGGTCCAAAGACTCCACGATCTGAATGACTATTATGCTTTACCCACAGATGTTACTCTCAATGTCTTTCATACTAACTTATGTTGCAAATGGAGCACTGTCTCGACCAGAATGATCCTGATTGGTTACATTTAGAGTTAATTGTGCAATCAGAGACGCCTTTGTCAAGGTGGCATTTGCAAGACAAGTTATACATGTACTGCTATATTTCGAAACAGAAACGTTAGATAAACGTTTTCTCGTTTAATGTGTTCAATGTATGCTTATTATATACACATTTGACCACAAACATGCTGATAGATAAAAGGACCAAATCCGAAATAGTTTATTTTTAATATTTATATCAGGCATATTCGAGGTACATATACTGACTAGAAGACCCTTTACAATAAAGACCTTTGACGTATAACCCGGTCGATGTCGGCAATGTAAGACATGATTTCATTGGAGACACCATTTCAGCGATCTATGTCTGTGCACTTCAACTTCTTGAGTTTATATCTATGTGTGAGGTTCACTACTAATCAACCCCACATCATAATTGTAAATCAATGTAAAAAGGTTTATTTTATGTTTCATCAGTTTACCCTCCACAATGAAGTCTCTTTGGAGAGGCCGCCCATCCACTTCTTGTGTGTAAAGTAGGAAAGACCATCACATCGGAAAACGCAGTTATTTTTCTTTTCAAAAGCAAGTGCCAAGAGGTCAACATTCCACACATTTCGCTTTGTGATCTTGTCCAGTAACATCACTAAGGTATCCTTGTCATCCAAGTAGCAAGCATTGACGGTCCCCATAGTCTGATGCTTGTAGAACCTAAATATAAACATTGTGTTTATTTATGTTAGCAAAACAACTGCCCTTACAGTTTTGCATTAGGGCAAACTGACCGAGGTTCGGACAGTGTTCCGATCTAAATACTTTCGCTCGTTGTATTATTAATATTTGACTCTTTAACAGCCAACAATAAGTGGTGAAAGTCGAGAATGGGTATATTGTTCAAAATTCCAAACACTATATTCGTTCATTATATGAATAAATATGTAATTTAGCAGTTTTAGGCGAGTATACCAATTCGCCCAAGGTTCGGACAGTTTTGACCTTGGTTCGGACAGGGTCGCCCGAAGTTCGGACAGTTCGTTTCCAGTCCAGCATGGACACATAAAGGATGAAAGATAAACTGCAGTGCGCTATTTGTTTCGGCCTGTAATGTAATTTAAATAATTTTTGAAAGTAATTAGTAGGCAGGATAATTAATTACATCTATTCACATGCAGGTAAGAACGTTTTGTGTCACGTGTAAAAGCTGTGAGCAATAAGAATAGCTCACATTTTTAAAATCTATTCAAATTGATTTCACCTTTACCATGGGCCGGGTACAGTATATATTTATCATTTGGTTACTACTTGCTTACAATTTAATACACATGCATCTATTAAAAAAAAACTTTTCAGAGCACCGTAAATCTTTGATTAAGTAACTACATAAAAATTATCAAGGAGTCTAAGCAGGCTTTCATTGTAATCATAATCGATCAACAGCCGTGTTTATCCCGCAGCCTAAGTGATGCGCATCATATTTTAGCGTTTGTGGTTCAAATACATCTTAAACAGTATTAAAACAAAGAAAATATATGCAGGTAATGGTTCAAGTAATTACTCGGCTAAAATAAAATGATTTACGGTACTCTAACCACGTGTAGACGTAAATAAAACCTCTCGGGGGGACCGGGAGGGGGTGTGCGTTAGCAACAATGTTGTACATGTGCATTAATTCTTTAATTGTTATTCTTTTCATACGATATACAATATGATAATGCTTAGTAAAAACTACAGTGTAACACATTGAAGTTATTAATCCTAATAGATACAGTTGGAGTTACGTGATACGCATTGTTCATTTGTAATTCATTTGTAACACATTTAGATAACTTGGTATTCTTTGTTACATTGAGCCAAACAAAAGATGAGAGTCGACAAGTGAGACAACACAAATATTTAATCAATTATTTCAACACCATACAGTGCCCTGTTAGCGGACATGTCGATCAGTTTCCTCCCGTCAGTGTCGGTGAGTTGAGGTTGTACCCCGTTCTGAGCATACACTTTAACCCTGCCTTTACTTATTTACATTGACCCGATCAGAAATTGTAGATTTCGCAACGTTATACATCTTGGCAGCTTTTCTTATAAACAGCAAAACTGTTTCATAAGCCTGGGGACTTGACATGTTTCTAACGCAGCTTTTACTTGTCTGGCTGACTGGTTACCGGAGATACGGCCACTATGACGTCACTGTAATATATGACGTCATACGGGCATCGCATATAATGGCGCCATATCATTAGAGTACTGTCCCATGCAAAATAATCTAATTTTGTTGTTTTACTGTCCATTATGAAATTCCCGCGTGAAACAAAAAATGTTCCCGCCATTTTATTCAGCAGCCGGAAGTGTCCGAACCTTGGTCGATTTGTGTCCGAACTTTGGTCTACTAGTGTCCGAACCATGGTCAAACCTGTCCGAACCAAGGTCATTTTGACATGTTATCAAAATCGCAATTCTAAACCTAAGAATAAATTTGAAAGTACTAAAATACAAAGTTAATCGACTACCTAATTGTTTCTTCATGTACGTGCATATATTTGAAAGAATATGATCGATTCCTTCATTCCCTGAATTGTCACACAAAATTTACGTTCACACAAATATTTCGTCGATTTCTTTCATGAAACCGGTATTTGTACCACTCGCTAAATTTCGTTTTTGAAATATACCTGACTGTCAGATATTTCTCAAAAGAATCAAGTATTGTCCGAAATTGAACAGAAATATTTAGAAACCAACGGAGTGTTACACTTTGCTTTGTTTTTGCGTTAGCTGTAACTTGAAAGTGTCCGAAGTTCGGGCGACTTCGGGTGGTGTCCGAGCTTAGGTCAGTTTGCCCTATATATTACTGTAAATGCGGCGAGCAAATAGTTCGAAACACGAAAATGTTTTAGAAAAGTAAATATGTTGTGAATGTTTATAAATCTAAGAGCAATTATATGTTTTCTGCAACATTTAGTCAAATGGAGAGCGCAAGATTTGATGTTATTCAAACGCGGAGTGATACAGTGAATGATGCCCTTTATGTCTGTCACAGAGCTTTGTCCAACCACTTTTTCCATGCGTATAAAAACTATTATGTAACGAATTTATCATTCAAAATCATTCTGATTACGTTACAATGAAAATAGTGTACATCTCTGAGCATCACACTAGCATTGTGAGGGCATCATGTTTATGACGTCATAACATTGTGATGTTCTTACTGAATGATGTAAAAGCATTATTATGTAATGTAGTTGACGATGACAGGGTATTAATCAAAATCGAGTGCCGAAACTATCTCACACACGCGATATCTTCCGTGGAACAAAGTCTGGATGATAAAAACAAAGATAAACTGCCATTGACTGAAAACAGCGCAACAAGTAGTTCGTCGTAAGACGTGATCGAGAAAGGGAGGTAATCATTCTATAAAGAAAAACTTCGGTCACACGTTTGTCACTGCTGTGAAAATATTAATTATATATCTATTGCAATGAAAATATGACTTTCTACAGCTTTTGCAAAATACTGATTATCATTTTATTTATAAAAAAATATCATATATAATATGTATTCTTTTACTAACAGAAAAGTGGTAAATTTGTAAATGAGCTTTGATAAATATACAATGGCAAACTTTAAAACAAGTACTTCAAGCAAAAAAATACCTTTGTCAGACTGTTAAAAATTGACATTTTTATTATATTTATAGAGGATTGATAAGCTATGAAATGTATTGGCTAAGAGTGTTTGTGGAAATGTTAGGACAAGTATCTTCATGTAAAAAAAGGTGGTTTTGGAAAAGTAGGAAATATTAAAAAAAAAAGAGTAAAATCAACAAGAACACAGAAGTAGCCTTTGATGAAAGTTACATGAAAAATAAAATGATAAATCAACAAATGTCATCACAAAGTTGCATAATAAATTTAAGTCCAAGTCCAAAAATCAATAATTCAAAATTCACCAAACCAAATTCACTAAAATTCTTACTGCACCTCTCCTAGTGGTGAAGACGAGATGTGCCAAATTTGAAAAGGATAAGATAAATAGTTTTTTCTTTAGTCGATCGGACATTCTAGCTCTGAATATGACTAAGTTAAAAAATACAAAATATTCACCAAAAAATTAAACTTTCACCAAATCGGTTTAAATTTCGCACTGCACCTCTCCTAGTGCTGAAAACGACATGTGCCAAATTTGAAAAGAATGATATGAATAGTTTTTCTGTAATCGATCGGGGGAAAAATGCTCAGAATATGATTAAGTTAAAAACTATAAAACAAATCACCAAAAATTCACCAATTCGGTTTTCATTTCGCAATGCACCTTCTCTAGTGTGAAGAAGACATATATGCCACATTTGAAAAGAATCAGATGAATAGTTTTTCTGTAATCGATCGGACATAAAATGTCTTCGGACTGAATGACGGACGGAATCGTTGGTATTACTAGATATCCCCAATAGTAAGCGTTGGTCGGGGGTATAACAAGTAAACTGTTTACTGTTAGCGGAAAAGAACTTGAACGTATGGACTTCAAGCCCAACAATTATCTCATTTCGAGGTTCTATTTTCACCTAATATTTAATTATTTTCATGTCCTTTACCACTTACATAGCACTGTGTTCTCTTGATACTTTCTTCCTGCTGTTGAAGGTTAGTTCAGCTAGATAATCCATAACGGTCCCAGCAACCAGGGCCGATACAATCAGATCCTAGAAAACGTGTTGCCAAAATATACTTACTCAGTCACATTTACGTTCCTGTGAAATAAATGTTGTTTTAATTTGTTATATTTAATGAATTTACCTGATTGTTACTCATGTGTAATAGGCTATACCAATATCTCATTCATTGTCAATTAACAGTCAACACATATTTGATTATAGTAAACCTAAAACATGTTCATGTAGTAACACCTTCTTAATGCTTCGGTGAACATTAATGAACTTTACCTCTATATTGTCTTAAGCTATTGTTAATCAACTTGGTTATGGAGAATTCAAAACCACCAAAATATATTTAGTGATCTGAATCAAATTACGAGTTAATGTTTTCTTAACTGAAACCGTTTTCCAAACATAGAGTTAAGGAATAAACAGATTTGTACCTCCCCGTGTTTCCAGAGAGTTCGTGCTGACTCTTTCCTGTTCGTCAAAACCGCCCAAAAGAACAAATGGCGGAATCTCTGTTTCTTCAGACGTGTCCCATCATCCTGTGAACAGTGCGATGTATTTCAAAGATAAATGATTTTTTGAATGGCATTTGAGTAGTCGTAATACTCAAGATTGTATACACCAATATCGAAATTAAAATTCTGAAACTCTATGAATATTTCTCGGGAAACATAATGAACAATTTAAAGTGTATCCATAGATATTGTAGATCCATAGATGTTAATCAAGCTTAACAATAACATATCTACCCGAGAAAGGATATTATATTGTTAAAAAGGGCCAGGTCCTTGGTATAAATCCTTGCTTTGAAAGTAAATTTTCAAGAGAAAATGATAATTTATTTATTTTTCAAACTGTTACACATGGCAATCTAATGCACAAAACTCACGTGAATCTTTCATGCAACTTGGTTCTTTCTTTATTGGATAGCTGTACGTATGCATAATACCTACCACTGAATACAAGTCCTCCCTGTCAATACCAAATTCTTCATTGATGCAAGTTTGTGGAAAGAATCTTTGGATGACATTTGTTGTGAATACTTTGATCAGTCTAGTGCTCTGTAGATAGATAAGGCACGGCTAGCTATATATAGAGAGAGAACTATTTGTCATGACGACTTGATAGATGTCGTGTTCGTCAGTCAATATTACATGTTATTGGAAATACTATCGAAATTTCGAAAATATTAAATAGAAATGACTAGAAAGTGATACGTTTAATACATACATTCATGTGCTTCTTATATGTTATTTACAAATAACTTACTGTAAACAATTAAAATACTTACATGATCATCTTCATCTACTTCACGTGCTTGCGATTTAGCAGATAAAATCCTCTAAATCGTAAAATGAAACAACACTATATTTAGATATAAGTTTGTGATAATAGTTTGCAAGAGGTGCAAATAGGTGAAAAACGTAAACAGCATTGTATTATATATCCAGATGTAGAAAGGAATCTGAAAGGCTGTTTCTCGAAATGTAAAGTTTTGTTTTTGCATACATGTTTAGCTCATAAGGCATCTGGCACCTATTGGGTTCACAGTTTGTTCCTGTGATAGACGTGACAGGCATTTCCTCTGAAACCATTACATGACTTCAGAATAACATATTTATTAAATGGAGACTTAAGTTTGTTCGTTTGAGCTTGATACCCCCTCAAATATGGGCGTGTCAGGGGGTTCACCTTCAAACCTTCTTTTGACATCTCTTTAAGAGGTAGGATACCCTTTTTTACCTACTACACATTTCCTTTGAATTTTTTTTTCTATTTGAGTTTTTATAAATAATGAAATATATTTTTGTCAAACACAGATTGACTGGTAATACAAAAACGTTTAATTTAGAGGCAACCTGTCATTTGGGTGATGCTTTCAACATAAGAGGGTGCCAATAAAAATGAAATATGCGCTGATGACTTTTCTAAAATAAACAATCAAATTTCGCAATTTCATGTTGTATCCTAGCTCTTTAAGGAAGGAGTACTGGTAGGCAGCTATACTTTTGGTAATACCATCTCTGTTTGATGAGTATCTTTGAGCCAAAAGTCACGCCTATAACACAATGAATAGAATAGGATAGAGGTTAACCACAGTGGTAGGGGATGGGGACCTTGGGGGTTGTACACGTCTTTGATACATGTAAAGGGGGTGACACACCTAATACCTAGATGTTACTTTTATGTCTTCCTTAGAATGCAAATGTTTAGCTTGAAAAATAAAATTGTGTGTAGACATACATGTACCTTGAACACTGTGTATTATAAATTTTAATTTGATGTGACTATCGGATCCATAAAAGTGACCACTTGAGAAATATCTTATTACTTGATATGTTAGTCCTCAACTTAAGAGATAATAAATGGGACAATACCATTAAGAACAATTTATCCTGTATAAAAACGTGTATATACCTCATTTGAAAAGGGATTAGGTGTCTTCCCTCTTGTCAAAGGTCGCTGGCCAGTCTATAAAACCGTTAAACTTAAGTTAGAACATGTAAATACAGATCATCATATTTTATCTATTATTTCCTATTTTCGGTTATTATTGAAATGCATAAACTGTGGTACATGTTCTCATGGATATAAATGATTATTCATTTGGACCTTATGTACAGTTTAACTATAGTAACCAATTTAAATAATATCAAAAGAAACCCAGAAAAAACGAAAGCTTGTCAATGTAGTTTTATCCGATCGTTGTCGCTTAGACGCATCATATATTTACTTACAATGTTACCATCGAGGTCATCCTCTGTGTTTTCTCTTTGAAGGAAAGCTTCGTCCTACAAAGAAAAACACATAATAACACCTTACTAATACTATTTATGGATAACATTTTGTGAACACGTAATGTTAAACTGTTTCATTACTCATTTTTATATGCAGATACGTAATGATAATACTGTGGTAATAGGTATAAATGATCCCGTTTTAATCCAAAGTATTTTATCAAATCACTAATGGGTATCGACCTGTCGATTCCTTTAAAAGATGCTTTATTAGAGAAAGATATATCAGGTGAATATTTATTTTAACAATTTCAATAATTAGGAATTATAAAGAAATATTTGTTGCAAACAAAACAATGTTTTTTGGTATTTTGGTTTTCCTTCAAGAGATGCATGATTAAATATCAAAATATCAAGATGGTTGAAATCTAAGGTAAGAACATATAAATTGGAATGGAAAATGTATTTAAAAAATTAAATTAAATGCACAATGTATAACACTGGATTGCATACAGAGAGACTTTGCTTACTTCTGCTTACTAAATGCTTACTTCTTACTGTAATCATTGAAATATATAATCTTATTAATGATATATAAAGGCAAAATAAATGATCACCGAGCAAAGGACCTGAATGTCAGCACCTCTTTCCTGAAGTAGAGAAACATACAGCATGTCATAATATGTAATCATTAAACATAATTTTATGGTACAGAACATATGAAACACTAGTTTATCTTCCTGAATTAAACAATCAACACGTTAACTCTAAATTGGTCATCATGCACCAGACGCCGATACATTGCTCCCCATAACACAAACTATTTCTCACTATTTTCTTTAAAAGAGTGTGTACACGGTGTATGTCTCCTACAATGCAAACCGGATATCCTTCTTATCTTACCAAGCAGCTTCGTAGAAATTTGGCCAATTCTTTTGCCAAGTCCTCTTCAGTCTGCAATTGTAAAGGTTCCACACTCATCTAATGCTATGGATGACTGGTTCCAAAAATCATGATGGTGAATGAAGAGATACTATATAGACGTTACAATATTTTTTCAGTACTACATATAAGAAATTATATTTGTTTATAAATTTGTTCGCTACTACGATATATACCTCGTCAATACCGTAAAACGTGTTGAATAAGAATTTCATATTGTTTTTCTTCTTTTCAATTTCTGAATAATGCATGTGGCACTTTTCTTGAAAAGATCTCATTAAACAGGAGAGTTCAAACTTAGTAAATAAATTACCTTGGCGTTCTGAACTATTTTTTTGATCTTTTTCTTTGTATCATCATTGAGCATAGATTTGTCATCCTTACCCTAGAACAAACAAGCATTTTACAACGGTTATGAACAATGTTCCCCACTGTAGAAAAGAAAGGTGACTTTGTGATACGTATATGGATCTACGTTCAAAAAAAAAACTGTTCAAGTATTCTTTATACTATTTCGATATAAAACAAAACAATAATGAATTGATACGAAAATTTAAACCAGACCAAAAAACAAAAAAACAAAATATGTTCTTTCAGAAGATGTGTACTTACTTGGTGTAAATGAGTAAATGATCGATGATGTTTTTCCCTTTTATTTTATTTTTGGATCCTTTTTTTCAACATATATTGACTGATCTATTCATCAGTAAATAGCAGTTGACAATCATTTTCTCTCTTAACCTGACATGCAAGACTAATCTGAGCACGCAACAACCCCTACCGTTTGTCCTATTGATTTACAATCTATCATCGAAATAATCAGTTAAAACGTTCGGTTTATTTATGAAATATCAGATCTTAAACTCATATCCATTTAACATGAGACTGTCTTTGATTGCCGTGGAAATTATGACATCGTCTGAATGATCTAGAGACAATGAATACACAAGTAATTTATCAACCTGATCAATCAGAAATCATGGCCATTCACTACGGTCAACGGTTATGACTTTTCTTTGTAATAGGAACATGTTAAGTATCAAAGGCTTATGCCGATGAATTAAAAGTAAATATCAAGGTTAAAGTTCTACAAATTGTTGATATCATTGAGGTCAAGGTTAGAAGGTCAAAGGATGTATCTTTAGTCAAATAGTAATTTATCAAGAAAAACACATATCATGTTTCAAAAGTTATAATTAGAGCCAATCTGGGTCAAAAGTTTAAATGATCGGAACTTTTTAGATCAATATAACGGATGTATTTTTAAAGCAGGTGTATAGAGAAAGATAGAAAAAAATGTGGGAAGAGTTAATTTCGGAAAACAGGTATCCGTTTCTGGGCTGATTGTTACCTGCGGGGGTTAAACATTGACATGAGCTTGCCTTGTTTCATATTCACCACTAATTATAAGTCATTCTCTTCAAACAAAGTTTATTTCATAAAGAAAGGGTTCTATCGGGGTATTTTTTGTGCAAAGAAAATTCGAGAAGACATTTCAGTTTCTACATATGTGTTATGTGTACATGCTTTTTGCCATGTCCAGGTGAAACACTTTACTGAGAGTAATAGTTCCGTTTATATATTAATAAGTTCGTCCAAAACTATCACTTAGATCTTCGAACAATGTGGATTAACAGTAACCGAAGAATAACCAACTTCGATTCATGAAGAAGGAAACTGCTACAAACAATTTTACAAAGCAACACAAGAAGCGTTATGCAAACATGCGATACAAACATACTTTAGTCGAATCCGTAATAACACCACAAACAGATCACATTTGGGTCATAGGGTTCCAGTTGTAACCATTAAATGCCAAAAAATGGAGGGGATATCTTGGAAAAACAATCAATTATTTATAAAAGCTATTCAAATAAAAGGATCACTTGCATAAACGACAAATGAGGTGTTTGAATGAATAAGAAAAGTATACTAATACGAATATACTAAAAGATCAAGGAATAATGGAAGCCATCAATTACTCTACATCTATAAAAGTTCATATAGAACATTTTTATCTCAAAATTTACCTTATTTCTTACAAAATAAACTGGGAGATTCAATATGTTGTAGAGACATTTATACTCATACAAAGACAAAAACAGAAAACAATGAATTGAGAAGTGACAAACAGAATTAAGTTAACTGATTGGTGAGAATACATAAAAACAATACATATAGGTTTCTGACATCAAATGCTTTACTATTTAGATTATATTTTAAAGAATATTATTATTGCAAATCCGAGAAGGAATCGATTTAATACTTGTTATATACTTATATACATACTTTTATCTTAAATGAATCATTTATTTGCATATTTAGCAGACCATTATGATCAAATGATTAGAGAAATATACCAGCCCAAAGGGTTTTATTATGCTTTAATACAGAAACGAAAGGAAAACAACAAAATACAGTGAAAAGAGCAATTTGGTTTGAACAGTTTGGACTACGATCAAATAACGTCACAATAACAGTATCATGACGTCATGAAACAACAGTTTGACACCATAAAGTTTATATTAAGTAACTCCAGTAAATACCGCTTTAGATCGGACACGGTATGTAGTCAATATGCTTTTCTGTCGACGGACACGTGATCGCCTTTAGGCCAATCAGATCGCTGGAAAAATATGCTTACATAATAGCACAATATATATAAAATGAATTAACAGGAAACAGTACCAAATTAGAAACACGTTAAAGAAGACAACAAGACTAACTCGGTTATTAAATGAACACATATGTTTAGGTAAAATGTGCTAGACAGATAGATACATTTATAAAGCGAATTCGAAATACTAGTAACAGAGCCGGAAAATACACACAATAATAGTTTGAGGTAGTCAGTTTTATGGCTTTTACTTTTCAAGACAAGCTTAAGAGTGCTCTGACAACTCTACATCCTCCCCATGTGTCTTATGATAAACAAATTGTCCGCTTAATAAACAACTGAAATGAATTTAGATAATTTAGATTAGTTTAGAAAAAAATTAGGTAAACGAAAAATGTACTTTAAGCTATCAGAGTGTTGATTCTGAAACAGGATGCTTAGTGAACTAGTTCTGAACAAAGGATCAATTAAACACTTTAACCTCCAGCTGAAATATATATTACATACATTGGTTGGAGTTAAGTCAAACAAATGTATGAATATGATAATATGCAGTAAATTAAAAAATATTTTAACAAGGTAGGCAAATAGCTGATGATTGAAGCAAAATATGCATATTCTACAATAGGATGTATTTTTATGCTGATTCCGTACCCTTACAATGTATGGAATTCCGAAATCAGGAATCACTTACCTTACAGTTATACAAAAATCTTTTTAGCTTCTTGTAAATTGTTTTCTTCTCTTTTGACATCTGAAATATATATTTCATTTAAATACATATGTAGCATATAAAACATGGTCAATAACTTGAAATGACAACGTTTGCATAGAATTGAAATAATGATAAAGTCATAAAAATACAGAACAAATAGGTAACAATGTAACTATTCCAAAAACCAGCTTGAGCTTCAGTTGTCTTATCATCGGAATCTTCCCACAATACTAAACGTGTATATATAATGACAGTGAATATGTTTTCTAAACACAATACGAAGGGTTATGCCTCTATAAGTTTCACTTTTATTTATATCACTATGTTTATGGATAGTAGTAATAATGCCAACAGACGATGACTGTGGTGTAAACATATTCCCAAGAATGACATTATTTTATTAATTAAAAAATAATTCAAGATACGGTCGTAAAATATCTGATGAAAGCAGGAAAGATTCTGCAAGAGTATTATATATTCCGGATGATTTATTTAGTTTTAATTGTCCTGTACTGTTGCGGAATTCCTCCCGTGTTATATGAGCCTATACACTGTCATTGATCATTGAGTTCTCACATACTTCATCACTATTCATATCGAAGTTTCTAACAGTTGTTGTTTCTTTTTCAAATACTCATTTCCTTTTTGCTTTATATACGAAATGTTAATGTAGAAGACGTTGTTTATCCAGTAAATAAGAGCACAGGCCCATTTACAATACATATTTTTACAATTTAAAGTTGCTGCGCCAAAAGTAAATGTATAAATATATTTACAATGCACAGTCAATGATATCGTAGATTCTACTGCAGTGGCAAGCATCTAAAGAACGGTAGTCTTTACATTGGCGAAACCTATTAAGATCTCTGCACCTTTCTTTTGTCAATGTAGCACACTGCAGAGCAGTTTCGTTTCTTGCAAGTTTAAGTTTTAATAAAAGCACTCAATTTTTCAACATGTTCAAACATCTTCACTTTGTGAAAAAATGAGTAAACTCATTAAAGATAAAACAAAATTTAATAGCAGTACACATTTCGACATATTAGGTAAGTCGGTGACGTGAATGACCCAGTATAAATCTACGTACTTACATCACGGTCATCCAAAAACCTTCGAACCACAGATTCCATTAAAATTTCATCCTGAAATTGTATAATATGACTCTTTGACAAATATCATTGGGGATTTTTCGTTATCATTGATTTTTGAAACAGAAACAAATATGTCTATTAAATGTATGTCTACAGAACAACTATTTGAAATGGAGAATATCAATAAACGACTAACCATATAAGTATAACAATGATACAAGTATGTATCAATCTGAGTACATATTTCAATCTTCTTCAAAGCATTTTGAGTTTCAATGTCAGTGTTGGCAACATGTAAACGTAGAGAATATTGATAATCTCAATGAACTGCCCACGGGTCGAATTCATAAAATTATGATTTCAAGAATTAAATGCAAATGTATCCATATTATATACTTGTAAAAAGGAATTTACCTCTGAATCTTGGAAAGTTTTTGCAACATTCTTCTGAAGATCCCCTTTTGTCTGAAACATTAATTAACGAATTCTAAAAAATAGAGCCATTGGCTCTGTAGCTCATCAGGCATTCAATATTTTATGATAAAATAGTACGTTTTTGATTAAACGTAATTATTTATACTTACCTGTTGACTAGACCTACTTTGCCTACCTCCTCTCTAGGTATGCTATTTCAACCTTAACACAGACGAAAACATGAATAGTGGAGTAAGGGATGCGTAAAATCCCTTATCCAAGGGCAGGTAAGTCTGCCGGTCTCGTGACGTCACTACCGGGATAAACCATTCTCCGAAAGTCCCAAAAGGCAAGACAGACCAAGTGGGGAGGAAGGGTAAGTAGGTAAGTACAGGTAAGTATAAATAATTACGTTTAATCAAAAACGTACTATTATTTAAATACCTGTTGACTAGACCTACTTTGCCTAGAATCCCACCGCATGGAGGCGAGTCAGTAGATATGTGGTAGAGACGAGACCAGCAACAAGCCCTGAGTGTAAGCTAACCTACGCGTTCTCCACCCTGTGGTGAGGACAAGGCACAGCCCGGGAGATACCATCTCTACCGCTGAGCGGATCGAAGAGACAACCCAGCCACTCAACTTCTGATCAACACACTGCCCCCAACCCAAACGGGGAGGGGGTGTTAAAGCGAAGCTAAAGAACAAACAGCAGACAAGTAGCTAACAATGCAACCAAAGATTATTTATGATGAGCATCTTAAGCTCCTAAGAAGGCTGACCCCTTCTTGGTCTGGTTGGGGGGACCACCTTCGACTGAGCGAACACTTGTGGACCCAGCCTAGAGATGCCTTCAAGATCTGCTGTGGAGACATCTCGTAGGTAAAGATTGGCGAAGACCTCTGAGGAACGCCAAAAACACCCCGCCATGATATCCGAAACTGCGATGTTGCAGTGGTAAGCCATCGTGGCTGAAACTGCGCGGATCTCATTAGGGTTGGAACGCGAAGGAGGAGGCAGGTCAGCAGCCTTGTACGCATCAATGACCGCCGACCTTAGGTACACCCCCAATGCTCGCTTATCTAGCTCCTTGGTGCTCCTCGGCGAATGAGGTAGGAACAGACGACGCCTGCCATCTCTCAGCCTGCGGGTACGCTGCACGTACACCCTGAGGGCCCTCACCGGACACAGAGAGAGATTCACCTCACCTGAGTCAGACCACAGAGCCGGAATAGAGAAAATACGGCCCGCCTCATCAGCTGCCTGGTTTTTGCAGACAAAGTCGGGCGCTAAACCAAGCAAGGCTGATCCCCCCTCCCTGACCTCAAAGCGTAGAAGGTCCGTCTGCAAGGCAATCTCAGAAATCCGAGCTGCGGAGGCCATGGCCACCAGAAAAATGACCTTGATGGTGAGAGGGAGGAGGGGTACGTCAGAGAGCGGTTCATACGTATCGGAGCGAAGATGGTTGAGCACAATTCCTAAGTCCCACTCAGGAGGACGAAGTTTCGTCCTGCCGTCCACAGAAAGGAAGGTCCTTGAGCACCGACACATCTAACCCTGGTGACCTCTTCTTAAGAACGGAGAGGATAGCAGACATGTTGGTATTAATGGTTTACGCCTTAAGATGCCTGGTGTTGCGTAGGTATACTAAGTACTCCGCCACCTGAGGTACTGAGGCCTCCGCCGGAATGAAATCCCTCTGCGCACAGAAGGAGGCGAAGGCCAGCAACTGAAAATCATAGAGTTTCCTAGTGGTCTTCCTATGAGAGGTATCTATGGCATTGGCGACGCACCTTGAGTAACCACTGCTAGCGTGTCTGGTACTGGAGAGACATAGGTTGGCAATTGGTGATTGAGACATGTCGCGAACAGGTCTATTAGAGGAGTGCCGAACTGGAGACACAACCCCTTGAATACCACCGGATTCAGTTGCCCCTCGGGGGAGGGGCATCTGGTCGCGACAGTGCATCCGCCAAGAGGTTTTTGGCACCTGGAATGTGGACTGCTCGAATGTCCAGGTCCACCTCGTCCACCAGCTCGAAAAGTTGAAGCGACACGCGTAGCAGAGCCTCTGCCCTGGCGGACCCCTGCTTGTTTATTGACCAAGCAGCTGCTGAACTGTTCGTGTGGACTAGCAGACACTGGCCTCGCAAGGGGGTATGCCAGTGCTAAATGGCTAGACGTACTGCATCCAACTCGAGGACGTTGATGTGTTGGTTCTGGTCCGACAGAGACCAGACTCCCACAACCTGCTCGTGACCCATGTGCGCCACCCACCCCTGGGTGGAGACGTCTACAAACAGGTGAGCTGAGGGAAACCGAGGTCAAAGCGGAACCCCGGAGAACACGCTCTTGTTCACCCGTCACCAAGCTAGGAAACGATGGAAATCTGGGGTCAGGGCTATGGCATGACGACACACGTCTCTCTGATGTTGGGATTCAGGAACACCTGTAACGGGCGAAGGAACAACCTCCCCCTGCGGGTCAGGTCCTGAGCTGAAGTTAGTAATCCCAACACTCTTTGCCATTGACGTAGGGAGAGCGACGCGTCGAGCACGCGATCCATTAGGCGATCGTAACGAGCCATCCGCTCCCTGGTGACAAACCCGCGGACGATGGGCTGAGTCACACGTGTGAATAGCCAGGGGGTGGACGAGATCCCGAACGGTAGGACGTTCCACTGAAAGTGTCTCCCGTCCAGAATGTAGCGGAGGTACCTGCGATCCCGATAGTGAATCGGACCATGTAGGTACACATCCTGGAGATCGAGAGACACCATGCAGTCTGAGCGCTCCAGAGATCCCATCACAGAGGGAAGCGTCAATAGTCGAAAATATGGCGGCCGAACGAGGTAGGAGCGGTTGAATACCTTCAAGTCTTGAATAAGCCGCCACTTTTTCGAATTCCTTTTGGGTATGACGAATACTGGGGAGTAAAACCCCGGTGTCAGATGCGGGTTCAGGATTTTCACCTGTTCCAACGTCAATTGGAGTCGGTCCTTTGCTAAGGGACCCTCCGTTGGAGTACAGTTAAGAGGCGGAAGGGATAAGACGGGAATGTGGAAACCCCGACCCAGAATCTAGAGGTCTAACTCCAATTGCACCCAGTTGCTGACATAGTCCTGAAGCCGACCCCCCACCGAACCCTCCGACACCGTAACGAGTGGAGGAGGAAGTGGAGGGGGTGACCAAGAGTCACTTCATCCGCTTCCCTTTCTGAGGGCTACGACCTCCGGTGCGAGGACGGGGGGACTTGGGGGACTGACCCGTGGATCCACGGCCACGTCCTCCCCACCGAAAGTCTGTCTTGTCTTTCTTGGGGGAAGGTTGACCTTGACCCTGAAGGAAATTAGTCAGAGGACGCTTCAGCGTAACTTGCCTCTGATTGACGAGCCGAGTGGGCAGGGGCCTGTCGGAGGAAGGATTTCTGATCCAGGTTGAGACCTGAATGGTGAAGAAAATTGTCTCTACGTAGCACTGTAAAGCCCGATGAAATCCGCGAAGGTGATAACATGACCTGCGCAAGATCCGTGGCCACATTGCCGAACGCTTTGAAAAGCACCGGGTTACCCGATTCCATGCCAGCCTGCTTGGCGCAGGCAAGCATCGCCTGACAGGTGAACGCCACGTTGTTGCCCAGCCCTAACACTGTGCGAGTCTCTCTGTCGAGATGCGTAAGCTGCGCATCAGTAACGCGATGGGGCGGTTCGGGGGCAATCAAACGAGACGCACCCTGATCAAGAGCAGGCGAGACGAGTTGAAAAGGAGACGGGTACAAGGGCAAATGACGCCGGCGCTTATCTGACACCACTAATGGCGGAAGCAGACGGCCTGGAATAGTCCAGATGACCTGCTCCATATCCTCGGATGCATCCAGCAGGAGCCTATGCGGCGGAAGGGCGAGCCGTGCGGGAGCTAAGTCCCACTCAGGACAAAAGGAAGCCTTCCTGGCTGCCGACGAACGAGGTCCCGACACGCTGACCTGACTGAGGGGTACCTCCGCACAAGAAGCCACCTCCGACAGCATGGCGACTGAGTCGATAACCGGCAGACCCTCCGGCAACCCCATATCCTTCCCATTCGATACTATATTGATTAACAGAGGATCCGATACATCAACGAAGCGGATGTCACGCTCCGCCGAGTCTGGCAAGGAATCCCGAGTGGGCGACACCACCGTGACACAACGCGTAGGGGTGTGAGAAGCACGCGCGGTGGCAGCGGACCCGGAGGCCCTTAAGGAAGTGGGACGCGATCCCTTAGACACGCAGTCCGCATTCACGACTTAGCGTAGTAGCGGGGGTGGTGAGACTAGGTAAAGCCAGCGGACCCAACCGAGCATCCAGCAACGAAGAGACCATGTCGTTAATGGATGCAAGAAGGAGGTCCGGATTGACTTTGTCAAACCTATCCTTCTTGGTCTTCTTCTTCTTGCTTTTGGGTGTGGAGGGTCCGCCGACCTTAAGTCTCAAAGGCGACATACGCCTGTCTGGCGAAGTGGGAGGCGAAATACGAGCCTGCGGACGAGGACGCGAACGCGAAGGGGGAGAGAGCGAATCTCTCGAACCCCTAGTGGAGTCGGAGAAAACCGGCGACTCCCGGTCGAACTCATCCACTCGTTCCGTAAGTACAATGTCTACCCCCTCCTGTGGAGACGGGTGACGAATGGGAGACACCTCCCGAAATTTACTCGTTGAAGCCGAACATTTCGGAAACGCAGCCCTATCGCCGACGGACTTGCGAATGGCCAAAACATATGCATGAAAGTCTGAAGCGGAGAGAGGTGCACACTCGTCGCAACGAAAATCTTCTTTGCATAGGTCCTTGCACTTTCTACACAACAAGTGCGGTTCCTTGATGGCCGACTTTCTACCTAGCAATTTGTACAAAAGGCGGAGTACATGACGAAGTAGGCGAGTCACTAACACACGTAACCTAGACGCAGGCGAGCGTAACGTAGACAAGATGAATACCGGCGAATCACTGACGCGAAACACCTAACTAGCGTAGCGTAAGAACAACAACTCTTCCGATAGCTAATTACCAATAGCGTAAACTCACAAGGAACGTAGATGACGAGATGCGTAAGTGAGTATATGCAAGGCATCAAGCTGAAAGCAGAGGCTCCGAACTCGAAGTCAATATCAACTACCCGCCAGACAAAGTAATAAACTGGCGAAACAAGGCGAGACACTGACTAAGTCAAACACTACAAGACGAGACGAAACAAGTAACAAGTAGATACAAACCCAAAGGTGAAAGACTGGCGAAACGAATGACGGGCAAAGCGAATGACAGGCGAAGCGAGTCACTAGCGAGACGATGCGAGTCAAGTCGAATAGAGCCTACTCGAGCCTAAGGCGATAGACTGGCGAAGCGAGTGACCTTTGCAAGTCACTGGCGAGACGATGCGAGTCAAGTAGATGATCGGCAATGCCATTGTGACAAAAAAAGTTAATTAATATGTTTTCGTATGCCACATGGTTTAGCCGCCATATTGATTTTCAGACTCTCTGGGTACGCAAAAACCCATTGAACATACATTCAAAGTTGAGACGAACTAAGTAATGTGACACTTAGTAGACTAGCATTCTTTGATAGAAAATTGGGTCGAAGGTCAAATCGGAAATCTGAAGACCTAAGTACTGCCGCGGCAGTCCTAGTTCATTTTGTTCTTGTCTCTCCTTTCTTTAGGGACAGTTGAACAAAATCCATACCGAATCAATTTTGTCAGTTTCTCTCTCTACAGCATGAACACTTAACATCGAGTTTCTCACTAGAAGTATCATATCTTAATTTGTCAAACTAAATTTCACTTTATAAGCAATAACGTACCTCGGCACGTTAAGGCCTCGGCTTCATTATTCGTGAGGAATAGGTACTCGTAACCGTACGCAATGTTCGAACCAATGCCTATACTTCTATATAAAAGGAGAGTAATAGGGTAGCGTCTATAGGCATATATTTAAAATTCTAACCTTGGTGTAAAGAGCTTTAAGGTCAAGATCACCGATAATGTCCACAGCATCAGTTTCGAGGATGAATTCCACACAGCCAGTTTTTTCTCGCAGCAAGGCTTCAAGGAAAATCTCATTCAAGATTTGTTGTGACTCTTCAAGAAAAGATTATATGGAAGATTATTAAGATCAAAACTGCAATATGGTTACGTTTTAGAGTGAAACTAAATGTGCTTAAGAAGACATTTTGTTTACATATTCATATTATTTGACCTTTTGATGTCCGACGGATTCAAGTATAACCGCTCGACCAATTTCCATTTCCATTTCCTATCAAAGATAATTTCACCAAAAGTTTTTCTCTATGAAGGCAACAATAATCCACAGCCCCAGCATAAATAGATTTCCGCTTGTTTGTAAAAAAAAAAAAAAAATTCTGACATTTGAAAAAAAATTCATCATATACCTGCAACTAATATGATAGCTCATAATGTTGTAAATATCGTATTTCATAATTTTGGATTATGCCCTTGACACGTTTATCGACCCCAAGGGGACATAACTCATAATTAAAACATAAACAATTTATTTCAAACCAACGCATTTCAATTTGTTCTACATTACAAGATGAATAATCATATGCAGTGACTAATTTAGCCTAAAAATCGGATTTCCTAGCATTGTTTTTTATTTGGTAAGCCCGATGTTGATAGATGACCATGGTGCGTATAAAACAAACATTGCATGGCGGTCATTTTAATGTGAACACATTTTATTATTTCGAATTACAAAAACAACTCCCATGGTTAACGAACCATGTATAGCCTACACTCATTTTTAACTTGATTTTCCGAAGAGAGAGTGGTGTTTAACTGTTAGCGAAATTACTTTTCAGATACATTTCATCAACTTATTTTACGTGCTACTGAAATCGATCAGATGTTAGGGCCCTGTCACACTTTAGCGTATAGTAAGTGCGTATGAGTTGCGCATAAAAAATATTGTATACGCAACCGATACGCTCAAAATTAAAGTTCTATTTTTAGTACTTTTCCTTACTTGTTTCGCACATGAAGCGAACAGTTTGCGAACAAAGCATATGAGATGCGTACGGGATGCGTATGTGATGCATATGAGATGCGTATGAGATGCGAAGGAGATGGACATGATATGCGTGTCACTATTTGTTGTACCAGATGACTCAAATTTTCGACTTTTTATCCAGAACCGTAAACAAAATAAATAAAAAAGTAAATAAATGTACTTCTAATAAACTTAACTTACTTTGCAGTAGAACTTTACTCAAATAGTGTTTTCGTATATCTAAATAGTTTGGACGGATTAAGAGTACATGGTATTCATATTTTAAATTTTTTTACAAAAAAGAAATAATATAAAAACAAAAGGGATTTTAAGCACACCCATTTCCTTTCCCAACCATAAGCATGTGTGAGCCGAGACGGAAGCGTGTAAGTGCAATTTTGTAGTTCTAGTTGACAATTCATGATTCCACATTTGGGAATAAATATTTTTAACCCGTTGTGTAAATTCTCACACAACAGCATCACTATTAGTAACATCAGTGACCCAAATATATCCAAAACCAAACTTGAAGAACATATCTCTCAATAAAGTTTTCAATCCCAGGTTTCTCATCTGAAGCGTTCAATAATGCATTGTATATTAAAATTATATATCGATCAGGTGAAGTTTTAAACATTTTAGGCCAATATTTAAGTAATAGATAGAGGACGAGTAGCAGTACATTATCGGGATATAAATGTACGGGTTTGAGAGGGTTGGGCGAGGCGTTAGCCGAGCCCAACTCTCTCAAACACGTACATTTATATCCCGATAATGTTCTGCTGCGAGTTCTCTATCTATCTTAGAGCACAGTCAAATGCTTGAGTCATGAAAAAAATGTCTTAAAATCGATATATTTTAAATGAATTGTCAACAAATTCGGGAAATATTCTCTCGAACACAACATACAAAACATTGACATTTCTCATTTACATATGCAAATTTAAGGGGCCTTGATGTCATCGACGGCCCTGCGAGCAGTGAATTTCATACTTGGTCCGAGGTGCATGAGGCGTACATTTTATATAAAATGTACGAGTCGTGCAACAGCAGAAGCGTCGTGCTTGAATTACGAACATGCATTATAAACACGTTTTTTATGCAGAAATTGTCAGCACTAATACATTTCATCGGCTATAAAGACTGGTCGTTTTTAGCATGAATCAATTCAAGCAAGTGTTTCGACATGGACAGAGGTGATGATGATTGGCTTTCGCAGGAAGGTGGCTGGATTGAAGATGAAAATACACAGTCGGAAAATGAACTCAGCCAAGCTTTAACAGATTTTGAGAATTCACAAAGCATTGAATCGCCGGAATCTGCTCAGGTAAAACGATTTGCTTCAACTTCTGCCAACGAAATCAGTGCTCTTGTTGAAAACAGAATTCCTGGTAAAACGAAATCAAATACAAAATGGGGTTTCAATATCTGGGTCGAGTGGGCAATGTATAAGAACAAAAACCTCTTCGTCCATGAACCATATATGTCTGTACCTTTGGATTTTGTAGACATCAGCGCCAAAGAGCTGGATTATTGGCTTCAATTTGTCTATGTTGACATACGTAAGAAGAATGGTCAGCAATATCCCCCGAAAACTGTCTATCAAATTGCTTGTGCTATTTTGAGACATATCAGAGAAAATTGCTGTAGACTTGACCTCAATTTTCTGAATGAACATGATGAAAACTTTAGAAAATCATGGAGAGTTTTGGATTCAGAGATGAAGAGGCTTCACTCTGAGGGTTTGGGTGCAGAAATAACTCGAGCTTGTGCTGTTACTGTAGATGACGAGAAGTTGCTGTGGGATAGAAATGTTGTTGTCTCCATGTTGTCTTATGGAGTGTTTTTTTACAACTGTAAATGTTTTGGTATGAGAGGTAGGGATGAACACAGAGCTTTGGAGCCATCCCAATATAAAATTGGTACAGATGCTAGTGGAAGATATGTGCAGTTTATTGGCCGGGAGAGCAAAAACACTAAATGTGGAATCAAGCAACGCCAAATAGAAAATAAGAATATCAAACAACATTCCAATGACGATGACCCCTCAAGATGTGTCGTCAAACTGTTTGAAGTTTACTTGAGCCATATTCCCTCAGAAGGACCATTCTATCGCCGCCCTCTCTCACCTACTAACTCAGAACAAATACGTTTCAGTTCACAGAGCATCGGTGTTCATACTCTTAAAACATACATGAACCGTATGTTCACCAAAGCAGGGCTACCAGACAAATACACTAATCATTCTGGAAAGGTAAACTTACTAATTTCTTATAAATTAAATGGGAATTCTCATTACATCAGTTTATTTAAAAACAATTTCTCTTTTTTTTAACTTTTTAAAAACTGTTTTAAAACTTTTAAAAAACTTTTTTAAAACTTATTTCTTTGACCTGATTATCTTTAGTATATTGCATATGCTAATGCCTATCACGTGTGTAATGTCTGTACATGTTTCAGGTGACTGCAGCAACCACGTTGTTTTCGAACGGTCTCGAAAAAGATTTAGTGCAACGCCGTACTGGTCATAGATCTGACGCTGTACTACATTACAGACGCCCCAGTGAGACAACTCTCAAGAGAATGTCGGACATACTGCAGCCTCCAACCTCCAGCAAACTCTCCAAAAAGGTAATTAATTTCACATCACTTTCTCCCCATTAAGTATGTCGCTCTTAACAACTTCTGAATACGATTTTTATTTTGGGAAAAATATAATGTATTATATATTATAAATAATATATTCACACTTCAAATGTATGTTACCATCACACGTAATGCCGTGATAAAAATTTAGTACATTTCAAAGTGACAATAAACCAAGTTTACCTCAGATAACATGCCTTACTGACACACGTATATTTTCCATTTAGAGCGATGACATTCAAACTTCAGCTACAGAGGATGGAAAACAGGCGACGGAAGCGACCATTTCATTCCGGAAAGGAGACACCGAGATTAAATTCACAGTCTAATAAGTGTGTACTTGATCGTTATCTTCAAAAAATAAACAATCAGTTGTCGTTGTTTGTTGTTTTTAAACCAGTCTATGAACCAGTTTTAGTGAACATGACACCCGAACGCAACCAGACAAGTGTACATCTATCGGGATATAATTGTACTCCACGTGACCACAATACAATCATATGATTGGACGAAAGCATTTGACTGTGCTCTAATAACCGTGACAAGCCGAATATCTTTTAAGTGAAATGTACCTGACATATGAGAATGTTGATGGAGTTGACATTTTCACATATAGCATATTTTTAATAAGTTTCCCTTTCCATAGATTAAGCTTACATAAAGCTCCAAACTTCACAATCATATGGGAGAATAGGAGAAACGGTTAATTGAAATAATTGATACTGAAAATCTTAAGATATATAAGCACTCCTTTTATGACTTAGATGAACTATCCAAAAGCATCCCTAATGGTATTAATTATATCATCTTTCATCATCACAGCCTTTAACATATATAAATAAGTGTGTGCGTCTGGGGGAGAGAACCAGTTAAATTTTCAGCACAATGGTTCTTGGCTGTGGAACCTTGTAATCAGAGCTTCATGTTATGTATATGATATATAATGATCTATGTGACCTACAGGTAACCTAGGTGCAATAGCCCAGCCTAGCCAGCAGAGGCAGTTCGTTATCATTTGTGTCAGAGAGAGAGAGAGAGAGAATTAATGATTAAGGAACATCAAATCTAGACTCACATCTGATATTGAATAACAGCATCGATGACATTTCGACTGAGTTGATCTGTTGTCTGGCATGTACGATGTGTGTGCTGATGTGTATGCTTGTCATACGTTCTACATAAGGACAATACGGTTTGCGATTGCAAGGAATACGGTTATGATGCGTATAATTCGTTTTGAGTTCGTTCAGCATGCGTGCTATATTCGGTCCAAGTACGCTATGTGTACGTGTGTTATACGCTATTTCTATGTGGTTCGGGGGAGCAGCAAATACTGCGTATGGAGTGCATACCCACTACGTATTCATTACGTACGTGTACCGCACTCAACCGATTGGAAATCGATGCATTGCGTATGAATAACTTATGAGTTGCATATCATCGTACGCAGCATAGTTTTGAGCATGCCCAAAACTATCATGCGTATAGAAATGGTCTATGCGTATGCCGACGTACAAGAGACGACCTAAAACTTATAAGATGCCAATGAGCGGCGTATATTGCGTACGGCCGCGTAGGAAAGAAATATCAAAACGCAACTCATAAGGAATAAGGATACGTGTGACAGGGGTTATAAGGAATGAGGATACGCAGAAGTGTGACAGGGGCTTTAGAAAATCTATGTTGATGAGTAAAGTTCAAGGATCTAATTACTTCAAATTTAATATTTGATTTACCACATGAAGCGAAAACGTCGTAGGTTTTCTTCTTTTGTTCCACGTGTCTATCTGCCTTTTCCTTTGTTTTCCTGTTGTAAACTGGGATAGGAAGATACTCGTCGACTAATGCATTCAGTTCGGCACTTGTTTTTGCTGAAACAACGGTATTAGAAAATTAGACAGCACTTTATATTATCAGTAGCAATTCAATCAACGTATTGCTGCCAAAGAGGGCACAGACCCATAGGACATTACACGTCAATTACCAAATACAAACAAATGTCCAATACTTCAAGGCAAAATAGCACATCATTCTTTTCTTAAAAGGAATAGGTTTTATACATGTGTATATTGTATTTCTGTCAAGAATATGGAATAACAAGCATCAGGGAAGCTGATTTATGAACAAATCTATTGACAAATGTCTGTAACAAAATCACATTAATAAAATTACAAATTTAAAATTAATTACTGCAATGCCAATCATTCATCCAAGTATAAACTCAGACTTCGAAATTTAAGCGATATGCTCTCTGCTGATTGGATTAAACAAGGTCATGTGACCGGTATACATTTTCATAAACACAAGACTGACTGCTGAAAAGGATAACCTTCATAACCTGACGTTTACAAAAAATAACCTGCGGTACTACTTTATCACTGTATCATTGCGCAATTATTACACTGCTATCACATGCTCTTTTCTTGATTAAACTTTTTAAAAACCTTACGACGTGAATTCTAATTGTAGTTTGATTTGAAAGTTTGATTAAAACAGCATATTAGAACCAAACATTAATTACTTTAATCATATTTCCTGTGAACTACGTTTTGCGCGTGGTGACACATATGTGATGCGGTATTATTGTGGGCGGAGCTTAGCACATGATCTAAGACAATACTTAACATTTGTTTTATCATGCACTGTACACTTTTTGCAGAGATTTTTTACATTCAAAAGTTTATTTACTGATTAGAAATCACTTAAATTTTGAAGTTTGAATTTATAAGAAATAGATTTCATAATGTGTTTGTTCACTGGCTTATAAACGGTTTGAAAGTTCAAGTTAAACTGTAGTATAAATGCCGTCGACAAGCTCCGGCATTTATACCAGTTTAACTTGCACCTTTCAAACCGTTTATAAGCCAGTGAACAAACACATTATGAAATCTATTTCTTAAGAAACTTATAGTACTAGTGTTATCGTTCTCTATCTCTCCAGCGTCAAATCAAAACAATCATAATGTTTAATTCGGTATGAAAGCCAACGGTTTAAGTACATTTAGCATTCATTGTTTGAACATAGTACATCATGCAAATGACAAAATACATATATAAATCAAACCGCAAGCACGGTTTTACGGCTGACCAGAGCCTCCCGGAGATAATACTAGATATTGTTAATGAGCATTTCAAGATTGTTAGAATTTATAAAAATGATGCAATTGTATAAATGACTGAACTGCTTTTGGGATGTATTTAAGTCTAGTAGTATAGTATTGTGGGCACAGCAGACAGAAATGATATTCATCCTCGACAAGATTCATGTTGCACATTTGACAGTCTTTCAACGTACGGCAGTGATTCCCACCTTCCTGTGTTTGCTCGTACAGGTAATTGTGATGAACGTAATAAAAACAGCCGCCTTCGTTTTTCTTTGTATGATATGTTGATTAAGTAAAATTCAATATCAAGAAGAGATTTGTGTTGACGGTAATGGGCTAAGATTTTTATTTTATCGTACCAGTCTTGCTGACTTCTTTCAATCTTCGTCTGAAGGTTATGAGAAACCAATATCGCCAACGTCAGTGTAATCATCTTGAAGACTGAACTGAGTCGAAACAATTGAATTTCTGAACCATAATTGTTATTTTGGAAACATTAGTTGGACAAAGGTTTCCTCTTTTAATGTGTAATCCCTGATGTTACAGTGTATACGTCTTACAGAAAATCTACCCGTGTCATCCGTTTTGTGTGAAAAAGAATTGATTTTGCACGAAAATTGTGTACATAGATACCCAATTCAATCTGACTAGTTTTATCCAATGGCATTCACTCAACATGAAAACAACTCTGTTTTAGGCGCAATTACAACTTGTCAAGATAACATCATATAATAAATAGAATATATGTGAATTCTTGACAAATACCATGTTTATCTCATCTCGTGAGGTAGAAATTATAGATTTTCACTCGTGGCTGCGCCACTCTTGAAAATATAAGTTTTCTACCTCACTGTAATTACATCTTCTGCCGTTACTATGTGGGTCACTGTGTCGAATGGGGCATTATGGCGACAGAAAGTTCAGTTTATGATAAAACATACAGTGATGAAAGTTTGAAAAAGAAAAACTTGCTTTTAACGATAGCTGAGATAACTCCGTGGAACAGCATATCTTCGTCTTCGTCCTCCCCGTCAACCACTGTGATGAGATCACGCCTCTGTAAGCACTGCAGAATGGCCTGGACTGATTCTTCACCTTTATCCTCGTCAAAATATTTAGCCGACTTCTTGATTTTGTTTTTCACTCGCTGATCTATCACTGTAACCTGCCTGTGACATGTAATGATCAAATGGTCAACAATGAATTCTAAAGAACTACATTTTCCAACGAAAACTTTGACGTATTTTGCATGGTTCGTACGTGTGTACCCGACTGGATCTGACCATGATTTTCTTATTTACTGTTTCAACTATCCATACAACCATCCAACCACACAACATGTTCAGGAACTGTGTTCTAGTGTTATGATTATATTATTAGTAATTAGATCCTGTTAGCAGAATTTCGAATTGAATTGATGTGACGAACAACGTATTCTGAACATTGCCAATCCAAAAGCCGTATTGACTTGAGTGATGTTAACCTATTGTTGCTTGACGCCAAACGATTGTTGCATGACGTCATTCTATTGTTATCATGACGTCATTTGGTCTTAGTCCTAGCTGTTCAAACTAAATAACATTTTGACTGCAATTCATTGTTTTTCATTCGTTTCTGTATCAATACGTCCTTGGTCAATATTGTTTTTTCGATTCCATAAAAACAAGTATTGACCTCATCACCAGTCTATAATTGTATAATATATACATTGTAGTCAGACAGGAAGTTATAAATTGTAGCAGTGAACACCAAAGTGTTCTTCACTTACCCTTCATCCTTATCCCTTGAGGAGGTGTTGGTGTGACCTTTTGAGTTTTCATAAGTTTGGCATACCAAATCAGCAACCCCATCTGAGTTCTGTGTGATGCAAAATTCAGGATATAAAGGAGAAGATCCACATGTTTTTGACATCATTATGATTGGATATAAATTGTTTATAATGCTGTTTTTTCGTTAACCATAGAGGGAGCTTTCTGTCCTTCATGTCAGGGATTTACTCGTCGCGCAATGATGTGTTATTTTTAACCGATCACTAAGATTATGCATCGTACGAATTGAACTTCCACGTGTAAATGTGCTCACCCTTCTACATTTGTAAGCTTGCGAATCCTTACCTTGATCATCAGTACAGGTATGTTTTCTTTAATGAAATTCTTCACGTATTCCAGAAGGATAAGCTCCGAACCTCCATGAAGCACAGCGATAACTGGTATCGCACTGGATGCTGCAATACAACGAAATCAATTGATTCTTGTGATCATGTGAGCATACGTTAAGGGAAATCTTTCTAAATACATGTATTCTATATAATGTATATGAGGTCACGATTCTGTAATATCATCCGACATATCTCTGTTAACAGTGGGTAGGGGTTATTTGTTTATCAGTGTAATACCACTTAAGGACCGATATTTTCATAGAGACGAAGTCACGAGTAATATATACACTGAAATACAAATATCATTTAATCATATGCCTCAGCAGAGAAACATTTGATATAGCATGCAGTTGACGTGATCATGGTTTTGAGATTTTCGCTTTGAATAGAAATTGGGACCTTTTACTGAAGTGGATATAAAACAATCGGTTTGGTTAATTCCAATGTCCAATTTCCATGGAAGTCACTGTTCACTGTGAATCAACTACACTGTAAAAATGGTGTTTAGCATATAAACATAATACTAAGCGCGTATCTTGTCCTGTTTTTTTTACGCGTTTAGACCCCTAAACACGTTTAGCTACCTGAATGTGTTTAGGAATGTGTTAAGCAACTAATCACGTTTAGCTACATAAACACGTTTATTAATGTGCTTAGCAACTAAACACATTCCTAAACACATTTAGGTATCTAAACGTGTTTATGGGTCTAAACGTGTAAAAAAAACAGGACAAGATACGCGCTTAGTATTATGTTTAGCTTTTCAACACAAAACCACACTCTCCAGCACGCCTGAAAATAAAAGCATTGCAACTATACAAAATATTTAAATCAATGAAGACCAATGTTATATCTTGTAATTCAATCTTACACACCGCCATCACCAAAAAATTCATGGCGCTTAATAAAAATTGTATAAGTACATATAATATATAAGTGTATGATACAAGAAATAAATTTGGTCTGCATCACCCCTTTTATAGGGGTGATTAATAATGACTCAAAATCAGGAATTTCTCGAAAAGATTTATTAAAAATTATTGATAAAATAACCATATACACCAATCAACTCATCGATTTCACCAAATATTAAATTAATAAGACAACCATTATTCTCACAATATACATGGATAAGAAGGTTTCACATATAATATATATGCTTATATATGCTTGAACAATGTTCATTTGGCAGTTAAATTTTCAGACACAAATATTTAAAAAGTGGTTTTAGAATCAAGGCAATTTAGCAACATTCTAATCCTTATTACCTAATGTTTAACATTAATGAGTGTCTGCATATGAATTTATAACTAAATAAATCCTTTAAAATAAGTTTGGGTGTTTTCAACATAATATTTTCACACCATCAGAATCATTTTTAAAAAAAAAAAGGTTAATGCTCAATCCCTTTGACGGAGAAAACATGTTATAGTAATATATATGTTTACAAAGCTTTTGTAGTTTACTCCCTTAAAAGATCTGTATAAGTCAAAGGATTTGGAAAGGTAGTTGAGATTCAGGATGGTCTTTTGTAAACTGCATTATATCTTCTTTGGCATCCTTCACCTGAAACATGAATGAAGAAACTTTTAGTTTACCATCGAAATGCAACATGACAAAAATAACACAATAGATGAACATATCCAGTCTCCTGAAAACATTTTAACAAATGTAGTAAAGTGTAACATGTTATGGAATAACTCAAATGGGTATATACAAATGGTTGTTGTGAAAAATTAACTGACATCAAATCAAGTGATCAATCAGTAAAAACTGTCATTATTTTAGTGGGACTTCAACTTTCTGTAATCACTGATCCTGTCAGTTCTGGTTTCCTACAAAAAGGGCAAAAATAAGTCACAAAAGAGTCAAAAATAAAATGGCAGATACAACATTTTTTTTACCAAAATATATCCATACAATTGTTATGTATCTGTGATAGTCTTTAAATATAAAGGAATTTGGTTCAATATTTACTCACCACAGCTGAGTCAATGCTAACAGTTTCTTGTATTTCTTCATCACATCATCTTTCTTGTCAAGGCAGACTGTCATCAGGAAAATTCCTTCTCCAACTGCATAACATAGATACATCTAAATATACTGGTCTGGTCCTAAATGAGCTATATGAGCATCAACCAAGTATTTAATGATGAACATATTGTCATATGCTTCTTTCAGAACTTATTTTAGCAAATACAATTGTTAAACATCTACACCCTTATTACACATCTTAATTCAAGTAATTAAACACAACCAGTTACACTAGTCAAACCTCACTACAATGGAATTCGATAGTAACATGTGGTTTATGGATATTACTTCATGTTAGATATATAAACATTATCAGAACTCTCATATATATCATTTATATAAATAACAAATGTTACTAAAATATATGTACTGTTGGTGCTAAGCATATAATAAACGTACGTTAAATGACTCATTACAAACTCCTTTGACAAATGAAAACAACATAGAAAGCAATCGGACGACGTTATGAAATCTCAAATCAACCTACCTTTCAAAGTCTTGATTGGAACCATAAGTGTGTCGTTCAGGGAACATAGAGACATATATTCACAGTAACATCAACTTTTGGCTTCATGTGCACTTCGAATGACCAGAAACGTGTGCATCAACAACGTGTAAATAGACAAGAGGATGCTGGAGAAATTTGGCGGCCACAGGGATACACATCTGTTCTTAATTAACTCTCCCGCCCAAACTGACCAATGTAACCCGACCCATTGGGGAAATTCTCAAACATGTTTAGGAAAGTGTTTAGCCAATGGAGTAATGTATGTCTAAACACGTTTAGAAATGTGTTTAAAAGCTCTTCATGTTTAAATAACAGATGTAATATCGTTCTTGTGCTTAGCCATTAAGCACTATCCTAAACATGTGGAGCATTAAACATGTAACGGTGGTGTTTAATTGCTAAACGCGATTTTTACAGTGTATGAGTCTTGTTTTGTAGCATACCGTCTTCAGGCGAAGCTAGTGACGCTACAAGTTTAGTGTAGAATGACACGGTTGATAGATAACACAGGTAGGGCTCCTCTGTCCCACTATCAACCCGCAGGAAGTGACTAGTTGTTGCTCCCATCATACAAGAGCCATCTGATGTGATCTCCACTCTTCGGTTTTCTTTCATCTGCAGTGGCAAGAACAATTACATTTACAAGCCAGTGTCTACTAATGCACAATCCGTGAAAGCACGGAAAGACATCAGACTGTACTGAAGAGTTAGGATATCTTGTACCTCGACCTGTCAGCTTAGATTGAACACGTTAGACCAGAATGATCATTTTCATTCACATCTAATGTCACTTCCATCAAATATATAAGTTTATATATATACAGTAATCATATAGTTTATCACTTTGTTTTTCTAAGGACAAGTAAACAATCATAAAATCAGTTTCGTTTAACAATTATGTCAAGTACATAAATTGGTCCTTTTGGGAAAAACCAGCTGTTAAATGTTCAATTCACACATACTCATCAACTTTGACTCCTTATATAACTTGATAACCATTGTAATATTCATCCTTTTAACCATATATTTGTATATTACACATTAGTCCTTTATGCGTGACTTAATCGAAATATTTACGAACATCACAAATCATTCAAATCAAGATTAACACATTTGGATAAACAATTCAAGTAACTGGCGAACAGTTTAGTTGACTGTTTGAAAACAGATTGATGCTAATAAAAGTGTTAAATAAATTGTGTTTGTTAATTATTATAAAATGCACAAATAATTTTCAACACAATGTGAGAGAATTCATTGGAACATATAATTGAAACAATGGACTGTGGACTAATAAACATCGGTAAAACGCTGCAACGTATCAACGCTAAGCTTTGTCAGCCAGAAACTAAAACTGACTTCTAGGTCACCCTTGCAAGATATATATACTTTAAAAGGCAATATCCCACTACTAACTAGGATCAAGGTATGTATATTTACCTACGATAACCTTCCAATGCTTTAGAATACAAACAAACTTGATATAACATGAGAACAAGTTGTATGGATATTAAACTTCTTTATTGATATGAGTGCGACGTTTCGATGCAGATACTAGCACCGTTATCTAGCAAGTTACATCTTGTAGTCTGATGACGGCGAGGGCTTCATCTCATGGGACGTTCGTGAATAGGTCTCTCCAGAACCATCTCCATGCCAACGGTCGACCAGCCTCAACAAAACAAGAAGATCCAGTAATCCTCAATCTGTTCATTTGGCTTCCTCAGTATATCTAATGTCCATCATCACATCAATGTACATCAACCTACTTTCTTGTGTATACTCATTCTCTCCTTAACAATGTTGTTATAACTATGTACATCAATCTAATTACATGTAAAAACATAATTACCAAAATTGTATATACTCTCCCGGTTGCCATGATAATGTATCACTTGAATGATAACGGTGCTAGTATCTGCATCGAAACGTCGCACTCATATCAATAAAGAAGTTGACTATCCATAGAACTTGTTCTTATTCATCATACCAGCTTCTAAAATGCCTCTCAAAGAAGTTGATATAACATATTTGAGAATTACCTCTTGTACCAGTATACAGTAGTTATTATGTATTTGTGTAATTATGTTTATTTCATCGTACTTGGCTCAGTTCCTGAAGATCGCTGAGTTCTCCCCACGAGTAGCAGCCCAATGAAATGATTTTGAAGGTTCCATCTTCCTCAGCATCTGTTTTGGCTTGTTTGACATTTTCTGACAAACCTTCGTCCAGCCCATCAGTCAGGCACCACACGTCTGTTCACATAAAGACACAAATGGTACACTTAGAATTGTATGTGTGAACACCTTCTTAAATTTGATGTTAATGTTCTCAAAGGGTAAGAATGTTACGGCCTGCCGGTACATCTTGCCTACAAGGAGATAAAAAGTCGTTGTGATAACATAAATAACACCCGACCTTCTTATGTCAAATGTGAGTTTTCATACACTAGTGCTTAAAAAAGGAATGTGCCTTTTATTAATAATCTAACATACACGATACTAAAACTGTCCCCAACAAAGAACCATCGACTGCACACGGCTTGGATTTTATTAGTAATGTCACTCTGGTGCTGGATATTATTTGTGATTTGTGTAATGAGGTTTGTAAGATATTGTCACAATTTTGTCAAAAGGGAGACAACTCCAAAGCTTGACTCAGTTCTACTTAAATAGCATTTTTCACCTTAAATAGATTATTGACAAACAATTGTTTTATCATTAAATAAAGTGAATTTCGATTAGTTATGATAAAAATGATTCAATGATCGTATTTAAAATTCCAAAATACATGTATGACACTGTTACTGAAAAGGGACACAGAAGCTTCAAATCTATGCACTTCGGCACGATTGATGGTTACAGAAAATTCAGATCAGTTGTTTTAACTGTTAATAATTGTTTCATTCTAAATTCAATATAAAATTTTGATTTAATGAAGTTTACATTTATATGAAATATATTTCATAATGTGTCGTTTACTAACACACGATTTACATGCACACACCAATAAGTTTTTAAACAAACGCAAAAAAAAGAATGACATTAATATCTTGATTATTAACCACTGGAGTTTATATTTGCAAAACACCTGTGGTCACAGAAAGTTTCTCGAATGCAGTCCTGAGAGCTACAAGCAAATGCGTCTTCTTAATCTTCGTTCCAAGGAGACAAAATATCCACTTAGGATGAGGCAGATTCCAGACTTCGAACAATAGATGTCTGACATCCTTCAAGGGAGTTTCCTCGTCGAGTCGAATGAACTGAAAGCATATTTGATATATAATTACATATCAGTTTCAACATGGAATTGGCTCATAGATATAACTGTGAGTTTAATTTTTTTTTAAATGGAGAAGTTTCCTAACTTAAGTTTACATTTCACAAGCATGAACACAACTTGTTAAGAAAAAACACAGATGTGTAAACATTCTTAATTATTGTGAATGTTAAATAAAACAATTTACCTTATTTCATGGAAAGGATGTCTTTTATTCCTTTCGCTTCACAAACAAACAACGCCCTAGAGGAACGTACTTTCTTTCAAACTATGAATGCCTCGGTAGATACACTCTGTGATGGTAAGCGAATCAAATGTACTCTCATGGTCAACAATTGAAACCCTTATTGCACTTTGCTAAATTAATAATTTCAAGCTACAATAGAAAACTATACAAGTCAATCTAGAATATGTGCTTGCCTCGCACTGTGATGCCCCCGCCCCTCCCCCAAGCCTCATATTGTATACATATTTTACATATCCAGTCATGTATTTAAATCCGGAATTACAGTATTGCGTCAATAACATTGACTCATCAGGGATGAAACAAAATGAATGTTGCGTTTTAATCACTGTCACATAAATTCAGTACGATACATGGCATGCATAATGAACTGTAAACGTTAAATGTTAAAGGTACATCCATTGTGTTGTTGGGGGTCAAATATGCCAAACGTTATAAATGGTGATATTTTATCAAGAAGTACCAAATGTTACCGAAAACTCCATTTTGATGATACTCGACTTAGTATATTGACGGTATGAAGGTAAAAGTGTCGATTTATGATCGAAAACCGGACAATGAACCGCGTGTGGCGCACGCCAATGAGTCAAACGTAATTTTGGAATCTTATTTAAACCAGACCACATACCAAATTTGGGTTGATAATGTTCAATAGGTCATATAACTACTGTGCATGTAAATAGGACGTGCACTTTCGGTTTCTGCACATGCATAATGATGTTACTCGATTTTAACTGGAAACTAGTAATTATGATATGTTTAGCGAGTGGGGGATGAATTTGCAAGCTGAGTGAATTTGTTTGTATTGTAAACAACGCATATGGTGAGTTGGAACGTATTAAAGCCAAATCAAAGTTTATGAAACACAATTGATACACCTTTAAGACAATGAAACTGAAATTAGCCAAGAGCGGTATTCTTGCATAATAAACCTACGGGCATAAGAAAGTATAGCACCCATTTGTTTTCGATTAATTCAATATTTTAAAGAAATGAGATGCATTTGATTATGGCATGATACAAAAGCACCTCTCGGCAATAGTTTGAATGACTTAATTGGTGACTATTTAAATTTTTTAACTAAAATATCATTATTTAAAGTAGACAGGGGTAAGAAATTAAATTTACACCAACATGACCCTTACCATGTTCAAAATGTTGTAAATGTGTACAGGACGAAGCACATTTATTGATTTTCACACAGAGTATGTGTTATATGTCGATGAGCAGTTGTGTTTTATCAAAAATAATTTTGGGAATTTCCAAATTTAAATTTTTAATTTTAATTTAAAAAATTCAAACCGCGTAGAGGTAGTCTTTGACTGATTAAATGTTTTGGACTAATTTCCTAAACTAGCCCGTTTTTGAATACGACGTCGAAAACTCGAGATATTTGACATATGATACATATGATAAATATAACTGAGCCATATACTTTCTTTTGCCCGTAGGTTTATGACATATTGTTAGTTTATGACCAAATGTCCCCGTGTCTGAATGGTGCAATTGAATTGTCCTTCTTTGCGCTCCAATAAACATCTACTCACCTCAATAGCATGTCTGTTATCGGAGCCTCCCTGGCTGCTCTCCTTACTCTCAGTGTCACGCGTGCGTTTGATAATTGCTGTTCCATAGTGCTTGGTGGGTTCAGTTTTTGTATTAACGTCTCTCTTCCATTTCTTGTTGCCCTCCTTAACTTCATGGCCTTCTTTACTCTTTGTGCATATGCACATACCATCAGTTTCTCTTTAAAAAACAAAAAGTCCTGGTTCAAATCACCCCCCTTATAACACACATTTAAGTAAAGGCAAATGTACATTGGTACAAAGAGAATTTAAAATTTTAAAATCATACAAAAGTTATGTGAATGTAGAAGTGATTATTTATTAAAGGTACATCCATTGTGTTTCATAAAATTTGATTTGCCTTTAATACATGTCAGCATACAATATGTGATGATATCAGTTCAAATAATTTCATTCAACTTGCATATTCATCCCCAATCGCAAAATATATAATAATTACTGGTTTCCAATTAAAATCAAGGAACATCATTATAATTGTGCAGAAACCGAAACTACACATTCCATTTACATTCACAGTAGTTATAAGATCTGTTAGACATTATCAACTTAAAGTTTTCTTTTAGTCTGTTGTCAATAAGTTTCCAAAATTACGTTTGACTAATTGACGCGCGCCACACGCAGTGCATTATCCGGTTTTCGATCAGAACTCGATACTTTTATATCGTCTATATATCGTCGGTATACTGAGCTGACTAAGATCAAAGTGGCAATTTTCAACAACAGTCACTACTTCTCGATAAAATAACACAATTTATAATGTTTAGCATATGTAACCCCGAACCACACAATGGATGTATCTTTAAACATATTGAAATTGACCATAAAAATGAAAGAGATAGCACAAACAATAAAAGTTTTTAAAAAGCAAAGTTGTTTTATGTATTTGATTTTCCAGGGAATAAAGTAAAGATGGTAATATCCCCATTCTAAATAAGACGTGATGTACCTAATGATAAAAATCAAGAAGCCTTTGTTAAACCCTGATGCCACATGATATAACCAGTATGGATTTAAAATATGTCAAACTGTTCAAAAGGTAATACATTGCTACTTCCTCGTGTGAATGATATGGTCAAATGTTAAAGGTATTAATGGTTGATCAAAGGTTATGACCAGGTTAACGTTTTTGGAAAGGTCAAATGCGCCAAGGGTAAGGTCACAAAGTAAAACAATAACATTCAATCTTAAAGGCATCACCACAATGGATACAAATGTGAAAAATCAAAGGCCTATCGGTGATAATCAAACGTTATGGCAAAGGTTTACTGGGAAAAAACTGGATAGACAGACGGATATGTGAAACACAATACACTTTCGGGATCTTTGATTTGGTGGCAGTGTCATATAACTATCATATATACAAATGTGGCATTCAAGTATATATTCCTACTCCAGCTATGTCTCTTTCTAGCTTATAAGTTCCACCTCAAAGTCGGAATTGAAAATACAGCAATAGTATTGTTTATGATGTTGCCTGATTTACATGCGTTGCGTGACAATGCAGTAGTTCGGGATTTTGTCTCAACGTGGGTCTGAGTTTAAAGCAAACCCTTGATGAGTACCATGAATTGTGCCCAGACAAGATTAAGAAGAAAGGTTTATGCGTGATAACTCAACGTAGACTCCTAATGTTACGGTCTTCTCATTGATAGTCGTGTTCGACCATGCAGAGCGGTTTAACCTCTGACCTCTTTGTAGATAGACGTCATGGCTAACATCAGATTATACGGTTCTGAATTACCGTTTTACGTGCCATCGATAGTCCTTGAAACTAGAAATGCATCAACAGCAAAGAGTTTAGTCCACAAATGCTACACTTTTGTCGAAATCCAATGTCAAAACATTCTGTCATGTGATTAGATATCTGAATACATGCTTGACATATGAATTCCGTGATAAAGTTTTGAAACAAGAAGCAGAAATATGTATATTGGAAGATAAAGTCATGATTTTGGGGATTGTTATACATCTCAAATATACTTTTAAATATGCTTACTTTTGAATGTAAGACAGATATTCTATTTAAAAAATTCGACGTTAACCTATATCAGACATTATTAATTAACTCTCAATGTTATGGCATGTATACGGCATTTACGGCCTAGACCAAATGAATCGACAACTGGGCCAATACGGGGAAACTGGGCCAATACGGGAAAAACTGGGCCAATACGAGACAAACTGGGCCAATATGAGTCTGAACATGCGCAGTTGCACATTTGGTGAAAGCCCGAAGCTGTCGCTTAACAACTTTGACCCGTGCTATTTGTTCACCAATCTTGTTTATAATTAGTATTTCAATATATATGAGATGTCTAGTGTTTTGCAAATAGAATGAAAAGAAGTTAATTAATAAAATTGTCATTAATTAAGTATTTCTGTATTGGCCGAGTTAAAACGGGTGAAAACGTATCGAAATAAATTCTATGCATTTTTTTACCTTGCCCTCAACAGCACAGAAAACTGTGTAACGAAGCAGCGACATCTATTGTGATCGCGAGTTACGCCCCTTACCAGCTGCTTACAGATAGCCAATTAAATCACCGTTTACATTCGGTACTGCAGAAGCTATAATTCTAAAATTGTTATTTTTAGAAACATACGTTGGGTAAACGTTTTTTCTTGTACATTGCAATACTCGTCGTATAGTACTTAAATACATGAAAATATATTATCATAAACATGCTAATTAAGAAAGAAGACCAAATGCCAGCCAGCAAGTGTCATTAGTTGATTGTTAAATTTATAACAGAGACATGTGTAGTTCATATGCAAATGAGAAATACCCACGTTCAAACAAAGTTAAAAGATTTGAATACAAATCGTCGCACTGAATAAGAATATTTCAATTAGTATAACGTGCTTATTTACAGATTGTAACATTTATAAATAAAGAGTTAGTAAGATTTCGGCACAGTTTATCAAACAAGAAATCAAATCACAGTTTTTTTAAAACGTTATACAGCCTGTATTTTGGGTATGTAGTTCAGTATTAAATAATTGAGATTGTTTAATCGAAATACCATGATGCCACACGCGTTATTTGGTATTTTGTAACAAAAAATAGTGTGAAATCATTAATGATAGTTTCATTCAAACTCAACACTTGATTTCTTCGATTTCGGAGTGAATAACATATGCTAGTTATTTTTCAGCTTATATGACATTTTAAAAACTATGACAACCAACTAACTTGAATCACTGAACGTACTTCCAGGTGCAATATTGTGAAATTAACAAACGATACCTGATAACATGCGCAAAACCATACGCGAAATCTATGAATGTATCTAGTTTGGCAGTCATCACACAGTAACATCGTAACAGTGCGATGCGTCCACTCCATGTGCCAACTTTATGGCTTTTGAAGCTGTCCGCTTCGACGTTTTGATTATCGATTACAGGTTTATGAAAGCGAATTGTAATTATTTCATTGCATTAATTGAAAGTCTATACAAGTCCTGAACTGATCAAAATACTGTCAAAATGTGTGCTACAGTTTGCGACCCAAAATTAGCGGAGTAATTGGACGAATTAGAAAAGGTGTTTTCAAGTCTCAATATAGATCAAGTCTATTACATTCAAGCGTAAAGCATTGACTTTGTCTACTCGGACAATTTCATTATGATTGGGATTTTAGCACACGTTTTAAGACTGTAAAGTAAATGCTTGAAACTATTTTTAAAATGTTCTCGTTTAGTAGGCCTAGCGGCAATATATCACTGCAAACGCCTTTGCTGTTGACATCAGAAGTTCATATTGCAAGCTTTCTTCTGATTGGCCTATCCGATTAGCCTGCAGTACGCTAAAATCTTAGCGCAGAAAAAGCGGGCCGTGAAGTCAAGGGCGGAGGGAGATGATTTGATAATCATTTCGTTACGCCCGTGACGTTGTGAAGATGCAGGTCCTCGGTCCGGTAACTGGGCCATACGGAAATACTTAATTAATAACATTATAATACCTGACGAACATAAACCACTCAGACCTGTATTTATAACAGGAAGTGCAGGGTACCTGCAGGAACACAAATCAATTACACCTACATTTAATCAGATAATTCTGAGTACCTGAACCAAATAAACCAATCGGACCTGTATTTATATCAGACAATTCTGGATACCAAGAGAACAGAAACCAATTTGACCTTATTTGAATCAGACAGTTCTGGATACCAGGAGAACACAATACATGTTTGCCTGTATTTAATTAGACAGTTCATGATACCAGGAGAACACAAACCATTTTGGCCTGTATTTAGATTAGAAAGTTCTGGATACTTACAGAACACATTACATGTTTGCCTGTATTTAATTAAACAGTTCATGATACCAGGAGAACACAAACCATTTTGGCCTGTATTTAGATTAGAAAGTTCTGGAAACCTACAGAACACAATACATGTTTGCCTGTATTTAATTAGACAGTTCATGATACCAGGAGAACACAAACCATTTTGGCCTGTATTTAGATTAGAAAGTTCTGGAAACCTACAGAACACAATACATGTTTGCCTGTATTTAATTAGACAGTTCATGATACCAGGAGAACACAAACCATTTTGGCCTGTATTTAGATTAGAAAGTTCTGGAAACCTACAGAACACAATACATGTTTGCCTGTATTTAATTAGACAGTTCATGATACCAGGAGAACACAAACCATTTTGGCCTGTATTTAGATTAGAAAGTTCTGGAAACCTACAGAACACAATACATGTTTGCCTGTATTTAATTAGACAGTTCATGATACCAGGAGAACACAAACCATTTTGGCCTGTATTTAGATTAGAAAGTTCTGGATACTTACAGAACACATTACATGTTTGCCTATATTTAATTAAACAGTTCATGATACCAGGATAACACGAAACATTTTGGCCTGTATTTAGATCAGACAGTTCTGGATATCTACAGAACACAATACATGTTGTTGTTGTTTTTTTGGATACCTTGAGAAGATAAAGCAATCCCTCTGTTCAATATGATCTTCAATCCATTCTTTGTGTTTCTCATACCAGGGCTCTTCTTGATCCCGTTCTTTTACCTCCTCTTGTTTCTGAAATATTCATAACAGTATCTTAAATTTCGGCGGAGGATATTTGAGTAATACTAAAATTAAAGTTTGCGAAGATTTGACTGTGAATTAAATAAATTGAACATTTGTCATATAAGTTGGGTAAGTATCTGAAACAAATATGATGAATTACACAATGATAATAGATAGATAATAAAACAATATGTGTTTGTTAAACACGGATGCCCCCGGATATGCCAACGTTATGGCCTAGGTTAAAGTTTTCTGAATATTGTCCACTGCGGCAAGGTCAAGGTCACAAGGTCAAATATGATGACCTCATCTGAAAGGTCTCATCACAAGGTATGCACATACCAAGTATGAAAGTCGTAGCTCTGAGCAATCCAAAGTTATGGCCAAGGTTAAAGTTTTTGTGGACAAACACACAGACGGACAGACAGACAGACGGACAGACAGGTGAAAAACAATATACCCCCGGAATCTCCGATTCGGGGGCATAAAAATATAATTATAATCAAAGTTGCTGAGGTGGGAAACAGTAGATGTTTCTCTGATACTATGGATAACAATTCTTTGCAAAATTAATTCAGGTATAAATCATGTTGTCAACTTAATTATTGGATGACATCAATACACTAGATCAGGTGGTATTTATAAAAAGGAACGACATAGGCATTTAGCTTTGCTGCAAGTCAAGCCTTGTGTTGGAAGATGGTAGAGAAAGGTATTTACTCTGATTCGGTCTGTCATAGTTTTCTCTGTATCCCAGGTTCTGTCATCAAACCCTCTCTGGTAAGTTCATCGTTTATCCTCTGGGGTCATACAGAAGAAAAGTAGCAAACATTTCAAATCATTTATTAGTTTTTATTATGTAAATCGAATCATAAACATGAACTTGGATCCTTGACCAGAATAATAAAAAAAATAGTAAAACGGTTCATAGGATACGTAAAGCAAAACTCTTGACAAATAAAGATAAGGAAAAAATATGTTTCTTTTTAGCATTGTCTTATTGTTAAATTTATCGAATTAGATGTCAACAGAAACGTGATACAGTTTAATTTAGTGATATTTCTCTATTGATGATTGTAACTGTTGAAACTCAAAGCTATTTTCAAAACTATAATAGTAAACTTGACATAACTATTCCAAGGTTATGCTGACAAGTTTAGCAAGTAGTTTCCCATCCTGAAAATTCAGTGCTTTGCAATGCCCTCAGAATATTGTCAAGGTCACCAAAATCAGGGATTTAGATAGAGTGGATAGGAAACGCCAGTGAACGCCATTAAACGGTTCTAGATATATACCTCTTACAGGCTTAAAGCCATCTTGAAAATACGATGTTTGGCTGTGACCTTGAGAATAAAGCCAAGATTACCAACATTGTATCAGCCCTTCATTCCAAAGAGCTGACTTGTGTAAGATGCAACAATTCTTGAGATATCCCGCTAACAAGAGTAAACTGACGATGTTTAAAATGATATTCAAACATTGATCTCACAATAGTGAACAAGTGTGTAAACTATGAAAAGTGAACAGATCTTCATTTCGTTCGTACTTACGGACGGGTGTAAGTACTATAACCCCCGTTTCGCGGAGATATTAAGTAATCGTTTAAAAGCAGGGACAAACTTAACGCAATATAACAATACTACCATAAAATAATGATTAAAAAAATGCAATACAGTATATGCAGTCTGCCATACAGACCCCTTAATTTTTTAAGAGCCGATGCAAGTCTACAAATAGGCTAGTCTACATAGAGGCTCCTTTTTATTTCAATTTTGTTTTTCAAATTTTGAAATGTTTACAAACAAATTCAATTCAGAGGCTAAATGTTAGACTTAGTATTATGCAACAAACTATCAATTTAATAGGTTCTTCAGACATTATACCGATTGTGTTAAAAGTTTGTTAAGAAAAGTAGACTCCAGTCTTAGTTATGATTATGTAATTATTGCTATTCATTTACAATACTATTTGATTACGAGAATAACTTACCTAACCGAAATGATAAGATACTCTTTTTCTCTCAAAATTCCATTTATCACCAGTACTGGTTATGCTGTGCTACCATGGCCGGTGAACACGATTCATATTTGTTACGATACATATAATTTCGAGGAAAAGCGTTGGCGTTTCAAGGAAGGCTTTTATGTATGGTAACTGACCCAAAAAGATTGTTATACACACGTTTATTGTCTATCGTAACCCGACCTACAAACAAAGGCTCAGTATGTATGTCAGAAGAAAAACTAAAAACAAATTAATTTTTAATTTAATCTTAATATATTTAGAAAGGAGCCTCTTGGCCCACTTTATTACAACGCAACATAGATTTGTTCGTATTCAAGCTTAACGACATTCTAATATATGGTTAAATTATCTTCATTTTTTTGCATTCTCTTATTTAAGAATATGAAAATAATTTTAACGAATCAAGTGTTTGCAATAAACTCACCTTACTTGGAAGTTTTGTCATACGCGCTACTCTTACGTGAAGGGTTTAGATCACTCATGATCAGTTAAAGGTGCATCCATTGTGTTTCATAAAATTGTGTTTGCCTTTGATACATGCCAGCATACAATATGTGCTGATATCAGTTCAAATAATTTCACTCAACTTGAAAATTCATCCCCAATCGCAAAATATATAATAATTACTAGTTTCCAATTAAAATCTAGGAACATCTTTATGCGTGTGCAGAAACCGAAACTACACGTTCCATTTACATGCACAGTAGTTATATGGCCTATTAAACATGATCAACCTACATTTATCGGTCTGTCTGTTATAAATAAGATTCCAAAATTACGTTTGACTCATTGGCGCGCGCCACACGCGGTACATTGTCCGGTTTTCGATCAGAAATCACTGCTTTTACCTTCATATCGTCGATATACTAAGTCGACTTAGATCAAAATGACAATTTTCGACATTAGTCAGTTCTTCCCGACAACATAACACAATTTATAACGTATAGCAAATGTGACCCCAAACAACACAATGGATGTACCTTTAAGCGGACAGATCAATGAACATTACATAAACAAACATGCCAAGAAGAAATACATACCCGTTATTTCATGTCAGTGAACTGGTATGCCAATGGCTTGACATACCTGAACATGACACCACTCCAATTGTATATTCGCATGACTAAATTATCGACGAAATCCTTCACGTTGTAACTTACAATACTATACAAAAACAGGAATTAGTTTAGTTGATAACAAACTGAAACATGAAGTTAGTCTTCAAAAGAACTTTCATAGCCGCAGCCAAATATTTAACCTATTTATCCGGCATTACATGTCTGAAGGAGGTTCAACAAATCCTCTACAGATTGATGAAAATTGGTTATAAGATAGATTGAATACTGACTTTTACAAAGAAACTGAAAAAGGGTACCTCACAATCGAAACTGTTCTACTAGGTGGCCCCGAAAGCTGATGGGGACCCCATACTTTTCATACTTTTCGTCTCTTTCTTATACAATTAGAAATTTTCAAAATATGCAATATTTGTTAATTATTTTTATCTAAATTTAAAGAGTAACAGTTATGAAGACAGTATCAATGGAATAAAAGACTTGTTCATGTTGATTAACATTGTTTAAAAATAAAAAGTATATGCGTGTGCAGAAATTTTCTGTAAGGAAAAAGAGATTTGTATATTCAAAACCCACTACAATGGCCCCAAAATTTAAATAACCATAGAATTGTTTATACAGATCAATATAATGAAAGAAAAAAGGGCGGTCACCATCCTATTTTGAATAATATTTAATAAAAACCAAGATAATGTCACAATTTTGTCCAAAGGGAGATAACTCCAAAGCTTGACTGAGTACTGCTTAAATATAATTTTTCACTTTAAATATATTATAGAATTAAAAAAAAATTACCATAAAAGTAAAGTGTATTTCGATCAGTTACAATACAATGATTAAATGATCCTATTCCAATAGGTGTATTTAAAATTCCAAAATACATTTTGACACTGTTACTGAAAATGGACACAGAAGCTACAAGGCTATGTACGTCTCTATCTATAAACTGAGAACGTGCCGAAGCAACTTCTTTTCGGTATAGAGTGTACATAGTATAGACCCACTCATCTTCTACGTTTTTCTCGGTTTTACATTCATTCTTCTTCAACATTTTTGCTTTGATTTTGTGAATCTCGTTTTCATATTCACATCGACTTGTATATTTACTGTTGTTAAATACCATTCCACACATAATTGAAACTAATTCTTTGTATCTCACTGTACACTTGGATGCCAGTTGAAAGTGAAAAACAAATGATCAATAGTTAATAGTTACTTGCAAGTGAACAGTGGAATAGAAAGGAATAAAAAAATGTATATCCTTTTGGAGGAAAGAATGAAAAATAGCTTCGATTTAGTCATGTTAAATGATCTGATGAAAGGAAGTAAAAAATTGAGTATTTTGGTATTTACAGCTGCATACCGACAGTTTGTTCACCCACTTGTGTATTTCAGTGCAAATATCATGGTATATGGCATGTCTTTGAAGCATCGTTTCAACTCGAAAAGAAGACATCACTTTGCATTCTTGCATTTTTGCATTATAAGAAGACTGTTGACTGTTCCAAAACATATTTCGATGTAATACCTCAAAGTAAACGGTTACAGTTTTGACAACTCTTTGAAGTGACTAGGGATGGATCTTTACAAAACTACAGACTTTCGTTTCTTCTTTGTTTTCAGTAAGAAATCAACTGTTTAACATACATCATATATTTCCCCATTTACTCACGTCAATGTGCCTGTGATGACATTGTTCTCATTTAGTCGATATTAAAACTTTTATTCGAAAATTAATGACATTTGAATTTTAATTTAATAAACATGCACCAGTGATATGACGATCACAGGATATGTTAGAAAATGATTGGTTGTTTTACTCGTGGATATATGGTGATTCAAACTGTCATTGTATGTGATGTAATTATTTTTACGTGACAATGAACTTCAATTTACATTTATATACTTACTTAGATATTTGCACTTAGATACAGCTGTAGGTGAACAAATTTTGGTAAGCCGCTGTTGATCAGTCATATACAAGCTTAAAGGTTAATTAATGTGAAAACTAATGTGCAATACACTGAGACATGCGTTTGAGTGTTTCCCGTTGAGTTGATCACACGCGTACCTGACTCAAGCAAACATGTGGGGAAAAAATTTCAAGCGCTCAATATCATGCTTTATTCGACGAGATCAATGACATGCGTAACATACATTCGGTGTATATCTCCAAAATTGGCAACAGTTCAGGCAATTGGGACCATTATTTCATATATAAAACCAGTGTCAATACAGAATCATATATATCATGTTTAAATGTTCACATAATATCAATGGTTTGTAACTCGAACTCAAATTGATTGAAGAATTTGTATTTGACAATTTACACTGAGTTAGACGGTGATGAACAAATATTCACCAAGGTTTCAAATCAAATCAAGTATTGAGTCGTGGATTGTGAATTCATCAAATGTTCTCGTATATAGGGCTATGCTCAACTCAAAAGGAACTAAAAGAAACTAATTATACATGATGCATACACAATAACTCGATATCGTAATTAAAATAAAGGTAAACCGTAAAATCCACACCCTATATGCAAAAGGACTCTCCGTGTTTATACGGTGTACATTTATTTACTTACGTTTTACCTATATTTTAGTAACGATATCGAGTCCCTTTGGGTGTATATCGGGTTGCTAAAATCCGAAGATCCAGACTTTTTTTGCGATAAGTAGCCGCTTCTTGTAAAGACAATTGGTAATGTTTCCGAGCGTTGTCGCTCCACTGTAGCACGTTTGACGAGTGTCCGCCCTGGAATGCAACATTTGAAAAATACGGTTTGCGGCCTTCATGTAAAAGCCTCACATGCTTTCTATACTATAGTTTTCTGTGTACAAAAGAAAGAATCACATTGTGAAAATAGATTACTAAGTATGTAGGTGCAATTTCTACAGAATTACCATCTATTTTGAAGAAATAGCCTTTCAACTGGTTCCAAACCAATGATCGCTACATCTCTCTTTTGGCACATTCCCCGAATAGTTTTTTTTATTTAAGATTGAGTGTATATTTGTCGTATGTAAGTTATGATTTTGTAAAAGTTATAACTTGTACAACACAATTATAAACCTTAGATTGATGCCATCATACAAGTTTTAACTGGTAAGTTTTTTTATTGTACAGGTTATAACTTTTAACTTTTTAGCAGTTGCAGTTGGCCATTTTGGTATAACTTAAACATAACATAATTAAAACTCAAAACAAGATTTCCATACAAATGAATTGTTTATTTCCTTGTTTGAACATGGCAATGGCTGATAGCAGCGTGTTAATTACATAAGATCAACGTACAGCATTATAAGAATGGCAGTAATATATTCGTACATTTGGTTACAGCATATTTGTTTCTTTGTTCATGGCCAAAAATAGTTTTTTTGCCAGAGAACTGATCACAAGGGTATCTTTATTGAGAACAATAAGGCCAAGTTCACTTCAGAAGGATATGGTTGATAACACCTATCTGTAAACAGGACATGGTTGGTAGACCATAATTTGAAGTGATAAGTGGATGAAAAGCGAGCAAACTTTAAGGAATCGCACCGTGTCGTTCAGGAGAGAATGAGCGCTCAATGAGCTATTATAAGCGCTAGTTGTTATGGAACGGATCCCTGGTTAATTTTTGCGCTCGCTTCACTTTGAAACCTTTCCCCTGGATTTTTCCTGTAAAAAGGCTCAAAGCGATGGGTTCACAAAAAAAGTGGAAAATCCCTTTTGCTAATTATAACACACCAATGGCAAACCGTGTTTCTAAATTACTTGGCGTAACCAAATAAGGAGATAAATGATGATTTAAATAATGACTTTGAAGCTGAGCGTTAACAAAACAGTCCGGTTTCCATCTTAATTGCCTCAAATTGTATTTTATACTTTTCGCATCGGAAGAGCGACATTTGTTCACATAAATTCTATAAATCATACCCTCTAACTCCTGCTCATACTGTCCAATCATTTTCTTTTGTCATGTACAGACAATGAGAATCATTCGCGCATTTTCCATCATTTGCATACGTTAATAATACATCATCAAACATCTATGTCACGTAATAACATAATGTGTTTTAATAGATTGTCAACACATTTATTATACGTATATAATATGCACAATATACAAAGAAAAGGTGAAATAATGCAATAATGTACTGAAAATGAAGGCTTTGGTGTCATAACGAACGATAGTCAGTGTTGCTCCCGTAAACTCCAATGGTAGGGGCGTGTATAAAAGGAAAGCGCTGATTGGATCTATAGAAAAGCCATAGACTTTTCTGTGATTGGCAGTTATATTTCGGAGTATAGCGTATCGAGCCTAAAGAATCCAGTGAATAAGTTTCAAAGTGAAGCGGGCGAAACAATATACCCTGGTTTCCAGGATGGGTTCTTATAGTCAACATCATAACCTTAATTTCAAAGTCATTGCCTTTAATGAGAATGAATTCAATAATAAATATCATCAATTATGGGTAAGACATCAAACGTTCAAATTAATGAAGTCATCGGAAATATTGAGACCGTTGTTAGTATCAAATTACTTTCAACGTCAAAATGAAATGTCATATTACAGTCAACGTAAGTTATTACAATCTTTGTCATATAGCATTTTACTGTGACTTTTGAAATCCTACAAATTACATATATTTGAAATAAAGTTAGGTCCGCATCAATGGTACTGGAAACCAATGTCATTATCAGTTCCAATATCCTTATTAAAGACTTATTCTTATTGAGAAAATTAAGTTTCATCGTTAATCATCAATTTGACACATATATGATTATTGAGTTATTCACATCAATATAGTCACATTCAATGATATCAAGGTAAGTTTTTGAAAAATATTCAACATTTTAAATGAATTCGTCAACACTGATAACATAATTACATTAGACCAGCTATTACCAAAAATACACGTTTTTAAAGCATTTTAAAGGCATACTATCAGCAGTTATTTCCAAAATTTGTCATTTGAGGATTTATCATTAGAGAATGCTTTATTCATTTTCATTAAATAAGAATAATATATACATACAATCTTTTATTGAGCTAGCACGTTAACAGGAATATGCCATCAACCACTGTCATATCAGTACGATGATATCAACTATACAAGCATGCTTTTGTTAATTTCAATATGATTGTAGATGATCTGATCAACAACATCAACATCAACATCAACATCAACACCTAGGTTTACATCAACATCAACATCAACATCAACATCAACATCAACACCCAGGTGCAAACATCCAATCAATATCAGCACTATTATCAAACCATCACCACCACAGGCAGCTAAATGAAATCAGCATTAACATCTACATTTACATACACTTTTACATAGAATCTACATAAACCTTTTCATTGGTTTCTACATATATTTCAAAATAGCATGTGTGTGTGTTCACTGAATTATAAACGTTTTGAAAGTGAAAGTTTGTCTACGTCACTTATGCATCAATTTAACTTGATAACTTAAATTAAATTGGAACATTTTACATCTAGATTTGCATGTAATTCTACACTTGCATGTACATCTACATTGACAACTTCATGTAAAACTACATCAACATCTACATCAACACTTGTATTTTCATCTACATCAGCATTCTCTTTCCACATAGGTTACTCCCTTCAGATTTCCGATCCTACCTTCTGTTGTTTTACGCTTGAAATCGAGGGCAGAAAGGGATTGTCCTGATTGGATGCAATTGAAGCTAGTTGTGCAATCAGCGACGCCGTTATAAAAGTAACATTTGCCAATGACACGTCATAATGATAAAATAAACGCGAGACCAACGTTTTAATGTGTTTTTCGAAATATGCTATTTGATTTTGCGAAAACTATCATAACATGCTTATAATTAAAGAAGACCAAATAAGAGACAAATACCAAAAAAGTTCATTTGCGTTATTTATATCAGACATATTCGACGGACATATGCTTATGAGCAAAGTAAAATGCCAAGATCTTTGAAGTCACTCGGTCGTCAAGGCCACTGAAAGACGAGTTTTCATTGGTTAAGAAGCAGGGATACAGTATGGGATATCGTTTTTCATCGCTAGGGGACTTGCTTCTGCTCTCGATTTCAAGCGAAAAACAACAGAAGTTAGGATCGGAAATCTGAAGGGAGGAACCTCTGTGGGAAGAGAATGCTACATCAGAAATTTCACTGATTTCTTTATTGGACACTACCATCTTCATCAACTTCACATCACCATCATTAGGACCGTACACATCAACATCTACATCATCAACACGTTGATTTAAATCTACATTTACTTTTACATCAGAACCTACTTCTACATTTAATTGAACATAAACATCTATATTTTTTAACCTACATTTAAATCAGCATTGACAAGAACTCAATATCTACACCTACATGTTTCAACATTTACAATAAAGTTTAACAACTACAAGTAAATTTGCATCTTCATTAACATCACAAATAAACTCTCATCTACATTTACATCTACATCTGCAAATACGCATATACACATACATAATCAATGTTCATCAACATCTAGACCAATTTCCATCTCCATTTTCATTTTCATTTACAGCCATATGAACACCTGTACCTACATCAATATCTACACTTCCAGCTACATCTACCTTCATTTACATTTCCTATCCTTCAACTCTCACAACTGTATCTTCATCGACTCTGAAAATTTCATCTTCATCAAAAGTACATGTACATTCACCACAGTTACTAAATATTATAATTTGGAGCAGTTTTTATTACAATTCTGAGTGAGTGAGTGAGTGAGTGAGTTGGGGTTTAACGAAGCTTTCAAGAGTATTTCACTTATATCGCGGCTGTTAGTATTATGGCAGGGAGAAAGCCCGCAACGCCATATTACAATTCTGAAGCAGTTTCTAAGTAATAGATAGAGGACGAGTAGCAGTACATTATCGGGATATAAATGTTTGAGAGGATTCGGAGAGGCGCCAGCCGAGCCTAACCCTCTCAAAACCGTACATTTATATCCCGATAATATACTGCTACGAGTTCTCTATCTATCTTAGAGCACAGTCAAATGCTTGAGTTGTGAAAAACATGTCTCAAAATGAATATATTTTTAATGAATTGACAACACAACAAGCAAAACAATGACATTTCTCCTTTTCATATGCAAATTTAAGGGACATTGACGTCAGCTTCGGCACTGTGAGCACAGAATTTCCTAATTTGTCCGAGGTGCATGAGGAGTACATTTTATATAGCCTCGTGTTTGAATCACGAACATGCACGATAAGCACGTTTTTGTTCAGAAATACTGAGCACTAATATATTTCATCGCCTATAAAGACTGTGTGGTTTTTAGAATGAATCAGTTCACACAATAGCCTCATCATTGACAGTAGAAGGACAAGTACACTATTCATTCAGGAAAGGTAACTTTAGTTTTTTACTCCGTACTTTTAAAAAGTTTATTTCAATAAGACAATACTAATTCTTATTACATTGGTTTATTTAACAGTTGGTGTTTTTGTAATTCAAATGATTTTTAATCATGTTACCGGTAAGTGAAAAGTTGAACTGTATTTACTAATTAAAGAGTTGTAATGTCTAATGTTGCATATGCTAATGAGCAACACGTCTATAGTGCATATCAATTATTTCAGGTTACTGCTGCAACGAAATTGTTCTAAATGGTCTGGGAAATGATTTAGTATGTAACTTCGTACTTAACGCTCGGACGCTCGGACGCTCGGACGCTGTGTTACATTAGAAGGTTTCAGTGAAACGACCCTGTAGCCTTCATCCTCTTACAAACACTCCAAAAAGGTAAATAATTTTATGTCAATTTCTTCCCATTCTTTATATCGCTCTTTATAACTTCTGAATATTATTTTTTGATGTCGTAGCGGAAAACTGACATTGGCAACATGGTTTAATGTAGGCCACCATTTCACTTAATTTCGTGATGTAAATGAAATACATTTTACAAAATCTCAGTTGACTTCACATCACTTGCTTTAGTTACATGCTAATATTATTCTTTTAGGAATATCAAGGTCCTGAACATGTAGCGACCATATCCTTTCGGAAAGGAAACACCGCAATTAAATTTGTAAACTAATAAGTGTTTTATCGTGTATTGTCCACACAAATAAAACAATCGCTAATTTTATGAGCATGATACCCGAACGCAACCAGATAAGTGTACATCTATCTGGATATAATTGTATTCCACCTGACCACAATACAATCATATGATTGGACGAAAGCATTTGACTGTGCTCTAATACAATTTAGACCAGGTACGTGTACGTATTCACAAAATAGTATTACTGCAATGGATAAAAAAACTAATAGCGTTGTTAACCTTACCGATGTTGATTATTTAAAGACTAAAGAGCTTCTTATACACTGATCGTGGTTCACAATGCTGAAAAATATGAATAATGCGTTATAGTTACAGTACACACTATATACGTACACAACACTGCACTTCACGTTAACACTCTTCAAAACAACATAGATAAATTGTGGCATATAAACTTAAATACCAATTTTAAAGTTTAAAATATTTTTTAATGTTTAAAATATATTTCAAAGTTTTTAAAGATTTTAATATATATATTATAATATTTTAGCAATCATGTTGAACAATTATAAAATATGGAAATTCAATTGAAGATGTTAACGTCATAGTTTATTTCCTTGGACAGATCATTGCTGCAGGACGTCATAAAACAAGCCAAAAAGACCTTTTTTATTTTCTTTCTTCCCTAGATTTCAGTTTTTAGAATTAGTGTTTTTCAAAACATGAACAGATAATGTTTAACTTTCATTAAGATTTCTACAGAAACACATGAGTTAATAACAAAACATTATACATGTCTTGTATACTGACATGTGCAGCTTCTCAACTAAAATGAAAAATTGTATTCGTTTCTCCAAGACAAACATATGATCTTGACAAGATTATTGACAACTGTGAATAAAATCGGCGAGATAATGCATATCGAGATACGAATTGGTTCTCTAGATGCCTTGTCACAAGATCTTAAGACACCCCATATAGCCGCGTGTTCTGTTCCAGTTTAGTGCAGACAAAACAAATTCACATAGCTCGCAATCACTTCATAGTTTTTAAACGGTCGCAGTTTTGAAAGTATTCGGAATCATTTGTTAACAAATTGAGAGACGAAAGGTGCAACTTTTATAATGGTATATTTTAATCAGACTGAATTATTATCAATACTTTGATTGTTATGGTGCTCGAATTCTCTTGGTGACATTGACACCAGATCGGCATTTAAATTTGAACTCATCAAATAACTCAACTAAACACTGTTTGCGCTTCATACAAAGCTGTTCAAACAGCTGTGGCTCATCGGTTTGAAGTGGCTCTTGTCTCTGGTCTGTTAACAAAGAAAAAAAAAGTTCATTCACCCGAATAGGTACCTGCTAACAACTCACAATCAGACCAATCTTACAGTACCGTGCAGTTCATTTTCAACAAACAACGAACAACAGATCTATGTCTTAATTTGCACTAGGCTGTCCATAACCAGTCAAGGGTTAGTCAGCTTGTTCGAGGTAGTTCACCTTTCTTACATCAGCTTGTTCGAAAATGTATAATGTCTCGAGGTAGTTTGCCTTTCTTACACTTAGACATTTACACAGGAAAGGTAGCGATTATATAATGAACGATATGGATCATATCGCATGCTAGTTGAACACGCCTCTGGTCACACTGTCCTGATATAAAACGATCTAACAATTTGGAGCAGAAAAGACAAGAAATTCAAACAATGGGGTCAGTTCATAAAAGACTCATCAACACAATCTCATGGTTATATTTTCTCCTTTGTTGAATACTTATTGTCGTTTCGATGCGATGCACTTGCTTGATAACGGTGCTAGTATCTGCATCGAAACGTCGCACTCATATCAATAAAGAAGTTGACTATCCACAGAACTTGTTCTTATTCATCATACCAGCTTCTAAAATGCCTCTCAAAAAAGAAGACATAGTCATCAACATCCCCCGCCAGAGCCAAGAAATTGGAAAAAAGGCAATAATTGAAATAATTGTGCATTACTCATTTTTATTCCATCAAGGTATGTTAGCCCTCAAGCAACACACCAATTTTGGTTCTCCTATCTTAAATAGTTTCTGAAAAAAACTATCGACTTTGGAGATACGATGAAAAAAGGCTAAAAATACGGAACAAGGGCAATAATTCTGGGGGAAAAAAGTTGCACGGTTCTCATTTTCGAACTCCATCAAGGTATTCATGCCTTCAAGCAACACATCAAATTTGGTAACCCTATCTTAAATGTTTACTGAGAAAAGCTGTCCCCTTTGGAGATACCATGAACAAAGTCCAAAAATACGGAACAAGGGCAATAACTCTGGAAAAAATAATTGCACGGTTCTCATTTTCGAACTCCATCAAGGTATTCATGTCCTCAAGCAACTCATCAAATTTGGTAACCCTATCTTAAACGGTTTCTGAGAAAAGCTGTCCCCTTAATCTCGGACGCACGGACGGACGCACGGACGGACGGACGGACTGAGCCAAAACCTATATCCCCCTTCCACGGGGGATAATAACATGTTTAAAGGTAAGAACGTGTATGTATTTATGCAAACAGACATACAAAAGTTCGCTCATATATTAATAAAAGTTTGGGTTTTTTAAAATTAATATGTGGAAGTCGTTGATACATTTTCACTGCAGATTGATTGAACTATGTGTATATTCGTGTCAAAATCTTGTTGGAGTTGTTTAGTTATAACCCTCACATACCTGATTCGACACCTATCGCTGAAATTTCTTTGATGCCAAGGTAGTATTTCCCAGTCTGCTTCCAGATCCTAACAAACTGGACTGGTCCAGCCCCAGAGCAGTTAAAGACCATTGATAGTTTGGGTGGACGAGCATCAGAGACCATTCCACAACGATACATATCCTTTCGGTGCAGACCCACGCCAATCAGAGAGTTATTTAATGTTTTTTCTAAATGGGATAAAATAATGTCCTTTCAAATCCAGAAATAGCTATTTCATTTTACAATTTCTATCAAAGTTCATCACATTAATCATACTTTTTTTCAATATCATTGATAAGAAATTAGTAGACTACAAGTAGAAAATGTTTCCTTTTGATCACAAATAACTCTTCGTAATAAATAATGATCCTTAATATAAGTGTCAGATATATAAATGTTATATAAATATTTTTATAAATATAAATATGATGACGACATTAAGTCAAGTTACTTACTCCAATCGCCTTCACATCGCATAACCTTGACACGTGAAACTTCATACACACCAAGTAGATCAGCTTCCCAAAACGGTCTGGTAGTTGCCATAATGAGGCAACTAGTGGCAGTATCCCCGTCATTAGCAAAACTTGATGGATAATCTGGATGTGTGGGAGACGAGTTTGATGGTTTCCCACGTAACAGGTTTTTATTGCCTGAAAAGTGAGGTATGAGAAATCGAAGTAAAACTATGTAAGTGTACATCACTTATCCTTTCTAATGCCATTATTTATGCTGTAGACGACGTCACAGAAAATAATTTGTCCACTTGCCACACAGTGGAAGTACGACAGAGATATCACTCTGGAAATGCGAGTGAAATTTCCGTGAATGAAATAAATTTGGTTAAATCAAACATAAGTATTTACCATGTACACCTGAAGCCACGTTACCAACCAAAACAGCCATGAACGCCAGCATCTTGCAGTGAAACGTGTGTTGCTTTACATAGGATCTGTTGGAGTATTTCAATAAAGAAGACACTTTTATAAGGATCGCGTGAATACAAGTTTTAGATTAATACTTAATGCTAATATATCTACAAGCAGAGTAAGGAATAAGTTACTTGAGACTTTTCGACATAAAAGTGAAGCTAAGTTGATCTGACATTAAAAAATAATGTCACATTTTTTCTATTCGATGTTATAAATTAGTGATTATTTCTGATAATATTTTGCCACTGTCTATGTCTAGATGTAATTCTTATATACCATTTAATATCCACTTCTAAACAGGATAGTTAAACACAAAAGTATAATTAAATTCTATATCGATTTGTGGATAAGCAGTAACTACAAAACGCTGGGTTTGGGAAAATATTGAGACTAGCATATATTAAATTATGTTTTAACATTAATAATGGATTACTTCCTTACTTTTGTATATGCTTATGCTCTTTTGAATCACAAGTATAACCTTATCTGTTACAATGAACAATCTCAACACAAAATCTTTTATGTAGGAGAATGAAAATGTGAATTGACCAGCAGCTTGAACTTTTATGCTGAAGTAACGAGACAGACTTACAACGAAAAATGTAATATGTGTAAAAAAAATAATATATCAATGTTGTTTTATTGTTTATATGTTGTTAAACATGATTGCAGTTGCCAAAAATTTAATTTTGTTTCTTCTCCAAAATGGTAATGGATTCCCAGGCCCCTTATCTACTTCTGTAACAGAGCTTGAGAAAGTTAAAATCTCATATTTCCAAATAAACATTCCGTTTAAAGTATTCTTTTTCTTTCTATCAGGCTATACTTTACATGTTTGCCTCTAAATCTGAAATATTCAAGAAACCTTCTCAAAAGAGATTTTTTAAAGTGAATAGCAATGCATTTGCCATAAACATGTATATCACGGAATGACTTAATAAATAAACTTTAAAAACACATTACTGCAGATGGTTCTGGAAGTTGAGCAAATGTTCACGAAGGTTTTACAGTAAGTAATTGCTGCTTTTGAATAATATACATTTATTACTGGAAGGGATGTAGGAAGTAGAGAAGTATGTGACGAAAACATTGCATTTGTCAATCAATTACTTAGAAGATTGAGGTCACGTGACTCTGGGTTGGGAAATCAATTTATTTATTGAACATAACAATCACGACCAGACACTGATTGTTAAAGAGATACAACTCATCATTATGCATGAAATGAACTATTGGATACTTGGCTATTTCTAAGTGAAAACTTAATTTGCTGCCACCGGGTAAGTGCTATAAAACGAAGCCCTAGCCCAATACATTTTATGAAACCTTGCACAGCAGTCAGTGAAGTTATGTCCTTTGCTATAAATAATGTCTTGCTAAATTTACGTTATGGAAGCCTTAAAAGTCGTCCTTCAACATTAATACTAAGATGACCTCAGTGTCTTACGAAGATCTCAGTATTAAGTGAAAGGCGACCCAGGTAGATTTATATCGTATGAAGACAAATATTTTAAAGGAAATCTGTACACATAACATCAAACAAACATTGTAGATATGTCTTTTGCTTTCTCGAAATGCTAGACATTAAACAGAGAACACCCATCATGTCCTCATTAGATTTCAACAGATGCTATGTGTTCCTTATATCAGTTTTGGTGGTTTTAAGGTATATACATCTTGTTTACAATGTTGTTAATTCTAATACAGAGATTCGATAGTGGGATATACCTTGTCTTTGATTTACTTTAGATACACTAGTCTAGCCAAAGATCATTTTCATTCTTGAGAACTTAGATATGTGAAACATTGTCATTGTTTTTATAGTAAATTGTCTATACATCTTTTTTTTCTTGCTGAAGGTGATCGATGTATTGTATTTTCACATATTGACCAAATTAATTTTCACTAATGGTACGATATATAATAATAATTTTTGAATAAAACAAGTATTAAAATGTTATGAATCTTGTCAGATTTGATGTGTTATTTTGCATTATAATAAAATTTGTATTTTGTATCTGCCGAATAACAATCATATCCCCACTACAAGTAGCGGCTAAACTCCATCCATTCTTCCATTTGGAATGCTTTCTGAACAAAATCATCAGACGCATATCATCAACACAATTGTTGTATTGTTAACCATATTCATCTCAAGAGTTAAGACCTAATTTGAGCTTTCTGGGATTTATATCGGTTGTTCTTTCATAGGAAATGTAAATTCTAAGACTTGATTCTATAAGTTTTCTTCTGTTACACCGAGTTGAATGTCAGAAGGGTAGTCCTAATGATACTCTTGAACCAGTTCTAAAGCCAGGTCCAAAATATTACTTGTCACAAAAGCATGGTCCTGGAATCTGTAATTGGACTTGCTGCAAATTGCTGCTGTGATGTTCCACGTCTTCACGAAAACTATCACACCTGGGTAAATGATAGTTTTAGATGCTGCAGACGATACTCTTGATCACACTTGAAAAGCAGTTCTCCAATACAAAATATTGATGGAGTTGTGGCCCTCGTATCGTAAAAAACACAATAAGAATCTAATGCACTGAATATATTGTTCTATATGATACAGTCCATGTGTATGTGCTGACGATATCAAGCATACGATTGTATAAGTTGTCTATGAACTGCACTTCCTTTGCCTGGAACGTTCAATAATCCGTGATTGGAGCAGGTGACAGTTGTCTGGGTGCCAGGTGGTTGCTATAGTATTTCCTAGACCAATGCAGGCATAGGACTATGACCTCTGGTGTTACCTACATGGCACAATAAGTAGATGGACACCTACAACAAACCTGCTATACAGTGTTGGAAACCAATATTTAAATTAGTATGATAATTGAAATGCTATGTGAGTGTGTTCATGTATACTCTTTGAAGGATATGGGTGTGTTTAAACCCGATTTACTTTTTTCTTATGGAAACAAAGTTTCTCTTATCGTCAAGGTTCATATATGAGGGATGTAGTCTCTTAATCGGGAAGTCCCCTCAACCAATAAAAATGGAAGTTCTATTTAGAGGACAGTATTACAGGACAAGTAAGATAGGGGCGGATCGTGGGGTATGTCATCCCTGCTCACGTTTGTCTTGGTCTAAAAATTATTGAAAATCATTGAAAACGCACAACCTGAAAACTTGAAATATGGTAATAGGATTGTTTTAGAGTAAAATGAATATTAGAAAATGTTGCTCACAACACGAAAGACCATAAATAATGCCGTAAATTAAAGAATGGATTGCTCAATCACATCATCGAACACATCACATGACAACAACACAATCCATGCACAGTACACACAAACAGCACAAGTGGCATGTATAAAACAGCTGAAATGTTTCAAGTGTCACCAGCTTACGGTGGTTATACATCTTCAGACAGACCATTTTGACTCCATCTTTCTTTCACGGTCAACTGAATTAAAACTTCACTGTTTACCAATCAGCGGTCTACAAAAATATGTAAAAATTGCACTAATTGCGCGTTTATGCTCTTGAAAATTAAAACTATTAGAAATGGTGCGTTTTAATTATGTTCAGTATACATTTTTTTCTTATTGTTCCAGTTTATATCTCAGAAATGTTTGCGGACGTAGTCCGTCATGGTTCATTCTTGCTACATGTACGCTAATATTTGGATAAAATGGGTGATTTGAGCCAAAAGTTTTGTTGGCGTACCAAATATTTTTTACAGAAGATAATGAGCAAAATCACCATTTGTATCAACACATGGATATCAATAATCAAAGTTTTAAAAACAGCGACCAACTCTACAAACACATTTTCCAAGAATAGGATTTCCTAAATGTTGGCGTAGCAAGAAGACACCATCCATCAGAAGATTAAGATATCTTAGTCGGCAAAACTACAAGTAAAGTAGTCTTTAACTTTACTTCGATGTTTTGTGACTAGAAGATCACTGTCAAAATCAAACAAGTCCTTTTTTGGTCATAGCCAAACACAACCCTCAAACCCCAAAAAATTAAGCACAAAACAAAATAGTGTACATGGATTATTTTTGGGCAGGATAGTTAATGTCATCTACAATTTTATTAGGCATAAATGAGCTGATATAGCCAGATTCATTTCGAACATAAACTTGAATTATAAACACAGAATAAATACAGTTCTGCAGCAGTGAATACAACATGCCTAGTTTCAGCATGGTCTTCAGTTATAATATCAGTCCCTAAGTGTTTAAGTCTTGTCAATATCACTGGGATTCCTTTGGACACATGCACTGTTTAATGTCAGATGAGCGATAGATAAAGTATTCAACTCGTCGTGTAACATAATATGTAATCTGTTTGTTATTAATATTAACATCCACTTTATCACTAAACGGCACTTGTGCGTATTCACAATACATTATGACTGCAATCGATAACGACTGATAACGTTGGTAATCCCTCCACCCTGGATTAATTCAAGACAACATATACTTTCATTCTCTGATTACTACGCATCAGGTCAAAAGAATTTCAATCTAGGGAACAAAAAATACGAAGTAAAATCGTGATTCACACTGTTTTAATGCTGAAGTACACATTACAGGCACTGCATGTCACCAAGTTACAGCTCATCAAAATAACATACATGAACATTACAGATAAATTGTGGAATATCATCTTATATTTTTTTAAAGAACCAATGTCCAGTGAAAGCAAATTCTTCAATAAATAATTATTATCATCTATATCACTTACGACAAGAGAGCTATGGCTCTGTAGCGCTTCAGGATTTGTATTCTGAAAATGGATGAACAAAGATATCATTCAGAAATGTTCAGCTCTCTATGACAAATGTTTATGTAGAATTCGTTTATAGCTCATGCTTCGAACAATGTTCACAATTTTTAAATCTTAAATAAATATTCACTTCACTTGATAGGAATAACAACAAGGCATACACTGAAAGGGACAAATAAATACCTAGGTTTTCAATACTTTTGCTTTAACCTTTGACCCCAATGTTGAATATATTTAAGGATGCAGCCATAAGGCTGAATCCTTATTGTTATTGGCGTGGGTTTTATTGTTTGATTTTTTTTTTATTATTCCACAGATTTTGTGTCAATCAAACAGCAAAAACGGCTGTATATAATTCAGCCAACTTTACAGTCTGATAGCCTTTACTATGAACTCTTTGTGCACAGCTATTGGGCCCAATCGACCCAGACGTTAAAGGTCCAGTTCAAATTCAAATTTCGATTTTTAACATGGGAAAAATTTTCAAAATGCACTTATAGACTGGAAACTTTTCCCAAAATATCCGACATTGCGATCAATAAAGTAAATCATGGCGAAGTCGTAAGTCACTTGGTTTAGCCGCCATCTTGGATTTTTTTACTTTTTAAAATTTTCGGAACCCATGTACCTTTGCAGAAACACCACTCCGAACATATTTGCACCTAAGAGCTGAACCTTGTTTTACATATACCTGAAGCGTGGGGGAATAACAAGTTTGTAATTTTTTTAGCGAACTCCTAATACTTTTTTCACAGTGACCTTTCAAAGTCAGGCAAAACCGCGAACTTTCAGGGGCGATAATTCAAAACCCTACCCACGCTTTTTCAGGGGAGTAGGACAGGACTTTGGTCTTTAGGAATAATAAAATCGCTCGCGTACAGTCATTTCCGTAATTATAAAGGAAAAACTTTGACATGGGAAATATTTTAATCCGCTTAAAGACTTGAAACTTTTTGAAAAAATATGCGCAATAACAATACAAGCAAAAAAGTAAATCATGACGAATTCGTAGGTCACGTGGTTTAACCGCCATTTTTGTTTTCTTTAAATTTTTGATTTTTACATGTTAAATTTGGGTATAAATAATCCAAGAGACATACGAGAGACTCGCAACTTGTTTTACAAGATGCTTAACTAGACAAGCAAAATATGTTACCATGGCGAAGTCGTAGGTCACATGGTTTTGACGCAATTTTGTTTTTTTTATAATTTTTGATTTTGCATGTAAAATGTGCATCTCAAAACTCCTAGAGATATGCTAGAAACTTGAAACATTTTTCAAAATATATGCAATCACATTTTGAAGATGTCCTTATTCATTATATTTCAATTAAATAAACATTTAAGCGCTGGATCTGTTTATTCTTTCAGTTCATCTGCTATAAAATTAACTATCTATAATGATGTTATTTTCAGTATTTTTCGAAAAAATTTCTTCAAAGGAAGTACCCTCGAAAAAGGGGAAATTACATGTTATAGGACCAATACAGAATGTGTCTCAATTTTAGGAAATAGCAGACGGCCCTCCTAATCCCACGTCAGGTAGCTTTGCAGTGGAGACCACGCCGCAGTTCAGATGCAATTTAAAACGAAACATTTAAAATATAATGAAATTTCTAGTTCTCGGCCGAAATTTAAAAATTTGCTTCGATGCGTTCTTTTGAATTGATTTACTTCATGGCCTATAACATGCGTCTGTACTATTTCCATTAGTGAGGAGAACTGTTTCACTTTCCAGGTGTATCAAAATAGAAAATAAAACTATCATTATGGCCGAAATCCACACGGGGTTGGTCCCTAAATGTTTTGAAACTTTTGTGAATGCATCTTCTTCTTTTTAGATATCACTTTTTGAAGATGTTTAACCTTTTGGGTTATTAATGACCTTATGACCTTACTACAGACATTGCACTTTCCCAAGTTACAGTTCATCAAATGATCACTGATCATGTATAAATTGCGGTATGTAGATGAAAAGGAAACAAAATCTAGTGAATTCAAATTTCACACATCATAGCAGTCATAACAAGAACACGCTCGAATGCACCTCACCAACACATAAAACATCAGGTCAACAATGAAATAATTAAAGCGAAACTTTTATATCATAGTAATATAGTAAGTATTTGATTTAAGCATGAAACTTATTTTCTTACATGGTCAGAGAGTCTAGAATGTATAGAATGTAATGTTGCTCTGTGCGCGGTACCATGCTTCAAGCTATAACACATCGCCAATCAATTCTGAACCGCGTGGCTAAATTTCATAAATCTTACATCCTCGTAAAGAGGAACGATTTGACTTTGATTCCATAGAAAATTTACATATGCACACTCTTTAGCTTCCGGACTAAGTTGCGTAAAGGAAATGAAGCTGTCTTCAATTCGATGTATCATTTGCATATGCGCAACGAAAAAAAATAAAGATGTGGCAAGTTATGCGACAGGTGTTGCAAAAAGTTAGTTTGGGGCACTCTATATATTGTGAAACATAAAACGCAACTTCAGGTTCAGATGATTTTGCAGAATGTAGTCCTGTTTCAGTTGTTTGTATTACCAATGGATTAAAATATCACACATTTTTATTGTAGCGTTTCTTTTGCACGTGAGTTAATAATAAAGCAATATATTGTATACTGACATATACAGCGTCTTAATTAATGTCTATATATTAATGAGCTTCGTTCTTTTCTCCAAGACAAATATGATCATGGTAAGATTATCCACAATCGGCAATTAGGGGACAATAATAAGATGATTAATCAAGTTTCACATGGCTTGTTTATATTAAGTAATGGAAGCAGACGGTGTCTCATGGAATAATAGAATAGAGTAGACATTCAATGCATAAGTGATAATCCTATTCAATACTGTGTACAATACGCAAATAACAACATTGCTCCTATCACTATATATAAACTTTACAACAAAATATACAAAAGCAGAACATTTTTGTAAAATGGTGTCTAGTCAAATATACATTTTCTTTCATTAATGAGACTGGTGGTCAAATATTTCATTTTGGATTTGTATATCTGAGTAAAATCAAACCTCTCTACATTATTATATCCTTCATTCATCGTTTTTTTTTAATCTGATAATTCAATATCACTAACTCACCATCATCCATCCAACACAAACTAGAGTTACGAACATCACAAATAACTATTATTATGCCTTAAATTCCAAATATAATCAATTCAAGCTAAAAGTCTATGCTATTATTTGACTTAAGCATGGTTATTATTTGCTTTCTTATATTTTCTTAGATTGTTTGTGATTATTATCAATACCTGATTGTTATTATGACCGAATTCTTTCGGTGACATTGAAACCAGAACGGCATTTAAATTTGAACTCATCAAAGTACTCAACTAAACATTGTTTGCGCTTCATACAAAGCTCTTCAAACAGCTGTCCATCAGCTTGAAGTGGTTCCTCTTGTCTCTGTTCTGTTAGGCAATCGAAAAACAATATTATATATTCACCTGAATTCACCTGAATGTCCATGTGTGATTTTACCAATCAAAACCATCATTTCTTGTTTGAAAGGTAACATAAAAAATATAACAGCAAAACCATGAAGACACCGTGAAGATATTTTTATAAAGGCATATATTTGCGACTGATTGAGTTCTGTTGATATCAATGAAAATAGGAATTAACTTCACCCTGAAACCGCCTCAAAATATTGACTTACAGATAGAGGCGTAATATAAATTTCAAACATGCGAGACCTTGCACTTGCACTACATTGTCCATAAACAATCAGTCAAGGGTTATCCAGCTTGTTCGAAAATTTATAATGTCTCGAGGTAGTTTGCCTTTCTTACACTTGGACATTTACACAGGAAAGGTATATAATGAACGATATGGATCATATCGCATGCTAGTTGAACACGCCTCTTCTCACACTGTCCTGATATAAAACGATCTAACAATTTGGAGCAGAAAAGACAATAAATTCAAACAATGGGGTCAGTTCATAAAAGACTCATCAACACAATGTCGTGGTTATTTTCCCTCCTTTGTGGAAAACCTGACAACGTGACAAGATACAGAATTGAAGGAGAGGTATTTATTAAACATCCGATCAATTTGATCGAATTAAATAAATTTTTACTTTATTACTGGTTGTTGCTCTTTGAGTTACCTGAGGTACCATTGTCATGAAATGTACACTGCTGTAAAACAAATAACCTCTGTAACCAAAACAATCACAAAAATTGAAGCTCTATGTTATTTGTGTAACAAAGAAAACAATATGTCTAAGGGTAAGAACATGTATATATATATATGTATACAGACAAACAAAATTTCGCTCATGTATTAATAAAAGTTATTTTTAAGAATTAATATGTGGAAGTCGTTGATACATTTTCACTGCAAATTGATTGAAGCATGTGTCCTTTCATGTCTTTTTTGAGGTTGTTTAGTTATAAACTTTACATACCTGATTCGACACCTGTTGCTGAAACTTCATTGATGCCAAGATACGACTTCTTCTCCTTCCAGATCCTGACAAACTGGACTGGTCCAGCCCCAGAGCAGTTAAAGACCATTGGTAGTTTGGGTGGAGGAGCATCATAGACAATTCCACAACGGTACATATCCTTTCGGTGCAGAGACAATCCAACCAGTGCGTTATTAAATGTCTTTCCTAAATAGGATATAACAAGTCAGTAAGGTTTTATAATTAGGCCTACCATTACAATAAACCCATAAATGATTCTTTTATCACCAATCTAAATAAATTTAGATCGACTGTCCTATATCATGGATATACTGTCGATCTAACATTGGCCGGTATGAAAGGTCGTCCCGTTGACCTTTCGTGTAAAAAAGAGGGACGTTCGATTTGAGTCTGTTGACGTTATTGGCCCTAACACTGATTGAGACTTATAGCTTCCTGTCCAGTTTTCATAAACAGTAAGTCGATAAATACATTTTTTTAAATCCAATTTGTGTAGTTGCTAATAAGATAGAAGACGGTATTATGGTTGTATGTACTGAGTTTTGTTTTATGATGAAAAATAATTGCTCTATAATCCGTAACCTTAGATATAAATGATTAGTTCACTTGAGTTGACTTTTTCAGTGAAGGGTTATCACCCCTTACAAACAGTCTTTCGTAGAACTCCTTTATCAAAAAACTTGGCTCGTGGCATTCATGTTTTTGTCTCCAATTATTCTCGAGCAATACTATTCTTCACTATTTATAATGTTTTAATTATTTTCATTTATCCTTATTTGCTGACAGGACTTTCGATCTTTGGGTCACTCGGTGCTTTCCGAATGGCAGTTAATTACTCCTTTCATCGTACATCGGCGAAACGATGTTTTGAGTTTTGAGAAAGCTCAGGCGAGATGAGGCCTCTTTTTTGATTGGCTTAGCGGCGAAATTCAAAGTTCAACGGGACAGCCCTATGCATGGGTGGATGTTAGATCAACACGGTATAACCTAATATACCTGTTGATCTAAATCTATTAAGATTGTTTTATAACTTGATAACATGAAAACTTGGTGTTTAATCTTATTATAAAAAGAAGATAAAAATATATAGTCTGTCAACTTCCACTTCGTGTTACATGGGGATATTTAATTTTATTAGACTGTTCTTTTAACTACCATGGATTTATCAGCATAAATTATGTTTCTATATTGCGACGGTCCCTCCTATGCAAAATCAAATCCAAACAGAGTAAACCTAACCTCATGCACGTGAATGTGCAAGCTTTCTCCATCCGCTAAAATATTTTAATGAGACGTATCTTGTCTTTTTCAGGTTAACGCATGTATTTTGATAATATCCTCTCCGTAGGTTTAAAATTACCATCAATTTTGAAGTTTTACTGGGACTAAAGGTTTTACCGATTTTTTTTATATAACCCAACTTCCAAACGCAAGGCATAACTCTTGCCAGTCTGCATTACTGGCTGATTTAACCCTTGCGGTATTTCCCTCGCTATGTTGTGTCAAGATAGTGAATCGCTGCACTAGAAATGCATAGCGGGCCTGGATTTCTAACCACAGATTTTTTAAGGAAATACTGCAAGGCCTAAATCAGCCAGTAATGGAGACTGGCAAGAGTTATGCCTTGCATTGGGAAGTTGAATATAACCTAGCAGCTGTTTAAATTTCAACTTTACCTACATTCTCGATAATCCAGAGTATAAGCTCTGATAAATCTGTACTGTGTAGATTTATCGTAGCGTACACTCTAGATTATGGAGAATGTCTTACCTATACCTCGATTCGAAAAACAAATTAAAAGTTTAAAACTTTCAAAAACAGAATAGAGAGAATCGAACCCGTAACTCTTGCCACTGAGGTTGGCGGCTTTACCAATAGACCACCACACATTACCGAAAGCATGTAGAATAACTATTAATATCTATTCTGCACTCCTCGAACCTATATTTTTATTCTACACTTGCATTCCCTCATTCTAAACATTACAATTGCATTTGCATTTGCATTTGCATTTGCATTTGCATTTGCATTTGCATTTGCATTTGCATTTGCATTTGCATTTGGGTGTAACACCCATGAAGGTAGGCCTTCCAGTGGTTTGCCAGGGAAAAATGAGTGGCGAACAGATTCTATATTTACACCGCAGAATGGAAACTGTAAAACCTGTTTATGTACAATCAAATGTCTTGATGTAGAATCTACCGTAACTGAAATTGATGGGAGAGGAATAGGATGATTTCATATTTGGCTAATTGAAACCACATTGAAACTGTTCATTGATGTATTTGGAACTTTGATTCCAAAGAATTGCTGCAGTGAGAAAATATGGTATTACATGATCAGAGCAGAAGAATTGTTCAAAAGTAGGCCTACCACAAACAGACGATTAAAGCACAGCTTGGTAGGCAGTAATAATTCAGGCTGGACATAACATGCGCGCTCAGCATTTATGTTATTAAACATGCCTCCTTAAACAATTCTAGAGAACAACTCGGGACTCGTTCCTTTTGCGTAATATTGTTTTAAATTAAGGTAAACAAGTTTATTAAAGCATAAGGAGAAATTTTGTTGATATGACAAATACAGAAAAGTCTAATTCCACATCGGTTTGTGCCAATTATCATTATTGTGCCAATTATTATCATTGTGCCAATTATTATTGTGCCAGAGTGTCACGTGGTACATAATGTGCTACAGTTCTGTTTTCATTGATCTAAGATACAAAGACAACGTATGTCATTGGCTGAACGTTGTTCGAATATTCCAACTGTAATATAACGTCGAAAATCGACCGATTAGAATTTGGGGGCGTGTGCCCAAAGCAATAATGTTCCTTCACATCAATATTTCATTTCAAATTTTCTCTTAGAATTAATCACATTTATCGTCCTTTTGTTCTAACATTGATAAGCAATTAGTAGACTATAAGTTATTAGAAAATGTTTTATTTTTGGAATCTTTGTTTTCTTAGTAATCACAAATAACTCTTCATATTTTGTATTATAATGATCCGTAATATAAGTATCAAGTATATAAATGATATATAAATATTTATATAAATATAAATATGATGATGACATTTAGTCAAGTTACTTACTCCAACTGCCTGAACGTCGCGTAACTTTGACACTTGAAACTTCATAGACACCAAGTAGATCAGCTTCCCAAAACGGTCTGGTAGCATCCAAAATGAGGCAACTAGTGGCAGTATCCCCGTCATTAGCAAAACTTGCTGGATTACTTTCATATGTGAGAGACGAGTTTGATGGTTTCCCACGTAACAGGTTTCTACTGCCTGACGATTGCAAGTGTGGTATGAGAAATTGGAAAACAATTAAGTAAGATGTAAATAACCTATCCATTTTAATACCATTATTTATGCTGTAGACTACGTCACAAAAACTAATTTTATTTTAAAAAACTACAACAGAGATATCACTGGAATGCGAGTGAAAATTTCCGTGAATTAAATAAATCTGGTAATTAAACATAAGTATTTACCATTTGCACCTTTTGCAACGTTACCAACCAGCACAGCCATGACAACCAGCATCTTATACAGTGAAACGTTTGCTGCTTTACATAGAGCCTGTATGGGTATTTCAACAACACAGACACTTTTACAAGAATCGCGTGGATACAAGTTTTAGTAATACTTAAAAGCGATATTTTTACAGGCAGAATAGGGAATAAATTATTCGAGACTTTTCAACATAACAGTGAAGCTAAGTTAAGCTGACATAAAATAGTAACGTTTTTAATTGAATATATCACAGATTTTCTATTTGATTTTATAAATCAGTGATTATTTCCGATAATATGTTACCACTGTCTATATCTAGTGTAATTATTATTTATCATTTGATATCAACTTTTAAACAGGTTAGTTTAACACAAACGTATAATTTAATCCTATATGGATTTGTGGATAAACAATTACTTCAAAACGCTGAGTTTGGGAAAATATTGAGACTAGTGTACAAATTAGAATTATTTTTTACGTTAATAATGCAATACATTTTGATATTCTTATGATGCTATTTTGAATCACTAGTATCACCTTATAGGTTACAATGAACAATCCTAACACAAGGTGTAATTTCATTAAATTTCAAAAATCGTTTAGGTAGGAGCAGCAGTTTCAACTTGTGTGCTGAAGTAACGAGACAGGATTACAACGCAAAGAGAAATATGTGTAAATATCAATGTTGTTATACTTTTTCATATATTGAATTTAAGTTGTCATTATTTCATTTTTTTTTATTTTCTCCAAAATGGCAATGGATTCCCAGGCTCCTTATCTACTCCTGTAACAGAGCTTCAGAAAGAGAAAATCTCATATTTCCAAATAAACATTCCCTTTTAACTATTATTTTTATTTCTATCACGCTATTCTTTACATGTTTGCCTCTTAATCTGAAATATTCAAGAAACGTTCTTAAACGAGATTTTTGAAAGTGAAAAGCAATTTATTTGCCATAGAGTTGCGTACCGAAAGTTTGTTCACCTATTTGCGCATTTTAGTGCAAATTTCAAGTAATTGGGCATGTCTTTGCAGCAACACATCAACGCAAAATCTAGACCATCATTTTGCATTTTTGCATTATAAGAAGAGAGTTGAGTGTTCAATAAAATAATCTGTTGTCATATCTCATAGTAAGCAGTTACAGTTTTCGCAGCTCTTTGAAGTGACCCAGGGTCAATATTTTCAAAACTACAGTTTTTAGTTTCTTCTGTGAAATATTCAGTATGTGATCAACTGGGTCTAACACATATCATATATTTCCTCATGTACTCATTGAATATATTTGTGATGATTTTTTTCTTATTTACTCAATATACAAACTTTTATTTGAAAATTAATGAAATTTGAATTTTCAAACTTTAACCTCTTCTGTCTATTTCATTATGCCAAATTTCAGAAACATATACCATTGCCGTGACGATCACAGGATATATTTGGAATTGATCATTTACTTATGGATATATGATATTTTATTGTCATTGTATTTGGTGTAATTTTATTTAATTTCATGCATGCATAAATATATACATATAGATATATTGAACTTACAATGAACGTCAATTTACATGATATTTACACTGAAATACAATACCAAGGCTGTTACATTTCAAAAAAGAGCTTCAGTATTATTATTCAATAGAAAAGGTTAGATACTGGAACAAGACTAAGTTTATTGAATTTGGAAAAAAATGGGCAATGTATTTAAAACTTCTTGAATTTTAGGTATTTAAGTCTACAGTATAGGGAATGCAAAGGTCCGGATGTGTGAGTGAATGATATGTATTGTCTTTTATTTTTCTTATTATGTGTTTAAAAAACTCCTGTTTTTTTATGTCATATATAAAAAAAATTATTTATATATATCAATTGACTTCAAGAATAAAAATTTAAAAAAATAAAATAAAATAAAAAAATATATATATCTACACTGAAACTTTCGGTATGCATTTGTATACATGTATATCACGGCATGGCTTTTTTGTACAGACACATTCATGAAAATGTTTCTGGAAATGGACCAATTAATATTCATTATGTAATTACTGCTCCTGAATAATATACAGTTTTTACTGGAAGAGATATAGGAAACAATTAGAGAAGAATATGACGGAAATATTGCATGTTTCCTTCAATTACTCAGTAGATTGAGATCACATTACTCTGGGTTATGAAATCAATTTATTTATTGAACATAACAATCACGACTAGACACTGAGAGAGACAACACATCATTATGCATGAAATGAACTATTGAATCGAGTACAAAGGTATCTCCCTTACATACCAGTGCTTAGACGGAACAGCCCCCGAGTATTTGTGCGAATTCATCAATGCGTACAAACCCACCCGCTCCCTCCGATCCATCCTCGGTTACCCAGGGTTTTATATTTGCTCCGTTTCTCCACTATATCACCCATGAGAAATTTCATCAGAGAAATCTGTACTCGAATTACCCGCCCTTGGCCGGCGTGAGCTAATCAAACCGCATATACATATATCATAATATAATACTTCAATTTGTATGTTGTTCAAGTACACTTGGGGTGTTGAAATTGCTTCTTTAAAATGATTTCTCGCTATAATGTTTGGCATTTTACTTTTTAATTCATGAAATTAATTAAAAAGATGATATCGACATAAATAACCCTCTTGGAATTAAATTAAATCTGATGACGCGTCTTTACTGTAGGGCGTCATAAAACAAGCCAAAAATGCCCTTTTTGACTATCCTATCTCTTCTTGTTAAGGAGAATCAAAACGACAATTTGTTTAAATGATGTTTTTCAGAAATAGGAATAGATAAATTTTTTAAATTTCACATTTAGTCAAGTTGGCTTCTGAAGACATTATGTATCTCTGTGTCAGATGTGTTTATCATTCGTGGATTGAAATATCTTGTATTTTGTATGGTGACGTTTCTTTTGCGGTTGAGTGTAGTTTAATCAAATAGCATCTATATTTTTGAGAATTTAGGAATATGATACTTTGTAATAGTTTTTAATAGTAAATTTAATATGAATCGTTTTTATCTTGCTGAAGGTTATCGATGTATTGTAGGCCTACTGACCAAACTAATTTTCACAAATGGTACCAACTAATAGAGTACTTATATCATTATAAACTCTGAACAATACAAGCATTCAAGTTTACGAATCTTGTCAGATTTCATGTGTTATTTTGCATCATTACCAACACAATTGTGTTATTGCTAACCGTGTTCATTCCAAGAGTTCAGACGTATTTGATGCTTTCTGTGATTTATATTGGCTGACCTTTCGTGGAAAATGTAAATTCAAAGACTTAATCAAAAGCGTTCAGTGGGGACACGTTTTCTTCTATTGCATCTAGTTGAATGGCCTTCATGGCCCTGGTCCCCTTGAACAAATTCGAAAGCCAGTTTCAAAATATGTTATGCGAGTGTATCCAAAGGTTCATGTATACTTGGATATGGGGGTGTATGAACCCCATTCACGTTTGTCTTGTAAAAACAAAGTTTTTCTTATCCCTCCAGTTCATTTCTGAGGGATGCAGTCCCTTTATCTGGAAGTTCCGTCAACCAATCAAAATGCAAGTCCTATTTAGAGGACAGTATTATAGGACAAAGGAGACGGGAACGGGTGGCAGGGTTTGTGATCCTACTTTTGTCTTAGTATGCCACAATATTCATAGACATTACAACACTTTAATTAGTAAATACAGTTCAACTTGTCACTTAACATGATTAAAAAATATTGGAATTACAAAAACACTGTTAAATAAACCAATTTAATAAAAATAAGTATAGACTGATTAATATAAACGTTTTAAAAGTACGGAAAAACAACACTCAGTCTTTATAGGCGATGAAATGTATTAGTGCTCAGTATTTCTGAACAAAAACATGCTTATCGTGCATGTTCGTGATTCAAGCGCGAGGCTTATGCTGTAGCACAACTCGTACGTTTTATATAAAATGTACGCCCCATGCACCTCGGACAAATTAGGAAATTCAGTGCTCACAGTGCCGAAGTTGACGTCAATGTCCCTAAAATTTGCATATGAAAAGGAGAAATGTCATTGTTGTGCTTGTTGTGTTCGAGATAATGTTTCCCAAATATATTCATTTTAAGACATTTTTCACAACTCAAGCATTTGACTGTGCTCTAAGATAGATAGAGAACTCGTAGCAGTATATTATCGGGATATACATGTTTGGTTTTGAGAGGGTTGGGCTCGGCTGGCGCCTCGCCCAATCCTCTTAAAACCGTACATTTATATCCCGATAATGTACTACTACTCGTCCTCTATCTATTGCTTAAATGATAGCAGCAACTTCTTGCTATGGAAGACAATGTGTCATGTGATCTTTAACCTACACTATGCTAGAAGGTTGAACTTTGGATACATTAGGCCAGTGATACATGAATAGAAAATCAGCGCAATCACCTTTGTACCGTCTGTCGGTAGTAAATGAAGACATAGTCAGTCATTACAAATATTCACTCCCTGAAAGTCCACGGGTATGTGTTGCAGTGTTCGTTATCTTGGTCTGTGTATACATACAACTAGGTATGAGTGAATAGTATACTATGCATTACAATATATTGTTCAATGTAGAAACATGTGTTAACCAAACTTATCAAGCATATTTCATTTCGTTCAAAATTAACTTCAAATCTCGCTCCGCATATGATTGAAATAGTGTCCAAGGGATCGCACACACTGACTCGTTCATTCAATCACTCAGTCAGTGAATGTATTTCTATGATAGAATTACAAGTATTAATAACCCTTTTCAGTTGTACATAGATACGTGATATATTGTTTGTTAGATTCTCAAGTTTAATTATAAATACGTTGCGAAATCACGGAGTATTTATAAGTATGCTTGGGAATATATGAAATGTACATGTATTTTCATTAAATTAATAACCATATATTGGAAAAAGATTGTTTTATTCAAAATTATATTGTTATGACAGCACAATTCACAATGTATAAAGAACAAAAGTTCTGACACTCCTCATTGTAATGATATTGCAGTGACTTATAGGTGATGTCATCTCGAGGAGTTACCAACATTGCAACGTTACAGCAACTACCAACTGAGCTGATGTCCTCTCCAGTACTGAGTGACTCTATCTCTACCAACTGAGCTGGTGTCCTCTCCAGTACTGAGTGACTCTATCACTACCAACTGAGCTGATGTCCTCTCCAGTACTGAGAGACTCTATCTCTACCAACTGAGCTGGTGTCCTCTCCAGTACTGAGTGACTCTATCTCTACCGACTGAGCTGATGTCCTCTCCAGTACCGAGTGACTCTATCTCTACCAACTGAGCTGGTGTCCTCTCCAGTACTGAGTGACTCTATCACTACCAACTGAGCTGGTGTCCTCTCCAGTACTGACTGACTCTATCTCTACCAACTGAGCTGATGTCCTCTCCAGTACTCGCTGACTCTATCACTACCAACTGAGCTGATGTCCTCTCCAGTACTGAGTGACTCTATCACTACCAACTGAGCTGGTGTCCTCTCCAGTACTGAGTGACTCTATCACTACCAACTGAGCTGATGTCCTCTCCAGTACTCGCTGACTCTATCACTACCAACTGAGCTGGTGTCCTCTCCAGTACTGAGTGACTCTATCACTACCAACTGAGCTGGTCTCCTCTCCAGTACTGACTGACTCTATCTCTACCAACTGAGCTGATGTCCTCTCCAGTACTCGCTGACTCTATCACTACCAACTGAGCTGGTGTCCTCTCCAGTACTCGCTGACTCTATCACTACCAACTGAGCTGGTGTCCTCTCCAGTACTGAGTGACTCTATCACTACCAACTGAGCTGGTGTCCTCTCCAGTACTAAGTGACTCTATCACTACCAACTGAGCTGGTGTCCTCTCCAGTACTGAGTGACTCTATTACTACCAACTGAGCTGGTGTCCTCTCCAGTACTAAGTGACTCTATCACTACCAACTGAGCTGATGTCCTCTCCAGTACTCGCTGACTCTATCACTACCAACTGAGCTGGTGTCCTCTCCAGTACCGAGTGACTCTATCTTTACCAACTGAGCTGGTGTCCTCTCCAGTACTGAGTGACTCTATTACTACCAACTGAGCTGGTGTCCTCTCCAGTACTGAGTGACTCTATTACTACCAACTGAGCTGGTGTCCTCTCCAGTACTAAGTGACTCTATCACTACCAACTGAGCTGGTGTCCGCTCCAGTACTGACTGACTCTATCACTACTAAAGTGAAGTTTGACACGAATACTCCTGGTATACGTGACGTCACAGTCCTGGAGGTAGAAGGTGTCCACACAACAATAATCACTGATTGGGACAATATGTGAGTGAAATCCTTCTACTCCAGTCAAAATAAGCCATGTCACAGTCGTCTCCAACTAAATAACCAACCGTGGGGTATAACACAGCTGGGAGACAACAAGGTGATGGTGGCTGGTCCTTCGTCCTGTCTGCTGGTAACAGTGGCAGTGACTCCTGACTTGCTCCACATATCCACTGTTAACACAAGTAAAGGTTACTACAGTCTGGCCTGCTTGGGACCTTCATCTATTGCAGCATGTAGCCATTTCGGAGTTGATATCCTGAACATGCAGGGGGAGGTGACGAAGTCTGTGTCTACTACATGGAACCTGTTTTCCTGTCCCTACTACATGTGTGTCGGTAACAGTGGTCATCTCCTGGTGTCTGACTGCCTGGAGAAGACTGTCACGTGTTTAACATCAACGGGAGATATTGCCTGGGTATACGCTGGTGCGGAGGAAGGAAAACTAAGCTTTCCCAGAGGTATCAGTACAACAGGTGGAGGCGACATCCTAGTTGCCAACTGGAACGTGAAGAAAGTCATACAGCTGTCCGAGTCTGGGGAGTATGTTCGAGATGTTCTCACCAAAGAGGACGGTCTGAAGAGTCCGTGGGGAATATCGGTAGATCAGTTTGGCGACATAACAGTTATTAGTAATAAACTATGGATTTTGAAATTTAAATTCACGAGAGAATAAACAAAATATCTAATTTAATGTGTCTGTGTCTGTCTGTTTATGTCTGTCTGTCTGTCTGTGTCTGTCCGTGTCTGTGTGTCTGTCTATGTCTATGTCTGTGTCTGTGTGTCTGTGTGTGTGTCTGTCTGTCTCTCTCTCTCTCTCTCTCTCTCTCTCTCTCTCTCTCTCTCTCTCTCTCTCTCTCTCTCTCTCTCTCTCTCTCTCTCTCTCTCTCCCTTACTATAATTAAGAATTCAATATGAATCCAGTCATTTTCATAAAAAAAATATCTATATATAAGTCTTTCGAATGTTATCATTATTTTTTAATATTCTGAAAGCATTGTTTTTTCTCAGACTTGTGTAACTGATTGTTTTAAAAACATATGTGTGTCTGTAAACATAATTAAGCAAATAAACTATTTTAGATACGTGTTTCGAATCACTATCTATTTGAGTGTAAATTATTGACTGTACAAAGAACTGCAATGATATCCAATTTACGTAGTGTTGTAGTGTTGAAAACAAATTGAATGAGTTCTTTTGCGTAGCAATGCAGATCTGAACGTTGACGTAAATCAGAACATATTTAAAATCGTTCAAACCTACATTTGTCAATCTAAAAGGTTCTCTTATTTAATTCAATTGTTCCAATGTTTCCCCTTTTACCTGTTCTCTTCTGTCCATCTTGTATAAATAATATATACGTAAATACTTAGGAGAGGGTGTTCTAAGTTGTATAATTTACAACTTATCCTTTTCTCATGAATAAAATATGTTTGCAAAAATATTTAATTTTAATAATGTAAAAATAGTGTTTTTAAAACGATGTTTTTAACTGTTTGTATAATATATTTATGTGTTTGTGAACATGTATATATATTTAATAACTAAGCGACATTGATAATCAATGTAATTTGTTTGCTAATTATTTTCAAATTGAATAATGTTTAAACTTTTTCGGTAAAAAGAAGACAAAAAGAAAGAGACAAGAGAAAGCATTTTAAGTAGGACAATCGGGCTGCAGGTTTGGCACTGTCTGGGCCGTGTTCAAGAGAGGTTTCAAAGTAATCGCTCAATTAGCGATTACTTTTAAACCTCTCTTGAATGCGATTGCTCAATGTAGCGCTACGTAGCAAAGCGAGCGAACTTTGAGGTTTTGCACCGTGTCGTTCAGGAGAGAATGAGCGCTACATTGAGCAATCAATGTGCGATTATAAGCGCTCGCTGTTATGGAACACGGCCCTGGTATCTCGTGCATAAGACAGAATGAACCTCTATATCTGAAAGTCTCACATCCCACAACTTGTCAAAACAAACTTCACAGCCCATCACAATCACTAGCATGTTAGCTATAACAATGCAATGGGATGGTCCAACACAGAGCTCCACAGACAACTAATGGTTATAAAAAATAGTTTAAATGAGGAGGAAGAGGTATGAGGTAGTCAAATTACAGTATCTACACTAACTGTAGGCTGTAAAATTTCATAAATTCACCGACTGGGAACTGACATGTAGAGGTTGTGGGATGTAGGAGTATTGGGGTACAATCCCTGAGCCCGAAACAATAAAGCCAAATATATCAGAAATAGTTTACTTTCGTTTTTTACAATTTATATTTTCATCGTATATGATTTAAAACTGTGTATTTTGGAAATTTCATGGAAGCGGTTTCTTCAATACGAAGATATGGCTACTCTAGTTACACCGATCAAAACATCGGTCCATATAAGAACTATTTTCCAAACAGATAAAAAGATTTAAATGACGTATAAGTGAAACATGATGGAAATCGCAAAGTATTGAAGATATTGTGTTGTGTTTTATTGTTTGACTTTAATATAAATTCTACCATGAAATATTATTATATATTATATATATATATTATATGTCTCGTCGAAAATACGTTCGAATATCATTTTCATCATAGGCGATTTCACGCTTTTGAATAGATTATGACATAACATCTTTTTACCAAACATTGAAAGAAACCTGCGTAAAAACAGTGGCTTCAGATTGCGGTTTACAACCTGTTTACCCTCATCTATACAATATTTGATATGTTTCTCTCTTAATGATAATGATAAAGTTTGAGATTTTCGTGCAGTTAATGTCCAATATTATCCTGACTGAGTTGGATAATGTAACTAGAGTAGCCGATCCCGACAAGAACACTCTCCTACTATTTCAAGTGACCTGTTTCCATCGGTATCTGCATAGGATGTCGACTTTCTTACTTTTAAGAAGCTGACCTGGTCCACTACAGAATCGTGATATGCAAAAAATCACAAATTCCCAGATTATTCTGAATGCTTACTTAGTGCAAACAGACCGAAATGACGATTTCAGACAACATTGTTCCATGATGTCAAAGCACTTTTTGCTTTGTTACATGTCAGTGTATTGTTTCGTGATAAATGGGAAGTGTTCTTTGATGTCATGACATTGTTTGGTATTTAAAGCATTGTCCCATGGAATAATGAAGATGTCAGAGCATTGTTTATTTAACTCCAAGCTTTGTTCCTTGATATCAGGGTATTGTTATAACCAATAGTGAAGGAGAACATGGTTCATTTTAAGTTTTAGATTACAGTACTTCACAAGCAAACTTATAATCAATTAGGATACACTGTGTATGAAAGAAACCATGTCCAACCACTACTAAATATGGCAGTAGATGGTAGCAGATGGTCCCAGATTGCACCTTAGGACATATTATTGAATTTTGCCATAAAAACATCACTTTGTGACTGTCACCATTTCTAGCTACTTACATACAGTGGTGTTTACCGCATCTAACTATTTCTTCACAGACTGATTGTAGCAATCTTACTACAACATAGCAAGGTGTTGATCTATTGTGCACGCTGTAAATGATCATAAAACAACAGAAGTTAGAAAATAGCCTATATGATTCCAAAACAGTTTGGTCTATGCTGAAGACATTAAACGGAAAGGTATATTCGAGAAATAATATCCAAACTAAAGACTGGTACAAACACTTTAGCAACTTATTCTCCGAGTTTAATAGTGACGGTGATTTATGTGGCCTGTACGATAGGGAAGCAATACATTCTGATCGTACAGATATTGATTCAAGCTTTGGGGAAGCTATTCCTGACTCCCCAATCAGTAAGGAGGAAATATTACGAAGTATCACAAACTTAAAATCTAATATATCCCCTGGTACAGATTCAACAATTTCTGAATTATTTAAACATTCTGCCGATTTGTTATTGCCACACTTAGAACTGATATTTATTATTATTTTAGAAAAGGGTTACTTCCCTAAAACATGGTCAACTGGTATAATAGTTCCAATTCATAAAAAGGGTAACCAAAATGACCCTGAACACTATAGAGGCATAACGTTATTAAGCATTTTTGGCAAAATATTTACATCTATCATAAATAAGAGATTAGTTGAATGGGCAGACAGATAACAGAATTGTACAGGCTGGATTCAGAAAAGGATATTCCACTACTGATAGTGATAACATATTTGTTCTTAATTCTATTATCCAAAAATACCTTAATAAAAAAGGACAGAACTTTTATGTTATATTTGTAGATTTTCCCAAGGTTTTCGACTCAATTAAACAGAAATAAACTATGGAATCTCTTAGATGAACTAGGCGTCAGTGACAAAATTGGGAAATTACTGCGGAGCATGTACGAAAATATGAAAATGTGTGTAAGGAATAACAATGAATTATCAGATACATTTGTGAGCCAATTAGGAGTTAGACAAGGCTGCATATTAAGCCCCTTCCTATTCACCCTCTTTATAAATGAATTAGCAACACAAATCCAAACCAACTGTTCAAAGGGTATCCAATTGCATCCAGACATAATACAAATATTCCTGTTATTATTTGCCGATGACATCATACTATTTTCAAGCACAACTAAAGGTCTACAAAAAGAAATTGATGAATTAGAAAATTACTGCGATAACTGGAAACTTAATGTAAACCAGACTAAAACAAAGGTGGTAGTTTTTTAAAATGGAGGTAAACTCGCCAAAAACAGAAAATATAAAGGAAAAAAACTAGAAACAACCACTTCGTATAAATACCTTTGTGTGCATTTTACCAACCATCTTTCATGGTCAGTCCATACATCACATGCATCTATTCGAGCAAAGAAAATATTAATAGGTATAATAAAATATATACATATCTTAGGTGACTTGTCCTAAAACACCTTTTTTTCTTAAAATATTTGACACCAAAATCAATCCATTGTTGTTATATGGTGCGGAAGTATGGGGTTTTAAATCATTTGATGTTATCGAATAAGTTCATTTGTATGCATGTACAAAATTCCTTGGTGTAAAAACAACCACTTCTAATTGTATGGTTTATGGAGAATGTGGGAGATACCCATTGTACATTGAGTCTAATACAAAAATCATTAGATAATGGTTAAGGTTATTAAAAATGCCTTCATATAAAATACCAAAAAAATGTTATGATATGATGTTACTGTATGATAGCCACGGTAAAACTAACTAGGTAACACACACGAAACACTTGTTATCTATCGGCTTCGGTAATGCCTGGCATGATAAATTTGTAGAATCCCACTCTCATTTTGTCTTCTTATATTTCTGCAAAATTGTTTATCTATTCTCTCATTGTCTAACAAATGTTTCTAGTACAAAATGTTAAAAGATTCATTTCATGCAGAACCTTACCTTTCGATCTTGACAATAAGGATATATAAATCTTCATTGGCAAGACTACGCTGCTCTTCCCATGATTTTTATATTGAAACTGGGAGATATAAAGATATTAAAAAAGATGTCGAAGATGAGTATCGTTTTGTGTGTGTTTTCCCAGCATAACTATCCTTAAGAACTGTATATATAAAGAAATATTATTATGAACACCCTGAAGTTTATATCATTGATGAAAATGTCTTGTAAAGTTCAATTAGCAAATTTGTCCATCTACATCATACGTAGACAAAGTGTGTTGCTACCAACCAATGAATAAATGTAATATGTACTACATGCCTGTGGCCTTTCAGTTGAAATAAAGATTGTTTGATTGATTGACATTCCCAGTATTAGCCAAGCATAAAGAATGATAAACACTGTAAACGGTTGGATACATTTATTATATTGGCTAGCAGGTGACGACAAGACAGGAAGCAATGGAATTGAGCTGGAAGGAGAATCACATTTCGCATCACACAACCACATACACTGACAGACGGTGATGGTTCTTGTGACAAAGTCCAGCCCCAGAACAGTGTATAAAACAAGAACCTATACAGTCTAGGTCCTTGTTCAGCCTATGGAACTGAAGTTTAAAGAAATAAAATTACATTGATAAGTAATTATCAAATTTCATAGATAGAATTTCAGGGAGCAAAAGGGAGGGTTCTATCAGTTGTTTTTTTTTTTTGTGATAACAAAATTCTAAGGAACTCTTCTGTTTACACATATTATGTTATCAATACAAGATTATTACAGTATCAAGTAGAGGGTAATATTTTTGTTAAGACTTTATATTTGACAATTTGATAAAGATAAAAAAAGATGTGTAGCCATTAATCAGTGCTACAAGTGTGTAGAGCTTTGCTAACAAAACATAGTTGATGGTCAGTTTTATAATAAAGTATTGTTACTTTGTTGATATTCTATCAATATTTATGTTTATTATCAAACCGTTGTAAAGCTGTAAAATACAGGTTTTTTTTCATTTCATGAAATATACAAAAACAAAATGGGGATACCCTGATAGAACCCTATCTTTCACAGAACAAGGTTTCTAGATGCTATGTATCACCAATGGCCTGTCTGACCTTTTGAGGTTTGGGTTTATCATTACCATTTAAAACTATTTATCATAATAATAATAAAGGGTCATTATTGAGCACTGTATCCATACAGGAGGTACGTCCTCAAAGCATTTATCAACAATTTACCTGAGACTAGTATTCATATTCCGAAACATTGTTTTCTCAAAGAAAATAAGTTGACATCAAGGTCTTGCTTTTCTCATTAACGCTCAACTTCCTAAGCAAGGCATAGCTCTTGCCAGTCTTAATAACTGTCTAATTTAAGCCTTGCAGCCTTTCCTTCAGAGCCCACTATGCACTTAAGGTGCAGAGATCAATTTCATAGCAGGGAAAAGTGAGGGAAATACTGCAAGGCTTAAATCAGCCAGTGATGGAGATTGGCAGGGGTTATGCGACTTATGCCTTATCTTGGGAAGTTGACCAACACTCAGCTCAGTTGGGCATTAATCAATATACACAATATTTCCTCAATCAAAACCAGGGTGTGTGTTCCTTAAGACAACAGTGAAACCCAACCTAGAGTAAAATGTGGTACCCAATAGAACCCGATAAGGGGGTTCTCAAAGAAATAGAACCCTGGGTTTGTATCGGGGAAATATGATATGCTAAACATTCTGATTCATCTCTCATAAGTCAGTTTACAAGCTTTTAATCAGTTTATTACAACAGACTTGTCATCACTTGCCATCACTTGTAATCACTTTGCAATCACAGAGGTTTTTGTACTGCTAAAAAAACATTAGTGTTAACATTAGAGCCATAATAATTATCATTACAAATAGTTCCCCCAATTTATCAAATATGACATTTGAATAATTATACAACATCTAGACATAAATATTTCAAAAAACAAAACAAACTGAAGTATCTTTGCATATATGGTTATTATGCTTGATGATATTATGAGAAATGTACCAAACGTTTACAGAAACCTTTAAAATGATCTCTAAATCACAAATATTTTATATGAAATTCATATAATTCCTTCCCACATAACCTAGGTAACATACCTTCAGCCACAAAATATAAATTCTTCTTTTGCACTTTCATTTGCCTCTAAAACTGGATTCTCACATCCATGTATTAACTGACCTTTTTGCCATTGCGAAAAATTAATAAACATCAATTATTTGACAGAATAACCATTTTGATTTATTTTTAATTAGTACAGATAGTGATGTTAACACTTCCTAACATCAGCTTCTTGTTAAAATACTGGCGTAAATACAGCTCATTTCTTTGTGATACAGCAGGATATAGATATGTAGAGTTGGTCCAATGCTTTACCATATCTAATATTCTTGGACTCCGAATTAGACAATCCAGTAATACCTTTTTATTTTAATAGATTTTAATAATGTTCTGTAATGAATTTATATAAATCATTTTCTCAATTAAAATCATTCATAAACAAAGTGAAATATGACAATCATGCCCAATCATAATGTGACCAAAGAAAAAATTCAATGAGTATCATTTTTCCTAAGAGAAATATTTCTGTCATTTACAACATTATTTGTAGCAGATCATGAAGTGAGTTCAGAAAAAAATGTGCATGTGATATGTAATGAATATAAGAGGAGAGTACAAATAACCCACTAAATCTTGAAGATTATAAATAAGCCATTATCATAAGTACATGGTAACACAACAAGGACAGAATGCACCACAAAACAACAATGGACTGGTTTCTCTATTATGCTCAACATGGGCATGTTAATCACAGAGTTATCTCCCTTATTTAGACGTAAAGTTACCACCCTCCCCTCTGCTGGCTATAATCTGGCTATATTCATGGACTGGCAGCTACAGTTGCCTCTAGCAGAGAGAAGGTTAAAGCTATGTTCAGTGCAGACAAGTTATACATTATTTCTCTGATGCTCCACAACAAATCTGATGTGCTATAAGCAATTAAAAACCTATTTCAGAGAAGGACAAAAAATACTGTTTTCCAAATCTGTCACTCTTTTAGGCCTGTACAAAGCCTGTTAGCCTTCTGGACTGTTGATGGGAAAACATTCTGATGAACCAAAATCTCATGAAATTTCAATTATTTTCTGTTTAGAATAATTGTTCATAAATTACATTCTTTCAAATATTTTAAACTTAACATTGATAGTAAACTTTTAATAACTTTTTAATGTTATCACTTGAAACTGAATTATGGAGTGCCTGTTATATATTTTCAGTTGAAGATCATCATCTGATAAAACATTTCATCACATTAACTTCTATTTACATTTGTTAACAATTACAAAGAAAGTCAAACTATTGTAGACAATTAACAAATTAAAACCACTTTATAAACCCAAAACATTACCATACAGATTCCCAGGTAAAATATAAAATGTGTAGCAAAAAAGTGCAAATATACAAAAATGGAAACAGATATAAAATAAAACATAATGAGCAAAGTTGTTAAATTAGTGTGGTGAGATTATAATATAAAAAACTATTGATAAGAAGACATCCAAAAAAATATTTAAACATTGTTTACATAACCTACTTGTTTACCCTTAACAATTACACCTGTTTACATTTTTAGCTATTGGTTATAAAAGAGAGTCACTTAACTAATCCAACCATACATAGAAAAGATTATTTCTATTGTATGGGTTAATCTGCTAAATTTAATTTTAATTGCAAAAATACATCAAATCTATTGTTTAAGTGCGATTTGGCAAGTGTAATCCTGAGTATGGGATAAAGTAAACATAATTATGAAAATACATCGCTAAGTTGATAAACAAATACCTGTATAATCTCTGTCAAGCCAATTTGTCATTTGGGAACAACTGATGACAAGGACTGGTCCCCTACATTGCAACAGGAGCAACAGATGACAAGGACTGGTCCCCTACATTGCAACAGGAGCAACATTCTGGTTCCCGGAGTCTGTTGCGCTGCGTAACTGGCGACTGGCTTAATCATAGACTCCGGCAACGTCCAGGCCCATGGCCGCCCCCATGCGCAAAACCAATATGGCGGCAATAGTGATATTTAACGTTGTGAACTTCGAGAAATGGTGTTTACGAGTTTTTCTTAGCATTTTCATCACTAGTTACACAATCCTTAGGGTATAGTGAATACATACATACATCTAAAATCGCCAAGAAAAAATTCTAAAGCTCTCTACACACGATTGAAAAATTTGTTGCTAGGCAACATATAAACAACAATTGAAACATATTTCAAACAGCTACAGTTTTGTTAAAAGTTGCTGTCATTTCAAAATTCTTTTTGGAAACATAATAAGACACATTACCCTCAACGACCACTATAAAGGTTTAATCCGATCGCCAATAGATTAATCATTTTTATACAAAGTAAATGTAGAGACTTACGCAGCAATCACGGTTAAATGTAAACAAAGAATATATTATAGGTCGCGCATTTACAGCAATATCGATGGGTAGTACATTACCTACGCATTCTTAGTGTTAATTCAACACTAGGCCCACATGGTCCGTTTCATGCGACCACGTTCTCAAAATTATTTAAAACGTTCAAAGCTTTGTATAGTTTTAAACATGCCTGCCTGGAAAGCGTGGTTTTATCATTGAGTGGAATCATTTCACCAACTGTGTGTGTCGTTTTATAAATACTTCAGTAAATACGTCTAATTTGTGCCCTTTATTTCAGCAAATGCATTTCCCCCTTGGAATTTTATAAACTACGCGAATTTACTGAATGAAACAGTCATTATACGTGTGTGTGTATACTCTCATATGTGTTAAGAAATCGACTGCAATGCATAATCACAGACACGTGTATTTTGACTAGGGTTAACAAGTTTTAAGTGAGATCGAATAGTAAAAGGCAAAGCTTTCTTTCATTGCAAAATACATATAGGAAGAAGTAATTCTTTTTCTTAGTTAAATTTTGTTTTTTAAATACGTACATGTACACTATTTAACATTATTAAAAAACATATGTGATATCGCACCCTCTCTTCATCAATCTAAATATATTTAGATCGACAGTTTTATATTACCGTATTGCATGCATGATATAACTCGATCTAGATCTATTCAGATTGTCATGTTATATGACCAAATAAACAGTATTGATATGCATTCGTGATATGTTTATAACAAATGCAATGATTCAAACTTAAAATATGACTATCACATGTTATTAGCATGTCCTTTTACAACAGATGCCGACATATATGCCTATATCAAGTATAGGAATAAGATAAGATAAGATAAGATAATTCTTCAATGTCCATTGGAAATTTGTTGTACACTGTTTTCAGGCAACAAATAATAAAAAAATACATAAAATCACATAGAGATACATATATATACAATACACACACATGTATAAACCAAGATACATAATTCACAATTAGATCACAGTTAAATCAAGTGACAAATTCACCCCCCCCCCCCCCCCCCCCCCCCCCCCCACCACACACACCCGACACACCCCCAACCCGCCCCCATCACACCCGCCCCTATCACACCCCACTCCAATTTTACACACAGTCTCTTTATTTTCGCCAGACACGACGTTCAATTCTGTGTGAACACTATTTTTATGTGAAAAACAAGAGAAGATGTTGCAAGTGGTTTATATTACAGGTATCAACTATTTTCATTCCCCAAGTACAAACGAATTTGTCAAGTGAATTCCTGCTATTTTACAAAACTAAAATTTTTTTTTTAACATGTATCATGATTTTAAATAATTTTGAGAACGTGGTCGCATGAAACGGACCATGTGGGCCTAGTGTTGAATTAACACTAAGAATGCGTAGGTAATGTACTACCCATCGATATTGCTGTTAATGCGCGACCTATAATATATTCTTTGTTTACATTTAACCGTGATTGCTGCGTAAGTCTCTACATTTACTTTGTATAAAAATGATTAATCTATTGGCGATCGGATTAAACCTTTATAGTGGTCGTTGAGGGTAATGTGTCTTTATATGTTTCCAAAAAGAATTTTGAAATGACAGCAACTTTTAACAAAGCTGTAGCTGTTTGAAATATGTTTCAATTGTTGTTTATATGTTGCCTAGCAACACATTTTTCAATCGTGTGTAGAGAGCTTTAGAATTTTTTCTTGGCGATTTTAGATGTATGTATGTGTTCACTATACCCTAAGGATTGTGTAACTAGTGATGAAAATGCTAAGAAAAACTCGTAAACACCATTTCTCGAAGTTCACAACGTTAAATATCACTATTGCCGCCATATTGGTTTTGCGCATGGGGGCGGCCATGGGCCTGGACGTTGCCGGAGTCTATGATTAAGCCAGTCGCCAGTTACGCAGCGCAACATACTCCGGGAACCAGAATGCAGGAGCAACTGATGACAAGGACTGGTCCCCTACATTGCAACAGGAGCAACAGATGACAAGGACTGGTACCCTACATTGCAACAGGAGCAACTGATGACAAGGACTGGTACCCTACATTGCAACAGGAGCAACAGATGACAAGGACTGGTCCCCTACATTGCAACAGGAGCAACTGATGACAAGGACTGGTACCCTACATTGCAACAGGAGCAACTGATGACAAGGACTGGTCCCCTACATTGCAACAGGAGCAACTGATGACAAGGACTGGTCCCCTACATTGCAACAGGAGCAACAGATGACAAGGACTGGTCCCCTACATTGCAACAGGAGCAACAGATGACAAGGACTGGTCCCCCAAATTGCACATCTTTCATTGATGACAAATAATAAGGACACCCATCCAAGTCGGGTCAGGTCAGCGATGAGTCACATGAACACCTTTACAGAAACTTCATTTTTAATATTACCAGATCCGATTATCCTAATCAGAAAGTAGTCTTGAATCTCTAATGAATAAGAAATAATGTGAAATATCTTGAAATACCCACTTTTTTACTATGCAAATGAGTTTTGGGTTTGCCTTATCAAGAACCCAACATCCTGAAACTGCCTCTGTTGTAAGAGATTGTCACATGATAGATTTCATGATAGATTACATGACTGTCAACAAGTTTTATGGTATGTGAAATGAGAATGATCTTTATTATACATTATGTACCCTTGACTTACAAAATAGATTTTAATATTATTGGATATTAGTTACAGAAATATTTTGGTTAAAATCAATTGGAAAATATTCACTTTGCCTTTGAAGAATAGTTTGAAAACATCTTATACAAGATTAACACTAAGTACAATCGAGTTCCCATAGAAAATGAACTATTCACTGAAGCTTACATAAATGAAAGCAATAATATATTTGGAAAATGTAAAGCTAGGATTTTTTGGTACTTCACAGAGCCATTTCATTAATTCAAATGCTCCCCATTCAAAATAAGAGCAGATAAATCTATGAAGTAGTTCAAATAGAATGTTCACAAAAAAGAAAAGATAAAATTCATGCTGATACACTGATGAAAATAACATGTAATGCACACAAAATAAAGAGATACTTGGACAAGATTTTGATGTAACGAAGTAGTAAACTCAAACATTTTCAACAAACAATGATATATAGGATTCAACAACATTCATTCATTCATACACGTATGGACCTAGACCCATGATAGTCATAAATCAATGTTAGTCTATGGCACTTACGACTATCTTAGTGCTTCGATAACCATACACCAATGTTAATGTATGGTTGGTACGGCTATCTTAGCGCTGTGATAGTCATACGACAATGTTATCATGTCGTACTTACTGCTATTTTAGCGCTGCAATAGTCATACGATAATGTTATCATGTCGTACCCACCACTATCTTAGTGCTGCGATAGTCATACGACAATGTTATCATGTTGTACTTACCGCTATCTTAGTGCTACGATAATCATACACCAATGTTAAGGTATGGTACGTAAAGACTATCTTAGCATAGAATCTGAGCTTCCAAAATCGAGAGACTGGGCATTGATAGTGGCTCTATATCATTTTAGTAATCTATAAACTGCTGACACATACAAAAATATTTCATTCACAATGTTACGAACGATGTAGACATTGATTGACGCTTTGGTGTAGAATATCTGGACCCTATTACCAAGTTGTTTCACTTGCCATACTTTCCAAAACATGTATCATATAAAATTTTCAAAATTTAATAAGATGAAATTAAAGAAAAAGACGACATTAAACTAGAATACATTGAGAAACATCATCAAAATACCTCGAACTACAGAAACATTATACAAATCAGTTTTAGCTGCTTTACATCTAAAACTCCATTACAACTAATCCTATTGCACCATTATAATCATCAATAACTATTTACAGTAATAACCTATTCACAATCAGGATAGTCTTCATAGTTTTCAAGGGATGTTTGGGATAATTTGACATTTTTTAAAGAAATTCATTCAAAAACATATCAGTTCATAGCTAATTGTTTATGATTTGTAATTTTGAAATTTAGTTGATAGTTTTTCCCACTATCATTAGATGACACAGCAAACAAGTAAAGCATTTTGCGACGTTCTGTTTAGAACTTGAAAGACAACTGGATTTCTTATGTCAATGGTCGTTACCTGATGGGAGAGTCTTTTCATTTAATTCCAATTTGACTTGATAAATAATAAACATCTTCTCATTCAGCATGTAAACAGCGCATACACTCACTTTAAAACAACAATAAAATCTACCACAAATGATCAAGTGTTCATAGTAAGGGACATAACTTTCAACAAACAGTTTTTAAAGGACAACAAGATTTCTCTACATTTTTCAATATTAAAACATTTCCAAATTTTGTACAACTCTTTGCATTGTGTAAATTCTAAAAAAAAATCAATACATTTCGGCAAACCTATACACAAATTTATCTATAAACAATGATGACTTAAAAATCTAAATATACAATCAATAAAATATGTAAATATGTCAAAATCCCTACATCTGAACCACCTGTAAATAATGAAACAATAAATAACAACAAGAACGATGATCGATCACGAGACAGGGTTGCCACTCGTCAGGTTGAGAAGTCCACGCTCCGTGAGCCGATCCCGTAACAAGTAAAACACCTGCAGCTGTTCGTCAGGCTTCAACATCAACACGTGCTGGAGCAACTTCTGTGGGTTCGGGATTCTAAAGGAAAAGGAAATTTTGATGTCTTTTATTATTGCAAGTTTACAAGTGGAAAGACTGAAGATGAAAATAGGAAGACTGAAGATGAATAGCAGACCAGAATGAATAGTAATATTATATATTATATATGGTAGAATGGTCTGATGAAGCTGCCCTAACGGTTGGCGAAACGTAACATTTAATCTATGAATTCTTTAAGTCCTTCAAAGGGCATTTAGAAGTGACATACTTAAATACAGGAAGATTTTCTGGATAACAACTTAACAGTATATACGCACTCCTTCATCAGGTGAAATGTATTTTCTTTTTAAAGTAGTTATCCAGAAAATCATCCTGTTCTTATGAATTCTTTGTTGTGTTACCTTTGTGTTTTGACAGTACACCCCCTCCCCCAGCCTCTTACTTCTCTTGTGCTGTCATGAATCATTTAATTGATCCACATATGTAACATGTACTGTTTACGTGGTTAGCACCTCACTTTATGCTAGTGATATAAGATCTAACAGTTTTCTTGTACACATAATCAATATACAGAGAACAGACAGAGTCAAGTCAAATACGGACAACAGGAGTTATCTCCCTTCTGGACTTATTTTTGTCATAAATTTGTGTCACTGAAATCTTCCAATTGTTCTTAAATATTTCCTTTGATTTTTTAAAAGACCTTCAAAGTACTCAAGTTATTTATATTATCTACATAATATATCACTTCATCACTTAAACTGAAAATATCTGTCCTTCCCTTTACTTTATTAAGAATACAGCAGCAAATAGTTTAAACTATTGACGGCACACCAAGCACTAGGGCCTCCTTTCACAAAGCAAAAAGGTGATCGTAAGTCACTAAGGTAACCTTAGTGCAATGTTTAAGAATAGGAGTAAATCAATAGCTGATGGTTATTTCAGTAATATAAGATACCCACAGCAATAAAACACAGGCGGTCAATGGGACCGACAGCGTGCTTTCTGAGACAATAAAATATGCTCGTGATTTTAGACGTCAGTTGGAGCGTCGCTTAGCAAATGACATGAGAGCAGAGAGCATGAATCACTCAGGGCTGCGCCCTTTGTGTTTTATGCTCCCTGTTATGTTTTATTCAACGATAAAGCACTCCAACTCTTGTTCTATTTCTTAATTAATTACATTGATAATCAGAGGTTATCTAAATACCTTAAAAACTACAACTAATGTGAAGTAAAAGGATTAAACCAGAAACTGTTTATATAAGGAGCTGACAACCCACCTGATGAAGCTGAAGTGGTACACGTGTACGAAGGTAGCCATGAGGAACTGGCAGTCAAACCGGTCCATGATGCCACCGTGCCCTGGAATTGTGTCACCAAAATCCTGGAACAGAAATACATGAACATTAACAAGTTTGGAATTTCTCATTTATAAAATATCCAGAGGGGGTCTAACCTGCGAAACATGTAGCACAATATTCTGGTCTTTCTGCGGATATCACCATGCGTTGATGGCAGAGAAGAAGTTTATGCCATAAGCTCATCTGGCCTTACAGGTCTATGAACTAACAATGCAAATTTCTTTGAAGTGCCCCATTCAATTCTGGCAACATGTTTTATTGATAGGGCCCAATGATGGAAATCATGGTGAAGTTATCACTCTGAACAAAATTACTGATATCTGTATCTGGTTCCATTAGTAAGATATTTATCCTTGAGTAATCTGAAACGACTTACCTTGATCTTAAATGCTCTCTTGAACCCGCTGGCAAAGAAGCCCCCGAATGGTCCAATAACGGAGGCGAATATGGAGAGAGAGATGGAATGCAGCATGAAGGGATACATGGTCACCGATGTAAATGGGATGTGCAGCTGCAACAGAGATAAGGATGTGATGTTGGAGTCTAGATTTAACGAGACTGTTTTTCCCATATGACAGTTCTTTCACATAATAATGGCAATTACAGTCATAAGTTACCTTATAAGACAGCTTATTCTGCCTGGTGAACGAAGACGTTTCACTGTAAACTGACCAATGATCATTAGTCTTAAGGAGTGCCACAACCTCCTACCCTTCAACTATAAACTGACTGATGAGAAGAAGCCCAAGACTTTATCAAAATCCCTGAATCTTGACCCCCGCAAACTGACCAATGAGAAGAGTCCCCTGAGAGTCTCTGGGAGGTTGTACTCGGTGATGAGGAAGACAGGATTGCGCTGACACTCCATGGAGAGAGCCTCCTTCACCTCGTCATAATGGATTGGACACACAAAGAAGTCAAACTGCACCAGCAACCAGGACAGCTACAAAAACAGCATTAAGTTTAACTCATCACTTTCAGGATAGGATCTTTCAAAATTGGGAGAACAGTGCTGAAACTGGACGAGGACGTACAAAATGATTTTCTGAAATATTTTTGAGAATTTTATCACAAAATATTAAATTCACTAGGGTAGTTTTTGGTTTGGTTTTTTAGTGGTGACTATGTAATCCATTTGGGATCCTTTGGTCATAATATTTGTTTGTTATAGTAAATTATATTATTTAAAAAAAATATTTAGCAATTTTCATTCTTTTGAGGATCTTCCAAGATATTCCCAAGATTTCATTTTCATTTTCCATGGTGAGTACATACCCCATTTGGGTTCTAAAATTTGCTGTAAAAGTCTCGGTTAAATGCAATTTCTTCTGAACTATTTACATGAATAGGACCTTGTCTCTGATTCTGGATTTTTCAACCTCTTGAGAGTGTCCCCAACTCACCATGATTCCAAAGATGATTGTAGAGATCGCTCCCCCAATGAAGCCCTCCCAAGTTTTCTTTGGTGATAGCTGAATGAGCGGAGTTTTACCAAAGAAGAAACCAAACATGTAGGCCATGATATCGTTACAGATGATCATTGACACTGGAACCAGTAGCCTGCAACAGAAATACAATACATCACACACAAGTACTTACAGATTTCAACTCAGTGTGGGGCTAGTCATGAAACAAGTAACCCATCCCGTGAAGAAATGCTTTCAGTGTTGCACAAACTCATCTGAGAGGGATCAAATGCAACACAAGACATTGTGAGCCACATCTGGATAAATATTAATGATACAGGTTTAACAGTTTTTATAATAGTGATCTGCCTGGTTGTAAACGATAAAATTTATTCAATGCACTACATGCAAAGCATATTATTTTTAAAGTTTACTTAAGACTACAGTGTAGTGGTTAGCAAGCTTGCTTCTCACACAGAAGGCCTGGGTTCGATTCATAGTTGAGACAACAAATATTTGTGACCTGGGTCATACTGTGTTATGTCCTGTTCAAAAAGTTCATCCATATTTCACTCAGTCCAACTCGCTGTTTAAGGAGAAATGGGACCCGGAAATCGAAACTCGTTTACGGTAACATTTTGCGACAACAAATTTTCTTACATTTTTGATAAAAGATATAATAAACTTGCTATTTTGAAAAAAATAGGCGAATTCTAAAATATTATATTTCATCGTCCCATCTCTCCTTAAGTGTGTACCTGAACAGGAAAGTACAGACCTCTACGGTCACCCAAAGTTCTTAGTAGCGGCATCAAAAGTGAAAATTCCTTCAGGGAATAATACAAATTGTGGGCTTCAAGCATGCTCATGTATGGAAATAGCCCTCTACAAAAATACTCTCATTACTTGTAAGGACAATAGAAAAACAGGCGCCACCTACCAGACGAGTCCCTCGAATACATTCTGAATGATGAGATGAGATTGGGTGACCACAATCAGCAGAGTCACGTGGGTCCAGCCAAACTGTAACACACAGAATACAGACATTATATCTAGGAGATATAGTTACATATGGGTCAACTTCTCGAATAGAAAGCTTTATTTCAAAATATGATTCCTGTCCAAGACAAAGAAGTTATTCTGTGTTTTGTTTTTTTATCTGATTTTCCTTCCTACGAGTTTCTCAAAGTTTTATCAAAGAACTCTCAACTTAACCAATATTATTAAATATCATTAAACCAACACTCCCTCTAATCCGACACTTTATCTAATCAATCACTCCCTCTAAACCGCCATCCCTCTAATCAATCACTCCCTCTAAACCGCCATCCCTCTAATCAATCACTCCCTCTAAACCGCCATCCCTTTAATCAATCACTCCCTCTAAACCGCCATCCCTCTAATTAATCACTCCCTCTAAACCGCCATCCCTCTAATTAATCACTCCCTCTAAACCGCCATCCCTCTAATTAATCACTCCCTCTAAACCGCCATCCCTCTAATTAATCACTCCCTCTAAACCGCCATCCCTCTAATTAATCACTCCCTCTAAACCGCCATCCCTCTAATCAATCACTCCCTCTAAACCGCCATCCCTCTAATTAATCACTCCCTCTAAACCGCCATCCCTCTAATCAATCACTCCCTCTAAACCGCCATCCCTCTAATCAATCACTCCCTCTAAACCGCCATCCCTCTAATTAATCACTCCCTCTAAACCGCCATCCCTCTAATTAATCACTCCCTCTAAACCGCCATCCCTCTAATTAATCACTCCCTCTAAACCGCCATCCCTCTAATTAATCACTCCCTCTAAACCACCATCCCTCTAATCAATCACTCCCTCTAAACCGCCATCCCTCTAATTAATCACTCCCTCTAAACCACCTTCCCTCTAATCAATCACTCCCTCTAAACCAACCTCCCTAAAAACCAACATACCTCTAATCAATCACACAGACAGACAGACAGACAGACAAGTTTATTCAGTATTTAAGGCACAGTGGCCCAAAGTACAGTTGATGTTTCATCATGACAGCATGAGATCACGTGACATGTTTATTGGTTTTGCTCGGGATTTTAAAATGGACATCACATGTTTTATAAAAATGGCAACGGATTTTAAGACATCAATGTTATTAGAATTAAGTAGATTATACATTGTTTGTGGATTGACATATACACAATTTAAATACTTCTTTCGGCAGGCAGAAAAAGCATCACAGACTAACAATATGTGAAATTCGTCTTCTATTTGACCAGAAGAACAATAAGAACATGATAGATCATCCATCGTATTATTATCCTTTCTAAAACGTTGTATTTTTAAAGAATGTAGTGAAATTCTAAATTTACATAGATTTCGTGAGAGTGACTTATCATTAAGAAAACTAATATATTTTTCCGGTCCAAACACCGTTTTACAATGCGAATAATGACATAAATAACTTGATGAATTCACTGATTGGGACCAATTTTGTATAAACATATCCTTAATTCGTTGTTTAAACATAGACAAAAACATTTGCATATCACCAACATTTTGATTTAACCAGACATAAGAAAATCCACTTGAAAATAAAATATATCTCACATCTGCAGCCCAGGAATGTTTTCCGCGATCATCTAATGATTTCAATAGCTGATAACATTGATGGGCGTGACGATAATCAGGCAACCTAATAAGTTTAATCCAAAATTTTATTATTCTCATTTGACTTTCTATATGCATGTTATAACGACCTGTTTCACCAAGTATGGCTTTGTTGGAAGCAAATTTACCTACTGTTAGGAATCTTTTAAAATATGTTGCATGGACATTTTCAATGACTTGGAAAAAATGAGCTCCCCAAATTTCGGAACCATATAACAAAATTGGCGCTATCTTAGAGTCAAAAAGTAAGCAGGCAGAATTGAATGAAATAAACTTGTTCATTTTAAAGAGCTTAAATATTGAAAACATTGCCTTTTTAGCTTGTGCTGCAAGTGTTTTACATGCCATAGACCAATTCAATCGACTGGAAAATACAAGACCCAAATATTTATAATATGACACAACATTCATGGGTTTGCCATTAAATGACCATTTTTCAGTTTTTGCCACAATACCTCCGTTTCTAATCAATCACTCTCATCCAACCTCCATCTAAACCAACCATCCTCTAATCCAATACTCCCTCTAAACCTATTTCTCTCTAAAGCAACACTTTCTCTAATCCAACACTCCCTCTAGTGAAATACTCTTTCTAATCCAACACATTCTCTAAACCAACATGTTTATCTTTCCACGTTTTATATCTGTAATGTTTAGGATGTCTAGTTTAAGAAATAAAAGTTGGTGCAACTCACAAGGGTGAACTGTTTGAGGTAGTGCTTCTTGACTAGACTGAAGACGAATCCCACGAAGCCGGCGACATACAGGGAGAAGGAGATGAATCGGTGGTACGTCACAAACGAACTCAGGAACTCCTAGAGCGATAAATATTGAACGAAATTAGAGCAAAATAACACATAAGAGCTCATAGGTTTTTATTTGGCATTACATCACAATGGATTTCTTAAAATTACTTACAATAAACTTTAAAAGATGTTTGAAATGTTATATTTTCTAACAATGAATAAGAAGGATTACAGCAATAAAGACAACTGTTATCCTGTAAAGAGGACATAAATTAACTGTCAGAGATGGCGAGATGTTCTGCTTTAGGGGCACTTCCATCACAGAGCAGGAAGAAACCCTGCAATATCACTATGAGCATGCATGATAATGAAACCTCCAAATATTGACTTGAATTAAAGCAAAATGTCTTGTACAATGAAGTTTTTCACAGAAATTAAACTGAAAGCTGAAGAGTTATCCACTGCAGATATGTGGAATGAAGACAATTATATAACTTCTTCCTGTATCACCGACATTAATACATTGATGTTTATGTCCTTGGGACATCAAGTAAACTATGTTGTAGCATCACTTAAAGAAGTTGTATATTCATTATAATTGTCTCCATTCTTGATTGCCTGATCTTCTGGAATGGTAATCAAAGAGTTCATACAGGTGTCAAAAAGAAAAACTAGAGAGTTCTCACTGTTCGAGAGAGCAGGACTCCAAAGTATTCAATGAGACTCTCTCCGTAGAAGAAGTAGTTGGACGCAAACAGGAAGTACCAGCTGAGCGTCCGAAACCATGGCAACTCGTAGGATTTGTAGACCACGTAACCGATGGTGATGATTTCATGGAAACATTTTATCTGGATTCCCATGATCTGTCAAATAAATTGAAATAAATTGACAACAAATGTCATTTACACTAACCACTAACACATAACTCTTACTTATTGAATTTGTTTTCTTGTATAGTTTCATCCTTTAACTGGCATTCAATTTGTGTTCGAAAAAACCTTGAAAGGTAAAAAGGATTCAATCCAAGAAAATAACAGAATCATGGAAATACATAAAAACAGATCAATTGGCACTGTAGCTCATCGGGTACCGGTATTACATTAATCATTATCATTGAGGTGAAGACAAACATATTTCAGGTCTTTGAAGGGCATTTAGAAGTGGTATACATAAGAACAGGAAGATTTTCTGGATAACAACTTCTTTAATGTGAAAAAACACACGACGTTTCGGAGTGCATAATCACTCCTTCATCAGGTTGAATGTAAGGAAATAACAAAATAAAATACATTTATATAGCAAACAAAACAATGGTGAGGAAACTCAATCAGGGAGATTAACATGCATGAGAATGGTATACAACATATTTCAAATAATAAGGCATTGTCCAGTAACATTTACAATCTATACTAAATGTCAACACAAAATGTTATTGTTATAGACCTCTGCATTTAAGGAAGAGAAAACAAGTAATTGTTTTGTCTCTATTTGATGATTGAGCAAATTCACTCAAAGGGCTTTATTCTCGAGGTACCTACATGCCAAAGTGCTTACAGACATAGTGAAGGCATTGTGGAAATGAAGAACACAGCTCTACACAGCTACTAGCTATTCTCTAATCACACTAAGGTCAGCTTTCAATACACGAGGAAAATTTGACTGTGAAAGGTATGCATGGCCATTGAAGAAGAAGAATTAAGCTATATTTGCTTAATTATGGTGCTATAGTCATAGAATTAGGTTTAGAGCTCACAAACAGACTTTCATGATTATCTTCAACATTTTATCATAGATGTCACTTTTAATTTGTGTACACAGCATTAGTAGCCCCTAGTTTTTACGTTAAGATGCAAAGTGCTTAGTATGTCACCATAGGTACACCGGTCGGTTTTGAGACTTAAGCTGTAGAGATTAGAATTAGTGATGCTTAGATGGTTTGACATATGAAATATACAAACTACAAAACTGGTACTTATCTTTCAAACTTTACTGTGTAGCAACTCAAGATAAATTCTGCACAATATCAGTATTTTAATTTGTGCATACATAGCAAGTAACTCAAGTCAACATAACCATATGACCATATGACTACAAGCACTTGAGTACTTATATATTGATTGATGAAGGCGGTCTCTATCGCTGCACTAATTCCCTTGTCAATAAACCCATTAATTACTTGATGAGATTGCCTGTCAGACAAGGGCAAGTTATCTGTACTACAGCCATACCCAGCCACACCCAATGTTCTTCAAATCAGTTCTCTCTACTAGAAATCATTTGAACTTCTATACCGGGTATTTCAATAACCTTCATATTAAATGCTGGTTCTAATTCTCTAAGTAACTTACTACATTCAAACTAAACAAGATGCAAATCCTCTCCATGTTTACTTACAAGTTTTTAAATCATAGACACTAGTTAGTGATGATTGAACATTAAAGCTATTCAGAAGTGGATTTTCATTATCATAATTGTAAGGCTAAAGGATAATGAGTTTTATTAGTTGTTTCTTACGACAAAAGAAAATGGTGTCTTCAATTTTGCCTTGGTAAGGAGTAATTGTAAACGTCAGACACTAAGTAGCATCATGGAGAGGAAACCGTTGAACGAGATGTAGCTCAGAAGAAGCAAAATTTAGTCCTTTTTATTAATGGGAATAGAATTACACTGCATAAAGTATTACAGGACATTTTGGGCAATGAAACCTATTGATTCAAAATATGAAAATGCACAGTCAAAACTAGTATGTATTTTAAATATGAGGGCTAGGCTATTGAAATCATCTTTGATTGGGACTTATGAGTTTGACCCACCAGTAGCACGAGAGCGAGAGGTCCCATGTAGATGACGAACGCAAAGCCGAATATCATCAGCCAGGTGAATATTCCACGGATAACCCAGTTTCTCCATCTACAAATAAATCAATTTTATTGACTACAGGTATTGTTATCTTCAGAGAGGGTTCTTTGGGAAATTGTTCCAAAGTTACGGCCTGGTGTGCCTTGTTGAGGTTTCTATACAATTTTCCATTGCAGAGGTTAACATGACAATACAGGCACATTATAATTCAGAAAATAACAATAGCTCAATTAAATCTTTTTAATCAATGTTAGTTGTGACTTGTCAGCTGAACAATCATACATACAATTGAACATCATTATATTTTTTCCTTAGACTTAAAATGTCATAGGCTTGATTATGGTAAATATGCGACAATATGAGCTAAATAATACACATTCATGGAGCCGGATCAAATTAGCATTAGTAATATTAGATCTATTACCCAAAATAGTGTTAATAAATTGGTTAGATTTATTGAAAGGAAATAATAGCTAAAAGACACGTTTCCAGTTTGTACCTGGGTGTAAGATCTTTAAGGGCGGAGTCAAGAGCATCAGTTGTTTTATCTGAACCCTGATTGAGGGCAGGTCCTGAAAGATCTGGTGCAATAGGCATTCCTTCATCTTCAGCTGGCTCTTCAGGTTTGTCAACTGAACTGCTCACCGGCTACAAACAAAAGGACAAACAATTGATAGGATATTTCAGTGCTTGAATATTAGTCAGGATTCAAAATTAACACTTGTCCAGTAGCCCATGGTTAGTGAAAAGTTACTGGGCTGGTAAAATGTTTTGACTGGAAGTCTAAAAGGCTAGTTTAAATTTAAATGATATGATTCTGTGTATGTTGAAATGGCTTTGGATTAGTACTTCGGAAATTAACTAATAACTAGTCTGAATGGCTACAAGTGCTTTCATAAGGTTAATTTCGATCCCTGTTAGTATTTTCCCAGGGAGAGCAAGGGATATATCGATATCCAGGAACGATAGTGTCGTAAACATAGTATAACAAAAATACAAGGATAATGTGCTATTTATTAACAAAGTTATGCAAAATTCTAGCATCGCCGGCTACTTACGTCATCTCACCTAGAAATTATATAAAATGCAAAGAGTGATGGAATTGAGGGATTTTTAAAAATTCGATTTCAAGGGCAATGGCAACAGAGGTAAATGTATTGAGTATAATGTAGAGCACAGATTTCACAGCATATCATTTGTATGGACTTTTTAAAACAAGTTTATGCTTGACATTGCATCGATAGCGAGATTTGTCTAAAATACCATCAAAGACAATCCTTGGTAGTAAGTCAGTAAGCAAACTACATCTTATTCAGGTGCATTAGCTCTACTGGTCCAACCAATGTGTGGCTATTTCATGACGTTGATAACAAAATTAGATATTGACATCATATTGGTGTTGCTGTTGTTGTGTTTATGCTTTCAATGATTATGTCAGAATGTCACTCAATGAAATGGAGAGAACAACAAACGTTTTAAGAATGTTACTGTTTGTAAACATGGATGGTTGGTGCAGTACTAATTTTGCAAATTTATTCAGATTTTGTGTTGATGACTATGAAGGCCTGCACCACGATTTCGGCGACCAAAACATCTATCAAATCCCTTGCAAATCTCACCTCAGAAGGTTTTTCTGCACTCGCCACATTTCTTTGCCTTACGTCTGCCATGAGGTCAGTGCGATCTGGCCCGAATTATAAATATTGCACGAATAACAAACCAAGAGGTCTGGAGCCTACGATCCAGCTTGTTTTCTACAGGTGCCCTTTCGATCTCGTAGAATGACGCGAGACTTCCTATTCAGGAAGTCGATGCTATTTTCCTCATTGCTTATTAATAGCTTTCAGATATAAAAGGCCTCTGGTGAACTCATTGGGTCAAAGGTATTTATAAATTATGTCTTCATAAAATGACACATCAATCAAAATGACGGAATACAGTAAATGGATATTAGCAAGAAATATATATATTATTTGTTATCATACAGTTGGGAAAATCGCAAATATGTATAATTTAAATTAACTTTTTTTAAATAAGGTTTTATCATATCACAGAAGTCATCAACCATAACAATGTTAACAATAAAAACTATAACAGAATGTATTGTAACTTAGAATAAAACCATTTTATGCAAATATCGACTGGCGATTATAGACATGGGCTCCTTTAGGGTGTCGCTGTTATATAGACTATTAAAGAACAAGGCATTACTGTTTTGGGTTGATACAAAGAGCTCTACTATACATATTCCACCTTTCTTTTAAACGAGTGCGGTGTTTACGTGATTTCATTTTGTCATTATAGTAATCTTAGCATTGATTTATTCATATGTCTACGAACGTCTACGAATCCACTGGAAATTTACATCTACGAACCTGTGTGGTATACGAAATAAAGAAATAAACTGGAGTTGTTTTCTCGTTCACAAATTGTAATGTTTATTTTCAATTCATTATTTGTTCATACAATTACTTGGGAAAACGTCATCGACTCAAAGTTTGCATGCTTTAGATTTTCAATTTCTTTTAAAACTTCAATGGTTGATTTAATCGATTTATTGGACTGACATGTCCCTACCAGTGACAAATTGACAACTTTTTTTTATCTTATTTATGTCACTTGGTCAGTTCCAATCTTTCGGACTGGAAAAGAGTTGCTATAACCAAGTGAGAAAGTATCTACAAAGCTGTGTAAATGACGTTTAATTTAAATGCGAACCAATCTTGTTTATTATCTCTTCTTATCTATCTATAGCCTCCATATTGATATAAACAAGACCCACGGATGCACATTGGCGGAAATAATTTGTTCTATCACTCAAAGTATGTTGTAGTAATAAGGTAAATGTTGTCTGTCAGATCCCGGCACGCTTTTATTGTTTTTCCACAACTAAATTTATAAGTTTTCCATCAAAAATGCCGTGAATAATTATTTTAAAATCATGATAATGTTAAAACTAATTCAATTGTAATGAGCATCACCCTTGTGAGACGTTTTATACAAGTAAACAATCATGTACGAAATGTATGAACGGAAGTTTTTTCTTACAGCGAATTTGCTGAAAGTGTAAATAGTTTTAAAGTCCGATAATGCGAGGAGTGTGTACAGTTTGGATTTATAGATTAACGTTTTGTTACTGAAATTAATATACCAATATTTTAGGAAATGAAGAGGCAGAGATATATAAATCGGTGAACCTTTTGGGATGCAAATATTTGACTGACTTGTTTGACTCCAAAAAAATCGCGATTTATTTTTACCTGGCGAACACATAAGTTTGTTGTCTTAGCTTTTGTAAAGAATGAATGAATACAAAATATTTGCACAAATTGGCCTGTAACTGAAAGGAATCTACATTTTATTAGAACTCGAATGGCGAATCATACACGTCTTTGAAATTGTATAATTACTTTATCTTTCACAATGTGATATTGTTATTTGTTTTAGTTTTCAGTAGCATACATTCAGTTTGTCTGGACTTGCTTAATTAGTACATAAACTGCATAAAGGCTCTTATTTTACACAGCGAGTCATGGGTGCAGGACGGGGCTGAACAGTAAGGGACATAACTCAGTGCTTCCTAGTTCGCATGAAAGCGCTATTCAGTTTTGAGGGCGTGGGCAGATTGATAATTACATTTTCATAAGGCTTGCTAAGAATAAACTATGAATTAAGGTCAGTAACTAAATATACCCGGTAGTGGAATTTGTGTATGACCTTGTTTAGTGTTTGTAATTTAAATTGGGTAAATAAATTGATAACTTTCAGAGACTGCCTCAGTCGTTCAAATAAGCTTTTTTCGAGACTAAAATATCGTCCCTAAATGAATCTTACTGAAATTTTAATGTTTAATATTTGATATGAAATAAAATAAATAGGAGTTTTGAACAATACTTAGTTTCAGAGTTGCGGAACCTTGACTTCCAATAATTTTCTGGGCAGGTAATCAATTGAATAGTTTGCTTTAAACTGGACGACAGACTAGCTTATTTCATATACTGCAAAGAAACCTTAAGATCGCGTACCTATAAACGTAGAAGACGAGTTTTCATTTACAGATTTAATTGACTGATCCCATGACAGAAGGTCGCATAATCGCACAATAATCCGTTAATGATTTAGCCGCGATGCAACCTGCTCCCAGAGCGTAACCCAAGCAGCAATTAATAGGGACCGAGCCATATGCCAGACAGTGAGGCAATATGGAACGTGCAGGGTTATGTAATATGAGACAGCATGGGTTTACTTCATTAACGATATGGTACTGACCTACTAATGTGTTGTGTTATAGACCTACCAATCCATTAAACATAAACTCACACATATGTCATATTAGCTCTGTATACACATACTGTACAGTTATGTGGCATTATATCTTATTATTTTTATATAATTCAAAACTGATAAATCATTAGAAAATATGCCAGTTATTCCATATAATATGTATATAATTGACACAAATCCAGTTGTCGTAAAAATGTATCCACATATGCATAATTACACTTTTTTTTAAATCGAGCTTTAACATAAGTGTCCATTAGCAAACATGGCGAGACTTCAGGATTAAAAAGTAACCTTGAGTGTTGCGTTATCGTTATTGTGATTTAATATTTCTTTAACTAAATTATTTTCTGCTCTGCCTTGAATATACTAACTTCAACCAATTATAAACGTAACTTAAATTGTTAGTTGGCATATAACCAACAACACATTCTTGTAAGAACATATATTTCTGTGAACATGATTCAAGATGTAATTGATCACCGAAGAATATATCATCTCGTTGTGCACTATATTGCGCATTTTCAGAAATATTTCACCTGAGAAGGGTCCTCGTATTCTCTTTGTACAGAAGTCGATTCAAATGCCGTAATAATATTTCATGTCTTACTGCCAGCACCATCAGTTACGTTGCTTCTAGAAATCGATATCCCTCCAGCCACATGCGGTTTCGCCTGACGCCCGAGCAATCCCGACGTGGTCCAGACAGTATTGCTTGTCGTCACGAGCATAGTACTTTGCCAAAGTTTATGTCAATAATGGCGACTTCCCCACTAACACTGTTGCTGAGGAGTAATATCGGAAAACATTTCGTGAGGAAAAAAGTGAAACCTTTACTTAGCAACTTCAGGGTAAGAATACATGTTTCTATTTGTTTCTAGATGCAAGTTGCACTTGCTGTCAGTTTTCTAGTTTGCAAGCCTTGCTGCTTGTCCGGTTGCATACTAGCAGGTCCGGCTAGGCATTCGGTTTCATGCCGATTCTTGCATCGATACTCGGATAGTAGACCTGAGTTCAGGTGAAGCATTTGTATGAAAATGTTTTTGGTTCGGAATTAAAATCAGTTGTCCTTTTGCTAATTTATTACGTGGCATGTTAATATTTTTCATTATTTGAAAGCAGAAACGTTAAAGCCACTTCAGCGTGCAAGGAATGCAAGGTGAATGGGCGTGCCTGTTCTCTTGTGTTACTTTATTTCATCGGATCTTAACTTGGTTGGTTTAATGCAGTTGTATGGAAACATGCATATCTCTACCAGTTTTATATTTATCATTGACTATTTGAATATTTGTTAGTATTTGTATGAAATAAGCTTGAAAAGTATCCAGGCAATTATTTTGTCAATTATAATGGTAAAATTAGCTTGAATAAAAAAGTTACCAGGGCGGACTAAAAGTTACCAACTTCAGATTGCATATGCCAATAAAGTTAGCATACGATATGTCAAGTAATGTAACCATGTCTGTCTTTTAATTTTGGTTTAGCGTCAATTGCCATCATGACATTGTGATATCTGTAGACTGGCATATTCTCATGTGGATTTGACACAGTTACAGAGTAGTAGGACATTAAGTTAAGTTAGTTAAGTTAAGGAAGTTAATGGAATACATCAGAAAGATGAGATTTATCCTGGGAATCAGTTACCAGGAAAATGAATTATATTTGACATGTGCATTTAATTTAATCATATCAATTTCAAAATAGAAACAGTGAAATGTATAATGCAATTTTTATTATTTTTTTTTATTTTCATAATAATATCATCAAGTTACCTGTTTTCATGGTTCACCTGTTTCGGTGGTATTTACATATGACATCATTTCTTGCTAATCCCTCACTGTCCCCTGTTAGTTAGCTATCATTTTGTTCATCAGTTGTGCTGCATGAACACCAAATGATTTATGACAGTAACACTATTGTGTCAATCTGCTCAACTACAAGCTTCAGTAATTAAAATCAAAATATAATGTCCCATTGTAGGATTTTCCCTGCAAAGTAAGTGTTGTATTGCTTAAAGAGTCAAATTTTGTTAGGATAGCTTGTTTAGAATATGTTGTAAATGATATATAAGATATATGGCTGCTAGAAAATTGTATTTTCTGCATTAAATACTTATGGGCCTGAATGAATTCATCATCATATTTGAAATAAACATTATATGCTAAATATTTATGATAATGTGATAACATGTAAGTAATCTAAGCATTTTACAGCTTTGATTAAAACGTAATTCAACTCTCTCCATCTGTGTGTGGAATAAATTTGTTAATCAGAAAAAATAACTTTGTGGCATGTGTTGAGTTGTCTGCCATTATTTCAATTTATTTGACAATTAAAACAAGTACCATGAAAACATGTGACATCACAAGTATTAGTTAACATTTGAAACTGTTAGAACAATGTCAAACACAAATTTAAATCAACAACAGTTACAGAATAAAACAACTGTTTATTTAGCATTGAATGTTGGAAAGATTTGTTGTCTTTCTCTATAATATGTAATTGATGTTTGACATTAATTGCACTCAAGTTACTAGAAGTTAATTTCTTACATATCACAGAAACCGGTATCAAAAAGGTAATGATAATGACTAATGTTACACTTTATGTTCTGTTTAACAGCTGCTTGTAGGTGTATTGTTTCCTTTTCAAGCTCATCAGGCCTGATATGACAGATAGGCTTATGGCATTGGCAGATCCAGAAATTTTAACCCATTGAAAAGGGGGTTTACTTTAGGGGTCCATCATTTGTACATGCACACATTCTCAAAAGTGAGTGGTTTGAAGTCCATGAACCTCCCCTCTGGATCCGTGACTCATTGGGATGGTATCCGTCCCTCCGTCCAACTTTGCGCTGTTTTTACTTAAAATTATAACTTGTAGTCCCCTTGTTTTAGGGCAAAAGGGGACATGACGAAAAAAAACATTTTTGTCATCATTTTCAAAATTAAAAAGCCCTAGGCTCAGCCTATTGAGATTATAAATTGTAGATTAGGTGCCTCAAGGGTCACCCCCTTAAAACCTATTTTCATCTTCCTCTTCAGAACTTAAAGCCTAAAAACTGAAATCTTGTGCACAAATTCTTTGGCCAAACAAGATTATAAAGATTGGTGATTTGGTTGTCCAAATGCCATGTCCTGAAAAGATACCTGTCTCCTTCTCAAAAAAGTAAATGCACCAGCACTATTCATGTAGCCTGTGGTTAATACTGCTAATAGTAGTAAAGATGAATCAGATTGGTGCAAAGACTTGTTAATAAATACGATATGATCATGTTGGCATGTTTGGCTAGGTGGAATGTATTTTGGCTAGTACACTCTGCAATACACTATTCTCAATGGCTAGTTCTTTATGTAGGGCTAATTTCCACCTACGTATTTAATAAGTAAATACAACATATCTATTATAATTAACTGTAGTGTCCAATATATCCAAACCATCTGTTGCAGATGATCATAATTATATACTGCGATAACATTATGAATGATTGTCCTGGGTCACATCAAATACTTTAATGAAAAAGTTCAAACGGAAGTGTTGCCTCATCGGTTGAGAGATATAAAGTAGAATATTTTGTTACATCAGGGACCTGACTGCTGATCAATAATTCTCGCTCTTGGTAAATCAGACGTAACATTTTTAACAAAGACAGTTGGCAGTGCTGAAAATGTGGACTAATAGATTGAAAGGCCATGTCAAGAATCTTGCTGTTGCCAATGTGCAGAAAATGAGCTGCAAATAATTGCTCTCGGCATGTGACTGTTATTTTGGTTGAGTGCATTTGCACTGGTAGAACAATGTGGGTATCAAATAGTTTATGTCCCAACAGAGCATGTAGGAAATAATGAAATCTGTCCAATATTCATCTGTGGTTTATCATATGTACTGGTTTTTGGTTGTATGATCACAATTCTAGTTTATTAAACAAATATTACAACATCCTCGTCGTCAGTATATATAGGGTTCAGCATGTCTGTTTGTGGGTGCATCCAAAATCATTTCTGGGGCATAACTAAAAAATTTATGTGATATGGAAAACTTCAAATTTGTTTTTAAGCATTAAGAAAATAAGGGTAGTTTAAAGTAATTCACATTCTATATTTATAGGATACTTGTAGTTAATTTCCCTCGTCAAATTTAACAGAAAGCCACTAATTGTTTCTCCATGTGCAGACTGGAAAGTGTAACAGCATATGTGTAAGTAAGCATAAGCCATAATCATGCGATGCTCGAGTAATCTCTGATATTAATTACACGATCAAACATGAGGAACGTCGTGACAGCCATGTCAGTATTTGCATGCAGCTTAGCCGGCCAGTGATACCAGGGTGAGGAAGAGCACTCTGTGTGAAGGACCCAAATGTAAATTCCCCAACGGCTACTAGAGCGCTGATGCTGAATTATTGAAAGACATCCTTAGGTTACAGCATTAGGCGGACAATTCCTTCAGCTTGCAGCATCGCAGTTTGCAGTGTTGGTCTAGAGGGGATCAGACACATACAGTTTAATTCCGCAGTCTGAACTGTCTCTCTCCAGGCTAGACTGAGGCCAGCCTGTCTTCAAGTGTACAGATCCCCCCCCCCCCCCCCTTCACAATAAAACCTTTGATTTGTGTTAATTTGAGCCCATCCCAATGGGAGTCGTCAATGCTTGCAAATTGATCCTTCAATCTTATCACAATTACCATCTTGATTATATTATGAAATTGTTGATGCGGCTATTAGGTATTGAGCTGGTAATATCCTAAGGAAGTTTGATTCCTTACTATCAGATTCTTATTATCTTCTCTTCAATGAGAAAATGCTAAATGGGGCAAAGTGGTGGATTTTGAGGTTGAGGTTTCATGTTGTCATATGTATGATATATTCATATCTGAACCTCTATTATTTGGTGAGCACTATAGACTGATAGGGATGAAATTTAGAGAGTTTATAAATAATGATGACAATGACTATGTTTACGGCTAAAATCCATACTGCTCAGTGACGGTACACCATCATCCTGTGGGAAACTATACTCCATACTTTCCATGTTCAGGATACCCTTTTATACAACTGGGTGGAATGAGTGCAATGTGGATGAAGTGCCAGGGACACAGCACAGTGTAAGACTCATGATGGCATTGCTCAGAATGTTCATAGCTCTTGTAGGTTTATTCTTACTACGTTTAGACTTCATATGGTTAAAAACATTTCAAGAATAAGGGCCCAGGTGACAAATTTTTATTGTCTCCACTGGGATGGTATAATGTAACTGAGCCCTTACATAGTGACTTTAGACAACATTTCACTGAACACTTACCATTACTAAAAATGACATTGAACACTATTTCCCTAGGCTTTGAGAGGCATTTAGAAGTGGCATACATAAGAAAAAAAAATTTCTGGATAACAACGTCTTCATTGTGTGGAAACACAACATTTCAGAGTAAATGCTCAGTCATTCCACCTGAACATCGTGTCCATATCAAGAAAATTTTGTTTTTTTCCTGATTCCCTAATTAGACACTTTGTTGGTCGAACCATGTGACACATAGCTCTGGAGGTAGTCCTGTATTTTTCTTGGCTGACTGTTATCCTGTCATGTGAATTTAATAAGCTATTTTTGTACGGGATGAGATTAATAGTAAACAGGACCACATGTGCCTCTGAAGCATCGAGGTGGTTAATGAAGACAATTATCTTCGAAAACAGAGCAGTGGAAGATATTTTTGGATTAAATTGTAGCATCTGTTTTTAAGAATATTTTTCAAAACTTTTCAGATAAAAATTATGCATGAAATGTAACATAATTAAACCCTTGATAAAAATCTTCACGCAAATAAAGACAAACTTGAAAATAGTTTACAGCAACTAGCAAAAGTGATAATCATTAAACTGTAAGCATGTGGTTAGAGTCTGTTTATACTTACCATTTAACTCCTAATTTGGAATATTTGCTTTTGAGTCACACATCTGAATGGTTTTAATCGAATTGGTTAACAGCTGAAGAGATTTGCTTAGATTAATTGATGCTTATAATATCTGTGACTAAACATTCATCACTAGCAAGCTTATTATTATTTCATTACCGTTTTTGTACTGTATAACATTTTAGAATAATTATTTCAGTGTTGCTGATGTCAAGTCCAAATTAAGTAAGACTTTGTCTTTTTGTTTCAAACTGGTAATAACGACAACTGGTATAACCTTAATAGAAACAGTGTCGACAATAATCTGAATGGCTCCGGTCTGAAAGAAGGAGATGATGCAAAGGTTCTGTCAATTAGACACAGGAGATGATAACCATGTGTTTTTGTATTACTTTCAGAATAACAACCACCAACTAGGAAATCTTAGCTGTCCCTGCTACTTCTACTGCACACAAGTGTTATTCAGGAACGGTAAGTACGCACAAAGAGTCTATGCTGTAACCCCCATCCAGTCAACCATTATCCCTGCATGCCATATATACATACCGTATATATATATATATATAGAGACAGCCGGCATACCTCTCTCTCTCTCTCTCAGTGGGGGAGTGACAAACAATACAGTGGAGATGTCAATGCTTCTTTCAGTAGACTGTGTACTCCATGTGTAATTATTCATAAAGTATTTCTGATATCTCATTTCCACTGCCGTGTCTTTTCGGAGGGCTATATGAACAAAAACATCTCATCTGAGCGGACTGACTCATTGTAGTATCAACAGAGAAGTAATTAATAACGTCAATATGACAAAACTCTTTTCTTTTTTCTAAAGAATTTCTTTACGAATATTCAGAGACACATAATAAAGATCCAGATTTTGGCTCAACATCATCTTGAATGCATCATGCTCACTGCATCTTACTTCTACAATGAGAAAAACAGCGTATTACACTAGAAATTTGACCTAGTCCACAATCTGTTGTCTTTTTTCTCTGGCTTGCAAAGCTTCAGTTAAATAGACTTGCTTAATGAAACATATAGACTGACAGCAAACCCTTTAATGATTTTTGTAACTGATTATTTACATTTATCATATTACAGGCCTCAAAATAGCAACCAATTTGGGAGCACTTGCTCCCTATTTTTTCAGTTTGCTCCCTGTAATTTTGAGTAAGGAGCACACATGCTCCTTTGCAAAATTTGGGATCCACTAAACATTTGTGTTTCTTTACCACAGTAAAACCATTATCCATCACAAATGGTTATTGAATATTATCTAGTTTATAGTTTTCTGCTTATATTCTATAATTCATAGGTTATTTTAGCAATCTCCTTTTGTATGTGCTCCTTGCTCCTTGCTCCTTGCAATTTTCTTTTGCTCCTAAGAATATAACGTTAGGAGCATGTCTGCTCCTTGAGAACAATTTTTACTTTGAGGCCTGCATAACTGATGTGGACTAGATATCATTAGACTACCGGTATGTTTATATGGATACTCTCATCCAAGTATCTTCTGATGTCATATTATATCAACACAAGTTGATTGTATTCAAGATTTCCTGAGGATATTTTGACGCCGACTGTATTCAACTATATTTGATATCTGACAATAAAGGGTGATATTTTATTTCTCATCCAGGGTCAGTCTTCAACAGTTGTCAGCAAAAGAATGAACAAATCTGTACCAAACATCCCTTTGGTTTCTCAGCAGTGATCACAGTGAGGTCATAGCATTGTTACATCATCAGTATTATGACAACATAGCATAGATACATTGTCAACTTTGTCACATAAGATTGTCAACAGTGTTCCCGAGTGATATCAAAGCCTTCTGAGGTCATAAGTGATGTGTAAACGCATTATGACAATTAGATTGTAGTGATATCTGCAATGTAGATATCATTATTAGATATCATTTGATCTCATACAAGCAATATCAACCGTGGAAACCAGTTTTGGATGATAAATAGTAGCGTTATTATAAGGTATATTGTATTTACTCCAATCCTTATTAAATTTTAAATCTCTACGTTATAATATGAAGTATTTTTTATACAATCAGTCAATTTATCAATAAATGTTTTGCATCAAATGCATGGCGTGTTGTATAGTAATGAGCAGAGCATGAGACCGGTGTATGTGTTACTGTATATCACATTACCTGCAAGTCAAGGATGGATCGTGGTTCTCTTATGTAATAGACTGCTGGGTGGCTTTGAATATATAGATTTTGTTGTGATTAACATGTGAGAGACTGGGTTTCAGGTAGAAGGTATGGATTATGGTTACCATATGAGAGAACCATCTGCGGATGATGTAATCTTGAACTTTTTCAGAACAGATATTGTTTGACATAAGCTTGAAAACAGCGAAAGGGGCTCTACAGGAAATCCAATAATGTGAAAAGAGAGAAGTTGATTGTCTATAAAATTTCCAACTTCTCTGTAATAAACTTTAAAAATTAAATTTAAATGCAAAAGTTACAAAACAAACAACAAAAGCTCCCAGAACCTTCAAAGAGACTACAACACTTTGAAATGAAAGGAGTATTGAGATTTTAAACTTTGAAGATATGGTGTTTTCTGCTTATACACCCTAGACAACATCTGCGGTTAATTCGTCCTGAACTCGCTGACACTTACATCAATCAACGTCCCCAGAAATGGAATATTTTATTTCATGGAGCCACCTGTCAGTGGGGATGAGGTAATGTGCAGATTGTTTTACAATGAGCTGCATTGTCTTCTTTCACATCATCTTATTAATTATAAAAGTGTTTTGGAAGTTTTGAAAGCAGTGGCATTGACTCTTACTCAGAGATAAATACTGTTGTTTCAGTAGTTTCTAAATGTGGGACAATTGAAGTTGTAAACTTTCTATTAGTTTCAGCCAACATCAGTCATCTACATCATGTTTGTTTTAAAGAAATGGAGGTAAATCATACATATCATTTGATATTTGACATTTTGAAAAGGTTTAGTTCGAATCCCTCCAGGGGCACGGCAACTTTGTCTGCAGTAGAGAACTGTTCTACACGCAGTAAGGTTTGGGTGCAATGCTACACTGAATTTCAGCGTAGTACCACCCATGGTTCGCTAGTTCCAACCGATGCTCGCAGGTTTCACCGCAATGCATAGCCACATGGCGTTGCGGGCTTTCTCCCTGCCGTAATACTAGCAGCCGCGATATAAGTGAAATACTCTTGAAAGCAGCGTTAAACCCCAACTCACCTCACCTCACCTTTGAAAGGGTTTAACCCTGATAATGATGTCGCCCCATTGTGTTAGCGCAACATTGAATTCCTTTTCACACTTCCACTGCCTGATTCCTTTTCACAATTCCACTGCCTGATTCCTTTTCACAATTCCACTGCCTATGGACCCAAGAGATGTGTCAGCTTTGAAGTTTTACATTTAGGGCTTTTGGAATAGTAATTGAATCGTATTTGTACTTGACTTGCTGTTTCAATATAAAATATCTCCAAGTTTAAAAATGTACTTGAGTAGTGTTGATGCTTTTATTTGAACTCTCATCTCTTCTCTTACTGGCTTAGCAGGTTATCATTTTGGCTGTGGCAGTGAAAGATAATGAATGCTGTTTATCAGTATTGACACCACGTTCTTCAAAAGATTATTAATGTGTGAAAAGAACTTGCAGGATACAGGTATAGTGCATGTTGAGAACTTGCAAGGCAGGATATCGGCTTTCATTCACATCACATCACATCAAATATTTACAGGTATGACACGAGGGTAGGAATAATCCATTCAAAGAGAAAAGCAACTAAGTGTTGCATATATCCGATGGTTGAGCATTGTAATTTGCAGAGGTAAACTGTGTGACAAATAATGGAAAATAAATAAATTTGATATAAATAAATTTAAATAAGCAAAAGTGTCATTTGTGGCATTATACATGGATTAAAGATGGAGAATGCTTTCAGATCAGTGAATTTGTGAAAGTACGTCATCTAATGAAAAACTGCATTAATTTTCTTAAGAGTGAAAATGTAACATCTGTATTTCACCTATGAATAATTGATATTACACATGCTGCTTGATAGGCAGGTTATAAGTCAACATTGATCATTTGTTGTTTTTATGTTGGTGATGACAGTGATCAATATATAAATTTTGCTTTGCATATCATGTTTTAACGAGTACCTTATATGAGAAAATTGTATTTGTATAGAGAGGTAATTGATATTTTAGTTTGATGGGAGTAATTAAAGGCACTGTAGCACGTTTTTTTCGCTGAAATAAGTTTATGAAATGTATTTGAAAAATAATTTCACCATTGGTAAAACATCCTTCTCTCTTCGGAAAATAAAGTTTAAAATGAGTGTACATGTTTCGGTAAAGCCATGGGAAATGTTTTTGTAATATAAAATAATAAATTGTGTTCACAATAAAATGGCCGCCATGCAATTTTTGCTTTATACGCAACATATTTTTTACCGCTACAGATAATTGATTTGTGTAATAAGATGTTTTACCCTCTTAAGTTAGTTTAAATGACATAAACTATCATTATAAATGGGAAATTTGAAAAAATAAATTTTGGAAAAAACATGCTACTGCCCCTTTAATATGTGAAAGTCTGCTTTGCATATCATGTTTATACTTTGAGATGAACACATTGTGTTTTTCTAGCAAGGTAATTGAATTGACAAATGTTTTGCTAGGGTCAAGTCTTTGAAGTGGAATACAAGAATTAAGAATTTATGTATCAAACTTCTTTATTGTGAACATACACAACGTTTCAGAATACATGTTATGCTTTCTTCTGCATATACTTTGAAATGTTCTGTTTGTTCACGATAAAGAAATTGTTATCTAGAAAATGGTTTCTTGTTCTGCTAGGACCATGGCAACATTAACTTTAATATTGTAACGAAGTGTTCCACATTCAGTTAGCGACAGTAAAAGGCTACATTGGGATTCTTTGTAGTAACACCATGGTACAGGAGTTTCACCCAATACTTGCAGGTTTTTATTTCTCTAATATTGCAATGTAAATGGCATTGCAGGCTTTGTTCTTGCAGTGTCACCACCCATTGTTCTATGAATGAAATACTCTTAAATGAGAAATGAACTCCCAAACAAGCATGTGAGCCTTCTGCAGTCTAAGTACTACAAATTCTACAATTAAAGGTCATGTTGTAAGTGAAATAATCTTGGCTAATAGCCCAATTTATCTCATCTTATACCAGTAACAACCTTGGTTCACTGGTTTCACTGCAGTGCAAAATCACTCTGGTTTTACAGGAAATCTGCATATTTTATTTGATATATAAGTTAAGACTCTTTAAAACCCAAATCATCTCTCTTGAGCTGCAATTCCCTTACGAGGTGGCAAGTTAAAGAAGATTCTTGATGATGTTGGCCAGCCTTGTCATGGAATATTGCATGCTACAGAATCATTTAAACTCTTAGTTTATCCACTAAGAAAAGAGACTTGACATTCAACAGCTTATGAGGTAACATTAATATAATCTTTCATGGCCAAATTTTTATTCTTTCCCCTGCTTTCATTTTGGATTTTATTGACCTGGAGAAATGTTTTGGATAAAATGAAGTTGAGTCGGTGAAAGTTTTTACTTTGCTTATAGAATATGTTGTGTTCAGAAAGTAACGTTTTAAATGATAAGATTCTTGATTTTGACTTAAACTGTATCATATTATTTGTCCAGACACATTGTACAATGTACAATGAAATATTACAGGTTGAATAAAAATTCTTAAAAACAATTCAGTGTGTGTGGCCTTTGGAATGTATCAGAATTTTATCAAATTATCTCAGCCACAGGCTTGGCAACTTTGTCTGCTGTATGTAGAGAACTGTTGTACACACATTAAGGTCTGTGTGCAATGTTACACTGAATTCAGTGCAGTACCACCCACAGTTGGCTAGTTCCAGCCGATGCTCATAGTTTGCACCGCAATGCATAACCACAATGGTGTTCAGGCTTTCTCCCTGCAATAATACTACTGTAAAAGTGAAATACTCTTGAAAGCAGCATTAACCCCAAATCAGCTGGTTTGAAGGGCGTGATTGTTCCTTAGAGGTTTCTGCTTATGGGAGTATAATATTTGTGTGACTGGTCCCATGGATGAACTTGAAACACCCCTCTAAAAGAGATCAAACTTCTTACTAACATATATATAAATACTTAAATTTTGTGTTGACAACCCTTAACCGTTGTGGATTATAAATTGTAAATTTGGTACTTGGCTATGCATTTATATTATTTGATATGTTAGTTTTTACCTTAAGATAATGAACAATGTATTAACTGATGAGCTATGGACTTATGGCTCCATATCTTAGATATTCTTGAGAGGTATTCACCAAATAGACAGAAAGACAGTTTCGGGCTTGCTATTTTCAAAGCTTATGTGCACACGCTATCTTAGTCCCTATTCTGAGGAAATAAAGAGATGTTGCAGTGTCCAAGTATGCTTTAATAAGTATTAATATGAAGCCATGATAGGGAGATCTGAAAGAATGACCAAAGCAAACCTAGATGAATTCAGTCCAAAGTTGGACAAACCTAGATGAATTCAGGAGTAAAGTGGAAGCTCCATGAATATTCCACTTGTGATAGGGATGATTACAAAGCCCTCTGCGTAATATGATGGAGGAGAGAGTAGTACAATGCAATCAGTTGCTGGGAGCTCTATCTCAGAGACGTGATCACTTTCCACCTCCATCTATTCTAACTCTGATAGTGCTTGATGGGAGGCGACACTTGCTTCGGATCTGTCCCCGACAGTAAGTTTAACCCGCTGGATGCTAGATGGTATTTTGTGGCCACTACATGGTCATTTGACTGTCGGAAGATTACTGGCCACGACATAACCTCTATGGTTGCAAAAGATATTATGTCACCTTTGATATTGGAAAGTATATAATAAGGTGACAGTAGTCCTGCACCAAGACAGTATATCATTTAAAAGCCATTTATAAGTTTCTGGCACTATGAGGGTTAACTAGCTAGCACAGAGATGGATATCACAGGTCTGGACCTTGGTTCAATGGTTGTGTACTCATCTTGACCCTTGTGCTGGGATCAGAGTGTTCACATAAGGTAAAATTGTCCAAATCTAGAATAGGAAATTATTTCCAATAAAGTTAACAGGAATTGTGTCGCATTTCGTATAAACATCCCTGACATGTTATATTTCACCATGAACCTTTTATAGGATTGTTTTAACATAGTTTTTACTATATGCTAGTTGATACTATGTGTTGTTAAGTTGGAACAATTTCCTGAGGACAAAAAGAATCTTCAGATTTCAATTCTGATCCGGATATGTGTCCGCATCGATTGAGCATTTAGCATTGAAGACAGCTAAGCTTTTGTGTCATTGAACCGTATGGAAAAACGTCAGAGCAAATTAACCTCAAGTGTTCTTGGAACAAATTCCTTCCATGACTTGTGAAAGCAATGAGTGTGTACTGAAGATTGGATATTGAGATTGACAAGAAGCGAAGTGTCAGGTCAGTATTTACAGAGGAAAGGGATGAAAGGAGCCATGTAACCTCGCATGATATTTGATCCATTTGCTTTCACTGCAGGGCAAACATTGGTCATAGTAGAGTTGGAGGCTGTTGAATAAAGAAGAGGAGTAATGGCTTATGTACTGCGGTAATTCATTATGTTCAACAGGCAGTAGCAGAATAGGAATAAGGTGATGGCAATTTTCAGCTGATCAGCTGAATCTGTTTGGTTGGTCCTAACTGCAGTTTTATTCATAGATTACCACCCCGAAACCATAATTCCATACATTTCAGCTATTTTCCAAAAACTTCATTGCCATCCCTTGGAATAGGATTTTAAACATAGTAGGTCCGAATAAAATCTCATTTCGACAACCTCAAAACGTTTATATTCACAGCAATCGTGACCATTATGGACTGTCATACAAGCCCTTTTTGATTCGCTGGCAGACAATTGCTTTTGTTCAACACAATAAGCATATACTCAGGCAAATTGACCTTGACTCTGTTTTAATACTACGTGGAAGGATGGCAGCTGGGACAAGTGAATTCTGAAAAACGTTCAATCATATAAGAATTGTTGAAATTGTAACTATTTCTGTGGTCTACCAGTTTATACACCAGCTTGGTGGCAATTACCATTTCACACTATGCTTTATCTGTCAGGAGTCTATAGATAGTCTCTTCTTTCATTAGTACTGATGTCATAATGAGATAGAAACTGTTTTGCAAATTTCATTTTCTTTCTGCCAGACTCATTTGTGAAGACCACCCCAAAATAACAGATACTGACTGGTAAAATGTCAAGACATAGGTAACTCTCAGTCCAGCAAGTGTCAGGATCATGCAGTAGCCAGCTAGGTCTTATTTTGATTTAGAAAAGGATTAGTGAATAAGCGTTGCCTCCTCCCATCATCACAGCAGTAAAATGAGTTTATACCTAGAAAAAGACATTGTTTTCTAATATTACATAAGTTGCAGGATAGTGACACTGTGGTAAGAACTATGTAACACTAGTTGTACAGCTTGTAACTGTCAAGTTCTCTAGAAAGACCCATAATGTCGGGCAATAAGCATCATTATTACATTGTGAGGAAGACTGAAGCATTTGGCACTATGCTGTTACTCCTTCAAAGAGCAAATGGTGTGAACATGTCAAACTCAGAAATAGCCCTTCCTGCTTTTCAGTGGACATTTACAATGTTGTAGATCAAGCATATGGACATATTGTTCTCCTAGTCATCTACGTAAAGCAGGTCCACATTCCATGATTCCTACACTGTCTGAAAGTGTCACAAAAACAGTGGTAGCTGTTAAGCAGATTGACATGTTGCCATGTAGGTCTCTGCTTCATCTAGGTTGAGCAAGAACAGGTCCCATGAGCAAATAATATACATAACAGTTCCCATCTTTTTCAATGCTTTCCATTGTAGATAAAATAAAGTGTTCACTGTTAAACAGCTTGTAGGTCCAAGTCTTCAAGGCTGAACAAGAATATAGTCCTGAGTTAGTAGTATAGTACAGATAAGTGTTCCAGTTTTCTCAATGCTATACTTTGTCTTGTCACTTCTTGTTATAGATTTTTTGCACATTAATATGGGGAAAGAAAAATGATAACCAACTTGGTGTTCGGAATTACGAGTTATCTGTCCCTTGTGAATTATTATGTCAAACTCATTGCTAAAGTTCAGAGTTTAACACAATGAATTAACTCGAGACAGATTATCCGTAATTCCTCGCAACTCGTTTATTACTCTTTTAATGTTAGGTGTTACCCTGAAATGAAGTCCCAGTCATCAAAGTGGAACAAGAGCACTGTCATGTTCCAATAGTTCAAAAAGTGTTGCTGGTTTTGCATTGCTCTCCATTGCAATGACAAAAATAGCACTAGCTGTTAAGCATATAGTGAGTCCCAGTCATCAAGGTTTAGCAAAAACAAGCCCTGTGTTATCCTGTGCACATGAAATGTTAGAAGCACCTGTAGTAAAGATATTAATTTCAGTCGGCCTTCTATGTAGAAACACATGGAGGGCTGTACCACTCAAACAGAATAACAGATCTAGGTGTTTCATCAAGGAATTAATGGTTTAACTTTTTGCCATTCATGGCTGCTGCTTGATCATTTGGTCTGATGAAGCCACCCTCATGAGTTTCAAAATGTTAAAAATATTGAAAAGTCCTTGAATGTTACCCATTGGTCTGTTATTTAGGTTTTTATCCCACCGGTATGTAATACCGTGGGATATAGTCATCGCCCCGTCCGTCCGTCTGTCCGTCCGTAATCATTTCGTTTCCGGAGCAGAACTCGAAAACCGTTCATGATATCTTTCTGAAACTTTCCATGTGTATTACCCACCAACTGAAGTGGTGCCTTTGGATATTTTCAGATTTCTGAAAAAAAATTTTTTTTTCGTTTCCATAGAAACTTGTTGAATTTGGACTTTGTTCAGAGACAGGTTCATTTCCGGAGCACAGCTCCAAAACCGTTCATCATATCTTCCTGAAACTTTGCATGTGTATTACCCACTAACTGAAGTGGTGCCTTTTGATATTTTCAGATTTCTGAATTATTATTTTTTATTATTTCCATAGAAACTTGTTGAATTTGGACTTTGTTCAGAGACAGGTTCGTTTCCGGAGCACAGCTCCAAAACCGTTCATCATATCTTCCTGAAACTTTGCATGTGTATTACCCACTAACTGAAGTGGTGCCTTTTGATATTTTCAGATTTCTGAAAATTTTATTTTTTTCGTTTCCATAGAAACTTCTTGAATTTGGACTTTGTTCAGAGACAGGTTCGTTTCTGGAGCACAGCTCCAAACCCGTTCATCATATCTTCCTGAAACTTTGCATGTGTATTACCCACTAACTGAAGTGGTGCCTTTTGATATTTTCAGATTTTTTCTGAAAATTAATTTTTTTCTGTTTCCACATACATGGCATCTTACCCGATTCCGGCGGGTTTACCCGATTTCAGGAGGCTTCACCCGCGTCCCCGATCGGGTATTGAAAAAACCCGATTTTGACATAATCTAAAAAAATACTCGCTTGAGAAAGTGTACTATACATTTTCAATATTATTTACAAAAACTTGTCCATCAACATTGCATTTAAAACAAATTTTGTCAAAGATACAATCGTTCGAGCGTGTGTGTGTGTGGCTTCAGTCTACCGGTGATTCACGAATTAGTTACAGTTTAATTTTTGCTCCATTAAATAGTTGAATCTCGACACATTAAATTATATCAGTCATAGCAAATAATACTGATAATATGATAGACCAAAATAAATCAAAAGCAAAGCTAAAATACAAGTTGTAAAATGCAAAACCGTATCAAAGACGAACAATTGGCTTTGAAATCTATAACATTATCTCATAGGGCGCTATATGCAAACACCGTTTGCTAGCTCCAAACAGCGCGTGACCCTAGCTCCAGACAGCGAGCAACCGCTCCGTGATACGTGATCGTATTTTCTTGACGACAGACAGTAAAAAGAAAATGCTTATTACAAACTCCAAATTCTTTTCGGGTTTATGTTATTGCCAACTTATTTCGTAAAATGTTTATTTAAAATCGCTAAATATTCCTCTAAATAAAATATGAAAACAATGTAATTTAAATAAGTTAAATATCTGATAACACATATTGCTAGGAAATAAGTTGTAAGGTAACTAGTTGGACCACGTGTCTAACGAACTTCCTGTTTGTGTTTACGTAAATATTTGTTATAAAAAAAAACGATTTAATTTCTAATTTCAAAATGCATATTTAGAAATAATATATGCTTTGAAGGTTCAATGAATAATATATGATTAAAATTATCAGAAATTCCTCGTCTTTCTCGTAGCAAATTCGTTTGTTAACTCGCTCAAACTGGCAATGTTGAAAGATCGCCGTTCGTCAACAATGGACTTTCTTATATTGCAAGTAGATAATTTACGTGTCCTCTAATGGATTCATGAACACTTAAATACGATCTTTATTTATTTTAGATGGAAGTATCTGTTTGATAAACTGTCACAGACATACCATTTTCTAAATGACGTCATTACCAAATGGATATTTTTAATCATTTATTTTTCTTTTAAAATGTTGCTAAAATTTAACTTGTTAAAAAAACGTACCTCAATCTCAGTTTTTTTTATCAGAACATGAAGTTATTTTTCAAACAAAATATATTTAAGACAGTTTTCAAATCTTCAATATTTCCATAGTGTGACAGGTGAAGTAAGTTTTCCATTTTCCATAAACATATATTATTTATCATTTGAAACATAGTATCATATTGAATTAATTAATTGAATTATTATTTTATATATTCAAAAGTTGTAATTGTGTGTATGATAAACAATTAAAGAAGATAAGTATGTTAAATATATGATTTATATTGATTAGAAACGAAAAACAGCAAAGGGCCTAAAAACCCTCTTTGGGAAGGAAAAACCCCCTTTTCAGACCCTAAAAACCCCCTTTGCCATTATCAGGTGATGCCATGTATGTTTCCATAGAAGCATGAGAGGGATGTTGGTTGTTGTTGATTGTGACTGCTTCTGGAGCAGAAGTCTAAAACCCTTAACATACCTGAAACTCAGCATCTGTAATACCCACTAACTGAAGTACGGTAGTAGATACACAAGATGTGTTTTACAAATTTTGTGGAACCGGTGGGATATGTCATCTTCTGATGACTCTTGTCTTTACCAGTGAATTGTTCATCAGCAGTATCACCCGGTATCCTTTTGCAGATCTGAACACCTTCCCTGAGCCCTGACATCGGAGTTCTGTTGTGGACAAGCACTTCATTGCAATGTCAGAATAGTAGAAACTTTTGACTGTTACTGTTATCCGCAACCATGTCATGTAGCGCTTTGAGCACGGCCCTTTGTGTTGTGGATTCAGCGCCATATAAGTATCCTCATTATTGTTATTATTATGTTCTTTGTTTCGAAAATATTTTAAGCAATAGAGGTGAGGGGAGGTGAGTTGGGGTTTAACGCCGCTTTCAAGAGTATTTCACTTATATCGCGGCTGCTAGTATTATGGCAGGGAGAAAGCCCGCAACGGCATGTGGCTATGCATTGCGGTGAAACCTGCGAGCATCGGCTGGAACTAGCGAACCATGGGTGGTACTGCACTGAAATTCAGTGTAGCATTGCACCCAAACCTGACTGCGTGTAAAATAGTTCTCTACTGCAGATAAAGTTGCCGTGCCCCTGGCGGGATTCAGCCCCCGGACCTCTTGATCCGAAGCCGAACTCGCTAACCACTGCGCTATCCCGCCCCCTTTAAGTAATAGAAACAAATATAGCAAATACATTAAGGCAAATCATCCGTCAGACATTGAAACTTTCTTTGAAAAAGAGTTACCATCAGTGAGGAAACTCTAGAAGGTCGAAACAGTTTAATTGAAAGTTACATTGAGGAAAAGAAACAAAACATGTTTTTCAAAGCTAGTCATCTTTCAGCAGACAATGGTGTCATATCTAAAAGTGTCCCACATGCTTCATCATGCAATTATCAAAAAGAGCACATACAAAGAATTTGACAAATTTGAGTTTTTTTGTCCTTCAGACGTTGTTCCCTGAAGTTATAAAACCTGTCATCTTTTGTTAACTAGTGGCATCAAACAAACAGATGCAGCCATTGATGCAGGTAACGTCTATGGAATTTCCTTTCTTTAAGAAATTCGGTTGTCAGGGGACTTTAGAGAGTTTCTTCACGTGAAGATGACTAATAAAACATATTCATTTGACAGCAATGATCAATAGACAGGATTCTTCAATCAGGTTATACATTCATAGGGAAGTTAATGTTTAAAAAAAAGTTCTTTAGACAAAGAAATTTGTTTCTTCTTGTTCCTTTCCTCGACATTTTTCCAGTAATCAGCTGTAGATTACTTCCTGGGTAATGTGTGACTTGACAGCTGCTTATATAGATGGGAATGCTGTTGGCAGGTATGTCAGGAGACATAAGTCAGTTATATTGGCAGTGTGGAAGGGTCCTCCTGAGATAATCCATACACCACTTCTTGCATAACACTAGCATGACCTTCAGTATGAAGGTAATTCTTCAAAATCCCTCTAGAACATAAATGAAGGCGAGAGATGGTTTATATGGACGCCAGTTCGTCGGCTGTGCCACTCGGCTTAATTATTTCCTGTTTTGGAACTTCTTTTTTGAATCATTGGAGACTTCGAAACAGTTTTCTGATGAAGTGGAGGTATTTCATATATTCTACAGCTCTTGATTATACGGATATTATAGTTCTTTCGGGTTAGTTTGTTTGTGGTTGTGAGGATCTTCACGCTTCTTGTTCTTGAGATGTAAACTCTGTTCTAATATTTTACGTTTTAAAGATTTTCTAATAAACAGTGTATTTAAATTAGAGAACCTTTTTTTTATGATTAACAAAATAAAATGAAAAGAGAATGTGGTTATATCTGTAATTTTGTCTTCTGTTGGAAACAATTTACCTAAATATATAAAAATAACATTTTGGTTGTATGTCTTCATGTGAGTGGAATTGTCTTTATCCTTCATATAAATAATATACCAGAGTAATATTCTGGGTATTTCATGAAATTCATCAAACAAGGACTTGAAGTATAAAAAAACTAAGTTTTAAATATTTGGACATTTGTAAATGGGTAAGTCAAGCATCTTTACAGTGTCAGTAAAATCTTGAAGTCCTACCAATTCTGCAGTAAATTGTTTTGAGAAAGAGGCAATTCACTGACTTTTTGGAGATTTTATGGAAAGTCAATGGTAAAATTTGTCAGGTCAGTCACCTCGGACTTAGAGATTTTTTAACCCCTGGTTGGCACTAGTCCCTATAGATTGTGCTTTGATAAGGTTAATTCCAAAATCTAAATTACGTAGATATTGTAGACACTTGTTTCTATGATATTGTTTAGTTTAGTTTTGTCTGAAGGGAGATGTGACCTGCTACATCGGATGTGAGTAATTTTCTTGAAAGCATCTCTCTAACCTCAGGAGGTGCTGGTTCCAGTAGAACAGATAGGAATCCAATTTGGATGGTCATTGGGGATATCCAAATATTTACATGAATCTACGTGTCATGAGACTACAAGATGAAAAGACACAACTGCTTGATGAGTATAATGACTTAAAGAGTTGGCGAGATGGATCTGGATTCATTCTTCCTATTAGATGAATGGTGAATTTGCGAAAGTTGATAATGTGGAATATACTGTGTGACATCCTAACTTTGACAATGGCGGATCCAAGGAGATTCAAGTATGCTTCCCCGTCTCTTGTCAATATGTTTTCTGTTTGGGTTGTCAAGTTGCGAAAAAAGGGGTGCACCTGTAAAACAAAACAGGCACAAAATTGAATAATAAAATCATAATTTTTCACATTATTTTTTAGATGTCTGAAACAAAATTGGACAACATTTTAATTGGGAGGGGAAATTTTGTAACATTGTTGCTTGGGAGGAAATTTTTTTCTTCTCCAAATTTGTCCAAATCATGGTAGGAGATTCTGTAAACCAACTAAATAAATTGTTTTTACATCAATAGCCCTGCAACCATTAGGTTTAGGAGCTTTATATTCAATCTATTTGTACAATTTTGTAATCTGTTCCTATCTGAATACACACATGACAACCCAAAACAATAAAGAGGGAAGTGGTAAAAGCTTTCAGATTTATTTTTAAAATATTACATGAATCTGTTGTTCATCCACCTTAAAAGTACTTATATATTTATCTATTATTCATGTAACTAAAGATCAAACGCAGGATGTAATTCAAATTTTTCACAATTGACGGAGGAAGAACCATCTCACTAAAAATAAGTTCTGAACATTTTCCCTTTCCTGCAGTAAATGCATTGTCTCAGTGAAGAAGCTAACAGGATTATGATGCAAGTGATTCAACTCATGTTCGCTCATGTACCAGAGATCTCATTGTGGCAAGAACTGGATATGTAATTGTGGTGGCCTGGAGGCTAATGCTTCCTCTAAGTGGAAGGGACTGAAGAGTTCCGCTTCCTGTGACCAATGTGGTCGAACACAGCAGAGGGGACCTTCCTGTTGACAGTTTTATCTATCTCTCTATCTGTTAGACTGGTTCATTCATAGCCTTCTAGAAGAATCTTATATGATCAAATTAAAATTTAGCACCCTTGCATTTTGATTTGTGAGAATCTCTCTGTTGATGCTGTTATGGTTCAAATTGTTGCAGGGCCCTTAGAATTTGAAAACATAAAAGAAGCTAGATTTCTGGATAACAGCTTCTCTATTGTGAAAAGTGCAATGCTTCAGAACAAACATATCCTCCTGCCTTGCATCACCTGATGAAGGATCAGTATATACTATGATACACTCTTCACAATAAATAAGTTGTTCAACAAAACTCTCATCCCAATATCATAGCAGTAGTAAATTCAGTACTGGCTCTGATATTCTCTGTATACATCTATAAAAGGTTGTTTGTAAATATAAAGTATTCCTCATAATGCATGGTCATATTGGATCATGTCAGATCATAATCTTAATAATCTAAAGGGAACCTCAGATAGTTTGAATTTTAAACATTTATTTTGCTTGAGTACTATACTGTAATCATGTGTGAAGTCAAGGGAATGATTCTGAAAAACAATCATCACATTATGATGATTAAGATCTGTAGTCAAGCGAAACTACGTAGAATCAATTCACTAACCACTCATCTAATTTTAACCTGTTGATAATGTTTGTGTAGAAAATGTGTAAGGCTATGCTTTAACTTAATAGATTGAATTATAGATTAATGTTATCAGGTATTGTTACTAAATGAAAGATTGTTTTTGCTGATATCTTATTCATCTATTTACATGTGAGTTTTGTATTGCATGCCGTCCACATTGCTCATAATAATCAAATCTATCACATTTGGCCTAGTGCAGACAAAATCAGTTTTCTGCATTTAAAACCAACGCTCAACTGATCAATAATGTTTGAATTAGGAGAGGCAAGAAAATGTTTTTAAAACTGTTTATCATGTTTCGGTACATTGCCATGATTGATTAGTTAATGTTTGTATTACATATGCTTCAATGCCAGTGACAGTGGAAGATCGAGAGGGGTTCAGGGGGTTGATGGACCCCCAAGGTCCCCAGGATAGTGCAGTGTTCAGAACGTTCAGCTTCGGATCAAGAGTTCCAAGGTTCAAATCCCACGAGGGGCTCAGCAACTTTGTCTGAGAACTGTTCTTTAAGCAGTAAGGTTTGGGTGCAATGCTACACTGAATGTCAGTGCAGTACGACCCATGCTTCACTAGTTACAGCCGATGCTAGCAGGTTTCACCGCTATGCATGATGTTGAAGGCTTTCTCCCTGTAATAACCCCAAATCACATCACCTAAAAGCAGTTGGTTTACTGGGATCGAAATTGACCTATTCAAAGCACTAGCCATTCAGACTAGGTAATTTCTAGTCTAGTACTAGTTCAAAGCCATATAAACTAGCCAAATCCATCTACAGGATCATATCATCTTTAAACATAAACTAGTCTTTAGGACTACCAGTTAAACATTTTATTTGCTCAGCAACTTTTTCAATAGCCATGGACTTCCGGACAAGTGCTGATTTGAACCCAATGGTTACCTCATGTTGTAGTTGTAATAACTAAATGGCTTTGAATCCCCCAAGACATGGACATGTAAAAAAACTTCTTGTTGGAAGATACTTGGGTACACCCAGGTGTCACCTTATTGTGAAAGCAACTTGCAATAATCTTGACAGCTTCTTCAGCATTCACTCCTTGTCCATCCATAATTCATTTCATTGTTCTAGTTCTCATGTGATGGAGCACCATGAAACAAGCATAACACTATAAGCTTCCTGCTGATTACAATGGCTGCTGCAGTCCTCAGACAGGTCGGAGATAGATGATGACATCGCTATATGCATTGTGTTCATTAGTCGTATTGATATTCCATTCACAACCTTGATAACAATCTTACACATGCTTTTGATTTAGAGGGAAAATGATGTAGTGAAAACTCGATTCTTGTTCTGTTGGGTGTATATTTGTTGCGATAAGATGTAATAGAAAACTGAAGTATACATGTCTGTCATTTTGGATAGTTGTTATATAATTAATATTTTAATGATCTTAGATTTAAAAGAAAATGTTTGTTTCTGATTTAAGAGGAAATAACATGTAAGTTGTGTTCCCGAACATTGTTTTGTTTTGAATATTTTTCTGTTAAATGGTCTTGTATGAAACTGAAATAAAACTGGCATTTTGGAAAATACATGTACCGGTAGCTATGTGAATATGTTTTTTGGATGGTAAAATTTAAATCATCTTAGTTATTTTTCAGAATTGCTGTGTTGCGTGAGGATTTAGGTTCCAACTGAAATTATTCATAGAAACTTTGATAGGTTCAATTTGTAGCAAGAATAGATTTACATTGTTTGCTTTTGGCTAAATCAATACACAATTTTCAGACAGTTCTTTTCTTTCACTATCAAGTTATTCTTTGCTCAGTTGTTTGGAGAAATACTTGTCAGTTCATTATATAGCTGTCATTCCATCCATTCTAAAAAAAATTAGGTCACAAATTATGACCGACACAGGTAGTTTGGACGTTTTGCCTGTATTCACACTTGTAACAGTAAAGAATAAATGTTGTGTTGGTTTTTCTTCGATATATTGAAATCGGACAATTCATGATTTTGTCCGATGGATCAAGATCCAAACCGGACAAAGTGGAATCCCAGCTGGACATGTCAGGCAAATACACCACTTTCTGTAGCCCTGGTTAGGTTAGGTGTACATCAACCAAACGTTATGCAGTTGCTAACCATGTTCTTCCCATTTGCAGTTTCCTGGGATTTCAGTATTTACCTCACTTTTGTCTATCTGTATTGTTGTCATAATGCCACCTTTGGAATATATCTAGCTATGTTTCATTGTCGAAAGGACCAGAAGAATAAAGTATTCCTACAGATCCGCTAGCTACAACGCAATCAAAATGACTCAATAGGCATTCCCTAACCTATTTCAACAGGGCCTTATATAATGCTCGGTCCAATAGATACCTTTACTGATCGCGCAGTGGTCAATGCATTTGGCTTTGGATGAGGAGATTGGTTCAGATCCTGCCAGTGGTTCAGTTTGTTCTACCTGCAGAAGTATTGGTACAACCCTACATTGAAAATAAGTACAGTGCCACCCATGGTTTGCTAGCTCGAGACTAGTGCTCACAGATTTCACTGCAATACATAACCGCACTGGCATCAGTCCTTTCCATGTAATAGCTGCTTTGAAATAAATGAAGATCTGGAGTGCGGCAAATCACTTCACTTCACCTCACTGAATATATTGATTACAAGTTCTCTCAAAAAAGAATTTGTAAACAAGAATTTTGTTAAAAGCATAATTGAAGAGTCACTCGTGCACATTTTAAATCATGGACACATTTTATAAGATATAGTTAACCCTATAACAGCATACTTTGAAACATTGCAACTTAATGAAGTGTGAGGTGGACGTGATGTATAGTTGAAGTGTAGTGTCCACACAATGGATGGCCAACACCTGATGTACTCACTCTGTCTGTGTTCTGATAGATGTTGCCTATTGATTTCCTGATAGAATTCCCCAGTGCATGGAACAGTTGTGGCACTGTCACATGCACCATTGCAGTCTCTCACTGGACACATACCTCAACTGATGGATGGAGAGACCCCAACCTCTGTGTGTGTGCAACCTCCTGCCGGCTGATAGATGCACCAGTACTTGTCTGACTAGTCACATATTCTCTTGTCTTTGGGATGCACTGGTAGTTCTTTATCAGAAGGAATCCTCCTTGGGTACTTGTAGTTATATATTGTTTCAATTCAGCCTGTAATGGGTTGGGAATGTGTCAGTGTCCAATCTAGAATTCAAATCATGTAGAAAAGAGGGAGGATTTTAAGAAAAATTAGGGTTAATAGTAATGCTTTGAAGGGATAAAGTTACTTTGCACATCATTTGTGTTATGTTTTAACGTATCATTTACAGTATCAGTTGTGGGTCTCAGATTGGACAATGATCTCTATATGATTGATAGACAGATACACCAATAAAATCAGTGTCTTATATCTGTAATGTTTTTAGGATGGACTGATAAAGATGCATTAAAATATTTCATTATGTAATGTCCTTCAAAGTATAAGTCTCTAAGGAATGATGTCTCTTGGATGGACATAGGGCAAACTGACCTAAGTTCGGACACCACCCGAAGTCGCCCGAACTTCGGACACTTTCAAGTTACAGCTGACGCAAAAACAAAGCAAAGTGTAACACTCCGTTGGCTTCTAAATATTTCTGTTCATTTTCTGACAATACTTGATTCATTTGAGAAATATCTGACAGTCAGGTATATTTTAAAAACGAAATTTAGCGGTAGGTACAAATAACGGTTTCATGAAAGAAATCGACGAAAAATTTGTGTGAACGTAAATTTTGTGTGACAATTCAGGGAATGAAGGAAGCGATCATATTATTTCAAAGATATGCACGTACATGAAGAAACAATTAGTTAGTCGATTAACTTTGTATTTTAGTACTTTCAAATTTATTCTTAGGTTTAGAATTGCGATTTTGATAACATGTCAAAATGACCTTGGTTCGGACAGGTTTGACCATGGTTCGGACACAAGTAGACCAAGGCTAGGATATTTCCGGCTCCTGAATAAAATGGCGGGAACATTTTTGGTTGCACGCGGGATTTTCAAAATGGACAGTAAAACAACAAAATAAGATTGTTTTGCATGTATACAGTGCTCTAATCATATGGCGCCATTATATGCGATGCCCGTATGACGTCATAATTATATTACAGTGACGTCATAGTGGCCGTATCTCTGGTAACCAGTCAGCCAGACAAGTAAAAGCTGCGTTAGAAACATGTCAAGTCCCCAGGCTTATGAAAGCTGTTCACAGTTTTGCTGTTTATAAGAAAAGCTGCCAAGATGTATAACGTTGCGAAATCTACAATTTCTGATCGGGTCAATGTAAATAAATAAAGGCAGGGTTAAAGTGTATGCTAAGAACGGGGTACAACCTCAACTCACCAACACTGAAGAGAGGAAACTGATCGACATGTCCGCCAACAGGGCAATGTATGGTGTTGAAATGATTCATTAAATATTTGCGTTGTGTCACTTGTCGACTCTCATCTTTTGTTTAGCTCAATGTAACAAAGAATACCAAGTTATCTAAATGTGTTACAAATGAACAATGCGTATCACAAAACTCCAACTGTATCTATTAGGATTAATAACTTCAATGTGTTACACTGTAGTTTTTACTAAGCTTTATCATGTTTTATAACGTATGAAAAGAATAACAATTAAAGAATTAATGCACATCTACAACATTGTTGCTAACGCACACCCCCTCCCGGTCCCCCCTAGAGGTTTTGTTTATGTCTACACGTGGTTAGAGTACCGTAAATCATTTAATTATAGCCGAGTAATTACTTGAACCATTACCTGCATATATTTTCATTGTTTAAATACTGTTCGAAATTTCTTAAGATGTATTTGAACCACAAACGCTAAAATATGATGCGCATCACTTAGGACGGCGGGATAAACACGGCTGTTGATCGATTATGATTACAATGACAGCCTGCTTAGACTCCTTGATAATGTTAATGTAGTTACTTAATCAACGATTTACGGTGCTCTGAAAACAGATGCATGTGTATTAAATTTTAAGCAAGTAGTTATCAAATGATACTGTACTCGGCCCATGGTAAAGGTGAAATCAATTTGAATAGATTTTAAAAATGTGAGCTATTCTTATTGCTCCGAGCTTTTACACGTGACACAAAACGTTCTTACCTGCATGTGAATAGATGTAATTAATTATCCTGCCTACTAATTACTTTCAAAAATTATTTAAAGTACGTTACAGGTTGAAACAAATATCGCACTGCAGTTTATCTGTCACCCTTTCTGTGTCCATGCTGGACTGGAAACGAACTGTCCGAACTTCGGTCGACCCTGTCCGAACCAAGGTCAAAACTGTCCGAACCTTGGGCGAATTGGTATACTCGCCTAAAACTGCTAAATTACATATTTATTCATATAATGAACGAATATAGTGTTTGGAATTTTGAACAATAATCCCATTCTCGGCTTTCACCACTTATTGTTGGCTGTTAAAGAGTCAAATATTGAAAATACAACGAGCGAAAGTATTTAGATCGGAACACTGTCCGAACCTCGGTCAGTTTGCCCTATAGATTAACCCATTTCTTCTTGTTTTTTTCTCATGCAGCAGTAATGCAATATATTTCTATATATATAACTTAAATTACAGTTGCAGCACATGCATGCTACACATTAAAATGCATGTCACTCTCCTGAAAATAAATGGCCTGTGCTTGGATTAAAGATTTAGTCTTCGAAAAGCAACAATATTGAATTTAAAAATCCACGCTCTAGGAATGCACTTGTCAGAATTGAAATTCAAGTCCCTCGACTCGAAGCTGTCAATCTGTTCTGATAAACCATGTTTGAAATGGTTTGTGAAAAAGTTTTAGTTAATTTTTTATATCATTTTGTTTTAAATACAAAGGGACAAATGATTTTAAGCACATGCTTCATGACTTTTAAATTCTTTTCAAGATGCTTCTTCAACTTACAAATGCTCTTAACAACATAATGCTCATAAAATTAACTTTCGTTCAAAACATTTTCACAAGTTAAGATTTTAAACTTGTTAAGAATTGAAACAAGAATCTTTAATGTAATATATTGAATTGATTTCAAGTTTAGTGACTCTTTAAATCTTGAAAAGACTTAGTCGTGGGGAAATTTATCACATTCTGTAATAAAAACAGCCATAAAACATGTATTCAGAAAATAATCGATGAGAAAAGACAGCCAGAGACCTACAGATGGCTTCCCTGACTGCTTTGTAGTGAGGTTCTAGCCAGACTGTCACTGTTACATGATTTGTATTCCTCAAACTTCCATTCATCATCTGCATGCATACATGCAACGACCGATTAGAAACCGGTCTATAAACAAGGGGTGCATCACAATCTAATTGGAGGCACACTGCAGATTGTACAGCTTATGCTCAGCAAGCTAATATGTCTTGGAGACTGTTATTACTGTTGCGTGACTTACGCAGCTTATTTGAGAAATGAATCAAACAAGGTCGTTGGCCTGAGGACCCAACTACAATCATACCAGCAGTGTCACTACTTGTGGTGATTAAACTGGAAAGAGCAACCAAGAGCTAACAATTAACGGAACGAAACCTTCTCAAGGGATATTCGACCTCTCTCAAAGTTTGGAAACTTAAGATTGTAGCTGATACCGATGCAAGAGTTTTTTTCCTTGTGTTTTGAAGAAATTTAACAAAATCAAACAGTGTAAAATTGTCGGTTGCAAAAAATATTTGATTTCGAACTTCAACGATTTTAGGAAAATGCTTAATTGATAAAATTTGAATGGAAAAATTGGAAGTGGACTTGGACTTGTTTAGAGGTGCTTGAAGACTGAAGTGTATGGACCTGACATCATCGAGCTTGCTTCTGGGAGAAACTTCCTGAGTTTCCACATTGAGTGGGCTGTTGAAAGAAATTGAATCAATGATTAAAAATATTTGAAACTTTAAACGGAAAGAAATGCTGTTGAGCATGCAGAATAGTCTTCATTATCTTGACAAGCAATTATTTCAGTCAATAATGTATTGACATATTAAGAACAGCAAATAAAGAATGATGACATGGTGGACATTTCTTTTTTTTCATTTAAAACTTAAATGAACCAGTTATATTTTCTGAATTCATGATTATAAATCATATCTACTTATTTCCTTTTAATTCCTTTTAAACCTCAGCCTCACAATGTAGGGGGTGGGATATAGCATTCATTCTATCTGTCCTTCAGAATCTCTGTACCTAATAGTCCGAAGAAAATCTCCAAAGCGCTTCACTCACGCTTAACCAAACTTGATACACAAGTCAATCATGGGCATAGATTTGAGATGTGAATGTTTCATGCCAATCCCATATAAGCCGCTTGTATTTAATCAGTATTTATCAGGAATAATTCATCCTACAGGAACCGTTTGCTCTATTGAATGAACCACTACGGTGGAGAACCTTCTGAGTATCTCGGATTGGTGTCCTCAGTCATACATGGACAACATTCTCTCAATTTTGTTATAAAGTCGCCCATTCAGAAATTGTTTCGTAGTTATTATTTCTGAAGGTTAAATGTAGATCAAAAAATAAAAACAATGAGACGTGAAGCTATTCATTGGTGCTACAAGCGGGGAAAACTTTGCTACAGCAGTAAAGAATGCTGTTTATTAGTTGTATTATATGTTATATTTTACTACGTGAATATTCTACCATTGTATATGTTTTATTATTAAAAGGTTTAGATAAAATATAGTGTATTTCCATTTCTCATAAAGCTAAAAAACTAAGATAGCAGATGCTACTGATAGATCAGCGATAGATTTGTCCATCTTCCACAGTAAGAGTAAGCTCTTCTCCATAACGGTGGTATTTGAACTTGACTTGTTCCATGCACGATGCTATAAGATGTTGGTTGAATTAGTCCATTTGGTCATCTCATGGTAAAAGTTTTAACTCCTAAATCTGATTATTGTAGCAGTATATGTACAGAATTCAGGATGCATGGTTCCCTGTGGTGAAGTTTCCACATGAAGAGAACACTCTCCTTCATGGGGGTGGTATTTAAGCTCCATTTGTCCCAAATGCATGGTGCCTTAACATTGTTGGCTGAATCTTCCCATTTGGTCTTCTCTTTAAGTGCCAACAGTGTAAAAGTTTGAACCCTTCTGATTAATGTATATGTGTACAGATATCAGGATGCTCGGTTCCCTGTGTTGTACAGTTGTGAGTAGTGTGTAATGCCTGGAGCTTCAGCTGTTTCATGAATATAAGCTGTCACACAGGGTAAACAGGGAAACAGCTTTATACTATGTACACATCACTTCATACTTTTATGTTTGCTTTATTGTCATAGCTCACAGTGAGGTCAGATTCCACCAGGTTTCGAATACAATTAATAATTATGCCTTTCAGTCAACAATGATAATATAAACATGCTATCCGTCAATTGATAGTAGTGAATATATTTTAAAAGTATAATAAGTTTCTGGTTGCAAGTGTATATTTCATTTGAACATTTCGAATAGTTTAATGATGAATCCTATAGAAGTCAAATGGGCTATTGATTTTATACATCTTGATTAGCTCAATGTTATCCACATCAAGCTTTTTGAAAGTGACATTATCAAAGTAATTCACAGCTCTTAGAGGATTTAATGGAGTAATTGCTTCTATCAAATAAAAAGAAATATTTGTGCAATCAATGTTCTATTTATCTTTACTTATGCATCACTTCCCTGTTCTTTAACCTTTGATTTCAGTGAGAGGGTGATCTCTCTGACAATGTCAGCAATCAGTCCATTTTGATTTGATTGACTGTTTACTCTAAATACTTTACCAGCTGTAGGCATAACATTGTCTCATTGTTTGAAATTATTCAGCAGGCCGATGTTTTCCTATCTTCTGGGGTATAATTGTTTTCATCAATTTGAATGTTCCTGTAAATGACTTCTCCAATGGTGTGTAATATTGTTTCACTGTAATTCTCTATGCCATTGATTTGGTTGACAGCAGTTTGTGACACGGTGCCCTCGTAGATCAAAACAACTGAAATACTACAACAACATTCTGAAGCTATTATTATTTCAATGCTATGGAAAAGACCTGAGATTTAATTACCTTAACATAAGTATGAACGAATTTATTAAAAATCCTCCCTATTTCAAGCATATATATTATGCCTGCAAGAACTAATCTAGCAGGTAAAAAGGTTAACGAAATTGGCATGTTCATGATCAGCTCACACTAATGTCGTACATGCATGTATTAAAAACAATTTTCATGATGCTGCCAAATTTTTCTTCTTTTGCATACCAAAGAATGACTAAGACAAAGCTGAACAGATGGGTTGTATACAGTTCTTTCTGGCAGATGTTGGGATGCAATAGAATGATGATATAGAATAAGCAAAATGCATATGCATTATGAAGAAAGCATTATGGAGAACTTGTGTTTCAGAATGTACATATGTCTTCGGTTTCATTGTGATCTCAAGTATTTGACTAAATTGGTAGCATATGTGTTGTGTTAGAATGAAATGTTCTAAAATAACCACATTACTTTGATCTAACTTCCATTCCTTGATGTTGAGGTTGATGTGACATAAGATTTCAAGGGACTGTACCGCTAACTGATTTAGCCTTAGGAACTATCAAAGCACTGGCCTTTTGCTGAGACTTGTAAGTTGAACATCAATGTGTCTAATAATGAACATAATCCTACAAAGTTTAGGTTAATCCTTCATCAGTTGCCCTGATGGATGAGTTTGGGATTACTTTTCTTCGTCAGTGCTTGGCACTGCTACACGAGTTGAAATGTATTCAGCGATATTTTTTATTCTGGAATGTGTGTCAATGATTCTGGTTCCAACATGCCAGATGGATAGCAGCCTTGATCCTCAAGCTAATGAAAGCAAACAGTGCATTCTTGCAGTCACTTAGTAAGGAAATGTTCATACCACAGACGTTGCTTATGTAAGTGTGACTAATGTGACAAGGAAGGTATGTCGCTTTGTGGGGCTGTAATACTAACAGAATGTCTCAGTTTCTTGTTACATACATGTGGGACGTTTCACTGTTGATGTATTCTTCGTTGTGAGAAATGTCAACATGTAATCATATTCTTTTGACAATACATTCCATTGCAATTGTCCTCTTTAGTACTTGTAAGATTTGTAAAAAAATCATCTCTTGTGAGCTAGTTGTCTTCATGGATATAATCGGATATACCATAACATGTTTTTACTAACACTGTACCTCCTTTACAAGTTTCTGTCACTCTATATACATAGCTCTTGACTGACATTAAGTCTCTGAAATAGTAATATCCAAAAAATATGTTGGGAAAGGTACATATACAAGTCTTGTAGAGGACTTTGTTGGAGCCCAAGTGCAGGCTGATGATGTTGACTTTTAAAGTGGTGGATCCTCTAAAGATGGCCATGTTAGGCCAATGGTGTTGCAATTTTAGGTCCTCAAAACAAGATTTAATGTCCATCTACTAGCTTCATCAGGATCTCCTATGCATCTGGTAGTCTTGATCTTTGCAGGCCTTCAACAGGAACCCTCCATTCACTAAGATCATGTTGATACCGATTCAGTCCCCTGCAACCTCAATTTATACTGCAGTTTAGCTGTAGGTGCATGCACTTCATGTCTTATTCATCAGGATTTTGATATTGAGAGATGACATCAATAGGTGTTAAAGTAATAGTTAGGTGCTATAGCTGCCTGGAATCTAACCCTTCATGCAGTCACTGAGAGCGAACATGGTAGAACATGAGAGCCCAACCTTCCAGAGGTGCTTATAGATAGTGGTGATGATGCTATTGCTGCATTGATCAAACCCAACTCACTTCTCCATCTATAGGAATCACTAAGGCTTGGACGGTTACATGTATACACGGTATCGTTTTGTGATGAGTGAATAAACGTTTACAGAATCATGTAAACGGTAAACGATTAAACGAATTGTCACGTGGTAGCAAAGTTTGTACATGTAGCTACATCACGGTGAAAATTTAAAATCTCATCTGCTAAACATTATGAAGTTTTGTGGAAATACTTCGTACAAACTTGCTCTCGTGTGCGTAACTCGCAGCCATTATTGAGCATCGATGAAGGGGTCGTTTCAAAGGTATTTGTTACAAATTAAATCTCTAATGCAGTAACAAAATATGTTCACGTGTAATTTCCATTGATTTGATTATTGTTAGAATGCCGTACCTATATAACGTGTAAGATGAAAAGAATGTAAGATGTAAACAGTAAGATGACTACAAAGAGGTCATTCAAATGTATTTACGCTCACTGCAAAAAAACTCCATTATAAATGGTATACGGCCCCTTGCAGCCACTCGATTCGACCAATCAGATTCAAGGAATCACTTAGCACATGGCTGTGAGAGCATGTCAATTTGAGGGCATATTTTGGTCAAATCTCGGCAAATTTAATATATTACCGTTTAAATTGTTTCATAATAACTATTTGGGAGCTATCATTACTCGTATTATGTCTGAATTGTGGATACAAACGCCAAAATCAAGAGTTTCACAAGCGATTGTGTAGTTTGACTACATACTTGACTCGCCGAATCGATCTGTGATGAATTGGTCGTTTTACGGGTATTTATTTCATGTCAATTTATTCGTGGAACATTCAAAATTGAAAAGTAACTAACATAGATTGAATATTTTATTATTAATTCATGACAGAAAACATGTCGTCTGAAACGGGGATCTTTGCAAAAGTATATATGATATGTAATGTACTACATAGTACACGTCGCTGCCACACATCTGAAACACAAATATTGTTTTAAAAGTTTGACATTATAGTAAAATTAGTTCTTTTTACAGACAACTGCATGTTTTTTTCTCGAACAGTTTGATAGGATATTTACGTCTCACATCAGTCACGTACTTGAACTTGCTTTTTATAACAATAATCAACACAATATATATGAGGTCGTGTACACGGCAACGTTTTGTTTTTGACCTTTCGTGTAAACGTTTACCAAATTTTGTAAACTTCCTAGCCCTAGGAATCACTTCGTGTTTTGTCAAGCCTTTCATCAGTTTTATCAGGTAACTGCAGATGTAGTTATGTAGCAACACAAAGTTTCTTCATCACGATGATAAGAATGATGGAGACTATGCAGAGGTGCTTATTTCTGCAAGGATCAAATCCTTTATCTCACTTCATCTTTTAGCAGGGAAGCAATATATCAAAATTATGCAGAATTGTGCACTTTTTTACCAGTTCTTCAAATTTTGCATGATGATTGGTATTGGTACAAGGTTTTCAGAAAACCATACCTATCATCATGCACAATTTGAAGATTTGAATTGGTCACAAAGTGCATGATTCTCTCAAATTTTTTTATTTTTAAATTTATTTTTTTTAACTTCTTTATTTTTGTTGTACATGTACATGTATGATTCTCTCTAATTGCCGCCACGCTATATAGGAATCACTTATTCACTGCCAAGCTTCTTCATCAGTTTTATCAGATAGCTGCAGGTGTAGTGATCACAAGCAATACAAACCTTCTTCATCACGATGATAATAGGGATAGACACAGCTTAAGGCATTGTCTCACTGACAGGATCCACAGAAGACCGAGTGCAGGTGATTCTGCTGAATGGAATCAGAAATTCATTGATCCTCTTGAACTGGGACGATTCTGTAGGGATTGAATAGTTCAGACGGCCTTTAACTTGCTTCCTGCACAGCTTTTGTGGTGATAGCTGCCATTCAGTTAGGTTCAGTGTCTAATCTTGTTAGCCTGTCTAACTGCATCACACTATCAGTTACAACCTTCAGACAAACATTGTACAAGTCTTGTGCAGCCTGATGGAGCCTTAAGTCAAAGATTTCTCTTGTGACGCAACATCTTGTATGTTTAAAATAGAGCTACATTACACTATATATATATTATTATCATAACAAAATAAACACATCTTAGAAATGAAATATGCATGTTAAATGAAGAATATCTGGCATGATTTTCAAAACTTCATTGAAAATACTTCAAAATAGTACCGGTAAGTGTGAATGGTTTATTCTGTATTTCTTTTATATATTTGTTTCCTTCATTTTATCAAACTTTATGTATATATTCAATTCAAAATCATTCAAATGTTGAATGGGGAATATTAGAAGTGCCAAAGCTTCTCTGAAAACTGTGAGTGAATCCATTTTCAATGGCAAATGAATGTATTAAAATTTACAGTGCCATGGGTTGCTTTATATGTAACTGGACATCAGGAGTAAGTTTATAAGATAAGGATGACCAAAAACTGAATACATTCAACTTTAGTGTTGCTTTATGGGTATTTCAACTTTTCACAAACTTGATTACTATACTAGCAATGTATATTGTATATCTACAATGCATTGAATTAATGAGTTTTACAGTTAAGTAATCAATAATATGGTAGACACCATGAAATATTCACCCCCTCTCTTCTAAATTTTCATCTACTAACACTTCCAAGAATCACTTATGAAGACGGATGTGTGAATTAGATTGAATGTAGTGCATAGATGGAAGCAGTTTGTGTGTATGTGATTTTTATCTATGTAAGTATCACTGGAATAGGAGCCAGGATTCCTGTTATTGATTACTCTAGATTTCATTTCGCTTTTATTTTTTGCAAGGGAGACAGTGTGGTATTTCTACACCAATTAATCATCTTCTTCTAGGGCATGAGATCTGGAGAACTGTTTGTAAGCATTAGCAGGAGTTGATAGTAAACACAGGGCTTCTCGTACTTCTTTCAGAACCCTTGAATACTTAAATATTCCCATGACTTATCTCTGTTGAGCTCTAACACTGGTTGGTTGGATATATGGTGTAAAGTTATTCAGCTGTAGAAATGCTCTTGATCCTAATTTCTTTTTGTACAAAAAGAGTGAAAAGTGAGTTTTCAAATGGCTGTTTTATTTCTTCTTTAGACCTCACCTCCGTGCACTAACGGCAGCTCAGTGCTTGGTCAGATCAGTGTGATGTTAATAATCAAACTAATAACCTTTTTTATATCAACAACAAAAACGTATTTCAAAGATCGCCATCCAAAATGTTTATGTTGGTTCATTTGGTGCCTAGATAAATCCAAAAATAACCATCAATTTAGTTTAGATGGTAATTAATTGTTTTTTATTTCGCTTGAGTGGCCTTGTTTCACGACTTCTTGCAGAAAATTAATGTGACATGCTATTTACATTATTGTTGGATTTATTTTCAGGACTAAAGAAAAGGAAAAACTGAAATGATTCAGGGAAGAATCCGACTAAGATAGCTTATGTCAATAGAGATAGCATTTCTCAGCTTTCCCCCTTCATTACAGCTATAACACCTGTCTAGCAGAGTGCTTAGCTGCTTACTTTATACGTGTACCCTTACACGAGGAAGTCAGTCAGTGGTATGTAGTGGGCGGGAGGGTTGTTATATAGCTGGGTCAGGGTGCATCAGATAAGACGAAATAGAGTAGACCCTTGAGAAATCCTTCATTTCACACATGACAACACCTTTTCAATATAAACATTTACAAAAAATGTTGGTTGTGTCCAACTGCAAACTTATGAAGCATAGAGGTCAAGTTCTTATGGATAAGTTTTTATGTGTTTTCTGTTGTAATGTCTGGAAAACAAACTATCCATCATGAGGAAGTTAGTAAGCTATGATATGTATAGTGGGTGGGGAGGCTTTGCGTGGGTTAGATAAAGATACATTTCCTAACAGTCAAGTTAAACATCCGGGAGAAATCTATCTATCTATCTATGGGTGGGCGGTTATAGTGTGTGCTGTGGCTAGGTCAGTGTGCATGGTGAGAGGGTGTGGTCCTACCTCACCTGCATTGACCTTTCGCTCGCCTTTGAATTTCAGGTGATTGTTGTCAAGGTGTACAGCATATCTGGGTCAAACATTGAGATGTTTTAGTTGTGATTTGTATTTGATGACAGCTTTTATTTGCAATTAATTATGTAAATGTTGTGTTCAAGGTATAATTCATTATATATTTTCAGTGCTTATTTCATCACCATTATTTCTTACTAATTCATTGTATGAAATAAGCATGAAAAGTAGTCAGCCTAAAAGTTTTATTTCCTCAATTCAAAGACTGAAATAAAAGAATACCCTCAAAAAGTTATCAGCCTGGACAAAAAGGTACCAGGTTCCGCCTGTAGGAATTTCATACACTGATAAATTGTACCCAAGAGTAACTGTAAGCATGTAAAGACATCAGGTACATCAAGTTTATGTGATGACTGTTTGCCATCATGATGTCCAATTTCAAACCGATATTTCATTGTTATTTCTTAATACTCAACTGAGTCTTTTCAGAAAACTCTTTTAAAGTTAACTTAGAGGTTATAATGGTTTGAAGGATACATGAAAGCTTAGGTTATAGTTCAATCAAACTTGTCTCATTCAAACTTTCAAACTTCCTAAATATGGCCTCTTTCAGCCCGTGGTTTAGTTTCCTTGAATTTTAAGAAGAAACTGACTGAAATGACGCACCATTTCTGACAGCAGAGCAAATATGATAAATCTCTATAGAGAAATGATTAATTCATATGTTGGTTTGTATGTCAACTGCTCTGTGTGTCCCAGCAGTATTCACTTACCTCATACATAATGTAACACAGGAAGATTTACCTATTATCTGCTGCAAAGAGAAATGAATGGCTTTGTGCTATCGCTTCAATGCATTATTTAAAATTCTATTTTCATTTATCTCATATTTCAAATGATGCATATATTTTTCAATTTATTTTGTTAACCCATTATCTACTACTGCTACATGACCAACTGACCAATCCAAAATTATCCGTTTGATTCGTGTGAGTTAGCTAATCAGGAAAAGTTTGATGCTTATTGATTCACATGGTAAAGGGTTTACCGTTTCAGTGTTGTTCCTGGAGGGGGTCCTGGGGACATTTGCCCACCTTTTTGGCTTGGTGTCCCTTAAAATTTGGAGAAGTAGAATACTTTTACCATTGCAAAGGGTCCCACTTGTTCAGAAATGGCCAAAATGACCCCCTCAGCTGATCACCTAGGAACAACACTGCCGTTTACTAAATTCAGCAGGTGACAGTACAACCCATGGTTCGGCATCCTGGAAACCAGAGGTACTTTGTTTCGCTCGCTTCACTTTGAAACTAACCCCTGGATTCCTAGGTGGCAAAAGGCTCGACGCGCGTTAAATATAACTACCAAATTCAGAAAAGTCTATGGCTTTTCTATAGATCCAATCAGCGCTTTCCTTTTATACACGCCCCTCCCCTTGAAGTTTACATGGACAACAATGACTGCCGTTCGTTATGACACAGAGGCGTCATTTTCAGTAAATCCAGGGGTTAGTTTCAAAGTGAAGCGAGCGAAACAAAGTACCCCTGGTTTCCAGGATGATGGTTCGGTAGTTCCAGCCAATGTGCACAGGTTTCACTGCAATGTATAGCCACAAATCACCTCACCTGTCCTCATCTCACCTCTGTAGGGCACATCCCTCAGAAACACATTTGAACATTTTAACTAAAACCATTACCAGAGGTGGTTTTACCAGACATAGTTACGCAAAAGAGATGTAAAAGAGAAGAAGACGAAATGACTACTGGCTTATGTTAGTGGATTACCCTTGAAGCTGAACTTTCTCAACAGCTTTGGTCCCAGTTTTGAATCCGGTCTTCAAATCATTTAAGTTACAATTACACAAATAAAAAAGGTCACATTTCTTCAGGTAAGACCTTCTCCCTCATCAACATGTGAGAGTTATGAAAACTAAAACTATGACACATCCATCAGATTACATAATGATGGGTTAAAGGGAAACATGACCCGAACATTATCTAGTCATGAACATTTCCAAATTTGCACATGTCAAGTCATATCTGTTTTGGCAAGAGAGAAATGTCAGGTGTACTATCTTTACCTGGCCCCCAGAGCCTGTATAACTTCTCCTTCCAGTTACTTATGATCAATGATACTGGGATGGGCTGATATAAAACAGATCATGTTGGACTCTATACCAAGTGTATTTTAGAGTGTTCATGCTGTTGCCAAGAGTTAAACACTATAACTGCCTAATCAGTTCGGTAAGCTAATTTGCCGTAAATATAACCCACAACAAAGGGAATAAACACATGCCTGGCTACTGGCTTAAGATATTCTGTCCGGGAATATTTCAACTGTAAATGGTTAATGTCATTTCTGCTCACTTTGGGTCTATACCTATACCATTACCTACCACCAGAGACAAACAGCTTCATCTGCATGCTTTGCAGAACTGTTTGGGTGATATGCTACACTTTAATTCATTGCAGTAACTCTCATGGTTTGCAAATTCAAAATTCAAAATTTCACAGCAATGCATAACCTCCATGGTGTTGCTGGCTTTCTGACAGTATCAATGCTTGTTACTGTGATAAAAGTGGAAAAAAACCACCTCAAGAATGATACATATCAGTGCTTGTTCTAAAGCGTTAGTTCTAGCGAGATCTTTCAAAAGCTGTGTATCCTTAACCATAAAAGTGCTTGCTTGTTCTTGCTATCACTAGTGCTCTTTAACACAACACAGGTCCTCACTTTACTGATCTTTACAGATGAGTGTGGCTAACTTACGTCCTTTCAGGACAGTCCACTGAATGTGTTCAGCTCCCATCCTATTGTTGCATATTATAAGAATAATCAACGAGTTGCGAGGAATTACGGATTATCTGTCCCGAGTTAATTATTGTGATAAACTCCAAGCTTTAGCGAGGAGTTTGACATAATAATTCACGAGGGACAGATAATTCGTAATTCCGAGCACCGAGTTGGTTATTCTTTTTCTTACCCAAGATCATTTTAATGCGTAAAAATCGAAAAACAAGACCCCAATTCTTTGATACGACTGTAAATTACAAATTGTAGTCATACCCATTCATAAACTCTTTCACACCTTCAGGATGCGCATATCTAAATAGTTTCCAACTATTTTAAAGTAACTGTTGAATTTTATTGCCAAAACGGTTTACTGACATAGTAAACAACTCGTTTATATTGTAAACTATGTCGCAGAATGAGAGAAAATTAATGAAAACGTGAACTTACAATCGCACTGTTGGAATGCAAGATAGGAGTGTAATTACGTCACCAAATGACGTCACAAAGCAATGACGTCACGGCAGTGCAGTCGGCGACTCTTGCATGTTGCTTCGCCTTGCAAGTTTAGTACTGTAATTACGGTCTCGGAGACTTAGGTTGAACATGATTTTATATTTAATAAGTTTTACTGACATGTGACTTCAATTAGGTATGCTCGAAATTGTTCAATTATATGATTTTGCTTAAACAGGATAGCTAAGGAATTCATGAATGAGCGCAAAGTAGTTCCGTCAACCAATCAAAATGCATGTTATATTTAGAAAAACTGTAATTCCCATGACCATTATGAAAACTTTAATACCCGGCATATCTGTGCCCGCTTGGGTAAGAACTCTACTTTATTTACCTGTGTATGTGACTTACTGGTACATACAACACGGCTGGAGCACTGATGAACTGCACTCACCCTTCCCAACATGCCAGGAGGTGTCAGTACTGTCTGTGCCACGTTGGTGTCTTGTAAGCTGCATCAGCACCTCTTCACTATCTGTCTAGGGACATGGTGGAATTTGGTTTCATTATACACGTTTCCATGGAAAGACTGACTTCAGTCCCAACTGAACTTTTGTGTTGTGAAGCTGTAAAAATTCAAACCTTTACCTGGGGGTTCTGGAATATTTCTTAACCAATGGCCAACTAGATAAATCCCTTTAACACATTCCTGTAAATTGGCCATTTAGAATGGTGGATTCAGTAAGTTAAGTTTTAATAATGCAAGAGAAAGCCATGTGGATTTTGCTTTTATTGGGAAATGTGAAACTTGTAATAAAAACAGACTTTCTTTCAGTCTGTAAAAGTTCAAATATTATAAAATGGAAAATATAAACAGCATAATACTGATTTCTAAATGAAATCAAATATCCTTTTGTGAAAAACTATGCTTGAGAAACATTCATTTCAATAATACTGAGGAAAGATAAACCATGCTTTGATAATCCTAAACACAAATATGACCTGCATTTGTGGTTAACCTTTCCAAAAATCAATACTTTCTTTTTATCAGTCACAGTGTTGGACCAAGTTAAGGAAGTGTTTCAAGTAACATTCTAATCTAATGGGATACAGATATTTTTGGAAACTATCGTATTGAAACTAAATAAAATGATTAAGTTGCATGTGATTACCCTTAAAAAGAAACTTAGAACAATGTAATGAATGTATGTTTTTTCTATGGAAGACTACAGTTAACAATCTTTATATATGCAATATTCTGTCTTCTTTCTGTCCATATTTATGGCGTCCCAGAGATTGTTGCCACCAAATGAAATCAGAAGTACAATGTACGTGTGGAGCTTTAACGATAAGGAATATTCAACATAGGCTGCATCCATAGCATGAATCAATATTTCCTGTCAATTATGTTATCTGCTAACATTTTTGTTTGAAAACATTTTGTGGTATTATTGTCTCTGTCACACATCACATGTTTCTGTTGAGATAAAAAGATGAATAGGTTAATGTCAGTTGAATTTCCCCTGCCAAGAGTCCTGTGAGATGTTACAGATTTGAATTTTATCTATGTAATATTAGGTTTAGATCTAATCCTTCCACGTGAAAATTTAGTCTAAATGCCATGGTATTACCTGATATTAATTTGTAATTCAGATGACCCTGATTTGCTTATCGTATGCAACACATGTTGTATGCAAATTAAGCTATTGATGATATTATGTTGCATATTGCATTTGAAATATTTACCTATGAACATGTTAGGCAGGTTGAATTATTCAAGAGCTTTTTGATATGAATGAATTTGTAGAAGGGATCAGCATTACTGGACAAAATAGAAAGAAGCTGCTAGTATTTTATTAATTTCAGGTACTGGAAACAGTTTCTCTAGAAGATGGTTAATTTGAATGCAAAGGCATGTTCAAATTCTCTATATTATTTACATCCTTCAAGAATATGTCTTCAGAATTTTCTTTTGAAATTACCTCAACATGTCATACATGTATCATTATTATATCAATAGTTATCATGTCTGAATTTTCTCAAAGCCTTTCTCAGAATTTCTGAAGATTGCTATATAAGCAGTTAAAGTATGTGCCACCGAGCCCCTTGATGGTTCCCAACTGGATGATTGCATCTATAATTCTTTTCGTTGAAAATTCCTTAACGCAACCTCAATACACATCCATCCTATCATAGATAATACAAGAATCTATCACGTTAACCTCCCTTCCTGAAATAGATTTCTTTCAAATTTTTAAAAGCCAATAGTAATCCTGATTGATGCATTAGCTGTTGAAGGTGTCGCGAAACCTCTGATTCTGATTCAATTGGATGATTGCAAGCATATTTCCTTGCATAAACGCACTTTCTGGAACGGCCTGGTATGTCCCTCATTACTCCCCAGTTAGGAACGCTGCATGCTTCCGCCTTATTCCGTTCAGATCCCTCATTTACGAAATTGAAGGCTTCCATTTTTGTTTAACTATTGGGCACAGTCAAATGAGTTGGTTTACATTCTTCGTCCAGAGGCAATCAATGAGTGGGCTAATCCCTCTACCCTGTCTGACCTCTCTCCACTTCATCATATTGTAGATCATCTGTATTCATGCCTGCATTGATAACTGGCCACTAAGTGGACGCAAACTTGTGATCTGATTAACTGATGTACCTAACAAAAATATTCATGAAGAAGACAAGGGTATATGTGGATGATTAACTTCTTTATTTAACAATTTCATCAAAACTTCATTATCTATTTTTCTCTGATCCTTTGGAGATTTGGCTGATGACCTTGAATAGAAGACCTCAATGTCATCTATCCTAAACTTGTCCTTACCCAATGTTACGTGCAAAATATTTATTAAAACCAAGTCAATGTCATTTTCCTTGATTCTGGTTATTAACTTAGCTCTGAGCAATGTTTTTGAATCACTCAAAGGATAAACACTACAGTCTTAAAATCGACGGTTTTACGAGGAATAAAAATTGCAAATTAGTGCATCTACCGGGATACAAACTCATATTGTTCAGAGGTTTCCTCGCAAAACCGTCTGATAACAGCCAGTAGACTCCCATGTTCTGACACAATTCAGTTAACCAATCACAAGACGTCCAACAAAAGCTTTCTCTGCGAGAAGCTAGGGGCAGATAACTCAAAACAGCTATTCTTTCGTCTGTTCTGAATGCTTTCAAAACAGCGACCGTTGAAAAACTATGATGTGATTGGTCAGCTATTTGACTGGGCTTTGGCTGCGCTAAACTGTTTCAGAACATGCACCTATATGGGGTGTTCTCAGACCTTGTGGCGAGGAATCTACAGAACCTGTTCCTATCCCGTTAGATGCATTATTTTGCACATGTTGTTCCTCTGAACAAGGTTGAGTTTAATCAGACTGATAAACACTACAAATGGCAACCACTTTGCTTTTGAACCACAAGTTTTTTTGAAATTATAGAAACATTATTTTAACAATGTATCATCATTTTGGCCACCAACAAAACCTGATGATTTGTTATCACTGCAGTGTCATTTCACTTACTTGATAGACTGACAGACATATACCAGATAAAAGTATTCATCAAAACCTTCCTATTATATTTTTCCTTGATCCTTTCAACATGTTCAAGATCTGAGTGATTAGTTAGAATAGAAAATGTCAGTGTTGTCACTACTAAAGCGATTTCTCTCAAGGTCATGTGAACTAGCAGGGAGGAAATGATTAAAACACATGATGGTTTCTCAAGAAGGAAAAGCTCACAGGTTTCAATCAGTCCGCTCTAAAGAACTAGCAAAGCATGAAGCTCTCAACTGATTTTAGTCTTTACTTCATCGAATGGTCACAAGCGTTAGGAATGCTTTCAACTGATTTGAGGTTTAACATTAAAATATGGTCCCGAGCATTTGGTATGCAGGAAGTACTATCCAGAGGGAGCCACTGGTATATGATGTTTTCGTATAGCTTGAGTTATGCTGCTTCAATTTATGCAGTGGTTGTTTTTTTTTAGAGATTCTCAAAATTGGATGGGTCACTCTTATCTGCACATTTTCGGACTTTGTTTGGTTTTTAAAGCATAGCTTGAAAATTTTATAACTTTGAATCCATGGATGTTGCCCATGTGGTGGTGTTGTGCCTCCAGAATGTTTATTGAAAATTATTGTTTTTCATTGACATGATTGACTAAATATGTTTTCAAATTAATTAATGGCAGTCAAACTACAGCCGAGGGCTAAATTTTGTGCCATGTTAATCAAGCAGAAACTAAAATCAAACAAAGCTAAGAGAAGATTCAAACAAATTTGTTCCGTCACAACAAGAGAAAGTTATTTGACATTTCAATCTGCGTGTGGCTTAGAATATTATGCCAGTTATTAGTGATGGAAAACATACAAAACTCCAGGGCATAGAAATTTGAAGCAACACAAGTTCTTGATATTTAAACACAAATATTGCTTAGCGTATACATACATACATACATACATACCATTTTCATTTCAGCACAAACTCATTCTAAAAGTAGAAATCAGGAATGATGACAATGAAGTCAATCAGGTTCACATAAAGAGAATGAAGATAGGTTCGATATCATATGAGTTCCCATGTTATACCATGTTTACAACACAAATGCCTAAATTTTGATATTTCACAAGCATGAGGTCATCTCACCATGGTGAAGGGATATTCTTCTAGGGTATCACAAGATCTACAATTTATAATCCAAATCAGCTAAGGACACTCTACCATAGGTCTTAGTTTTTTAGGGCTTAAAAAACTAAAACTGGAGTAGATGCGAGTAGGTTTTAAGGTTTTCGTCATATTGAATAGTGTCATGTCATTCATGGTTAGCGAGTTCCCACCAATGCACACTGGTTTCCCTGCAAAGTATATCAACTTAGAGTGGTGAGTGCTTTATTTACTCTATATACTAATAATACTACTGCTACAATATATGTAAAATGATCTTGAGACTCATCTTTCTACGTAAAATAATGTTTTAGATTTTCTAAAGTTTCTGAAAATCAAAAGCAATTTGTCAGGGAAACAGATAAATCGGTTAATCTATGAAATATTATATCTAATTTCTTGTGATATCAGAGTTATATTTCTTTTAGCATCAACTAAGTAGAATTTTTTTTGCTAGTTATTGGCTCTGTTACCTTCAAAAACTCCCAGTAAATACCTCATTATCAATTCTATGTGCTGGTAATGAGATATTTAGCGATAGCAACACTCTAAAGGGACTTGTATATAGCCTATACTTGGCCAATATACAGTGTTAACCAGGTCTTGTGCAAACTGGGTGATCGATACAGTGTTGGTAAGTACAATGGAATGTTGTACATTGTAGCAGTCTCCCGGGGAGATAATGTGCTCAATCAGATCTCATTGTGTCGCTATTCATATTTCATTGTCAATACCATATGTTTGCTATGGATGTAATTCTGTAAATAAACTGGAAATACGAAGAAGATTACTCATAATCAGCGTAAGAAGTAAACCATTTGAGAGGCAATACAGAAGCTGGTAGAATAGAAATGACAAGGATTTTTATGGATGATACATTTCATTATTTAACAATGGTTACGTTTTGGTGTGGATCTGTACTGATATTTTGCCATTGTCTTCTCTGTAAGAAGTAATCTTGAAAACAAGTCAGATGAAAACTAATATTGTCAGTTTATATGACGAAATGAAGCAAAACTAGAAAAAGCTCTGATATCATGAGATTGTCTAAGACTGACATGATAATTATGATGTCAGTCTTAGACATTTCTAAAGGAACATTCAAACTGAAGTAAAAGCAAAGTCATTTTACGAATGTGGTGTGAAAAATATAAGCTAATGACACGCAGTTAAAAGGATTTATTTAGTCACACAATTAATTTCGTTTAGACAGCTCATGATGATTAGTATATCCATATGCTCCACCCTTTTAAAAGAACCGTTTTTCGGAGAGTGAATGAACTCTCAAAACTGCCCAGTAGCACGTACAAACAAGGTCCATCTATTGTAAAGCTATCGAACTGATGAATGTGGATGCCATCGCACCAGCGCTCTTGTAATGAAGATTTACTCCTGTCCACAGAACGCTTTGTTAGATCAGCGAGCCAAAATGAAGAAAAGTGTTTTTTAGATGAAGAAGAATGTATTTTTCAACTTTCGCCTACACCGAGCAGCTGGTCATCAAAGTTGTCTTAGATTGATTTTACCTCTGGCCTGTCGACCTGAGAGATTAGAGTTCTTCTAGCTGATAATGAGGATAAATTGCTCAAGTGATAAGTACATGAATGTGTTTTTATCCCACCGGTATGTAATACTGTGGGATATAGTCGTCGCGCTGTCCATCTGTCCGTCCGTCCGTCCTGAGCAGAACTCGAAAAACGTTCATGATATCTTTCTGAAACTTACCATGTGTATTACCGACCTACTGAAAAGGTGTCTTTTGATATTTTCAGATTTCTGAAAATTTTATTTTTTTCTGTTTCCATAGAAATGGCTTGAATTTGGACTTGTTTCATTTCCGGAGCACAGCTGCAAAACTCTTCATCATATCTGCATGAAACTTTGCATGTGTATTAACCAGTAACTGTAGTGGTGCCTTTTGATATTTTCACATTTCTGAAATGATTTGGTTTTCCGTTTTCATAGAAACGTGTTTGATTTGGACTGAGATAGGTCTGTTCAGGAGCAGAACTCCAAAACTCTTTGTCATATCTGTATCTCAGCATACTGAAGTAGTAGATATACAATTATCTGTCAAAGATGTGTTTTATAAATTATGTGGGACCGGTGGAATATGTCATCTTCTGATGTCTCTTGTTTACAAGAAATGTTTGGAAAAAAACCTCTCACATAACCTTCCCAGCAATGTGGATATCTTGAGTTCTTTAACTGATACCTTTCCCGAATCTAATATTGATACAATATGCAGTGGTAAGCAAATTTTGATTATCAAGTCAAACCTCTTCTCCTGGCCATAATACTAGTATCCGGAAATTAGAAAATGAAAGGTAATTTCAGATCACATACTTCAATAAACATGAATTGTTCATTAGCTTTGAAACTCAATAGAAACATCCCTCAGTGTTGTGTGAAGTCTGTATTGACAAACTCATAACAGTGTTCTATGTGCTGAAGTAAAGCACACATGCCTCCTACGCAAACAACAACAAATCTAGACCAATTATTGATTTATCAGTTAACCTGATACAGCTTTTGTCAAATCGTCTCGTAATTTAGCATGAAGCATGAATTTACAGGATATTTTGTCACTTGATTTACTTCAATATTTACAATTCCAATTTTGCTATAGTAATCACATTAAATGTTCTTTTTGTGATAGAAGTTGACTAATAGAAGACAATAGAAGACAATACACAAGACCTATTTTAGAACATAAGCTGCTTATCCACCTTTGCTGAATTTAAAACGCAACTTTTTCGAAGAAAATTGTAACATGATGTCATTGCATAAGACATTGATCTCGTCTCCATGACAAAATGATATTTTGCCTAAAGACATTGTCGGAAAAACCTTGATTTTTGCAATCATGGTAACCGGTAAGCTGCCTGCACAATTGGCATCAATGAGATTGAACAATGAACCTCACTTGCTTCGAGCTTGTGTCAGAATTCAAAGACGTTCTTGATATAGATTGATTTGAAGGATAATTCTTTGCTTCTTTTAAGGAAATTGTTGTCTGAATATGAATGTTTAGCACCAGCTTTTCAAATCCAAATATCCGATTGAACTTAACGCTCGTGTGTTGACTGAAAGAGTTACCATCCTGAAAGTGTTACGCTGTCAATTTAAACACAAAACCCCGTAAAAGTTGCCGGCCTAGAGTTAGATACCAGAATACAGACTTCCTTTAGAAGCATTTTTAAGGTTGGTTCATCTTGTAAATCATGTCCAGGGTCATAGACTTGGATCATTACACAGGTTGTAAATCCATTGAATTCTTTTCTCTTTCAGGTTACAGGCTGTTGGATGTGATTTGTTCATACACTGTTATTGGCCATGGAATGAATATTTATTGACGATTTATAGTCCATCTTTATGTTTAGATGTGAAACCAAGGTACTCCAAGACTAGATACAGGATGTTTATTTGATAACTGATGACATGATCATTCAATACTTCAGATGAAGAAGTACTCTTCAAAGTATATGACATTGTTTATGCACCATTACTTACAATAATGACTCTCCGTCTCGATTGAAGGTTTGAGAACGTTTGTAACAATTCCACTGTAGAATACAACTGCTGCTGTTTGTCATATCTCCCCGGAAATGAACACTTAGAATAGAACTAAAACTAGCGCTTACATTTGAAACATTATTAAATTAAAACATCTCAAAGAAGTGAAGAAACAGGTTCAAAGACTGTTCTATTGTATATTTCAGATGTATGGACCTTACCTGACAATAACGGCATGCATTCTGTGTTTCAGATGTGAGTGTGAAATACTCCGACGGACTGCCTGTGCTCTCAGTGCCTTTACCCTCCCGCCGGGAGACCTGTGAATTCACCCTCAAACCCATCACGCACACCGTTGGAGACTTCCTCCGATTTCTCCATGAAGAGGACGGTGGTATCGACAGAGCTTCCATCTTCAAACCAGGTAAGTCAGTCGGGCTGTGATGAAATACATCATTATGCTCCTAACAATTAAAAGTGTGATTTTTTTTATACAAACAATGTTAGTGACAACTAAATAAAAAATATTGATAGAGTTGGCTAGACTGCACTTTACCGGGTGCACTTCATTCTTGTTAATTTCGTTATCTTTTTAACCCTTGGATTCAAGCTGGACTGTCTTCTTTAGCCCTTGGATATCAGTAGACTATCTTTTTTAACCATTGGATCCCTTTCGACAATCTTAGAGTTAGTTTGTCTAGCGTAAGGGTTGGTAGTGCAGTGAAGTTGATAATTACTAGCCCCCGGTAAAATGCAGTACTCCCATAGTTTCTTTATGTAATTTATCATAGGGGAAGACTATCAGGAATTTCTTTCTTCATCTAAACATATTCCAAATACACATCAAATCCACAGACGCCTTTCTCTTGGAACAACCTTCCCACTCATATAAAGAAGACTGAATCTCTGAACTCTTGAAGTCCTCATTAAAAATCTACCTTTTCTGTATGGCATATTGTTAAAAAAAATTCTGTCCAGTAGTTCTCACATGTATATATATTGTCTCTCTTACTTTGTACGCCGTGAGCATTGAACACAATAATACATGAAATTGCTTTTATTGATTTAGTTGTATTTTGTCTGACAGTATATTTAACTAAATGTGTCAACATTTTATGTATCGCACAATGTAATGTTTTTCCGTAAAGAGATTTTGACAGCTAATTGACAGTGTTCTCTACCATATAAAAATACTTGCAGTAGTCACAAAATATATATATATATATGTAATCCTCCTGATCCATTGGACAAACAATTCTGTATTAACAAAATTACCTTGTCTGGTAGTTGGATTTGTAAAAAAGAATGTTTGAGTAAAAAGCATCAAGAATAGTTTTTGTCTTGCAGTATGTCTTGTATAACTTTCTAGGTTGGTGTTCTTTACCTGTGTCTTGATGCAGTTGTCTTAGTTATATAGAGTGTATTTGTTGTGTCTTTGCTATCAAGTTCAACTGTACATTTACCTCGTAAGGATTTAAAAAATGATCGATTTTAGGGGCTGAGATTCAGTGGTGTTTTGTGTTGGTTATAATGCATTGTTATGATACTGAAATAATTTCCTTTATTTCTAAGAGTATGAAGGGAACAACAATTTTCATAATAACATATTTAATAAAAACAATCTATCTATTTTGATGTCTATCTTTCTTTGAAACCTCCAATTTATCTATAAGATCAAATGTGAGATCCCACTTTCCAAATTATTTGGTAGAAATGCAACAAACCAAATCAAATGACAATTCCTTCCAACACAACTACGTCTTTCAAACACATACCGTTTTGTCTGTGTACAAGAAGCCATCAAAAGACTTGATTCCCTTGGGTCTCTTGAGTTGTCTGTTTAAATAGTGATTGTATTATTTAGTGCAGCGGTTATCCATTTGGTATTTGCCATCAGGTCGCTAAGGGGTTTGAAATGTTTCAGTAAAATGGTTCATGTTTAAATGTGCCCTCATGCTTACAGCAACGTAATGATGTCTTTAACTTTTGGAATCTTAGATAGAGAAGTATATATGGTTTCCACATTACATGCATGCATCACTGGTGAAAGCCAGATGAGAATATCAGAGGAATTGGAAAGTTTCTGTTCCAAAATAGAAATGAAGGAGCAGATTTCAAGATAACAATGAAATTTTTTATTTTCAGTGATTGAATCTCATGGTTACACCAAAGTTAGGAATTTTATAATTGAAAAGTTGATTCAGGCTCAGAATAGAAACGATTGAATGGTAGAAAACAATACAGTGTCATGTTGTCAAAACTTTTCCAATGATGAAATCAGAGATTTTGTGTTGAAATCTGTTTATCTCAATAATTATGTTTCTGGCTTGGTTGGCAAGTAAATGTTTTAAAATGCTTTATCAGTAAAAACTAACTTAGATTTCCGAAGCACAAACTTCACTTGTTTCAACCTTTTATGTCATTGTTATCTCATCTTGTTATAATTGTTATCTCTTCATCATACCAACATGTATCCTGTATATAACTTGCTGTTCCACCATCTATTTGCAGTAGAAAACTGTTCTACACACAGTAAGGTTTGGGTGCAATGCTACACTGAATTTCAGTGCAGTACCACCCATGGTTCGCTAGTTCCAGCCGTTGCTCGCAGGTTTCACCGCAATGCATAGCCACATGGCGTTGCAGGCTTTCTCCCTGCCACAATACTAGCAGCCGTGATATAAGTGAAATACTCTTGAAAGCGGCGTTAAACCCCAACTCACCTCACCTCACCTCACCTCCACCATCTATTCCATATGCTTGATAACGGTATAAGTATCTATACCAAAATTGCCATTGTGAAATAAAGAAGTTGATCATCCATAAAATATCCCTGTCTTATAGCTATTACACCAACTTCTAGAATTCCTCTCAAACAGTTCTCTAAGCACAAAGGTTGCCAATAGTAAATGTTAATGTATGTTACTTTGCATTTAAAACATGAGTACACTTATATAAGAATCTTTTTTTTTAACCTGAAAAGATGTGACCTTTATGCTATGAATAGTTTATGCAGTAGATCCTGCAAAGTATTCACAAGCACATTATACAAACTGGCTTTCATCATTCTGCTATGGATTCATGGAATAATCAATTATTGATATAGGAAAACGATTCATGAATTACATGTAAAACATTTCTCTTGTGTGTTTTATCATTTCACACATCTCAGTATATTTGATCTTTCTCTCTATACATATAAGTATATGCCACAACTATGACTACCACTAAGATCCTGGATGTACATTTTATTAATAGACTTCAGCACTATTGTAATATGATACTAATGGCATATTTAGATAAATTTACAAGACAGGATTCAACAAAAGACAGATAATCCCAAAATCTGAAAATGAAGAAATCTCCTAGATCCTTTATGATCTTAATTTTTAGCTCATCAGGCCTTATTATTCAGCATCTGTGTTACATAGAGTTTGTCCATTTGGTAAATCAAATGATATTATTTCTATACCAGGCATACCTTCAAATGTTTTAATCCATAAAGCACTTTAAGAAGGAATTTTCACAAGATTTGAGATTTGAGAGCAAATATATGAGGGTAACTGGCAGATCACTCCCTAGAAGCTACCTTCTTACTTCTTCTAATGAATGTGAAATTCAAGAGGATATTCCCGTTTTCACATATATTCTATTAATACATGATTAAAACACAGTCAAATTGAAAGATATTGATGAAGTTAATACTTTGATGACTTTACATTTCATAACTTGATAAACGTAAAAAACGAGAATTGAAGCCATTCATCAGTGGGGAAAATTTGTCTACGGCCTAATAGCATATTGTTTATTAGTTAGAGTATGATACGTTATGTGTTACTTTGTGTATATTCTATCAGTGTATATGTTTTATTATTACAAAAAAATTTTAATTGGATTAAATATAGCGGTGTTTTCATTTCACAAAATGCCAAGAAACCAAGATGGCGGATGCTGCCGATAAATCGGTGATAGAACTTTCCCTTTAACTAATTTCAGTCTACGCTCCCAGGTTTCACTACAAGTCATAAAGGTTTTGCTCAAAGCTTTCTCCTTTCAATAATACCACCAGCCATTAAAGCCCAAATCATATCACCTAACCTAAGTTTGAGCATTGATCAATAAGTTCGTCCGAAATGACCGGGCTGTGTCCAGTTCACTGCTTCTTAATTAAACTACAACCATTTTTCAATAAGAGATGTTTCCATATAACCATGCATATCTCGACAAGATGCAGTGTTTCTTTAATTGAATATCGTTCTGTTTTCTCTTTTAAGAAATACTTTTTTATTTAGTCCTCACAACTCTTATGTCAATATTTTAAATTGGCAGTCCCCACCCTTTTGTTACGAATATTGAGTTGAATAATTAATCAATCTAATATTCCATTTGTATTGATTGACATTTGGGTTGTACATGTTTTGCAGTGGGATGGAAGTGATATGTCATGTTTCTCTATTATAACAGAGCGTGCAGTGATTAATCAATATATTACCTACGAGGGCAATCATATCGGGGTTCATATTTTTCATCGATGCCCTTGGGCAAATATCCCTTTTTCATGGTGACGTGACGTCATAGACAATGCTATGATGTCACGTTTCGTCTATGACAGTGGGTCCTCAGTCTGTGATTGAATGTGGATTTTACCATATTTTCATTTATTTCATGACTACCTTAATAAACAGATTACTGTATTCATGTCTATGCCATACTATATTTACGACACTCGTGCCTAAATACCGGTATATCCCTTGCTCTCACTCAGGAAATACTAATATTCAGGCACTTGTGTCGTAAACATAGTATGACATAGACACTCATATAATATCCTCTATATATGATTACCCATCTTCTGCACGCATCGGGCCATATATGCACTTTTAGAAAATGCATACTGACCCTTGCTACAACTTGAAAGGATTTCTGAGACAGGAAGTAACACGACTATTGAGCTATGGTGTAGACCAATCAAATGTGCACGCACAGACACGTTGGGTGAACGTTTATTCTTTTAATTTGAATTACCCGTACTACGCTGATTACGCTCGATTGATAAGTGATAAAACTAAATCACAACGTCCGGGTAAATGAAAAAAAAACACAATTTATTCAAGATCTGATAATAGCATTCTTGTTTAATTTTCCCATTGAAGTTAAAATCCGTTTTGAAACTTATATTATGCAAATGAGCTGACATACAAGATGAAAAATCCCAAAGTATTATATGCAATTTGTAAAGCTGTCATTGCATTACCAAGTTTTGGATCGATTGTGTTGGTAACGACCGATTTGATTGGTCAATTTTTCGATTTTTTCATATACTCTTACTTTAAATCCTCAAGGTCAGGAAAACAATGAATGAATGAAGTTGATAGATACTGTCTACCTAGGAGTGAATTAGTTGATTACATATAAAAATAGCTTGGTTTTAGCCTGATGTAGCTATATCCAGTTATAGTTGCCTCCTACCTATCTCTCTCTCAGTTGGTCTCCATTACCGTAATCACTACTTCCTTTAATTGTATCCTGATGAGAAAATTGATAAAAGAACATACATTGTGGCGCAATCAGGCACCTTTTCTCTTTTATCTCGCATGTCTTGGTCTCGTTTCACGCCTCATACCGCCATACTGCTAATCTACTGGTGCTCAATATGGTCGTTATCACCCATCTGCGAGGTGATAATTCAGCACATACAGACCAGACACTTTTACTTTTTGCTTAGCATTGTGCTATAAGTCTGATAGGATTGTAGACAGGTCATTCTATTGGACTCTGCCTTCAAGACTTATTGGTATTGTCAGGGCTGGTGCTTCCACAGAATGGTGGATGTTCCATCTGTATGTTCTATGCTGCTTCAATGGCGTTATGTCTGGATTCTCCAGTCTTACGTAAATACCCTTCTGTGTCAGGTATAATCCAATCTTTGCATCAACCTACAAAAATTATATTTTCTACTTGTGTATTATCAATATTTCATTTTTGTAAATAATTGTTCTTCTATTGCTGTTGTGAAGGCTTATGAACCAAGAGAATGGTGAAATTCTTTGTAAATACTCTTCTTTGTCAAGTATAACCCAATCTTTACATCAACTTACCAAGTTGTTATGTCCAATCCTTTTTAAAGATTTCAATATTTCCGGATAATATTTTATTTATCTTTTGTCATTTTGCGGGTTTGATATGCTACAATTATTTTATGAATAAATAATTGTTTGATGTCAGTAATTAGTTGACTTGTGACAATATCTCTATAGGCTACTGTCAGATCTTGATTTACCACCAGGTATATAGAATCATTGTAGAGTAGTTAACTCATAAATGACAATATAATTGACCAAATAACAGGGAGTTTAAAAAAATAAAATAAAACCAGCACATTGACTAATGGTCGCATAAAAATCATAGCTGTCCACTGGAATCAACTAATTGTGGTGTTGAAGAGTGATTATTGACTTGGCAATCAAAACGTCAAATCCAAGTGTCAGTAAATGTATTCTAATGGAAATGCAGACTGCAGTATCCTCTTGCTTAATCCAGTTTCCTATTTAGAACGTCTGTGAGCTCTCAAGCAGAAAGACCAAGAGACCTGGACATAAAACCACAATATGTTAGAAGGTTGGATGTGTGGTCTGACAATAATGGCCGGCCAAGACCCAGTTTTACCCTCGCATAGTTAGAAGGACATGTACAGTGACAATGTGAATAAGTAAAATTACACCTTGAGAACAGGTATAGAAGCTTGTGAAAGGGGACATTCCCTGACCCAGCAAGTCAGGAAATCTTGTCTAGGCTGCTGCACCTATGAGACAACCTGAGCTAGATAGTTGTCGTTGATTCGAGCTAGATGGTTGTCGTTGATTCGAGCTAGATGGTTGTCGATACTGAATCTGTCCCACTGAGGACAAGCCTCGTTAATAATTGCTTTTAGCACTTCACCTGAGACAATAACATTAGTTTGCCCATAGCCCCAAGACAAAGGTTTTCGGAAATAGGTTGCCAATCTCCTGCCTGTTAAAAGCCATCATTTTCTCTTTAGCTATTATGGGACAGTTTCCTTGCATTTATTGACCGATTATTCAGTTAGCACCATGCTGTTAATATAGAATCACTAGTCCTTATCGAATAGGCAGGTAGTCCTGTTATTAAGCTAATTGAAAGAATTATTTTAATCAGATGAACTCAAGTGTAAATGATCTGCATTTTATTTACTCATGGATTCAAGATTTATTTTCGTTTTGTCAAAGGATTACATTAACGTTTCAATTACTTATGGTCTAAGACGATTTTTTATGAATATTGAACAGTCGGGGACATGGTTTATGGTCAAGGCCATTATGGTTAAGTGAAGAATTTCCATGTCTGGTGTTGGCTATGATAGCTGGTCTACTGAAAGAAGAAACCGAGGCTGTTTTGTGCCTGAATGGAGCCTTGTGTAAATCAGTCACAGTCCCACAGCTTTACGATTGTCCGGGGTCTCGTCAAGCCCTTGAGTTGTAGAGTGCCAACTATCAGCTCAGTAGATAGAGAGGCATAGAGAGCTGTGGTGTATTCTGTGAGGTAGCTGTGATAGAACCCCTACTAACGAATGGCCATCACTTGTGCTTTTGAACACAAGGTTCTTTGAAACTATTAAAGACAGTTGCCAGAAAATATATAATTTATAAATGCAATGTACCATCGTTTTTTCTATGAAGAAAAACTGTCAAGTTTTTCAAGCTGATATATCTCCTACGAAGTAGTTACTTGATCAGAGAGGGCAGAGGAAAGTTAATCTGTTAAAAGTTAAACCTGAATTATTAATTACCCTTCACTTTAACCTCAAGCTAAATGTGATCCTTAAAAGTAAGTCTTGAACTGTCAATTCTCTGAGCGTTTAATACAAAATTTCTTGTTTCATACAGAATATATATTTAATAGAGACTTAATGTCAGCCTAGGTAGCCATCTTCTTTGTCAGCCTGCTAACTTTTGCAGCACCTAATTAAGCCTATACCTTTCAACTTGTCATAGCCAATAACTAAAAAAATGTGGGTGCATCAAAGTAGTTGATCCCTTTAGAGCGTACTAAGCTTTTCAGGAACTGATAATGTATGGTACCATATATATCAACATAGCAAGTGTAAACTTATACACTGTTCTTTAAGGGATGATACAACTGGGATAAAATGTGAGGATACCTTTTTTTTCTTGTGTGCAAATATGCTCATATTACAACCACAATAAGATCTACTGTGATGTTTCAAATAGATTAATCATAAACAAAATTAACAAAAAAGAACATCCATTTGGATACTGTCTACAGAAAATGGCCGCGGTCATACTGGCCACTTCCTGTGCAGCCAGTAGCAAAGTCTAGTATTCATTTGTAAATCCTATAAGAAAGTTTTCCCTAGGTATATACTAAATATTGACAATGATTAGAAAATCAATTCCCCATCTTATTTTATATAATTGACAACATGGTGAGATCTTATCCAAACATTTCAGATCAATAAAGTTTTTCACTACAACCTGCCACAATGAAGTTAAGACACTGTCCAGTCATATACAATCAATAGATAAACAGTAGAAAATGCAGTTATAGTAGAAACATTGCATCTTCACCCAGATACTAATATAAGTCTTGAGAGAGAACTCACTACAAAGTCTAAACTATAGTGTACTGGAACAGAGAAGACGGTTGATTTTGGACTCCCATTGTGTCACAAATCAATATAGAAGAATCTAAGTAAAACCTTCTCTACAATGGAGAAGATCTTTCAGTCCTACTATTCTTTAGCTTTAGTGTAGGTATTACACCATATATACAGGATATTATATGAATACCAATGTTTAAAACACAAGTGCCTTAATGTTGGTTTTCCCTGATGACTAATACTGTTTTATTTATTACAGAGGTGTTGAAATTGAGGGTCATACATCAAAATCTACAAAGTGCAACATATAAACTTGCTGACATCATAGTATAGTTAATGATTTGATGTTAATGAAGTGAAATCTGTACATGCCCCTACTGACTATTTATGTTCACTGAAAATAATATTGTTGCTGTTATTCTGGAACTTGGAAAAGTGGGATAAATGAAGTAAGATCTTTTTCTGAAATTTTAGTGATATGTTCCGTTCTGATTGGACTATACAAGGTCACATGACTGGTACATTTAAGAAATAGAGTCCATAAGGCGTTTGTTCGATATTTTATGAACATATAGACGACAAGGATATCTGTGAATGATCAGCTTCTTTATTTGACAATGGTGATGTTTAGGTAAAGTTCCTTGTCAAGCAAAGCTTATAAACAGTTTGAAATGTGCATGTTAAACAGATATAAATTGCATCAGCTTATCAACTGCATTGCATCAATCTGAAAATATTGATTTGTGCAGATGTAATTCTCTAAATCAAGATAAGACAATAGCATGATTGCAATGATAAAATGGTTCTGCCTGTATTAAGTGTATTGTCATGTTCAAGAAAGAGATCTGGAATAAATATCAATACAGTCTCAGGATCCTGGAGATTTAGGGGGTTAGGAAAATTTTGAACCCACCACCCCCCTTTTGAAAATCCCTGGATCCTCCTAGGAATCAAAATAACTACATTTTTCAATGCTATCTAAACTAATACATTCGTAAGGTCTGTCTTCCGTATTACGGACAATCCAAAATGGATGACATTGGCCTTTTCAGAGATTGAAGAATAGCATCGACCTATCTAGCTTAGCCGCTAAAACATATCACAATCAACTGTTTTCTGGTGTTTTGAATAAACAAGTTTTAGGTTTCTTAGTATCAGGTTTGAAGGTAGGTCATGGCGGAGCTCTTCAGTTAATGAGCAAAGAGACATGAATAGTTGGGAATAAATGTAAACTCTCACACTCAACATGTCTTCAAATTAGAAATACCTGCCATTTGGATAGTGAAGAAATATAACATGGTTATATTTGGGATAACACTACCTTCAATAGTACAAATTCTTGTACTTTTTGGTCAAGGCGAAATGGTCGTGTGGTAAGCTGTTGGTACAGTCAATGCTGGCGAAAGTTGCCTTATTCTGAGGGCTTGGGTTCAAATCCTGCATGGGACTTGGCCCGAAAAAGTACATGAATTTGTACTATTGAAGGTAGTGTTATCCCAAATATAACCATGTTATATGTCTTCAAATATCGATAATATCAACATCTGATTTCAGTTATTAACTACAATACATATGTGAAAACAGTCATTAGGTTTCTTTATTAGTTAATCATTATATATTGTGATGTCATTACCGTTATGACTTCATATCATTGTGATGTCATTGATTTCATGTCTACCTAGCATTGTCATCTTTGTTCTTTATGATATCAAAGCATTATAAAATCAGAAACTGATTGATGATGTAATAGCACTATAATACATGATGTGATAACAAATGGCTGGGTGATATATAATATCTCCATATACAATAGCAGCTTGCTGGTACTTTATGACATAATATATCAAGATAAACATGCCGACATGTCAGCATTTTATTACAGGTATCTTCATCAGAATGCAGTATTGTTAACATATCTATCATCATTTTCATTTTAAAGAAGTAACTTTTTCACAAACTTAAAAAAACTGTTAGTGACCTAATTCAGCAGCTACTCATCAATAAATCATTGCCCTACTACGTGTACACGTGTACACACGGCAAACTGTCGCGGTGATAGGTTCTCTCCCACATGTGTCATCTTCTTCACCTGGCATCGGATGTTCTGTGAACTCGCGAACCCGTGTTCTGTACAGCTGTGACTTGCATCAATGTTTTACATCCACCATACTCTATCTGTGCTTGAATCTCAAACAGCCACATTGATATGTTTTGATATATCATAGATCCTCGCTTATGGAAAAATTTTCCTGTTTTGCTTAATGTAAAAAAAATAGTTTTGCAATTTACCATTCCTATAACAGTAATGGCCCGTCTTTATGAATGATCAACTTCTTTATAGAGAAGAAAACAACGTTTCAGTGTACCGGTATGTTCTTATATTTGCTACCAACCAAAAACGATGTTAAATGTACAGAGTAATGTACAGTGTTGTTCCTAGAGGGGGTCCTGGGGACATTTGCCCACCTTTTTGGCTAGGTGTCCCTTAAAATTTGGAGAAGTAGGATACTTTTACCATTGCAAAGGGTCGCAATTGTTCAGAAATGGCCAAAAGGACCCCCTCAGCAGATCACCTAGGAACACCACTGATGTGCTAGGTATATACATATGATAGGTTGCATGATAACAACAGTTCACTATTTTGTGAGCTTGGCTAGTCCCTGGACATCCACAAAATGTTTACATTTACGTAGTTAAAATTTTGTGCCTTGCACCTTGCAATTCTGGGAGCTGCCATCTTCAACTCTAAATGTCAATGCCTGCAGGTTTCATCACAACACATAAACACATTTGTATTTCAGGCTTTCATCTGTAAAAATACTGACCACTGGGATATTTGGGGAAAATGTTATCCTAAACGTACCCATCCTACACCAACAAGTGTGTCTTGAGTGAGTCATTCAAAAAAACAAAATTACTTCCAGGAGTTGGAAAGCAAAGCTCTGAGATTACTCCCTGAACTGTCTGGGAGACTAAGAGATTCAGGAATGACTCCATCGCATGATGGCTGCATGGGTTTAAAGAGAATCAGATTAGCAGCTTATCTGCGAGAGGCCTATATTATCTGCAGTTTGTTATCTCTGTGTCCACACAATGTGGGTGTTTGATGCTTTCGGCATTATTCAGTTCAAAGCAAATGACATGTTAATGTGGTTTTTTTTAGAAAATAATTGCAAGGCTTGCAAGTTTTATTTATTTATGGGTTGCTTTGATGATTACGAGTTAACTTTTAGGTGAATTATTGCTTTCAACTGTATACATAAGGATACTAGAACTGTTTTGAGTATTGATTTTAAATACATATCATACTTTTTTATACCTCCGCTACGAAGTAGTCAGGGGTATATAGCGGTCAGCACGTCTGTCCGTGCGTCCGGTTTTTTTTCCGCTCAAAATTCTGAAAACCAGTTGCTCAAATTTTATGAAACTTGATATGTACAATCACCATGATGTGTACATCTGCCTTTTGTATGTTTCATACCCTCATTTGCATAATTTATGCAAATTTTCTCTGTTTTTCATCTTCGCCATTCACACTTTTTGTTCCACTCATAACTCAGACACTAGTTGTTCAAATGTTACGAAACCACATTTTTAGCTCATCAGGCCTGACAGGGGTCACATCCTTAAAAACCTATTTTCATCTTCTTCTCCAGTTCCAAAAAGTCAAGAGAGCTGAAAAGTTGTGTACAGACTCCTTGGCCAATGGGGATTCTAAATTGTAGATTTCGTGACCCCATGACCTCAAATGGGGTCACAGGGGTCACATCCTTAAAAACCTATTTTCATCTTCTTCTCCAGTTCCAAAAAGTCAAGAGAGCTGAAAAGTTGTGTACAGACTCCTTGGCCAATGGGGATACTAAATTGTACATTTCGTGACCCCATGACCCCAAATGGGGTCACAGGGGTCACATCCTTAAAAACCTATTTTCATCTTCTTCTCCAGTTCCAAAAGGTTTAGAGAGCTGAAAAGTTGTGTGCAGACTCCTTGGCCAATGGGGATACTAAATTGTACATTTCATGACCCCATGACCCCAAATGGGCTCATCGGGGTCACATCCTTAAAAACCTATTTTCATCTTCTTCTCCAGTTCCAAAAGGTCTAGAGAGCTGAAAAGTTGTGTGCAGACTCCTTGGCCAATGGGGATACTAAATTGTACATATCATGACCCCATGACCCCAAATGGGCTCATCGGGGTCACATCCTTAAAAACCTATTTTCATCTTCTTCTCCAGTTCCAAAAGGTCTAGAGAGCTGAAAAGTTGTGTGCAGACTCCTTGAACAATGGGGATACAAAATTGTACATTTCGTGACCCCATGACCCCAAATTGGGTCACAAGGGTCACATCCTTAAAAAAATACAGGTCATGGGTCATGATCTAAAAACCTATTATTTGCTTGTTAACAATGTATTACTTGAGATAACTTAGATATTCAACCTTAGATAATAAAGCAAATCCTGATGAGCTACAGAGCCCATGGCTCTATTTTTATATTTCATACCCTCATTTGCATATTTGTATGTTTCATACCCTCATTTGCATATTTAATGCCATTTTTCAAATTTTTCGACTTTTACTTCTAAAACATGCTTACAAGTGTAATACTTACTCTGCTTTAATAATACTTATATATAATGGTCTGTTCATACAAAAGTTAAAACATTGATGCCCTTTTGCTATTTTCAAACATTTCTCTTTGACCAATGTTAAAAGCGGGGGTATCATGAGTGAGCTGTGCTCACTTATTCTCTTGTTTTTAATACAGATCATGGTATTACATATTGAATAGTTATAACGACTCTGTTGATGATACAAATTACAGTGATCTGTTTTCTAATGGCTGCAATACTGCCGAAGCGGCGTTAAACAATAACTCACTCACTCACTCACTCACAGTGATCTGTTTGACTGATATGTAAACTTTTAGGAAATATTTGATAATAAATGACATTTTACATATTTTATGCAATTGTCTTACAAATCAGAGCAACATATAAATGCAAGAAATTCAGAAGAAAAAAAAACGGGGAAATGTTGTAAATATTAAATGAACCTGATATGGATACAGTATGTGAATAGTTCTTGTGCTGCAAAGCACTAATATGATGTTTATTCTGTTTGATTTATAGTATAACAGGTGAAAATCTCTTGTTTCAGATTGTATACTAGATTGTTTACTAGATTGTTTACTTAGATTATGTGTAGATTATAGAATATAGAATACAATGTTATGGTTTAAACATATTTTTATTCATGAAATGAATTGGGATTGGTGAACAAGCTGTGTAGCTTATATTAACACCGCTCCCATACAACATATGATACAGAATGAAATACAAAGTGACGTAAAGATTGTTATAAATAACAGAATGTATACATGCTCCAATTAGGTTAACAGTAATATTATCTAGTAATTAATCTTAGAAAATTGTGTTTGGAATGGTTTATCAACCCATCTGAAGAAATACAGAGATTTAATGATATTATATAGTAGAAATACAGACCCTTGCAGAATTAGTTACCTGAAAACCGCGGTCTGACTGCATTCTGATCGCGGTCAACTGCATTCAGATTGCAGTCCGATCGCGGTCACACGCATTCTGACTGCAGTCGGACCGCGGTCAACTGCATTCAGATTGCAGTCAAACCGCGATCAGGGATTGAGCGTGATTGTAGACATTGTCTGCACGTCGGCAGTACAGCAGAAGTTTAATCATACTATATTGTGAAACTGAAATCTGCCGTATTTGGTCCAAATTTATTTTACTACCTGATTTGTTATTTGTTTTTCAAACTTTAACAACGTATACTATTTCAATGTATTCCTATGTTCAGATACTTTATGTATATCTTCTACAGCACTGTCGACCACAAAGTCAAGAGTCAGAACGGAACGTGGCATAACTATAGTGTCATATTAAACAGTATTAACATGCAAGTTTGTCTGAAGTTATGAACATCGTTATTCATCATTACTTTTATTCTTTGTTTGTACAGGAGAGATTATCCACTTTATGGTGTTATGAAAGTTATTACTCGTTCAAACTTCTCTGTAGTTGGTGGGTGTTTAAATTTTAAGACGGCCGAATCAAATCGTGAAAATTCCCATGTCAATACATGTCATACACATTTTTTTAAGACAGATGATTTGATTTTGTAGAATTTAGGAAAAGAATACGTAGAAGGAATAATTGCTGACCATGATTTGCCCGGTTCTTGGACAACACTGAGTAATTTAGACAGGACACAATGGGAGAAAGTGAGGTTATTGGTATATGACTCTTTTTCATTTTCAAATAATTTTTTTACAAAACTGTACATTAACTATTTGTGTGCACAACCTTTATTATACTTATGGAGAAAATAAAGATGACTTATCAATCCTAGTGAAAATCTCACGAGCCAGTTTTATAAGACATAACAACTGAAACGGTATAACTGAAATAGAACAAGAAGACATTAGAGTTGCAGTATTGATTATCTGTGATCAGTTTTGCCGATATAGTTGCATTATTTTACTTGCGATTTGAGTATGTAATAACCTGTCGGGCATACCTTTATTAAGAAGAGATAACATCTATGTAGATTTTGTAATTTGATCATGTATGTCAATTGTACAGTGTTTATTGTTCACGGGTAAATGTGCAATTATAAAACACCTGAAAGAAACAGTCATGGAAAAGTTTATGAATACATTTGTATGTACAACAGCGACTTCTGACAGATGATGTCATATACCTCATTGATTTTTCGAAAGCTTCCATCTTTTACAAAGTTTGACAAGAAGTTTATTGGTCGAGTCATTCAGTATTGCTGCCAAAATACCAGATATCAATTATGACAAAAGTCAAAATAACAATGATCGAGTTGGTTACACATATGTGCGATAACATATCGTTCAAACGTTCCGGTGACGCTTTCGTTGCTTGTTGGTGTTAATTTTTTTTAATGAAATACTATTTTTGTTTTATATGTGTATCGGCGTATACCATGTGTGTTTAGACACCAACCGATTGGCGATCTATTTTGTTTTTACTTATTGCTATTCATACTCGTTTTTTCGATCAGCTGCTTCTAATGTTGACTACTTTTTTACCCACTTTCGTTCGTTTGATACCGAATTCTATTCACTCGTTGCATAAAAATATTATCACGTTACCATTCTCTCCGCGGCTCAATACTTGACCTCAAAGCTGAGTGACCACTGCGCTGTCGCGACAATAACTAATTACCCCTCATTTAGCAATTGAATTGTCGTATAGACCTGTGTATATATTGTTAAGCGTTTCCCTTATCGTTGTGTAACATTTACTGACTATTGAATTATGTGATGAAGACATTGGGAGGAACCAGGTGTTAATACATGACATAAATTGCGTCATGTTCTGCGATTGTACATGGACGTGGTTATAACTATTCTGTTTTAAACTTTCAGTGTTATACGAATAATGGTTTTACATATACTTGATTTTTTTAATTTGACAAACAAAGCAAACCTTCATGTGATGGACATATATCTTATCATTGAAAAGAGATTGCGTAATCACAGTACACATGAAGTAATTTAAAAGCACACCAGACTTGGAATCTTATATTTGCAACACCTGCCATTTTATTTTAGCCAGAAAGAGCTTTTGTATAATTAAATTATTGTTGTATATATCCGTTTACCTTTATGTATGTTTGTAAACTATCATGGTAATAATGGTTGACATTTTATATATACAATGTAACGAGTCAGTTTCGATTGTTTTCTTTATAAAACATGTTACTACTGGATGTATTTTTGTGAATAGTGAGCAATTGCTATTTCTCCATTTGTACTTTAAAATGGTTCAGATTCATACATTTAAGATTGCGGATTTAAAAATTGGGCAAACTTTTCTTTTCCCCTCCACTAATCGAAAATAGTCGATTGGCTTAGGAGGGTTAACCCATTTATAATACCGACCCTTATGAAAACAATTGTCGATAGTGACATAGACATCTGTACCCGTATACACAGTATAATTTCAGAGCTTGAGTCATCTAAACAAGAACACAGCGACATAGATAGTGCTTTTAACATTTTTTTAAGGAACTGTTTTAAATTAAATGTACACTTCGTTACCAACCAAGCGTGTTTTAATCTCTAGCAATTCTTAACGTAGGAAAGTGAAGAAGGCTTGGTGGACTGAGACTCTGACTGATATGTGGAACGATATGTGTAGAGCGGAGCGCAGTTGGTGTAAAACTCGTGGTCCAAGACGGGTCAGTCTGAAGGCAACCTATGTACACAAACGTTCAGTTTTTGATAAGGCAGTTAAAAAAGCAAAGCGTTCACACAGAAACAAGACGATAAGAGAGATAGAGCATATGTGTGATAATGGATCACGGGAATTCTGGAAAAAAATCGGACGAGTAGGCGTTGGGAATGATAGAAGAAAGAAGATCCCTATATGGAGGTTATGACAGAGGATGGAAATGTTTCAAGGGACAGACATGTTGTGTTAGATTCATGGGCACAAGCGTATTCAACACTTCTTAAAAACAGCGAGAAGGAACAGAATTATCATTGTGACGTCACTGATGTTAATCCCCATCTTAACGACGAGATATCAGTTCAGGAACTACACTATGTTTTAACGCAGGCTAAGAACAATAAAGCTCCGGGATATGATGGTATACCAGTGGACGTACTGAAGAATGAACCTTGTCTTAAATTTGTACATAGAACTTTTAACATGTGTTTTATAGGTGGAAAAGTCCCTAAAAGCTGGTCGAAGGGAATAATTAACCCCATACCGAAGTCTGCAACGGAGGATCCTCGTAACCCACTGTCCTATAGAGGAATAACCCTTGCCAGCTCATCTTACAAGCTATATTGTGGTGTTTTAAATAATAGGTTAACAGAACATGTGGAAGACGCCGATATTTTATGTGATGAACAAAACGGTTTTAGAAAGAAAAGATCAACTACAGTGCATATTTCTACTGTGACGTCCATTATAGAGACACGTAAGAGTATGGGGAAGTAGACGTTTGCTGCATTCGTTGACTTTAAGAAAGCATACGACTGCATCGATCGAGGTATTCTATGGCGTAAAGTGAAGGACATCGGGATTGCAGGAAATATGTTTAACGCTATTGTGTCGCTGTATTGTAATGTTCAGGCATGTGTACGTTTTTTTTACATCATGGTTTAACGTCAAGAGTGGTCTTCGTCAGTGGTGTCTGCTTTCTCCACTTTTATTTAATATTTACATTAATGACCTTTTAAGTACTTTGAATGCCCTAGAAACGATCATGCGACCGGAATCCAACCAGACTAGATTTTAAAGTTTTTAAGTGGGCAAACACAGAAGCTATATCAAATAAATGTAACTGAAATCTACGTGTCCACAAGAAACTGGGCAAGTTACAATTAGATCATTTTATCCCAATTGAAAACACTTTTTATATACGTTTTATCATCAATGAGGTCGGAGAAAAGATTACTAAGAGTTTTATAGAGGAGTGGAGAACATCAGTCAACCGGGAGGAAAGTAAACATGGAACTGGAAAAAACAAGCTTCGACTCTATCGGGGATACAGCGTACAGCGTCCCCTACCCCGATCTTATCGCCGTGCTTTAGCGCTATTCCGTTGTGGAGTTGCCCCGCTCCGTGTTGAAACAGGTCGTTACAACAATTTGCCTTTAAATGAACGTGTGTGTTTTAACTGTCATGAATGTGTTGAGGATGAATGCCATGTTTTATTTCATTGTCCTTTATACAAACATATTACTGTTAGTCTTTTAACTAAATGTGATGATATATGTGATAATTTCATATATATATATATATATATTTCCCCCGCTTCGTTTCAAGTCATCTACACTGCCAGTTTGAGAAAACTTTTTACAATTTAGACTCATAGACTTGATGGAGACTATTCTTTCATATTCTGTCTGTAATCGCAATCGGATCTTTGGGAAAGTTAATCCAGTCTCGCGAAGTCTTACTATCTTCGAGCGGAGATGTAGAGGTATTCTTCTTCTTTGGCTTTCCACAACGCTTTGTGATCTTAATGACTGAATTACATAATTCGGCACATGAAGCACTACGAACCGATGAAGAATACACATTCCCATTCAGTGATCAAAGCTGTGTATCACATACTAATTTTTTTTCAACGCCGATGACCGAATTGTTGGTATTTATTGTCTGATATTGTTAACAATAAGAACTGATGAGGAATGCACATTCCTAATCACTGATGAAAGTGATGTATCGAATGATCATTTAATGTTAACGTCGGTGACCAGTTTGTCGGTATTCATTGAGTGATTTTGTTGCGCAACAATGGCGTCAGCGCCAGTGCGGCTTGTATGTTGTGTCATATATTGAGACTGCGTCAATAAACAATAATGTCTTTTGACCTCAGTCGACTAATCATTCATTGAGAATTGATATACGTTTTAAAAGGATGAGTTAGTGTCAGGATTAATTGTGCAGACATTAAACGACGATCGTTTCTTGTACTTAGCAAAAAGGTTTCACTTAATATAGTTTTAGAAATACTCTTGATACTGTCATTGATAATGAGGCAACTGGTACACCAGTATTGCCAATGAACAAATATTTATAGGAATTAACGTATACTGTCGCAGGTAGAACATGGTAAATACTCTATAATGGTCTTCATATCAATGTTAATATTTGATAATACCTAAATCAAGAATATCATCTATGATGTTTATCATAATGCGTTTGACATATATAATAGTAAGAATATGACATTTACGACTTATCTATTTCTATATTTTGCATTAAATTACAAACTGATCACTGAACATGAGTATAAATAAGTTAAGTATTGGTAATTTTAAATACCAAAAAAGCAAGACTCTGATATCTAACAGCTCTTAAATTTGATAAGTGTGATGTTTCTGAATAAAATTTACCCGTTATGTAGCATAGCGACACAAACAGTGACATTCTAAAATTCATTTATTGAAACAGTGTCAATTGTTCAATAGAAGCATTAACCATAAAATTAAACATAAATACAACCAAATGTTAATCATCACATCTTCATTCAATCGATTCTAAAGTGTTCTCTGATTTTTTCACAAAAATTCAAACCAATCATGATGTTACGTAACTAGAACACGAGTGATACAAGAATAAACTCGCCGGTCGGCCTCTTCCAAAATATCCCTGATACACGGAGGGAGATAGCTAATCACTGAGACGTATCATTGTGCCAACATCCCACAGTCCCGGAAACACTACCCTTTTGAACTCAATGATTGACATGGCCTGTTCATTTTATTAATATGCTCATATGGCAAGTTAAAGGTCCGTTTTTCTTACTGCAATAAAGTAAGGTAAATACGTGTTTACAGTGGCTAAATAATACTCTAAATCAAAAAATAAATAAATAGTGGTCTTATTTATATATGGTTACAGCAGGAATTGTCAAAAGATTATTCATCAGTTTTTAAAATTTCTTTTAAGACCTTCTTATTAACAGTTAATTAGGGGGTCTCTGATAAACCAGAGAATTATTACCATATCATCCAATGAAATATATTGCTCATCTAAATGTATTATCTATAATTATATTATTGAGCAATGTCCACTGTAATATTATTCCCGCAAATCTATTACATATCATTACATGAAATATGTATAGACACTCCTCTATTATGTCTACTTAGCAGTACTTGTATTATAGGTAGAAACTGAAATGATGAAATAAATATTGCTAATCTCAAATAACTGTATACATATCCTATTGTAGACGAATTGATCTTTATATTAGAATATCCAACATATGTTAATACCAGAATACAATTTGTCAAACCTTATGCATTTTTAGCTCATCAGGCCTGAAAGGCCCGATGGGCTTATGGCATGGCATGGTGTCCGGCGTCCGTCCATCCGTCCATCCGTCCATCCGTCCATCCGTAAACTTTTCGCTTTTTCGACTTCTTCTCCAGAACCAATGATTCCACAGAGCTGAAATTTTATGTGCAGACTCCTTGGCCAATGGGGATTCTAAATTGTAGATTTCGTGACCCCATGACCCCAAATGGGGTCACAGGGGTCACATCCTTAAAAACCTATTTTCATCTTCTTCTTCAGTTCCAAAAGGTCTAGAGAGCTGAAAAGTTGTGTGCAGACTCCTTGGCCAATGGGGATTCTAAATTGTAGATTTCGTGACCCTGTGACCCCAAATGGGGTCACAGGGGTCACATCCTTAAAAACCTATTTTCATCTTCTTCTTCAGTTCCAAAAGGTCTAGAGAGCTGAAAAGTTGTGTGCAGACTCCTTGGCCAATGGGGATTCTAAATTGTAGATTTTGTGACCCCATGACCCCAAATGGGGTCACAGGGGTCACATCCTTAAAAACCTATTTTCATCTTCTTCTCGAGTTCCAAAAGGTCTAGAGAGCTGAAAAGTTGTGTGCAGACTCCTTGGCCAATGGGGATTCTAAATTGTAGATTTCGTGACCCTGTGACCCCAAATGGGGTCACCGGGGTCACATCCTTAAAAACTTATTTTCATCTTCTCCTCCAGTTCCAAAAGGTCTAGAGAGCTGAAAAGTTGTGTGCAGACTCCTTGGCCAATGGGGATTCTAAATTGTAGATTTCGTGACCCCATGACCCCAAATGGGGTTTCATGGGTCACATCCTTAAAAACCTATTTTCAACTTCTTCTTCAGTTCCAAAAGGTCTAGAGAGCTGAAAAGTTGTGTGCAGACTCCTTGGCCAGTGGGGATTCTAAATTGTAGATTTCGTGACCCCATGACCCCAAATGGGGTCACAGGGGTCACATCCTTAAAAACCTATTTTCATCTTCTTCTCGAGTTCCAAAAGGTCTAGAGAGCTGAAAAGTTGTGTGCAGACTCCTTGGCCAATGGGGATTCTAAATTGTAGATTTCGTGACCCTGTGACCCCATTTGGGGTCACCGGGGTCACATCCTTAAAAACTTATTTTCATCTTCTCCTCCAGTTCCAAAAGGTCTAGAGAGCTGAAAAGTTGTGTGCAGACTCCTTGGCCAATGGGGATTCTAAATTGTAGATTTCGTGACCCCATGACCCCAAATGGGGTTTCATGGGTCACATCCTTAAAAACCTATTTTCAACTTCTTCTCCAGTTCCAAAAGGTCTAGAGAGCTGAAAAGTTGTGTACAGACTCCTTGGCAAATGGGGATTCTAAATTGTAGATTTCGTGACCCCATGACCCCAAATGGGGTCACAGGGGTCACATCCTTAAAAACCTATTTTCATCTTCTTCTCCAGTTCCAAAAGGTCTAGAGAGCTGAAAAGTTGTGTGCAGACTCCTTTACCAATGGGGATTCTAAATTGTAGATTTCGTGACTCTGTGACCCCAAATGGGGTCACCGGGGTCACATCCTTAAAAACTTATTTTCATCTTCTTCTCCAGTTCCAAAAGGTCTAGAGAGCTGAAAAGTTGTGTGCAGACTCCTTGGCCAATGGGGATTCTAAATTGTAGATTTCGTGACCCTGTGACCCCAAATGGGGTCACCGGGGTCACATCCTTAAAAACTTATTTTCATCTTCTTCTCCAGTTCCAAAAGGTCTAGAGAGCTGAAAAGTTGTGTGCAGACTCCTTGACCAATGGGGATTTTAAATTGTAGATTTCGTGACCCCGTGACCGCAAATGGGGTCACCCGGGTCACATCCTTAAAAACCTATTTTCATCTTCTTTTCCAGTTCCAAAAGGTCTAGAGAGCTGAAAAGTTGTGTGCAGACTCCTTGGCCAATGGGGATTCTTAATTGTAGATTTCGTGACCCCGTGACCCCAAATGGGGTCACAGGGGTCACATCCTTAAAAACCTATTTTCAACTTCTTCTTCAGTTCCAAAAGGTCTAGAGAGCTGAAAAGTTGTGTGCAGACTCCTTGGCCAATGGGGATTCTAAATTGTAGATTTCGTGACCCCATGACCCCAAATGGGGTCACAGGGGTCACATCCTTAAAAACCTATTTTCATCTTCTTCTCGAGTTCCAAAAGGTCTAGAGAGCTGAAAAGTTGTGTGCAGACTCCTTGGCCAATGGGGATTCTAAATTGTAGATTTCGTGACCCTGTGACCCCAAATGGGGTCACAGGGGTCACATCCTTAAAAACCTATTTTCATCTTCTTCTTCAGTTCCAAAAGGTCTAGAGAGCTGAAAAGTTGTGTGCAGACTCCTTGGCCAATGGGGATTCTAAATTGTAGATTTTGTGACCCCATGACCCCAAATGGGGTCACAGGGGTCACATCCTTAAAAACCTATTTTCATCTTCTTCTCGAGTTCCAAAAGGTCTAGAGAGCTGAAAAGTTGTGTGCAGACTCCTTGGCCAATGGGGATTCTAAATTGTAGATTTCGTGACCCTGTGACCCCAAATGGGGTCACCGGGGTCACATCCTTAAAAACTTATTTTCATCTTCTCCTCCAGTTCCAAAAGGTCTAGAGAGCTGAAAAGTTGTGTGCAGACTCCTTGGCCAATGGGGATTCTAAATTGTAGATTTCGTGACCCCATGACCCCAAATGGGGTTTCATGGGTCACATCCTTAAAAACCTATTTTCAACTTCTTCTTCAGTTCCAAAAGGTCTAGAGAGCTGAAAAGTTGTGTGCAGACTCCTTGGCCAGTGGGGATTCTAAATTGTAGATTTCGTGACCCCATGACCCCAAATGGGGTCACAGGGGTCACATCCTTAAAAACCTATTTTCATCTTCTTCTCGAGTTCCAAAAGGTCTAGAGAGCTGAAAAGTTGTGTGCAGACTCCTTGGCCAATGGGGATTCTAAATTGTAGATTTCGTGACCCTGTGACCCCAAATGGGGTCACCGGGGTCACATCCTTAAAAACTTATTTTCATCTTCTCCTCCAGTTCCAAAAGGTCTAGAGAGCTGAAAAGTTGTGTGCAGACTCCTTGGCCAATGGGGATTCTAAATTGTAGATTTCGTGACCCCATGACCCCAAATGGGGTTTCATGGGTCACATCCTTAAAAACCTATTTTCAACTTCTTCTCCAGTTCCAAAAGGTCTAGAGAGCTGAAAAGTTGTGTACAGACTCCTTGGCAAATGGGGATTCTAAATTGTAGATTTCGTGACCCCATGACCCCAAATGGGGTCACAGGGGTCACATCCTTAAAAACCTATTTTCATCTTCTTCTCCAGTTCCAAAAGGTCTAGAGAGCTGAAAAGTTGTGTGCAGACTCCTTTACCAATGGGGATTCTAAATTGTAGATTTCGTGACTCTGTGACCCCAAATGGGGTCACCGGGGTCACATCCTTAAAAACTTATTTTCATCTTCTTCTCCAGTTCCAAAAGGTCTAGAGAGCTGAAAAGTTGTGTGCAGACTCCTTGGCCAATGGGGATTCTAAATTGTAGATTTCGTGACCCTGTGACCCCAAATGGGGTCACCGGGGTCACATCCTTAAAAACTTATTTTCATCTTCTTCTCCAGTTCCAAAAGGTCTAGAGAGCTGAAAAGTTGTGTGCAGACTCCTTGACCAATGGGGATTTTAAATTGTAGATTTCGTGACCCCGTGACCGCAAATGGGGTCACCCGGGTCACATCCTTAAAAACCTATTTTCATCTTCTTTTCCAGTTCCAAAAGGTCTAGAGAGCTGAAAAGTTGTGTGCAGACTCCTTGGCCAATGGGGATTCTTAATTGTAGATTTCGTGACCCCGTGACCCCAAATGGGGTCACAGGGGTCACATCCTTAAAAACCTATTTTCAACTTCTTCTTCAGTTCCAAAAGGTCTAGAGAGCTGAAAAGTTGTGTGCAGACTCCTTGGCCAATGGGGATTCTAAATTGTAGATTTCGTGACCCCATGACCCCAAATGGGGTCACAGGGGTCACATCCTTAAAAACCTATTTTCATCTTCTTCTCGAGTTCCAAAAGGTCTAGAGAGCTGAAAAGTTGTGTGCAGACTCCTTGGCCAATGGGGATTCTAAATTGTAGATTTCGTGACCCCGTGACCGCAAATGGGGTCACCGGAGTCACATCCTTAAAAACCTATTTTCATCTTCTTTTCCAGTTCCAAAAGGTCTAGAGAGCTGAAAAGTTGTGTGCAGACTCCTTGGCCAATGGGGATTCTTAATTGTAGATTTCGTGACCAAGTGACCCCAAATGGGGTCACAGGGGTCACAGCCTTAAAAACCTACTTTTATCTTCTTCTCCAGTTCCAAAAGGTCTAGAGAGCTGAAAAGTTGTGTGCAGACTCCTTGGCCAATGGGGATTCTAAATTGTAGATTATGTGACACTGGACCCCAAATGGGGTCACAGTGGTCATGATCTAAGAACCTATCTTTTGCTTGTAAACAATAACTTAAATAACTTAAATATTCAACTTTAGATAGTAAATCAATGAAATCCTGATGAGCTACAGAGCCCATGGCTCTATTTTTTTTATAAATACTAAAATGTTTATTAAAGTCACGCCTCACAACACATAACATAGTTTTATTCAATTCGATTTAAATCAAAGAAAGTTATTTGTAGTGATTACTGATAATTACTTCTGGCCGTAACAAGTGAAACGGTGATACCGATTTTGCACATACAGTAACTTTATGTAGGTTCTACAATTACCATACATATGTCAAACACTTTTCCGTACAGATGTCAATTATCCATAATAGTGTTTATGTATTTTCAAATTATAGTGGGTGAAAAAATATATATGTACATGTCCTCATTAGATCAATTGATTCGCTTTTTATAACAAATTCCAAATCTTTCAATGACTTATACAATAAGGAATTGACCACGGTCAAACGCGGTCTGACTGCAGTCTGATCGCGGTCACACGCATTCTGACTGCAGTCTGATCGCGGTCACACGCATTCTGACTGCATTCTGATCGCGGTCACCTGCATTCAGATTGCAGTCTGACCGCGGTAGATACCGGTAAAGATATCTGCAACCGTCTGTACATACCTACGGTTCAGTGTGTCCAACGTCCCATATGCAGAACTAGAAATCAAACAATCACGTGAATGTTCAAATTTAAATCGTTGTGTTTTTTTTGTGATGAAACTGTGAACTGAATCAACTAATTGTTGATTTTGATTATCCGAAAGTTCTTTGTTTCCGTACAAAATGGTCTCCAGGCTATAACCTGTGATATAAAAGTACATACTATGTCTTAGGTGATCATAATTACTGCATGTGAAAACATAGTGTAGGGCGTTTTCAGTCTGATATCCGCATGAGCAGCAAGAACTTTCCAATATATGTCGGTTATATTTGTCGGAATTGAGATCGCTACAACCTAGTCTGAGGCGGCAGTGAGCAATTTGGCAAAATCCTGTGCCGTAGTTTATATTAAAATAAATCTTGTTTTCAGTTTTAGCGATTAATGTTTTGAATTCTGGCAAAGTGCATGACTCTTTTGAATTTGGAAGAGTATTCCATATATTTATTGTGTCAGGTAAAAATGATCTTGCGTAAGAAGTAGTTCAGCTGTAAATTCCTTGTACTTCTGAACTGTTTCTTAAGTTATATCTTGCAGTTTCGTAAACGGAATTAGGAACTAAATTACATAGATAATCTGGGAGTTGACCATTGTACATTTTAAAGAAAACGGTTAATTTTTGACAGTATCTTCTTTCATAAAGAGACTGGAATTTGGTTTCGCTATAAAGTTTATTATGATTCGTGCCTTGAACGGCACCACAAATCGTTCTCAGGGCATCCAGATGCAAGTTTTCTAATATTCGTGATTGTTCAGACGTACAGTTGTCCCAAATGTGTGAACAATAGTCAAATATCGGCAAAATATACGGCTTATACATTGTATCCAAGGTTTTACGTGTTAATCGGTATTTGTAACTCCTCAGACAACTGATCATAGGGCGAACTTTTCCTACAATATCATCAATATGCTTATTCCATGCGCAGTCGCTTTGGAGTGTTATGCCTAAATGTTTATGACTTTGGACTTCCTGTATGATTGTTCCGTCCATGACTAGATTCGGTTTCACAGATGGTTTAGCTTTGCGTGAGAACTGAGTAGATTCAGTTTTGTTTGGGTTAAACGTGACCTGCCACTTACGGGCCCATTGTGAAATTTTATCTAAATCGTTGTTAAGACAAGATGCAGAAACAATTGGATCTTCAATGATAACATATAATGAAGTGTCATCCGCAAAGAGACGAATGTTACTGTCAATATCACATACAATATCATTAATGTATATCAGGAATAGAAGTGGCCCCAGGACTGAGCCCTGGGGTACTCCGGCTAGTATAGCTTTCTCATCGGATTTATACCCGTTAATTGCTCCCCGTTGAATCCTACTTTCTAGATAACTTTCGAACCATTTCAATAGTTCACCTTGGATACTGTAAGTTTTCAGCTTATGAATGATTCCTTTATGCCAGACTTTATCGAAAGCTTTACTTATATCACAGAAAACTGCTCTAACTTCTTTTCCTTCGTCAATAGCTTTAGCTATGAAATTATACAGATATGTCAACTGATTTGATGTTGAATCACCTGGCATTAATCCTGATTGTAAATCTGACAATAAGTCATTATCTCTAAGGAAATTGAATACATACTTAAATACGCATTTCTCGAATACTTTTGATAAACAAGATGTAAGTGCAACAGGACGGTAGTTTGAGCATTCATGTACACTATCTTTTTTATGTTATCTTTGGAGTCTGGTTGCAATCTATGTATTGAACATATTGTCAGTGGTGTGCATTACTGAGTCCTTGGGTAATAAACATGCACAGTCAATAGACTGCAATTATTCAATTATTCAAACATGTTGTATGTTTATCAGGTATATAAAAATAAATGTGAAAATTAGCTTGCCTGAAATTGAAACTTTGTTTATTTATATAGAAGAATAACACTGTTGGATGGGCTTTTATCATACACCATGTTTTCTGATAATTACACATATATAATTGTGGTTAAAGTTACAATGTTACATGTATTGAATCACTTATACATGCAATATATATGTATAATTTGCAGACTCTGCTGATATATTATTCAAATATGAGATACAGCACCCATTGCAACCAATTTGTTTTTAATAAAGGAAATTGATACCAATTACTGTTGCTGTATAGCAAAACAATTTACAAGTGTGTATCACCATTTATGCAGACTTATTGTGAGTCAAAGTCAAATAGTGAGTAAAATTTATTAAACATTCACAACCATGCATTCCTGGTATAAAACAGAGAACAACTAATATGATATACATTCGGTTTGGTGAACTGTTGTAGGTTTGTAAATGCCAAGTCCTTGGCCAATATATCGTATACCAGGAAATTGCTTTTCAATTTGGAACTTTGAATTTTTCAACATGATATTGTACATGTAAAGCTTCTCAGCAGGATATCTCAAGAACCATTCTCTGGAATTTCATCATATCTTACACAAAGCGCCTCCTAGGGAAGACAAAGGACTGATTAGATTTTGGTGACCTTCACATTATTCTCAAGGTCACAGTGGAACTTTGAATTTATCGACATGCTGATCTTGACATTATTTTTCAATTTTGATGTATTAATTTGCAGGGGTGGATCATGTCACCTTAGTGACAACTACTTGTTGTATGGATATTTTCGAGGCTCCAGTCCTACCCATGAAAACCACAAATTTTACCCGTATACGGTATACCAACACACAAGCAAAGATATTGACAGTTGGCAGATTCAGCACACACATTCACACAGTCTAATCAGGCATATAGCCATTGATTGCTGGTACATGGAGCATGCTGATTGAATGGCTCTGGGGAGGTACTCCTACTCACTGTGTATATTCATATCAAGGCCATTGGGTTTTAGCTCCGTCTGCGGTCAGTCCTGTACATGGGTAGCCTGACAAAAGCTTTATAAGCATAACATTGCAAGATATCTGGTCTATATATGGTCTAGCCAATGGTCACTGGTTTCACCAAAATACTTTACCACAATGTTGTTGTGGGCTTTTTCGTCATATCAAATCCCTTACTTCCTAATGCAATAGTATTCTTGATTTGCTTATGATAAACCTTACTCCTTGACTCACTTCACCTCATCTCACCTAACCCCTTAACTCATCTCACCTCATCAGCTTAATTGCCAAGTCACCTCGTCTGCAAAAGAATTGATGGGACATTTTTTCTCATCTGCCATTTAAGGCCTGATGACATCCATCCACAAGTCAGGGGTTATCCCAAGTCCATAAACCTTTCACATTTGTTCATGTTTATGAACAAAATATTAATCTTGAAATCCACCTACAAATGTTATCATATTTATATTAAACAAATCTGATTATCTTACAAATTTATTTTGACAACATCAAATTATAATGTCATAAAAAAAAGGTTGTGCATTTGAACTTGCAGGTTGTTTTCCTTGCCATTTCAATATTTCACTTTCTAAACTGCACATGATTGTTTCAGATAGTTCTTCTATGTAACACAGTAGACCTCACTCACTGTCCATCACCTCAACAGTTTATGGCTCTTACCAGACTGTTTCCATCAGACCTTTAAGTCGTTAATCATCAAAGAAAACTCAATTAATCAGTCAACTTTCTTCTGATGGTTGCTGGTTCACATCACTACAAGTACCTTGATCTGAATGTGCTCCAATATAACCATCATGTTATTAATGAAGCTGCTCAATGGGAACCTTGAATGTTCTTTAGTCTGTTGAGTTCTTCCTCCTGGTCTTCACCCACGTAAGGAAATTAAAACTATCGGCGGGTTCTCTGTGTTTATCAAGGGAAAAGCCATCATACAGGAGGAGTATCAGATGAGCATTTAATTGCTCGATTATGTATTGATTCTGTGGTTCACTAAGGTTTGGAGAAGAGTCCAAGGACGGGTTTGCTAATTCAGTACCACATCTGTTGCAAGTGAAAGCAGGCTTTCATTAGGATCTGTAGAGTTTTCTGGGTTTCTTACACTCAAGTTTAATGGATTTGAGGAACAGTTTGTGTCCGGTGTGTTGTGCACAGGATTCCTGTGTCTCTCACAGTTGTAGTATATGGGCATTGATGAACAGTTTTTATGTGCAACTTGCAATTCCTAAGTCTCTGAAAGTTTTCTGCTGTTAAAGGGCCCCCTTCGATCTCCTGTTAAAAGTTGGATTATATTCTGTTTTGTATACTATACAGTTTCACCCAAAAATCATATTTTAGTATAATAAAGCTAGATTTCTGGATGCTCTCTTCTAATTAATTGTTAAGAAAGGAAATGTTTGGAGAATTTTAATTGTTTATTAAAATAATTATTCTTTAAGCGTTCTTTGAATCACTTAAAACAGAATAAAAACATTGTGCTTTATATGGTGTCTTGTGAAAAATTGATACATTGATTTCTTGTTTTAGTATTGAATTTTTTGTTGTTAATAACAATCTGAGAAAATGTATAAAGTTTTTTGGATAAAATATACTAAAAAATAATTGAATATCATCACCATTGAAAAACTCTTTGGGAGGTTGTCCCTTTGTGTTTAAAACTAACAATTCCTTTGACTGTTTATTCTATAAATCAGAATTTTTTAATACATTACAGTGTTGACCATTGGGAAACTGTGTAACAGAATCTATCAAAATGGAGCTAATTTATCTTTATATAATACTATCATATCAGCGAGCGCACACAGAGGAACTGTTCATATTTGCTTTAGCATACAGACGATGGGTGTGACATGTTTCCATTGATTTCCAGCAATGTTCAATTGTAGTTATTGTTGTAATGTCAGAGATCAAGCTGGGCCCAGTGTCTGAAATGTACAATTAGGTCATGTACAAGTGCTTGCCATTGATCCGAAGACAATATTCAGTTCTTGTAGACGTGTCCTGCTCTGTGTGTCCATTAGAGTTGAGGAGCTTGAGGAGCTTAGTAGCCACTGTCCACATGGCTCTTCAGGACCCATATTTTTAAAACTCTCTTAGCACTAAGACAGCTTCGAAAATATGGGCCCAGGTTTTGCATCTTCCTTTTTGATGTAAACCCTGTCAATTCCTGCAGTTCAGGAAATCTTCAACTGTAGTGTATCTATTAGTCATGCCCCATTACTGTGTATAAATAAGAGTCTTCAATACGGTTTTGTTCCTCATTCAGGAAGTCTAGACACACTGAGGGAACTGAAAGCTTAAAGTAATAAAATTATAGGGATTAAGGTACAGTAATTATTTAAATTTCAAAGAATAGATTTTAGTCAATGTACCTGTTATATATGATGATTTAAGAGGATCATCAGTTGGTGTGTTAGTTTTCAAAGTAAGAAGTTTGAGTCTGAAGCCCGCCAACAAAGGCAACATGGCAACTGTAACTTATCTATAAGTCAAGAAGAATATTTGATGAGGAGATGGTCCGGAATCATTAACTGGCCCTCAGGGTATTTTAGTTGGTTCATCAGGTGATGAGTTCACCTTCAGATCAAGAGGTCTAGGGTTTGAATCCTGCCAGCAATGACAACTCGGCAACTGCAGCATACTATTAGTATTGACGAATATTTGCTTATGAATTTTTGTGGCAGTAATTGACATGTTGGGCTAGAAATTAGGTCTAGGGTTGAACCCCATGCACTCCTACAATTCAGCAAATCTGTAACTGTAGTGTTTCTAAATGTACAGAATATTTGATTCCTGAAGCTACAGTGACAACTATGGACGTCTTCATTTTGAAATTATGATATTCCTGTAAATGGAAGGAGTTCCTGTTGCTTTTGTGATATTGGCGAGAAAATTATGATTTGTTGGTTTCCAAATTATATTTAATTTCTTCAATTTGAACTTAATCATTTGTGAAATAAAATTTAGATTTCTTTTTTGGAAATTTATATTTTAATTAACTCTTTGTACAAAGTAACAAACATGCTCTGTCAAATGATCATGATTCTCCCACAGAAAACTGACAAATAAAACTTTCTTGAATAAATGGAGTGAGAGTTTGGACACTTACATCTCAAAAGAAGAAGCAACTGGTAAAGTCCTATTTGTTATTGGACTAAATCTTGCTACTAGCATGGCAATGCTGTTAAACCAAAGAGTAAATTTGCAATCTTTATGTGATGAGAGCAATACAGTTGAACTGCTTGAAGGGTAACAAATCAGAGGTTGTTGGTGTGGCCATCAGGAACAATAAGGATTTATTAGTGGAGTGAGTCTCATAGATGGCTTCCTGTAATCAATATGGTCATTGGTATTCATGACACTTCCTCAAGGAAGGGATCGCTTTGATTTGCTATAGATCGGTGTTTAAGCCTCCGTCCTGGAGGTGATGGCGGCCAATTGTTCTCTTTCTGGTATTTAAGTGCTCATAAACTAGTTGGGATTTATAATGTTAAACTCCAGCTTGATGAAGGATCTTTTGTGGAAGTTATTCAGGTTGGATTATTTGCATGTCCTTCAGTGCAGTGGCTTTCCTAGGCTCTTCATGCCATGGACTGTCATGACCATAAAATGTTCACTTCATTATGGGCAATTAATGGATTGGGAAGAGAACTTGATATGCTGAGTGCAAACAGTTGGTGAGAGTTATTTGTTATAAGACGTTACTTAGTTTTCCTCAAGAACTGCAGGAAAGTAGTAGGTGAAGTATCGGTTAAACAGCATTCTAACTTTGATTTATAACTGACAGTGTTAAATCGTTGTTTTATTTGTCCGAAAACTTGAAATGTCAGTTTCAGAATTTCATTTGAAATCCACTTCTGAGTTCTTTAACTACCTTTTTTTAGGCAGAACAAGGTGGAACATTTCTGAGGACTTTCAAGTTCTTTAATAAGCTAATTAAAGCATTAGAGACCCGAAAACATCCGTTTATCCAACTGTTATGACAGTGTCTGTCCGTCAGAATACAATCATCAATATCTCCCCCACCCACCTTCAGTCTTGCTCTAGAGGGAACCATCAAGGGACGTAAGGCTTGAAGAATTAATGCTGTGTGTCAGGCACTGTGTATGTGCTATTGACCCTGAAGGTAGTGAAGTCTACTGGAGACTTGCAAATGAACCTCTTTATGTGTGCTGAACTAGAATCCTGGTTTGCTGGTGTGAAATGTGGTTCCTCTGGGATATTGTTCAAACTGTTCCAACCAGAAAACTCCAAGGTCAGCAATTTGACATTATGGCGCCAATTCATTACCCAGTTTCAGAAGAGTAAGATAACTCGACCATAAAATGAAGATTTATGGCCTTACTGACAATTGGATTTTATCTAATGGAATGTGTTTAAGCGATATTTGATTATCAGTATTTGTCGTAAGAACTATGATTTCAGCTAGATTAGAGAAGGAAAAGTGGTTTATTTTACCAATGTCGGGGAGAATATCACATCAGAATTGATAATATCTAGACACTTGACATTGACTTTTCTAGATTTCAACTAATGACCGCAAATGATCATTGATACAGCATTCATTTTACCTATCACGATAAAGGTTAACTGGTTCTTAATGTGATAAAAATTGGATAAAGATAGTAACTTCAGCATTGTCATCACTTATGGCTGCAGTATTTCCCCAACGGACGCTAAACAATAACTAGCTCACTTACTTATTACCAGCATAATAATTTGGTAATAAAAAATACCATATTCTATTTAAATGAACAATAACTTTTGGAAGTGCTAGGACAGCATAATCAATCATACTGAATATACATTCCTTACACTTTCTTGTTCATTGAGTCCATTCATTGTATTGGATAAAATTAGATAACTGTACATTTTAGAAACAAATTCTTATTGTTGCATTACTACACATACTGTACTATTTAAACAGAAAGTTTTTAGACTTCAATTCTCATGGATTTGCATTGCTGAAACGCTCTTAATTTTCACATCAACATCAAGTTCAAACAGAAAGGTGAACAACCATTTCAGTCAGTTTGCTTACTCTGGTTAGCCCGTGTGACTTTATTCCGTTCTTTACAACACGTCCTTGACCATAAAATGAATTTACAGCTAACAATACCAATAGTTAGTACCTGTCCACAAAGCCCTTCTTGACAACATGGTCTGTTTTTCTGTTGTGACTATTGAGTCATTGATTTATACCATTGCTTACCATTGATTGCTCTGACAGGTACGTACTAATACTAAGACTTTCCGCTTCCTCCAGAGACCGATGATTGATTCTCATTGTTGGACGCTCATTATATGTCTAGTTTATTTCTGCTGCAGATGGAAGTCGAGTTGCCCGGTCCACCACAGTCGATGTATTGTTACGGTCCGACTTCAAGCTCCTCATCAATGATGAAACGTACAACGTCACCCCACCAGAAACATGTGAGTAAAGTCTTACAACATGCCAACATGCTCATTCATGAAACCTTAAGAACATGAACTGATCTGGCTCCTTGGATCATGGAAGTTATTAGACAAATTATTGTTCTTACCTTGCCCTATAGTATTTTTATTTTATTTTACATTTACACTTCAACTAAGAAACGACTGCAGGAAAAATGACAAAAACATTTAAATTTTAAAAAATACAATTGCATTAAGGGTTTTGCTGACCTTCCATAAAGAAAATTTGCATAGCTAAGACTCTTTCTTGACACTGAGGTCATGGAATAAATATCTTTAAATTTAAATTATTTGGGTTTGAATTGAAAAATGAATTGTTCATACTTTTTAAAATCATTTTAACATTCCAATAGGTACATACACATATATTGGTAGGTATCAACCAAATTTTCATGGCCAAAGTTCCTGAAACAAGGGCAGGCTAACCCTTCAAGATTCTGAGATCTGGATCTTTTATCTGTATTAAATTTAATATTCATTATATGTTTGTATTCTTTTGCACTGATGTTTGAAGTTTGAAAAGTAGTATCATTTTCTTCATTTTCCATTGGAAGATGCATTACATGAAGGAAAGCAGACCCGTTCACTCAAGTGAAAATTGCATATAAATTGCAATAAATGATGATACCTTTTAAATTGGTCAGATCGGATGAAAATAATTCTATGTCACAAAAACGGCTGCATTCTGTGTAAATTTATTCTGTTCTTCCATCCTAAATGTTTATGCAATTATGGATCAGTTTGGTTTGGATGGTTTTTATGCAGGCTGCAATGTGTTTGATGTGTGAGAGGTGCCACATTGATGGAGGAGAGTTTAGGCTTGAACTGAGGCCCAGTTTTCTTCAAAACATGACCTAGGAAATAGCTGATTGTAAAATCAATTCGGAATCTGAGTTATGTAACTAATTAGCATGAGACAAATGACAGAGTCGTTGTGTGAGGATTCTTCAAGAGGATTTCTTGACCCTCCATCAAGAATGAAAGCATTTAAAAAAAGAGGATTATAAAATCGATCCTATCGCAAACATTCTGGCGTGATAATGTCAGCCATGCTTGTCCTAAACTATTTGTCACTGTTGGTCTAGTGCTGTAGCTGCCTGTGTGATGGTTCATACTGCAGGATATAACAGTGTCAGTCGGTACATTACGGTAATATCATTAGCAGGTGCTTGCCTCAGTGGTGTGTTAACATCCCGACACTCAGCTCTCAGTTCCTTGTCTTGCCTGGAGCTGCATATCTACACCTTCTAGAAGCATTTTGTACCAGAAATATGAAGTTTTGTAAAAAAAAAAATCCAAATGTAAAAAAAAAGGACTCTTTTAATTGTCTTCATTGATCAGAGTGTTTCTTTAGTTTTGTAGACTTGTCTCAAGGCTGTAAGGGGTCTGGATAATCGACTGCTGAATATCTTCATTTTACTGTTAGATGAGAAACGTTAGTTTGCTATGTACAATTCATTTGTATATACTGTAGTGTCTATGCTTGTAAATTACCACCAAATTGTCACATGACTGGTAACCACAAGAACCATTCACTGTACTTAGCACTGTCCCCAGTACTCAGCAACTCTCACAACTGTTGGAGGCAAGATCTTGATGTTGTGACTTGCATGGTCAACTGGGATTGACTGTGTGTGAAGTGTTTGCTTCTTGTCAAGCCTTTGTCATTATCTAGCTGTTTGAATCAAACAAAGAATTTGTGTATGCAAGATCAGCTGATTCAAGCCATTTAGTGTCAGATTTTCTTCCATAGAGTTACAGAGTATATTGGATCAGTGGTTGTAAAGTGAAAGGCTCTTGTGGATAACTGTTGTATTGTCAAACCCTTTTCATGAGCGAGATGTCATTGAAACAAACTAAGAATAGTACATGCAAGATCAGCATTTTCTAACAGATCAGCTGATTCCCTGGATTTTCACCCATCTAGGTTTTCATCCTTGACCTTTAGGATCTATGCCACTTGTTTAAAAAACAACTATTCTTTTTATAGGTTATCTTTTAGCTTTATATGGAACAAGCTGTCACTGTGACACCATAAACATTGTCAATGGTTTTACAAATAAAATACATATCATTTTATGTAATGCACAAAAGGAAAATGGCAGATACTCCATAGAACCCTCTCTTTAACTGTAATCCAGCTTTTCATCTAAGTATCAAGAGCTGACACTACATAAAATGGTGTAATAGGTCCATATGAAAGACTGACACCCTAATTAGTAACAATCTCTAGATGACTTGGTATAAATTACTTCCTGAACTGTGACACAAGTTTATAATGAAGGCAACAAAAAATATTGTTTTCACTGAAGATTAATTTCACATGGCCTTCATCTTCTCGGTATGAGGTAATGAATATGCATGCAAGTTATCATCTGAACGCAGGCTGATCCAAGCAGGTTTTCATCCGCCTTGTAATATAACCTGGTATCAGTCAGCTTGATGAAAAACACCACTGACAAAAACACCTGATTGGAAAATCGTTTGAAGTTAATTTTTCATTATGAAAGGTTAAAAGCAGCGGATTGTGCTGGAGCGAGGTAATCCTCATGCTAAATGCCACTGCAAACCCTTGAGGCATCGCAGCTTAATTATTCTACCTGTTTCTCAACAGCAGGATCTGGCCAGGCTATGGGCCATTTTGTTCCTGAATTCATTAATTCAGAGCAAAATATTGAAAAACAAGATAAAAAGAAATAAGGTTAAAAATGGACTTTGGTTTTCAACCCTGTCTTTTTCGCCCCATATTATGCAATCTAGACTGGCTTTGGCTCTAATATTGTCCAGGTGTCTGGGTGACGGACCAGCTAGGCTGCTGCGGAGGTTCCAGCAAATTGCCACGCTGACAATGAATACTGTATGATGAGACATGGCATACACAGAGGAAATAATCACAATCCCTGGTCACTAATCCATGGTAGGCAAATGTCAGAGTGGATCCTGAGTAATCACGTTTACATATGTATTTTAGACGAGACTGACACTCGAAGGTCTGTGTGTCACTCTGGGTTCTGGCATCGTGTGTTAAGTGCTACCGGCACTGTCACAAAACCTCTGGTTGCCATGGTTACTGCTATGCGATATCAAAGAATAAGTCTTGGATGTCTTTGCATAATGAAAGGGATTTTTTCTAATTTTTCTCAAAGACTTCAATTTAGTTATAAGAAGAGATGATAAATTTCAAATTGTATGGTGATTGTCAGAGGATGTTGGGATTTCACATACTTTATGAACAATTTGTTTGAGTTGATATAGATCTATCCATAACTGTCAAACAACACATGGAATATCTTTAAAAGTAATTTTGTCAGCAATTCATGAAAATGTTTTGCAGTAAAGGTTCTCCCTTTTTGATGATGCGTTTCTGACTTTCTTCAACAGGAAACTCATTTTGTTTTTGTTAAGATTTAGTTCTTTTGAAATATTGATTAAGAAATATTATTTTATTGAAAATTAATAAAAGTAAATTTTACAGAAGGTTTTCATTTTACTCTTCTTCTGCAAGAAAGAATTCTCTTCTATGATGCACAAAAAGATTGAGAAAGACAAGAATGATGGCAGTAATTTGACTTGTAAAGAGTAATGGTGAAAGAAAAGCTTGAACTAGTTTGAGTGATTGGATGAACTGTATACATACTGCCTGCATCTAATCGACAGCCTGGCTCATGGCATGAAAACCTAGAATGGATGAGACAAGTTTCTCAGTGCTTCAACAATCTCAAGTTATGGTTTTGAGATAACATGATGGATTGTGATTGAAAGGAAGTACACTTTGAGAGAATTAAGCTTTAATATAAGGGAGATAGTCTGACATTTTGAATAAAGAAAATTTTAAGAAAATAGATGATATAGGGTCATTAATAGTGAAATTTCCGAAATATTCTGGTTCGAGAATTATGTTTTGATATGACAAAGACACTGACAGTTTGGAATGTGATTTCTATGGAAATGGATTGTGCTGATTATTGGTGAAAATTTCACAATTATTTTTTGTTTATGTAATCTTTCACAGTTTTCTATATGTAGCTTTTCCCACAATATAATCCTTCAACCATTACATATAAGTCAAGTTTTACGATCTAGCGTGGTAAATTGCTCACGTGTCACAGTCAGTAATAACAGCTGGAGATTGTGTATCCTATAATTGGAGAGCAAATTGTCTGTGTTTTATTGCTAATTGAGGCATGAACTGATCAAAAAGTGTGTGGTTCAGGCAAATCAAGGATTGTGTTGTCGATTCAATTACTCTGTCAAAAATTGAAAAAATTATTCATTGTGGTAGTAAAAATTTTAATGATTTCCTTTTGTGAAAATTGTGAACGAAGAAAGTTTATGAGGAGTTAATAATCGTCTCATTGATTTTCAGTTTTACATGCCTAATTAGCAAACAATAATGTGGTTACAGCTAATTTTGTTATGCTTTAAATGAGAATTCCTTTGGCATTTCTCTTTGAGTTAGGAAATTTTGTTAAATTGTCTTTCTTAGCGATTATAAGAAATGCTTATGCTCTAAATGACGTTTTCAGGATGTTAATAGATGAACTTGTTACTTTTACATTGGTATTTACCAAACAAATTTTACAGAAGGATTTCATTACACAAAAAACACTACATTTTGTCCGTATGTTGAGGAGGAAGTTTTTGTTTTTGAAAGCTTGGACAAAAAGTGATATATGTCAGATAAATCTCAAACCTTGACCTGTTGATGTATTTTACCTGTTGTTCCAGAAAATCATTCTCTTTTCTGGTAATATCTGTATGTATTTGGTAAGTCTACAATCCAATGTCCAGTATTCCTAGACAAGACACCCATGGTTCGCTAGTTCCAGCTGATGCTCGCAGGTTTCACCGCAATGCATAGCCACATGGCGTTGCGGGCTTTCTCCTTGTCATAATACAAGCAGCCGCGATATAAGTGAAAGACTCTTGAAAGCAGCCTTAAACCACGCCTCGCCTCGCCTCACCTCACCTCACCTCACCTCACCTCACCTCACCTCACCTCACCTCACCTCACCTCACCTCACCTAGACAAGACACAAGTTATGTGATTTATGATTGTTTCGGAAAAATGCTTATTCAATGTGGTGAGTTTTATGACAAGCAACAAGTCCTGTATTCTGTCTGTAAACTGTCAGTGTGACGCTATTGATCCGCTGTCATCTCTGCTAGAACCTCAGTCTGGTATAAGTGGGCAGATCATCTGTTCTGTATCTCCACTCATAACTTTGTCTCAACATCTGACAGCCAGAGTTGCTGTTTCACCTCTTGGTCGACCATATTGACAAATGTTGACTGTTCTTAGGATGGAGTCGTTAGGTCAAGCACAGAATCCCAATAATTGATTCGTAGACACTTTTTGGGATCTGGTCCTGAAAATTAAGGAAATAGGAAAGAACTTGGGATTGACAAGCATATGATGGCTAGACATGAAGTCAAGTTACTGACTCCACAAAATAATTACAAATGGAAATCAATCTTGACAACATAATTGCTGTAGAAGTTTGTTCTATGTACAGCTAAGTCCAGTTGCATACAATGTTGAAGTTCGTTAATATAATGTTCTCTGCAATAACACTGCCCTCCTTCATGTAAGTTCAATATCTTTGAAAGTCGCATCAAACCCCATATGACATCTATCTCCTGTGAATTGCCTGTGTTTTATTATATGGATGATTCCTTGTCACGATGTACCTCCTGCTTGAGTTATGTCCTTTTAAGAGTTGTAAATCTATGTCCTGTCCAAGTTCGCATGGCACTTGAACCAGCGCCAGCTCACTTGTTAGAAAGGGTCCCAGAGCTCTCTTCAGACTCTCGGTACCAGAGCTACTAGATGCTTTTCACCACATGACAATATAATAGAGTGGCTCCCGATAAACACATAGTCTCCTATTCATCATCTCCACCGGAGCAATTACACCTAACTCTACCATAATTCACTGTGTCCACTGAAGATTTTTGACAAGCATTTGAGACAGTTTAATTTCATCAATTGATGACAAAATTGACTGGATCTCATTTATGATGGCCATATTGCCTGACTGTGGTGTTTATGAGCTGAGGTTAATATGGTATTGGGGACGAGACTGATTGGTGGATGTTGAATTGTACAGCATGTACTGGACGGATCCTGAATGCTGTATTTCATGCATCCCGTTCACACAGATCAGTCCACTTCAGTGGTCTTACATGGATATACCAGTTCTCTTCACGATCGGCTATGATGATGACCAGCTTCAGGTGGCATGGCAGACACTTGGTAGACACTTGCATGGAGACTTAAGCAGCTTAGAGCAATGATCTTCCCAGAGCTGTCTAACAGATGATTTGTTATATCGGCTCATTGCTTTAGCATCACCAGATCAGCTGTACTTGGGGGCAGGATAGTGCAGTGGTTATCATGTTCAACTTCGTTTCAAGAGGTCTGGTCCTTCAATATTTGCAACTTTTTCTGCTGTAGTAAACTGTTCTTCATGCAGTAAGGTTTGGGTAAAAATGCTATACTGAATTTTAGTAGAGTGCTACCCATGCTTTCTTAGCTCCAGCCAATGCTTGCAGGATTCACTGCGATTCAAAGCAACCATGGTGTTACAGACTTTCTCCCTGCAATAATACTAACTACTGTGATATAAGTAAACTATTCTTGAAAGCCACATTTTTTCTCAATCTCCTCACATTCCCTCTCCCTGATAATATGTATGATGGCAAAAGTGAGACAATGTCATTGACTACTTCAGAATAAATAATCATCAGTCTTTTGAATTTACAACCTCTTACCAATTACAAAGAATTGGTAGTTTTTTGCATAGATGTAAAAACTGTTAATGTTCATTCACAGAAAGTGTTGTATTTAAAATTCTTCTTTCCAAACTGATGACATGTCAAAGTAGTTGTTCTCAAAATACCCATCCTAATTCAGCAAACCACAGTGAAGAGGACATTTTTACTTTGTCACCTTGCTATCCTGCTAAGACTTAAAGTAATGAATGTTCTATATTGGTGTATATGTTCTAGGAGTTACAGCTTACAATCCTAATGGGTTTTGGATTATTTCAGAGGAACGCGACCAAATCAGTCTTGGTAAAGCTGGGAAACAGTTCAAGGATATTTTCTCAATAGTAGTGCTAATTTTATCTAGGTCTTCAGAAATCTTCAGAAACATTCATCAATGGTGTTCCAACTCATTTCCCTCAATCATTCTGACGAGATGATCACATTCTGCTTTATTTGTTTCCGTTGGTCATTTTCAACTAATTAGAACACGTAGCCTTCATCCCCTTACTTCATTAGAGAAATTTGATCTATTTGCCAGCACTCAATAAGGAAGACGAACCTAATTACATCCATCTAGCGGACAGTCTTGCCTTTGCTGGTCTGGTTCTGAGCTTCCGTATAAGACAATGTCTATAATCTGTCTTCAAGAACTGAATATGTGCAATAATTGTGAAACCTGATGAAATCAGGAAACAATGCAGATTAAGATTGAATTATTTCCTTCAGTCACATTCTGGTCTTTCAATACCATAACATGGTTATAATCTGTCTTCAAGATCAGATATATTTATAAAGGCGAAACATGATCTAGTCTGGAAAACATTGGCCAAATTAATTCTGATTGTGTTATTACATGTGCTCTGAAGTTTCCCCTCAGGGTGATGTTTATAGAAATAGAGAAGTAATAACAATTCTACACAAAATATCTTTTATTACTTACCGGTATATAATATTACCAGTGTTGGTATCATTGAGCAGACATATGATCTAACTCAGAAACTCTGGTTTGTAGACTTTGGTATTGTTTTATTATGTACATACATATATATATATATATATATATATCTGTAATGTGCATATAAGGACAAGTTCAAAGGATAATCAATAAAGCAAGGCAACCCTTATGCTGGGATGCTGACGCCATTATAAAGAAAGAATGTTGAATTCATTTCAATAAAAATGATGTATTGATTAAAGAATCTTAATTTAGAGATATTTGTAAACCTACGGTATGTCAACATTGTTACCAGAGACTGTAATTTTATTGCAATGGATGTTATGGACATAAGTGCTATTTCTCTGAACCCAAATTTTCTAGCTTCTCTTAGGGCTAAGATTGACTATGGTCTTTGGTTGACTAGCGTGTTGATAAAGGATGAGGATAACTGATTGCTTTTCTTTTGAGAGGTGATACCATTTAGGCTCTATATCCTCTTTCAAGAGTATATCTTTTGAATAGGTGTGTGAAATAAGGTCTGTAGGAAAGTACATAACCTGGTTTCTTGTGATCTGCACCGGTAACTGTAACTCAAATTATTTTTTTTCTTTACCATAAAAATTTTCAAATTCATAGTTTTGGGCTAGTAATGTTACAGACTTATTAAATTCAGCAGCTTGTGTTAATGCAGGGAGAAAGCCTGCAATGTAATGTGGCTATGCAATGCAGTGAAACCTACGAGCTGGAACAAGCAAACCATAGGTGGTAATACGCTAAATTTCAATATGGTATTGCACCCAAACCTAACTCATGTATAACCATTCTGCACAGAAGACAAAATTAACTGACAGTAACAAACTTCTTGATCTGCAGTCAAAGAAATACCTATAACCCTGCCTTCGGATCTTCACAAGAAATGGAGGAGTGTTTATTAAATCAGTATCTGTATCAAGACTTGATGTGAAGACAACTGGCAATCTGACTTATGCATGTCATAGTAGCACTTGGCGTGATGTTTCCGAGTTGATACTAATGCTATTATCAGGTAAATGACACATATGTCATTGATTCTGGTGCACATATGGAACCATGAAATACTGCATGTAAACGACACAGGGAAACATGTGTAACTCGCAATTGATTTCAGATTGCCAATGTAACGACCTTATTATGTACACCACTCATGTGTTTACAAACTAAATGGTTATTCCTTTTTACTTATAAAACTGGAGTTATGCATTGTCAATTGTTATATAAAGACTTAAGAATCAGGTCAACAAGACACATCTCATTTAAGGAAATTTTTTTTGCATATTTTAATATCAAATCAAAATTCCTTTAATCTTTCTTTTTTTTGTTTATTTGGATTTGCAGAAACCAAATTGTTATGAGTTTTCTCTAGATTAAATTATGGATGCTTTTCCAATGTTAAAAAATTAGTCGTTTCTGTTATAAAAGAATTGTTACCTAATGACGAACATAAATTTGATATTTTTGTATGTGGTATTGATATTCATATAAAAATCAATATTCAACTTTGCTGTCTAACTGGAGCACCGGATCGTTTGATGATTACAAACCTGTTTATCTTTATTGTGTTTTCTTCATTCCCTTCTCTGTGACATAAATCCCAGGGGATTGTAGCGGAATTGGTGCGATATATCTCACCGATTCCAGAGCATTATTATTTCATGCGGTCTGATGTGTTCCCTCACCGAGAAATGTCAGCTGTGTGTTTACAATCGTTCCACATTGTGAATATTTCACCAGATCTCCTATGTTTTGCTGTTGATAACTTGATCTTTATTTTAGTGCAGGTATTGATCCTAGACATATCAAGCTATTTCATCATTTCTCATTTGCACACAAACAGTCTTCGAAATCAGTCGAGGCGTTACTGGCAGTGGGGTTTTTGCTTTGAAAATTGTACAGGCCCTGCCATATGTAGACAGTTTATAAAAATGCAACAAGCCAGACAGATTTGCTGGTCCAAATTGAAAAATATTGGCTGATGGGCAGGTAGCTATTTCAAGCACTGCATTGTTATAATTAATTGTGATGTTCATCTAGACAACACGTTTTCTTTCATCTGGACTGATGTAATATGTGTTCTGTTTTCTCTATCTACTAACCATAAGTAGTATACAAATAGTTGGCAGTTTATCAAACAACACTCTATATGATGTGGGGCAAGCTGTTTTGTTTAGGATTGTGCTTATACATGACTTTTGTCAATCAAATCTTTTGCTGGTTGTAAATGGACTAGAAGAGCTGTTTAGAAGGACCTTCATTAAACGTCTTTACAGTTATTTAAACAAACTTGATTATGTAACATTCGGGAATGAAATTCTATATTTCTACATAAAACTTGTCTCTTTCACACTATAAATCTGCAGAGCAAAGCAGTCATTTTTTGTCTTGATGGAAGAATACATTCCAGGTGAACTCATCACCGAGTGGTAAGGAACTACGCCAGGTGTTTTCTCACTTCACTTCCACCTTTAATGATGTTTTCAGATCTACTGGGGAAATCTCCCTTCACTCCAGTCTGACCTCTCCATTCTGATTGATCCTCATCTGTTTCTTGTATATATGGAAGTATCAGAAATGTGTCTAATTGTTTAACAGATAGAAAGAATAAGCAGTTTTGAGTACAGTTTTATTATTGTGCCTCCTATTGGGTTTCATGATCTTGAAAAGAGAACATATTCTCTACTAACTATGAAGAGTGAACTACGCCTGATGACTGGGAGAAAGAATCACTTATACTGTCCTGCCTCCAGTCACATACTTTGCCATGGGTATCATGGTTCCTCATCACTTGCAAAAAAATTGTGTCTTATGGAATGAAGGACTGCCTCAGATATATCGAGGTGTGCATTCATAACAATCCACTGCTTTTTATATAAAATGTTACTTAGGTTATCCGTGGCTGTATTCATGACTTAGTTTTTTCCATTCAGGTTTTTTTTCTGGTTAGAAGCTTTTTTTCTGTGAAATACCCGTTTGTAACAGCAATAAAATAGGTGAGTGTTCCTGGTTTGTGTGAAACACAAATAGTCAAATGGTAATCACTAAAAAGCTATTATTTGGACATTTTATGGGTGCTTCATGTACTTTATTGACATTGTTCCACTATCCAAGTCTCTATTATGGATTGCAATCTTACCTTTGGTTCAGCATCTCATCAAGAGGTCCAGGGTTCCAATCTAGACAACAGCTCAGCAACATTGTTTGCGATAGAGAACTGTTCTACATAAGGTTTGGGTGCAATACTAAGCTGATTTTCAGCACAGTACAACCCATGTTTTTTCTAGTTTCAGCCATTGTTCTGAGGTTTCACTGCAATTCTTAGCCACAACAGTGTTGTGGCCTTTCTCCCTGCTATAATACCAGCAGCCGTGTTATAAGGGGAATACTCTTGATGCAGTGTTAAACCCCAAATCAGCTCACCTCAACCTAACCTGCTAACAACTTTAAATGTCATATCTTAACTGATGTATTGCTATCTGTCTGCAGGTCCAATGGTTAGTGAAGATGCAGAGACGCTATCTGACGTGAAGACTTTGATATCGCAGCTGTACTCAACGCTGAACGTAGAACAGTTCCAGCTGGAGAGGGAGAAGGAGCTTCGACAACAGCTGGAGGACCTCAGAGTGCAGCTGGAGCCCCTAGAAAGGGTAGGTACATCTCCTATTGGGGAGGGATATAAGGTAATTATCACCATGGGAAGGGAATATAGGGATGTAATATAGGGGTAAGTGAAATGCTAAAAGGAATGTGATATGGGGTTAAATATCAGATGAAACTGTTACAAGAGAGGGATATTATAGTATTAAAATAAAACTCTTTCATCTCAGGGACATACAGATGGTGATATACTAGTTTTGCACATCACACCTGTGACACATTCCTGATATGATTTTTGATGTGATCAGGAGATTCAACTTACAAAAAGTAACAAGGACTAAGAATCCAATACCAAGTTCATAACATCCCTATCAAGTTGAACTGATTACCTGATCAGGGTTCGAAATTGGCACTAGTCCGGTAGCCCATGGCTAGCGAAAAAGAAGCTAGGGTAGTAGAGTGTAAAAACTGGTAGTCCGAAGGACTAGTTAAAATTTGAGGCGGAATGATCATGGAGATGCATTTGGCTAGCTGGAATAAGTCTGGACTAATACTTTTAGAAATGCACTAGTCCGAGTGGCTACTGCATTGAAATGGTTAATTTCGACCCCTGCCTGATGCTGTATCCTCCCCACAGGTGAAGACGGAGCTGGCGCTCAAGTCTGACGGGTACACGCGGAAGCTGACCTGGTTGGGTCTGGGTCTCATGGGTCTGCAGTTTGGGATCTTGGCGCGACTGACATGGTGGGAGTACTCCTGGGATATCATGGAACCCGTCACCTACTTCGTCACATATGGAACCACCATGGCCATGTATGCCTACTACGTTCTCACAAAAGAGGTGCGACTTCTTTGTGGTTGTGTTTAATGTTAAATATCTCTTTGTATAGCTCTTGAATACTGGTCAACAGTATGCTGGTCTTGACCTCTCTCTCGGAGATTACAATATTTCATGCATGTTGAAGTATTGTGTTTCTGTAGATTATTGGCATTAATAGTTGAATACTGCTATCCCCTGGGAGGTATAGGATTTGTTGTCTTATCATCTCACAATTTTGGAGATATCGTTCTTTATTTACTCAAAGATTCTGCACTTTAATATTTATACGGCAATTACATGGATTTCATGAGTATATTATCTAAACTGCTGCACATATGACTTGTGTCTAATGTTAATGCAACCATCATAATGATATACATGACTTGAAGCACACTGTTGGCAATTACACTCTATTTATGTGAGCGAGTAATAAACAGACAACTAAACATCCTTCCATTTAATACTATTTTCATTTAACTTGTGAATATTTTGGTATAAATTTTGTTAACATAATCATTAACGTGTTTGATAAAAGTACAACATGGCAGGTCATTGAGTATGCTCTATATCTCAGTTGTCTAAATGATTGTAGCCTACGTTCTTGGTATTCATCAATAATGGGGATATTACCATTAATAGACAACTCAATTTACACAGTATTGAACTGACGAGTAAGGGGTTCCATATCTGCTTTTAAATGCTGTTAGTTTAGATCTCAGTAAAATGTTTGCTTCTCCTTTCGATGTAACTTCTCCTGAAATACATAATCACTTTCAAATAACATTCTGCAGAAACAATACTCATCAGACCTTTAAAGCCAGATGGATTTATGGCATAAGCCATCATCCATCCTGAAAACAATATATTATATTTGATATGAGATGGGTTTTTTCCAGGAATACAACTTCCCTGAGGTGAGGGATCGTCAGTTCTTGCTGCGGTTCTACAAACAGGCCAAGAAGAGCAACCTGGACGTGAAGAGGTACAACGAACTACGTGACGCCATCTCTCAGGTGGAGCACGACCTCCGTCGTCTCCGAGACCCGCTTCAGATCCATCTGCCAATCACAGAGCTTGAGAGGGTCAAATACAAACAATAAGAAATCTGATCTCTAGGTTCTACGCAAATATGTTACATATGTAGGTAAAGACATTGCCAGCAGGGCTATAGCACTCTGCCTCTGTACAAGCAATAGGTTTTTTCATAAGGGCATGTCGACTTTCATTAGGATTAGAGTGAAGACAATTAGATATTTCAATACAAATTTAATCAACTTGACATAAAATTGACAAGTAATGTTGAAAACTATCTGAGGTAAAAACTTTAAACGTACTTTTGAAATCAATTAATGTTAGATAAATGTATTGCATCATCAGCGATACCAATCTCAAAATCATGTTAGGTAACAAGTCCAACATAATATATGACACTAAAGAGTATATACTTGAGTAAATGATGAAATACGTGGCCACAAGTCTGCCTTCTGATACACTGGAGTTGCATACTGGTTAACCCTCAAATCACATCATACAACCACCTTAACATTCATTCTGTAATAACAGACAGTCATCAATGGCATATAAGGTAACAATCAAATCTTTAAATACAATAAATATTAGTGTAATTTATCATGATATCAGAGTGTTATAAATTGCATATTAAGTAACACTGAAATCTAACAAAATAAATAAACCCTAGCATACCTTAGCGTACATTTTGTGATATGAGAGAGCCATATTAGGTAACACTCAATACAATAAACCTTCAATGTGTACAACTTGTGATACGGGGAGCAATGTAGTGTTGCTGGTTGCTGTAATGTGAGTTAATGCATCGATGAACATGACACAATAAACCTCGTCACCTCCGCGGACATGTCGAGCCGACACAACACCTTACCGGGACTAGATCAGGGTATCTATATTCCCTTCCCTTCAATCATCTGCTGTTTTATCTTACACTTCCTGATGTTCATTCATTGTCAGATCATCCAGTGTTTAACAGATGTACATGATCCATTGCCACAATCATGTCTACTTGAAATGAGTGTTCTTTACTAATTTATGTCACGAAGCAATAGTGATCAACATGAAACAAAAGTTCCATATTAAGTTTGACACTAAAATGTTTTTTTTAGAGGGTTGTAACAGTTCGTTTACAACTTTCTAGTTTAGAGGGGTTTGTTTTACGGTAATCAACTTTACAAATGGGTTTTTAAATTCTGTTTCTAAAGAGGGTTTCTATTCAAGAGTTATCTCCCATTTTGGTTTTCACATTAAACTTGTAGAGATCGTTTAGTTTGTTTCTTAAAATTGGATAAATATGAGATGTAGGGCATTTTTGTTTTCTGATATTTGTGTGACTACTGTGTAAATGATTTTTGATGGAGAATCTGGTAACCTATGCAATAACAAGTGACTAAACTTTCTGTTCTGTAAGAGACTTATTTCAATGTTGACAATTTATTTTCTATTTAGAAAAGTTTGACATTTTTCAAACCTTTTCATTATCATACACATCAATGTTGTAGAATTTTTAAAAATCAAATTCTTACCCTTCAATGTTGTTTTTTTTAAAAATGAATTTGAAGTAAAATAAAATAATAGTTTCCAGACAATTATTATCTCAGTAGTGACCTGTCTTGACAGTTTTTTAAACCCTTTTGCTACTTGGCAATTTATTATGACATACATTTTGCATTATCTTCTCTATTCTGTCCCTGTTTTGGTTTCTCTTGATAGAACTGAGAATAATATTCAGGATATCATATGCCATTTCTACAGTCTTTACATGGCATTTCATGTACATATCAATTTCTCACTACTACTCACGAGTTGCAATTTTCGTACTTAAAACCTAGATTGTTCAGGTTAAAGACACATTGACACAAACATGTTACAAATGTCTCAGATGAGTATGAATTTCAGAATGAAACCCTGGAGGTTTATAATCAGACCTCTGAGTAAATCTTTTTTCCAAGGAACTGTCAAGCTGCTAAAGATGATTTTTGGAGCCCAACAAAATTTAAGAGCACATCAAACAAAGAATGCTTTGATTCCCTGTACCAATGCATATAGAAGGAGATTGTTCAACTAGCTAAGACTTTGGTTAACTTTCGTAAAGATCAATTTTCAAGCTTGAATTTAGTGACAAGCAAGTAAGTCAGCCATTCATTCCTGTGGATCCCAACATTGTCCTGGGTCCCATTTCCTTTTACATACGTTTACACAGTCATTGTTGATATTTAGGGAGGTTTATTTGTTGACTATAGGCTGGTTACCTTATGACATGAATGATGACAATATAACTCAACCAGGCTAAATGACAAACCAAAACAGGACATACAGCCCCATATGGTTGTGATACACACTTACATACAGAGCATGACTGCCTTATAATAAAGCATATGTGATGGTTCCGTTAATAGGCAGGTAGTTTTGTAAACTAGGCAGACACTGCTCAACTTAAATTGGTTTAGATAATCAACTAATCATGAAATGAGCGGTCTTTGTGACTCATTGATCAATGGATAATGGAGATGTGTGACAAAGTACTTTTTGTTGTTTTGTTTTGAATTAAGCAGATTAATTCAAGACTGTTTAAGGGTACAATAAATAGAACAATGTTACTCTTGATTCTATCTTTGTTTAACAGTGAATGTTATATAACCATTATGACAGTCATTTAATTTTAATTTCAATGCATTACAGTGTGTATCAAATATCAAAATGTTTAAAAGTATATTAAGTTGTGAATTGTTATAACAAGCTGAATGTGAGACAGGATATATCAATATCTGGATTAATGTTTCAAAGTTTAATTGTTAACAAGCTTGAATTGGAGAACATCAACATATCAATATCTTAATTGATGTTTAAATGTTGGTTATAATGAGCTGACCGCGAGACTGTGTGTTTATTGTTTGTCTCATGTTATTTGTCTTTGATCCCTGAATCCTTGCCTGGAATGTTGTTTCGTTTCAAGTTTGAAGTTTTCGACCAAACCTGAGCCAATGACAAGGTTTTGTTGGGATGAGTGTGATTAAACGATGATCCCATGCAAGTGTTTATAGATTATCCTATATAAGAAACTATTTGACATAATATAATAAACAGCATTGACTCCCTGGGTTTATTCTCACCTAATTTATAAAGTTCCTAATTTTCAACTGTGTTTATATTTTCATGTTTGGAATCTTATTTTCAAATTGCTGTTTTGCATATGACCTTTGTTGACTCTCCAGGTGAAATATTGTGTGAATTCAGTTAATTCATTTTGTTGTTTACCGCAACATGGGCCTTCATCCAATAGTTTGAGTGTTTGTAAAGTCTGAATGACATGTGATTTAATTTCAATATCAATGACAAATGTCATGTTTTGAAGAAATGAAATGAGCTAACTGTATCAATGAACTAATTAAGAATATATTAAAGTATTATTAGTTTTTGAAAGGGTGTACCACTCTAAGACCCTTGTCAGTTTCATATTTTCTGAGGCACAGCAAGGCATTGTACAGTACCATACAGCCTTTCAAAACACTGTGTGACAAATTTATTACCCTTTAGCTCTATCATTTGTACTTATTTAATTCACTTCCAACCAGATATAACCTATTTCTGTTTGTGATGAAACATCAAAACAGCATGGAGTTACCGGTAATGCCAAAAATCAAGGGAGGTGACTCTGCGACTAAAATATATTTGATTTTAGGTTTATGATCAACTTAAGAATAATAGAAAGACACTTGTATTTTATCATTTATTTATTGAAGCAAACAAAAATTTTTAAATCTATAAACATTGACATTACCCTTCTAATGTTTCTGTAAATTGTTATTTTGAAATGCCGGGTCGAACAACTTCATCTTTGGTAATGGTCATTTATAAAACCTTTTTAGCTTGTCACATGACCTGTCTTGGCAGGGTGTACAGTTGGTACACCCCGGCAAATCCGTCTACATGGTTTTGAAGTATTGGTTATTGATCAATCAGAATTCAGCTAAAGGGTAATAAATAATAATATCCTGTAAGAGAGATGACCGTACAACAAAGTGCAACAATGTCAGAGAGATTCACGTCCACATCTGTATGAGAGTGTAAGGAGTTATGACTTTCAGTTGATGTTAAACGATGCCTGAACAATTGTTTTATGCTATTAATTGTCACAAGATCAAAGTGGGTTTTTGTTGTAAATTTACAATGATTTATTTAGTAAAATATTTGTTGTGTTTGTTAAGGATTTAAGGTTTGCTTGTAGATTTGTCCTGATTTGTATATATACCGGTACATTGAAGAGATGTTGATCAGAAACCACACCGCTATTTATAAGCTGTCATTGTTCCCATGTACATGAACAAATCAACTTAAAACACAACATACCTTTCTCCTTCGTTAGGTCACAAACAGTTTACTCACACTTTGTTATTTCATTACCTCCATTGTAGAAATATACATTTATTGCATAATATCAACTACAAAAAAATATTAAAATGGTATCAACTAACCCATCAAAAAGAGTTAAATATACATATATATACTTTAGAATTGTTTATCAAGTTTGATAGTGTCTATTTTATGTTACCGTACTTTCTGAGTTTCACTCTGTTTCTTTCCCTGCTTCTAACTGTGATACGACCATGTTGATGAAGCAACAACTACCGCGTACAGGATTTCCATGTGAAGAACAACGCTGTATGGATGTTTCTGTTGGCTTCAGTCTGCTATAGTAAAGTTGTTTGACAGTGCCTTTTGGTCTGTGTAAAATGAAATGAACTATGTTGTTACTGCATATTTCTGTAAGGATGCTAAATTTATTTATAAGTTCATTTAACTCTGTAATTTTAACTTCATCTCTTCTCAGACTTCTTTATGATGTTTGTAATGTTAACATAAGAAAACATAAAGGGTTACATTTCTCAAAGTTAGTGTTTGTCCAGAGAGAACACATACCAGATGTACCTTTAACAAGGCTTTCAATGCCCTGACCTTGCACCTTGTTCTTCATAATTATATTTGCAATTTTTGTTAGCAAAGTGTTGTTTTCATAAGAAATGATATATAATAAGCCACTGAGTCTGAGAGGCAGTCACTGAATTGTAAATAGTTTTGAATTTCTCCTTATCTGACTTGTATCTTTACTCTTACAATATGTGCATAAGGAGATAGGGAACTATGTTGGAGGTCCGTGTCTTAAGCATTGGGTTGCAGCAGTTCACTATGTGTCATTGTAGTAGAAAATTGTCAGAAAATTCTGTTTGCCGTGCAAATACATAGCACTGATTTTTGGATATACATGGGAATAGACAATCTGTGAAATTGATATTGAATCTCAATGATCACTTTAAACCTTCTCCACAAAGAAGTTTCAGATGAATCACCTGTAGAAGCTTTATAAATTGATATCTATCAGACTAATGAATTGCAATATAATTCCATGAGCTATTGACCCAATGTTCATGACCTCTGTCTCTTATCCTGTGACTGTATGACTGTAGTACAATGGTACAATGTCTGTTGCTGATATACATACATGTGCAGTTTAACCAGTGTGCCTTGTCTGACTGGGATTATCTGCTTAACCAGCAGTAGGAACTATATAAGGTAAGAGTGGTGGTACAAGCTATACTACATATACCTGACTGTCTGTAAAGGTATACCTATGACTTGTCGGACACGTGAGGGAAGCAATATCCGATGTCTGATCAGTATAAGCTGTATGATGTGTTTGACCAGTGATATCAACTTTATAACATGCCTGACTGGTGATGCAAGTCATATCCCATCTCTGACTGTTAGTATAAGCTATATCCCATGTCTGACTGGAAGTGCAAGAGATATTCTATTTCTGACGGGCAGTACAAACCTGACCAGTGATGCAAGCTATATCCCATCTCTGACTGCTGTTAGTACAAGCTATATCTCATGTCTGACTGATAGTACAAGCTATATTCCATGTCTGACTGACAGTACACATATATCCCATTTCTGACTGGAAGTACAAGCTATATCCCATTTCTGACTGAAAGTACAAGCTATATCACATGTCTGACTGAAAGTACAAGCTATATCACATGTCTGACTGGTAGTACAAGCTATATCCCATTTCTTACTGTAAGTACAGGTATAGCCCATTTCTTACTGTTAGTACAAGCTATATCACATGTCTGACTTCCAATACAAGTATAGTCCATGTCTGACTGGTAGTACAAGCTATATCCCATGTCTGACAGGTATAAACTGTATGTGGAGTGTGTATCACAGACAAGGTGTGTTCAGCAGTGTACATGCTTACAGATGCTGGTGGTACAAGCAGTGTACATGCTTACAGATGCTGGTGGTACAAGCAGTGTACATGCTTACAGATGCTGGTGGTACAAGCAGTGTACATGCTTACAGATGCTGGTGGTACAAGCAGTGTACATGCTTACAGATGCTGGTGGTACAAGCAGTGTACATGCTTACAGATGCTGGTGGTACAAGCAGTGTACATGCTTACAGATGCTGGTGGTACAAGCAGTGTACATGCTTACAGATGCTGGTGGTATGGTGGTACAAGCAGTGTCTCAAGAAACGACTGCTGCATGTGATACAGTCTCACCCAGCTCCTACTTCTATTTTGAGTACAAATAAATTTTGATAGAATGAACCATTGTTTTTTTTGTTTTTTTAATATATACCCAGGGAAGGCAGCACAAGGAACAAAAAGGTATGAGAGCATTCCTGTAAAACTATGATGGCAGAGTTCTGGCCCCCACTTCCACTCAGTTTGTAGGTAAATGCAGAAAGGGAGAGTCTTCTTTCAATTGGAATATTATTACATTTGATCACTATCAAGATGACATGTATTTCTAGTGTGCATTTTACTACGATTCTAGTGAAAATCAAAAGATGTTAAAAAATATATAAAAACCTTCCTGCCCACATATGGAAGAGTTAGAATAGTATATCAATATTCTTGATATTTACATAGGTAAAGCGTATATACGATTAGTTTGATAAGAATGTCTCTTTTTGCTAATACATGATTTATATTGACTACTCAAAAGAAATCAAGAAGATAAGTCAAATCTAAATTTCTGCATGACATTTTCCTATGCAAAGAAAACAGATTATAATTTCTTAGCAGAAATGCAATTAAAATGGTTTAAGTATATCCCAACGACAAACACTGTTCGCACCATGTGTCACCTGAGAAATCGCCAATTAAAACTGAACAGGGTCGACGAAACTACATAGCTCACGATGTGGTCTGATCTTTGTGAATTGCTTATGAGCTTGCCCGTGCAATATGCATGTTCTGTGAACAATTTGGGTATAACATTCTCTATTGCTCTTAATTTGAAATTTCGTTATGGTCAGACGTCATCTAAACAATCGTGATAAGAGGAAGAGTCATTGCGGGGGTGGTCCCACCACGAATCTGACAGAGAGAATTGGTTATTGCCAAAGTGTGAATGGTAGACTATATGGGAGCAGTTTCTAGCAACAAATTCAATTCAGATCCGTCCACAGTCTTGTAGGTTAAGTTCAACGTCATGCAGCGTCATGCGGTATGTCACGTCAGTTACATCAGTTACGTCAGTTCACTGTCACAGCAATATGCCTGAGACATGAACTTCGAAATACAACTGGTGTTCAGGTATCCGACAAGAACATACGAAACATTTGTGAGCCCACAATATTTGATCACTACTCTTTGCCAAATTGGAACATGCTCTGTATTTCAAGATGACACTGCTTAAACACATTGTGCAAGTGTTGTTTTTGATTTTCTGAAAAAATGGCATTCAATTATGGATTGCATAATCGAGTGGTTTGGCACCGATTCAGCATGCATGTGACGAACTAAAGGGCTTGATAGAGAAAAGCATCAGCAACCTCTCTTCAAGAATTGGTGAACTCCTTCAGGCAGAGTGACAGGTTATCTTATTCCCAAAGTGTTCTTTCGACACCTGATACAGAGCCTGCTCAAACGATGTGTTGACTGTTTCGAACATGAGGTGGTTTCACGTGTTATTGACATAGTGATCGTTTTGAGACGTTTTTGGTTGACCCCACGAAGCTTAAAATTGTGAGTTTTCAAAAGGTCATCACAATGGTCAACTTGTGTTTGCATAGTACATATGCTCTGCATAACGGACTCAGCTTTAGGACAGATTGAACTCATTCTAACCGGATTTGTGCTTAGTAGTTCTAAGTTTTGTTCTCTCTGTCCAATGAAATGTCCTCTGGAATAATAAAGGTTTGGCTCTTAACTTCGAGTACTATACAGAGACAACTTGGTCGCGTCAATACTTAGGTCTCAAAGACTTTTGCTTCACTTTGAACTCCATGTTTGACTTGCATCCCGCCTAGTTAACCAGTTTTCGAACTCTGCTTTAAAATCGCTCATTCTCTATCTTCACAAGTTTTCATATACAAAATCTCCAAAGAAAATACCCATGCAATTCAATTCAATTCGTTTATTTCAGTAAAAGGCCAGGCCCACGTACAAAAAACACATTATATATTAAAAAAACAGACACACATCAGATAGAAGAATAAATAAAGTTTACATTATGAGTAAATTTGATTATAAAACCTTAGAGCGTAGGACAAGTGCATCTCTTATAAAACATGAATAGGATAAAATAATTTCTAGGTTTTGACATTGTAAAATATTTTGCAGGTAATATATATCAACATGATCAGGAAAATTTGGGATATAATTCTGTCTTAATTCTTTAAACATTGGACATTTGAATAAAAAGTGCAGTTCATCTTGAATTACATTATCTTCACAAAGCTTACAAAATCTGCAACATCTAGGTATTCCTTCTCTTCTTCCAGTATTTTTACGAATTGACAGGGCACCTATTCTAATGAAAGTTATTTTTCGCCTTGATTCTTTTGATTTAACATGAAAACAGGTATGGTTCTTTACATAAAGTGTGTTTAATATCAGAATATAAGTCTAAAGATGAACTGCCTTTAATATCTGCAAATATGCTTTGTATATAACAATCATTTATTCTTAAAACAAAATTACGTAGAAAATCACTTTTGTTGCCGACACCCTTGGTTTCCCAGACAAAACCAAATCCATACATGAACAATATCTTCTTTACATCCGAAGCCCAGGTGTGACGACCTACTGCTTCAAGCTTATCATTTTATAACACTGTTTCGGATACCTCGTTTCTTGCGATTCTAATATTTTAAAGGGGCAGTAGCACTTTTTTGCAAAATTAATTTTTTCAAATTTCCTATTTATAATGATAGTTTATGTCATTTAAATAAACTCTAGAGGGCAAAACATCTTATTACAAAAACCATTTATCTGAAGTGGTAAAAACTATGTTGCTTATAAAGCAAAAATTGCATGGCGGCCATTTTATTGTGAACACAATTTATTATTTTGTATTACAAAAACAATTCCCATGGCTTTACCGAAACATGTACACTCATTTAAACTTTATTTTCTGAAGAGAGAAGGATCTTTTACTATTGGTGAAATTATTTTTCAAATACATTTCATCAACTTATTTGAGCTAAAAAAACGTGCTACTGCCCCTTTAAACCAAAATTTAATTACTCTTTGAAGGGTGTCAATATGTACATAGTTTCTTCCACATTCAGCAAGCACTGCAACATTTGCACACTTGTAACTCACACCAAGAACATATTTACAAAATTGAACATAGCTTCCCATTTGTGAATTCCCCAAATTTTAGAACCATACAATATGATAGGCTTCAGCTGTACATCGAACATCTTAAATAACACAGATAGAGAGATAGTTTTCAATTTTGAAGAAAATATTTTGATTGATGCCTTTGCTTATATGCTTTCATAACTAAGTTTTGTACACATTTAGACCAAGATAATCTATTTGAAAATGTTAAACCAAGATAATTGTAGTATGTTGATACATTTAAAGGATGGCCGAAATGTATTATTTTCTACTGAATTATTATCTGCAATTGGTTCATCAAACTATTTTGTGAAAAATGAGACCCAAACAAAATTAATATGTTGATCCTATATTAAACTAGAGCTTTTGAAAAATATCGTCTGCTTTCCAGCAGCCAGCTACAAACGAAAAATGAGGCGGGACTTAGAGGGTTGGACGGTAACCGGAAGTGACGTACGTGAAGGGATGTAAACATACGCTTACTATTTATCATAGCAAACACTGGGGAATCGGCCAGTTGATCTGCTATATCTGCATACCATCTATGTACCAATATTCTCTTAATTTCCCTCCGTTTCGAAAGACAAGACTTTCGGTCTTATCAAAATTAACTGACAGACCCCATTTCTTGCCAAAATTCGAAAGTATATCAATTCTCCTTTGTAAACTTATAACAGAATCTGAAAACAAGCATAAATCATCGGCATATAACAACAGGAATAGTTCTACAAAATCCGAGTCAACAAAAATACCCCTAACACCACATTGCTCCATAACTGTATGAATTTGGTTAATAAACAGTGAAAATAACAAAGGGTTCAAAATACAACCTTGTCTCACACCACTGAGACTGTCAAAATATTCTGAAATAGTGCTTTGTAAAAATTCTACACAGACTTTTGTTTTAGAGTACATATCCATGATGATGTCCAACAAATAACCATGGATACTATTTGATGCAATAACATGCCACAGTAGATCTCTGTTTATGGAATCAAACGCTTTTCTAAAATCAACAAATAAACAATAAAAACGACCTTTGGATTTAGATAAATATTTCTGGATAAGACTTTGTAAGGTAAACATATTATCAACTGTTGAGTAACACTGTGATTCTGGATACTTATCAAATTCATCAAAAAAATGTTTCAAGCGACTATTGAGAAGACAAGTAAAACCTTCCCTAGTATATGTATCTAAAAGGGAAATACCTCGGTAGTTATTAACATCATTAATGTTACCTTTTTGTGTAAGGGGAATATTATACTCTTCGACCATTGTTCAGGAAAATTGCCAGATTTAAAGATACAATTGAATAATTTACAAAGTTACATGTTACATATTTGAGGATTGTATCTGAACATTTCTAGGACAATTCCATCTGGACCAGGAGATTTCTTTAATTTAAGGTTAAGAAGTGCTGTTTCAACTTCATTGGTTGTAATATCGAGATTGAAAATAGTGTTGTAATCATCATTAGTACAATCATCACAAATAACGGAATAGTCAGCATGAGAGACCATATAATCCTTTGAAAATGTAATTAAATCACCAACTATAATATTGTCACTGATATTAAATACAGTTCGAAAAAAATCAATCCATTCATCACTGCCGAAGTTAGAAGATAACTGCACAGACCGTTTACTAAAATACTGGACATGTGACCAAAATAACTTTGCGCTTTTATTATTATATAGCAATCCAAAATTGCCTCAGTAGAGTTCACTAGAAACTGTTCTTTCTTGTGACGACATATTTCTCTGAATTTATCGCGTGATGTGTGACATTTGGATAAAAGAGACTTGCCTCCAGTCAATCTGAATCTATTCAGAATGTCATATTTTTGTTTCTTGATATTAGCACGTGCACATTCCTCGTCATACCAAGGTGATTGAATACACTTATCAAGTTTAACACTGATTTTCCTACAGGCCATTTTACAATGTGAAACCGAGGAGTGGATAACAGACACAAGTTGGTCAACCGCTTTGGTAGAATCAAATGTATCGTGATCATTAAGGTCAACTAGCTAAGCTAAGATTACTCAGGTCTGCTCTAATCCTTTCACTAAATAAATCATTCATCTCTGGTTTCCATATAACTCTCTTTATATCCGAGCATGTAGATATTTCGGGTGCAGTATTTGACTGTGCATTGCACAGTATCTCACACTCAATCGGGAAGTGATCGGATTCTGTCCGAGTGCTCACGCTAAAATATTTAATATAATCAGGGACCTTATATAAATTGAACAGTGCTGTCGAACAAACTACACTGGCACCTTTGTTAGAGAAGCACGTGAAGGACCTGTCTTTATCACCTGGGAAACGTCCATTTAACATGTGAAGACCGTATTGGGAACATAAATTTATTAGATCTTTCCAATATTCATTTACTTCAACATATCTAGATGAGCGGGGAAGATCAAAACTGTCAGTTATATCGTCTATGCTCCTGGATTACATAATCTATGATATGGCCAGTACGTGCATTAAAATAGCCGCCTATCAGAATATCGATATCTCCATATTTGACTTGACCAAGTATAATATATATCATTAATATACTCAATGCCTTTGACATCCCTATGGTCAGTTAAAACAGAACTATTTTCTGGATGAACATAAACAAGACCGATGACAATATCTTTGACCAAGTGGAAATATGACGAATCAAGGGTTATAAATATGCAGTCAAGAAAAGATAAATCAACATTCTTTACACCATTAAGTAGTCTTGATACAGCGCAAATATATATATATATATATATATATATATATATATATATATATATATATATATATATATATATATATATATATATATATATTGGGATATTTATCGTTTTAAGAAAAATATCTTCAAAGAAAATACCCCTCTTTCTTCTCTTATTAATCATTAAATTTAATAAACCTTAACGATACCCTACGAATATTGTACTTTTAAAAACTGTATGTTGTAATTATGGATGAATAGTTTTCTGGCTAATATTCATATCGTGAGCTTGAATTGATCTGCATTCTTGATTAAACATATTTATTGATCAACGAGGAAACATCAATAAATCGGTGTCTGGCACAACCATGTGACACCGCCTACAACGAAGACAAGGGCATTTCGGGGGGAAATAACACCATTAGTAACAGAGAAGGAAAACCTCGCTTTCATATTTATCTTAGCTCAACATAAACAAATTGTTGGTCAACACAAAAGACAATGTTCTAAATTGCATAATAAATATCTTAAGGTGGTAGAGGAAAACATATAATAACCCAAAGGATGCGCTTGTATATGGAGGCATCTCCCGAGTTCAACTCGTACATGGCTTCACTATTAATCACGAGTGGTTCTTATACACAGAGGCATGAGACATCAGCTGAACGTGTTTACGATGTCCCATATGGTAAGGTTTCTATGAATACGTAGTGGCGATACGGAATTACTCTCTAACCCCATAAGACATTCAGACTGACAGGTTAGGTTGATTGGTCGGATCCAGAGGTGTAGTGGAGAAAATAAGCATACAGTAATTCCTCCTGATGCATTTACTGAAAATGAATTTTCTATAATATAATACCCAACAAGACAAAACCACTTCAGTAACTGTACACCACTGCCTAGTCTGTCCCCCAGACCATAGAGCAAAATATTCAATTGCTGGCCAGTCCAGTCTAGAAAATTACAGCCTGGAAGTCTAGATGTCACAGAAATCAAGGCATCTTTAGGGCTCCATTTTATGTAACTATTTGAATTGTTTGTAAAATATAGTTGTCGATAAAGGGGAAAAAATTATATTCTGAGAATAAATGTTAGCCTAACCATTGTCGTTACAATCAGCATGTGAAACAGCACTGAGGCGTTGGTACTTGTTATGAAAGGCTCCTTGCGTTCATCACTCCGACACACTGCTGATAGATTGCCGTGAGATTTAAGTCCTCCAATCAGCCCCAAAACACTGCTGTTATATCCATGTTCTCTCATCAACCCGACACATAGCCACTAGATCCAAGTTATCCCATCAACCCGACACATTGCCACTAGATCTAAATTATCCCATCAACCCGACACATTGTCACCGGATCCAAGTTCTCCCATCAACCCGAAACATTGCCACTAGGTCCAAGTTCTCTCATCAACCCGACACATTGCCAATAGGTTTAAGCTATCCCATCAACCCGACACATTGCCAATAGATCCAAGTTCTCCAATCAACCCGACACATTGCCACTAGATCCATGTTCTCTCATCAACCCGACACATTGCCACTAGGTCCAAGTTCTCTCATCAACCCGACACATTGCCACTAGATCTAAATTATCCCATCAACCCGACACACTAGATCTAAGTTATCCCATCAACCCGACACATTGTCACCGGATCCAAGTTCTCCCATCAACCCGAAACATTGCCACTAGGTCTAAGTTCTCTCATCAACCCGACACATTGCCAATAGATTTAAGTTATCCCATCAACCCGACACATTGCCAATATATCCAATTCCTCCCATCAACCCGACACATTGCTATTAGATCGAAGTTCTCCCATCAACCTGACACATTACCACTAGATCAAAGTCCTCCCATCAACCCGACACGTTGCCAATGATCCAAGTTCTCCCATCAACCCGACACATTGCCAAAAGATCCAAGTTATCCCATCAACCCGACACATTGCCACTAGATCAAAGTTCTCCCATCAACCCGACACATTGCTATTAGATCGAAGTTCTCCCATCAACCTGACACATTACCACTAGATCAAAGTCCTCCCATCAACCCGACACGTTGCCAATGATCCAAGTTCTCCCATCAACCCGACACATTGCCAAAAGATCCAAGTTATTCCATCAACCCGACACATTGCCACTAGATCAAGTTCTCCCATCAACCCGACACATTGCTACTAGATCCAAGTCTTCTCATCAACCCGACACATTGCCAATATATCCAAGTCCTCCCATCAACCCGACACATTGCTACTAGATCCAAGTCCTCGCATCAACCCGACACATTGCCAATATATCAAAGTCCTCCCATCAACCCGACACAGTGCTACTAGATCCAAGTCCTCTCATCAACCCGACACATTGCCAATATATCAAAGTCCTCCCATCAACCCGACACATTGCTACTAGGTCCAAGTCCTCTCATCAACCCGACACATTGCTACTAGATCCAAGTCCTCGCATCAACCCGACACATTGCTACTAGATCCAAGTCCTCGCATCAACCCGACACATTGCTACTAGATCCAAGTCCTCCCATCAACCCGACACATTGCTACTAGATCCAAGTCCTCTCATCAACCCGACACATTGCCAATATATCAAAGTCCTCCCATCAACCCGACACATTGCTACTAGATCCAAGTCCTCCCATCAACCCGACACATTGCTACTAGATCCAAGTCCTCTCATCAACCCGACACATTGCCAATATATCCAAGTCCTCCCATCAACCCGACACATTGCTACTAGATCCAAGTCCTCTCATCAACCCGACACATTGCCAATATATCCAAGTCCTCCCATCAACCCGACACATTGCTACTAGATCCAAGTCCTCTCATCAACCCGACACATTGCCAACAGATCTAAATCCTCCCATCATCCCAACATTTTGCCAATAAATCTAAGACCACCGATCAACTCGACACATTGTCAATGCTTTAGATCTAAGTCCTTCCATCCCCAACACATTACCAACAAGTGGAGAAGCGAGCTAGGCCCAAATAACACCGCATCCCGGTATGGCCAAATAATGTTGTAATAAGTAAAAATCACATGAATGGATACAGATATATAAGGTTTGATGAAAGGGGCACATACAATTTCAAGGGTGTTCAAAGATCAAAGAGTTGACATTTGTATCAAGTTTGGTAAAGTTTAGTTATCAGATTTAGGTCTCAAAGAGTAACTGTTAAGTCCTGTTGCCATGGAAACCGCCAAACATGAAAATCAGATCAACCCCATCAACCTGACACATTACCACTAGATCAAAGTCCTCCCATCAACCCGACACGTTGCCAATGATCCAAGTTCTCCCATCAACCCGACACATTGCCAAAATTCAAGGGTGTTCAAAGATCAAAGAGTTGACATTTGTATCAAGTTTGGTAAAGTTTAGTTATCAGATTTAGGTCTCAAAGAGTAACTGTTAAGTCCTGTTGCCATGGAAACCGCCAAACATGAAAATCAGATACAGGTCTAACCTTCATAAGGCATATGTAGAGATCATAGGTGACATGTATATAAAGTTTGGTGTAGCTAGAATGTAGAGTTTGGGAGATACACTCCGCACAAAATGATTTCCTCGCAGAGTAACTGTCAAGTCATGTTTCCATGGAAACCTCCAAAAATAAAATTTAGAATAGGTTTTACCCTCAAAAGGCTCATCTAGGCACCACGGTTAACATGTGTATGAAGTTTGGTGTAGTTAGATTCATAGTTTGGGAGATAAATTCCGCATAAAATGACTTCCTCGCAGAGTCACTGTTTTGGTCAAGTTTGAAACCGCCTAAGGTAAAGTTCAGAAATCCGTCTAAACCTGAAAAGGCATAACTAGAGATCATGGCTAACACGTGTAGCAAGTTTGGTGAAGCTAGCATGTACAGTTTGAGAGATATGCTCTGCTCTGTTTGTGACGGACGAACAGACGGACGGACGGACGGACGGACAGACGGTCAGAATGAACGCTATATACCCCCACTCACTATGTAAGGCGGGTTATAAATATGTTCAGTCACTCCATCAAATCACCCATTGCCAAATGTTGGTTCTCCGACACCCCAAAATAATGTCAATTAGTTAAGTCACTCAATCAACTGGACACATTGCCAATAGATCTAGGTCCTCCCGCCACCGGACCAATTGCCGATATATCTAAGTCCTCGCATCAACCAGATCCATTGCCGATATATCTAAGCCCTCTAATCACCTATACTCATTGTCAATAGAACTTTGTCATCCCATATTCCAGACCCCTCCTCCCGTCACCACAACACATTACCAATAAGTTCAGTCACCTCATCAACTCGAAACAAGCCAATATATCTTAGTCCTCAAATCACCCCAAAATATTGCCAATAAATCTAGGTCCTTCCACCATCCCATCACATTGTCAATAGATCTGAGTCCTCCCATCACCCCAAATTAAGGCCAATAAATGTTAGACCTCCCATCAACTCGACACATTGCCTATAGATCTAAGTCAATCCCACCACCCCGAAACAATAGATCTAAGTGTTCCCACCACCGAGGCATATAGACGATAAATCTGAGTCCTCCCACCACTTAGACCCATTGTCGATATATCTAAGTCATCCCACCACTAAGACCCATTGCCGATATATCTAATTCCTCCCATCACCCCAACCCATTAGATATATGTCCTCCAATCACCTAGACTCTTTACCGATTGATCTAAGTCCTCATTTCAACCACGCCCATTGTCGATAGGTCTACGTCATCCCACCATCTAGACCAATGTCCGATAGATCTAAGTCCTCCCAGGACCTCAACAAATTGCCGATAGATCTAAGTCCTCGAAGGACCTCAACATATTACCAATAGATCTAAGTCCTCCCAGGACCTCAACATATTGCCGATAGATCTAAGCTAGTCCTCACGGGACCTCAACATATTGCCAATATATCTAAGCTAGTCCTCCAAGGACCTCAACATATTGCCGATAGGTCTAAGTCCTCCCAGGACCTCAACATATTGCCAATAGATCTAAGCTAGTCCTCCCAGAACCTCAACATATTGCCGATAGATCTAAGCTAGTCCTCCCAGGACCTCAACATATTGCCGATAGATCTAAGCTAGTCCTCCCAGGACCTCAACATATTGCCAATAGATCTAAGCTAGTCCTCCCAGGACCTCAACATATTGCCGATAGATCTAAGCTAGTCCTCCCAGGACCTCAACATATTGCCGATAGATCTAAGTCCTCCCAGGACCTCAACATATTGCCAATAGATCTAAGCTAGTCCTCCCATGACCTCAACATATTGCCGATAGATCTAAGTCCATCGCTCAGCACACCTCATTGCCAATAGATCTTGCACTAGATGAAAGATCTGATTCCTCCAATTACCCCGACATACTGCCGATAGATACTTCCATCAGCACGACACATTGTCGATAGATTAAGGACGTGTATAGATCTGATTCCTTCAATTACCCGACACATTGTCGATTTCCCCCTCTCGATGTCCCTTAGTACCAACCTTCGAATAATACCCATAAATTGTTCTACCCTGACTTTAACCCTCTGGCAGTAGTTGTTGTAACGATTTCAGGTCACATTAGAGCGCTTGATAGATCCACTGTGAAGAGCGCAGTCTGTTCGACTTATTTGTACATTTATAGAAATGCTTTAAATTCGATGTCAGTGGAATAAATTACAGTAGGCCTACTGCATTAAAAATTTGACTAAGACTTTACCGTATTTATATAACTGAGCGAACTCTGTAAGAATTTTATTGATGTGAGGAAAAGGTTTATAGACATGTTACTTAGGCCAAATACTATTTTGTCCAAATAAATATTAAGTATTATATGGTCTCCACCTAGGTTTACCTACCCTGTTATATATCAGACATTAATTATTTACCGACGCGTATTTTACGATCAATCATGCAAGTAAAAAGCCTCAAATACTAATCAACGAATAATCAGGGTGAGCGTATGTGAGAGAGTTAAAACATGCGCACTAGCGTCCAAAGTTTCTCTTTAGTTAATGCGCGTCATGGAGTAGACCTCCAACTCCGACTGAATTTTAAAAGTATGGGGTTTCACACATTTCCGAGTATCTTTATAACAAAGTTTGAAATTTCAAGCGTCATGTCAAAGCGAACCTTTTAGAGCTCAAATTTACAAGAAAAATAGTTCATATCATATTTAGGAGATAAACCTATAGTGATACTATAAACTCATCAATTCAAATGATTATAAATATATCATTATATTCGTTTTAATTTTTTAAATAAGAAACTATGGCAATATATTTGCATAACCAAATATGTCCCCAATATATATATAAATCTACCTAAATACACGATAATGAAATGAACTATTCGTCAAACTGATCTCACTGATATGATTTATATCATGTGCAAGCGCTTAAAGAGAAAGAGGTAAAGCTGGTTATTGTGTATACACAAGCCTTTGTATCACGTGTTCTAGGAGCAACGGTCACAAGACTATTGTGTACTACTATAAATTTCGCAACTTTGGCCTACTTTCTCACACATCCGAGAGCGGACTGATCGAGTAGAGTAGATCGGGTAGACGGCAAGATGTCGCTCCTCCATGTAATCATGGTGTGTTGTTGTATGGTAACCCTCGTCTCGGCACAGAATAAATGCTGCGTGGCTTCCAACTGGCAGGCTGCGATGACCAACACGAGTAACATCAACAACGGGGGACTGGTGATTATATGTCTATAATACATACTTGTCAATATGTCGGGTGATATGGCCGCGATATCGGACAGAAGTTGTCCTCTCTGTTTGTGGCAACTGAATTGTGTTGTGTCATTTTTGTGTTCCTTTAACCTTGATAACAAGACAAACTGATGAGGAAATACATGTTAATAATTCATTACCGTGACTTTAGTCCGATATTTGATAACGCATTATAATAATATTGCAAGTTATATTTAGCTGCATCCCAAAAGATGTTCATCCACCTGAGTATCTTTGTGTCCTGACTATATTAGACATTAACCATATATTCATGAATTGTGACATTAACTCATTCTTTGTAAATACATTTTATAACAGCCCTATACACAATCGATTAGTTACAGTAGGGCATTTCACATCAAGTAAGCGCTGTAAATTCACTAATGAATGAATTCACCCGAATTGTTGTAAACACACCATATGACATATGTCAGAATGCGATCCAAGCATCAAGTCTACAGCTAGGCTGAATTAGACACCATGTTCAATGACCTTTTGTAACCCCCTTTCGCCACATCAAGAAACAGGTTATCAATATTGTTTCAAAAACTCAGAGATATTACACTTTTAGTCCATATTGATAACATGTATAGCTATTCGACCCTTTATTCTGCCTAGTTCTCTCACAAGGCATAACTTCCGCCACTTTGATCACTGGCTATTTAAGCCTTGCTGCATTGTGCAACTTTTCTATGCCAGCTTGTCAGCGTGGTGCACCTGGACTTTGTAGTGCAATCCGCAATCTCTGGCACAGAAAAAGTTGACGAAATACAGCAAGACTGACAGAGCAGGATGAAATGTACATATAGAAATCCCTTGAATGTCGTCCCCAAATATAAAACAACAAGTTTTTTAGCCTTTAAATCGTTTTGTGCAAGCAGGTCTTGAATCTCTTGATACGTATACCTCGTAATATAGAACATTCATTTACGTCCCTGAATAAACAATGGGACACGTGTTTCAGGAGTTCTCTCAATTCTCCACGGACTATAAGATGAAAGTTGACGCCATACAACACTTCAAGTTGAACCCGGGCGGCGCCCCTACATCCATGTACAGGGTCGTCAATGATTACAGCAAGGTGAGCTGACAAGAGATGGATTTAGTGAAAATCCGATATGATTAATACCAACATTTAGTGTCACAATATTCGTAAGCAAAGAAACGTTAGTGTTACGCAAGATGACTGAATAATCTAACGGTATATACTTTACTGCATTGACGATTCTTACTTGACAATATAATGTGAGATGGTTTTGGTTTAAAGCCTCTTTCAAGAGTATTTCACAGGTAGAAACCCGCGAAAGGTCTACCATTCGCGCAAGGCATTGCTGTTAGGCCAAGATCGTTTGCTGAAAAACCCTGATTACCGTATTTCCTTAATGTACACTGCCTTGAATAGAAGCCTGTCTCGAATAGACACCCTTGCACAGGGCTTTCTGAAAAAATAAACGCCTGCCCCAATTAAACGCCAGGTAACTTCTACAGTTGCTGCTTCCTGAGCCCTTCCTCCTGTAGTCGTCGGTCACTGCAAGCCTTATCACGAAATAGACGCCTGCCTTGAATAGAAGCCTGCCTCAAATAGACGCCAATGGGGTAGACCGTTTGAAAATAATAGACGCCCGGCGCGTAATTAAGGACATACGGTATATATGTCAGGCGAACGGACTATTATAATCACTGCGCTGTCCGTATATCACAAATCTAAATAAATTTAGATCAATAGTTTTTTTTTATATATATCAGGTAACAGTCGATCTGAATATATACATAACAAAAAAAGTGTTGCACCCCCCTAAATTCATATCCAAAATGTGATGCTGTGGCAAACACATGTTGTTACCAACTTGACTTTCACGCATCACAACATCTTTTTTCAAGCAAAATATGGAAAGAACTGGTTCTTAAAATTCCATCCCCTTTTTTCAAAGTTTTTGACAACTAGTGATAAAAAGGTCATAATCATACGATTTTGGAATTATTCTGAGATCTTTAAGAGTTCGAGTCGTTAATCAAACACATCATTGTGATTTGGAGGTGTCATTACAGTAATACAGACCGAATATCGCCAGTAAGCAACTTTGTTCAAATTTGTCTTTTTCCAAACAATCTGACTTTGAAGATTCATATTGCTTTTACGAGTGACTTTTGGTTAAAAGTAAGTTACTAAAGGTTCATCAGTTAAATTTTCAGTGTGACAATACTTGTTCCTGGACACCAATATAGCAGAATTTTATGAATGCAAATATCACAAAGTTGTGAAACATTATCTGAATGAAATTTGCTTCGTTAAACTGGTGGATAATGTTTCTGTCATATCACAAAGTTGATTGTCCTGAAACATTGTCAACTTTCTTATTAGACAACTTTTACTGTTGAAAAAACTTTGGGGGTGCAACACTATTTTTTCTATGTATATTTAGATTGGTGTATCACATAATCAAAATACACATGTCGTCTACGTTTCAACCTGGACACCTAACTACAGGCACATTCGTTCTTCTTTCAGAAAATGACATATTACATACCTGCCAAAGGAAAATGTATCCAAATGCCAAATAAGCGAACAATGCCATCGCCATGTGTCCCAGGTACGAATATGTTTAGCTATTATTCGTGTTTCACATTACAAATATGTACGCAAGTCACAGGAGAAAGTCGTAAAATTGTTTAATATATTAATTAAAGACGTATGAGTTGGAAACCATGCATTAACGAACACTTCCTTCTTTAAAACATGGCAGCGAAATATAATAATAAAACTCGTGAATGTGCCAATTGTATACATATGTTATTCATTTGAAATGTTTAATCTTTCTTAATTCACATGTTATGGTGTAATGTGTTCAGACGATGCACAACACCTAGGCTCGAGTTATGTCGGCTTCCCGAAGATTGGCGTGGCATATGATGGTTGGCGCTTCAAGCTGGATGACCTGACCATCACCATCGGCATCACCCCAGACAACTGTGTACCCATCATTGAAGGCGTCAAAGGACGTGAGTTGTCATCAAATACTTAGTTCTGCCCCATGACTGTGTGAAAATTAAGGGCTTTATAGTCTAGATCCTTATTCAGCAAGTCTAGATACAACGAATACAAATGGAACTGAAAGTATTAGAAAAAATATTATCATAAGGATGAAGAAACGGTAATTATAACTATTACATATAATTAAATCTATCAAATACATTGAGTGTATTCATTCGAAAGTCAGAAGTTCAACTTACATCTGATCCATAAGATCCATAATTACACATGCATTTATCGGACCTGAAGATAATGCTTCGTAGAATGTATCATTCAAAACGCGCTGCAACAGTAGATATCCTTCTCTGAAATTAAGTGATATCTAGAATCGTCGTTATTTAATTGTAGTGGCAATACTGGCCCAAAATGCTTTGACATCACTAAGAAAATAGCTGGTTATACTTAGCTGCAGAACTGTAGCTATATAACCTCTTCCCCCAGTATCATCGTGTAAGGCGACGTCAGGGTGTCAAAGAACCTATTTTGGCGAAGCAACTGCAGCTAGGTTATACTATACATCAGAACGCTATGACATCACATGATGTCGACGTTGGTAAATGAAGTCTCACCATGGCTCACCATTGTTGTATGTGATGAAATAGTTATTAACTGGCATGTACAAATACTTGCCTTGCCAAGATCACAAAATCATTTTAAAGACTGTACTGCACCTTTGAAGATTGAGAAACCATACAGCATTGCGTCCTCTACAGAGGAGCTGTCGGTACTCGTGTTTTTGCGTCATAGTGTACAGCTGCATACCAAAGGTATGTTCATCTACAAGTATATCTCAGTGCAAATATCATGTAAATTGAAGTTCATTGTCACGTAATTAAAATTACATTACACACAATGGCAATGAATCAGCACATGTCCATGAGTAAACCAATCATTCTCAAACCCTGTGATCGTGACGGTATTGGGCGTGTGTTTGCGTTGATACGATGCCTCTTGAAGACATGACAAATTACATGGTATACGTATTTGCACTGAAATACACAAGTAGGTGAACAAACTTTCGGTATGCAGATGTAAGATCTACTTCTCCTGACTGACATCAATCAACATAAATGTAATATCGATAGGTCATAGCTCCAAGGTCATAGCTCCAAGGCGTCATGATACTATCAGTGTTTTCTACCTACAGGATTCAATGTTACATGATCGAAAATGGATAATCTAAGGCTATATGCGCATCCTTGTTGAGCTTTACAATTCTAACTATATGATCTGTTTTCGAAAATGATAAATACAGAGAAACATCATTGTGTGTTGCAGCTCAAATTGATGTGGTGTACTTCTTCAACCAGTTCGAGACTCCCATCTCGGACCGGTCCGTATTCGACGTCCCAGCCGGCTGTGGAAAGTGATCCAGGCCTTCGTGTCAGCCTCTGTTACCCTGCGCTGGGAGTGTTATATCATTATATGAACTACACAGAGAGATTAAATCGTTTGAAGAACGTTTGTAGCAGTAAAAGACCTCTTCAGCGACATTGAATTACGGGGTGATGATATTATTTCTTCTATATGTAACCGTGAATTTACACTTACTTTAATTAGGTGTAAACAATTTAGCTTATCCTAATGAGCATACTTATACATATCGCCCATATTCCATTTCTAACTGACACGCGAAAATTCAACTATGGCGGAATCTGTGTTTAACAATATGGTATCTCATTTAAATCAGATCGAACGCAACACTTATACCTTGCTGCGTTTCTGATCTGAATGCATCGGAAAGGTCATGTCAGGTGACCTTCATCCCACATTAACTCTAGCCAATCAGCAACGAGGCTAGAAAACTTCGGACAGACTTGAGCTGACATCCGAAAACCACATTCAATGCCATATCTAAGACGGCCTCTGATTGACTGAAATTATTGAAGGTGAAAGGTCACCTGACATGGTTTCTGCAGGTAGGTCTAAGATCGACGATCGAGGTACAAAAATTACGTTCGATCTGATTTAGATGAGATTGCATGACATTATGTAAGATGTTTTTGGTGACTCTCAGACAAGGGTTACAACCTATTATAATTATGTGGGTATTTTGTTCTCGAATAGATTGTCTTGGTCAAAGTGTATAGATACGTTAGTTATTAAAAGTAATAAGGCTTTATTTATCATTAAACATTTGCTTATTAAGTTCCAAGGATTGTCGGCTAAAATTGTATTTAAATTGTTTGATATAATAAACAAGCAAAAAAGTGAGCGTGGCTCACTAATACCCCCGACTGTTTAAGTTTGACATTTTTATTTTACTTAAAGAGAGAGGTGTCTGCACACCTAAGGATTGATAAGCTTTGAAATGTAATTGCTAAGATTAAACTGTTTGTGAAAATGGTAGGACAAGTCTCGATCTTCATGTGAAAAAGGTGGTTTAAGTCAAAATAGGAATAAAAGTAACTTGAAAAGGTATTGGTAATATAATACACTACTGCTATTACCACTGATTTCAACTTTATTTTGGAAATTAATCCATCATAATGATTCATTCGAGTGACTTTAAACAACAGGTACATGGAAGCACACCCCTGAAGGCACAGTGAGAAATATACAGCAGTTTATGGCTGAAAGGAAAGAAAATTTAACTTTTCCCAAAATATAACCAGTGGAAATATAAAATAGTAAAATCAACGAGAACACAGAAGTAGCTTTTGATGAAAGTTACATGAAAAAGGAAATGATGAAGTCAACAAATCACAATACAGAAGTAGCTTCAGTCATTCTAGCTATGATAAAGTAAAAGAATATAAAAAATCGCCAAAAATTCAAAAATTCACCAAATCGTGTTACATTTTGCAATGCACCTCTCCTAGTGGTGAAGGAGACATGTGCCAAATTTGAAAAGGATGAGATGAATTTTTTTTTTTCTTTAATGTGAAAATACACAAAAATGTGTATTTTCAAATTAAATAAGTTGTTATCCAGAAAATCTTCCTGTTCTTATGTATACCACTTCTAAATGCCCTTCAAAGACCTATGGTGCAGAAGTTTGGGGGTTCCAGAGATATCCGGTGCTACAATCGTTTAATACTTACATCTGTAAATTTGTGTTTGGAGTTAGCAAATATAATTCTAGTAATATTTTATGGCGGAGTAGCGTAGAAATGAATCGAATGTTGATTATCATTTTAAATGTGTCAAGTATTGGTGTACAGTTTTCAGTTATAGTTTAATGAAACGACTCTGGGAGAACAACGTGGGCGAGTTGTATTTGGCATCTACTTTTCAGTTTCGGGTTTGGGGATGTGTGACTGTCTCAGGATATTGGTAATATAGATAAGTGTTTACTACTTTTTAGACAAAGCATATGTGAATGTAATGTTCAAGTAATTTTCAGTAACATAGATGCGTCTGACAGGTTAAGATATTATCTCCAGTTAAAATCGATCTTCAATACAGAGTATTAAGTTATGAACATTAGATTTAGGGAGTACAGGAAATTTTTGTGCTTGCTTAGATCAGACGAGTTACCAATTCAAACAACCATCGAAGGCAGGGTATAGATAAATGTTTATGTATCTGTAAGAATTGTAATTATAATGTAGTTGAAGATGTTATGCACTTCATGTTTGTCTTCCCTAAATATAATGTGATAAAAAGTAAATATACACTCTCTAGATTATAGAGGTTATATAGCTACAGTTCTGCAGCTAGTATTGTACATGGGCCGATGGCCTAAAACCGAATTTACTTCACTAACTTATATTGCCAAGGAGAAACCTCGACTTTGACAACAAAAATACAATGCCCGAGACTTTCTCTTTTCAATTAAGTACCATCTTATTTTACCATATGCTTAGTGTAGAAGGTGTCACTATGGTTTCAATGTTTCTATGCTTGACTTCAGTATATGGAATACTTTTTGGATTACGGCGGATCCGCTGTGGATCCCACCTTCTCTTGTCTAGTAACAAACACAGGCGCATCTTATATACTGGATACACATATTAGGGGATAATTTGAAATTTTGAAATTATGTATAATGATGTATTTATTATACTTGGCATTCTAATGAAATATAAATCATAAAACATCAAATCCCAAACTTATTTTGTCCAGTAGGCCTATATATCAACATACACAATGCTAAGCTTAGACGCCTTATACATATTGTCTAATAAAACACCATATAATACCATATAAGATGTAGGCCTATTCCTACGTTTGGTGGGTGGATGAGTGTATGGAGATTGGAGTTTGAGTGGATGAACGGATTGACTGATGAGTCGTGGTCCTGTGGGTCTGAAGGTGTGCTTCCTATTTCACTACTTGCTTGATCTGGGTTCCGTTCCATAACATCGAGCGCTTATAATCGCTTATTGATCGCTCAATGTAGCGCTCAAGTAGCGCTCATTCTCTCTTGAACGACACAGTGCAAATTCCTTGAAGTTTGCTCGCCTTGCTACGTAGCGCTACATTGAGCAATCGCGTTCAAGAGAGGTTTAAAAGTAATCGCTAATTGAGCGATTACTTTGAAACCTCTCTTGAACACGGCCCTGTTGCTTGCTACTTTGGCTTCATGTATTGATGAATGATCTTACCAATGGCAGAGCCTTGGACAGTTGATGATTATTGAAGCCTCTGGGAATTAGATTATTGAAAGGCATCGCAGAAGAAATGGATGTGTTGGTTGTGGTCTTCAAGTTCACATAATTGACGGACTTTATAGGAAACAAAAAAGAACTCGTCTTTTTCAGGATTTTCAGTCTTAGTATTTAAAACAAATTTAACCCAGACCACAATTAAACCAAATAATGCATGTGTACAGCTGCATCCCGATTGTTTCTTACCTTCTTGTGTATCTAAGTGCAAATATCATGTAATTTGGATTTCGTCTGAATGTGAGTTGCATTACTTAACTGTAACGACAGAGGATCATCTGTTGTGTACAATAATAATTCTGAAACCGATCCGATTTTGCTATGAATTTTTCAATATCAATTAAATTGAGAACGTTTTCATAACGAGCAAATTAAATGAGTGTCAAATACATGACCTGGTCATTTCAACAAACTGTTAACACTGTTATGGTTAATTGTGAGGTATGAAATTATATGCCGTTATTGTACATTTAATCGTCACATAGGAAAACACAAAATAATAATTTGCTACGATGCCCATGATGCCTCGGATACGTCACAAATGACATGGTAATTTCCACTCGGATACGTCACAAATGACATGGTAATTTCCTCTCGGATACACATGTAGGTGGACAAACTTTCGGGATGTATAACTGTACATACTGTAGGCCTATTTTAAATCAATATTGAAAATTGTATATATATGATTTGAAAATGTTACAATGGGGGTCTGTTTTTATTAGAAAGTTTACAAACCTTTTTCCAACATGTCAACCCCTTATGGCTTGCACCTGTACTCCCTGGTCTAAAAATCCATAATTTCCATACTAAATCCATAGTAATATTTCATACATAATAGAAATGGTCAGATGTTACCCAATAAACAGAAAATTGATAAACAAATTGAATTTTGTTGGGAAAAAAAGCTGCTTTAAAAAAATAAAATGTTTACTTTTTTATCATCACTGCAAGAATGAGAACAGGAAGATTTTCTGGATAACAACTTCTTTAATGTGAAAATACACGACGTTTCGGAGTACATACTCACTCCTTCATCAGGTGGAATGTGAGGAAATAACAAAATATGGTACATTTATATAGCAAACAAAACAATGGTGAGGAAACTCAATCAGGGAGATTAACAAGCAGGAGAATGGTATACAATGGGGATTTGTAATACAAACATGATGAAGATGAAGCATGAGAATGATGAGGATTTGCAATACAAACATGATGGGAGTAAGTAGATAAATGTAAATAAACACACATAATGAAACGAGGGAGGCCAATTGGCTTTATTGAAATTGTTAAGCAAATAATAATTATAGTTGATTGGAAGAGAGGCCAGTTGTTGATGTGGGTGGCTTTGATTTTGTTGCCTGGTGATTGGATGGTGATTGGAGCTTGGAGATTGGGGACTCCTCGGATAATTTGCTCCGACAGGAGTGGAAGGAAGGTAGGGATACTTGGATTTGGTTAGGTTGGGTTCTCCTCGGATATTTCCTCCGACAGGAGATAGAAGTTCTAGATCAGTGAATCCCACGCACATGGTAGGAATCAAATCAAACAAGCCATTATAGCCACACTCACAAGACGTGCCAAATCCATTTGTCATCCCGACGCCCTCAATCAAGAGCTACAACATCTGAAGAACACATTCACCTCACTCAATGGATATCCTGCAGGCCTAGTCACCAAGACCATCAACAAAACACTCACCATCAGAGACACCACCAACAAGCCTGAACCATCGCCAATCCGGGTCACAATTCCCTACATCGGCCCCCTCAGCCACAATATCGCTCGCCTCATCAAGAACAAAGCCAGCATAGATGTAACATTCACAAGCGGCAACACCCTCAAGCAACTATTCAAAGCCAACGGCAGAGGAACCAGCACTGCAAGCCCCAACCCAAGAGGATGCATCTACAAAATTCCATGTCATTGTGGCCAAGAGTACATCGGAGAAACGCTACGACCTATCAACACAAGGATCAAGGAACACCAAGCGTCCGTCAACAAACTTGACCAGAAATCCGCCCTATCTGAGCATACCCTGAAAAACAAGGATCACATCATCGATTGGGAAGCTACCAAAGTCCTGTCAACCAACAACAAGAACTGGCGCCAAAGAAAACTCCAAGAAGCGATTGACATTCGAAGGGAAAAACCTGCAATAAACCGCGATCAAGGCATCTTCCTACCATGTGCGTGGGATTCACTGATCTAGAACTTCTATCTCCTGTCGGAGGAAATATCCGAGGAGAACCCATCCTAACCAAATCCAAGTATCCCTACCTTCCTTCCACTCCTGTCGGAGCAAATTATCCGAGGAGTCCCCACCAATCAACACCTATCAGCTCCAATCACCATCCAATCACCAGGCAACAAAATCAAGGCCACCCACATCAACAACTGGCCTCTCTTCCAATCAACTATAATTATTATTTGCTTAACAATTTCAATAAAGCCAATTGGCCTCCCTCGTTTCATCATGTGTGTTTATTTACATTTATCTACTTACTCCCATCATGTTTGTAATGCAAATCCTCATCATTCTCATGCTTCATCTTCATCATGTTTGTATTACAAATCCCCATTGTATACCATTCTCTTGCTTGTTAATCTCCCTGATTAAGTTTCCTCACCATTGTTTTGTTTGCTATATAAATGTACCATATTTTGTTATTTCCTCACATTCCACCTGATGAAGGAGTGAGTATGTACTCCGAAACGTCGTGTATTTTCACATTAAAGAAGTTGTTATCCAGAAAGTCTTCCTGTTCTTATGTATACCACTTCTAAATGCCCTTCAAAGACCTGACTGCAAGAATGTTTAAAATTTATAATTATCATACATCATGTAAAATATATTGAATAAATTTCTTAAATTAGATGAATCATCATTCTGTTTCAATCACCAAATGGAAACAGCTAGAGGAAACTTTATAAAAATTCCAATGAGTTTAATTTATTTTTACTAAATATAATAACTTTGTGATTATTAGACTAAACATTTAAATCTGGAAAATTTGCTCAGATAGGCCTATATATTTTCATATTTTCAGAGTTTTGTTTAAAAATAAATTCATTTTGTGTTAACTTTTTTCTGTTCGTTGATTTTCCTTTTAATTCATTGATATAACAATTTTCCTGCAGTGAATTTGTTGTTCTAAAACGAAAATATAGACACACTGACAGATTTCAACGTAGGCCTACAGTTTAGTCTAGCTTTTAGTAAACACATGGTCCGTATCAAATTCAAATTCTTTCAAATTCTTTATTCTCTATACACCACCACTGGTGGTACAAGAGCATAGTAATATAAACAAAACAAACATATACAAAATGTGAAGGTCAATATTAGTACAGTTTTTTCAGTTCGGTATTTACAATTGTTATAAATCTGGACAATTTCTTTACGACTCGGAGTTTTTGTGAACATAACAATGTTTTCATTTTGTGGATATTTGGGAAAATATATATATATTCTGGTATTTACAGTTTTCTTCTATCTGAGAAAGCTGAACATCGAAACAGTGAAATTCATCTGCTATTGCTGGAGAGTTACAGAGCGGGCAATTTCTATTTTCACGCGAGATGCCTTTCCAGGGGCCAGTTTCAACAGGTAGATAGTGATTACTTGTTCTAAATAGTAATAAAGGGTATGAAATTGGTTTAGGCATTAAGAGATAAGGGTCAAAAGAGAAAGAGCTTTTAATAAATTAATAATAATATCCTTTAGAGCTTTCAGAGATATCGCTTTGCCAGCTCTGTAAGAATTGGTCATTTAATGTACGGTCTATTAGTGCTACAATTTCGTTGATTGAATAATACATAGGTTCAGAGAACATACACGTTAATCCACAATTGTTAAAAAGCATCTTTATATAGCTAAACCAGGGGTTACGAACACTCAGTGATTCATTGTGCCTTAATAGCCTGTAGAGGTTGGTTGAGATTTTGGTTGGAACATCCAATGTTTCGAGCTTATACCAAAATTTGATCATTTTTAAAGCTACAGGTATTTTAAGGGGAAATCTTCCAAGCTCGCCTAGACCATAAAGTTTGGTGTTGATGGCCGAAGACCTGCCGCTAATTTCATAAACTTTAGATGCACCTTTTCAATAATATCTAAGTTTTCGTAACCCCATATTTCAGAACCATATGTTAAAATTGGTAAAATCATTACATCAAAAGCTTTAAGAAGCGAATCTAATGGTAAATTGATATTACGTGCTCTTTTAATAAGTGAAAACATGGCTTTTCTTGCGCTGTTTGCAAGATCTTTCATCGCAAAAATCATTCTTCTATTCCTATGAAAAGTAATCCCGAGATAAGTGTAAGAGTCTGATATTTCAATATTTTTCTCTCCGAAGCAGAAAGACAGTTTTGATTTGGATGCTACACCACTTCCAAATATAAGTTTACAATCTTAGTTTTGGAAATGTTTACATCCATTTTCCATAACTCACAATATTTATAAAATTTATCCAGAGAAGATTGAAGTTGACGGGGAGTTTCGCCCAAAAGTACCGTATCATCAGCATATAAAAGTATTAATAACTTAATACACAAGTCAGTGTAATCAACATCAATTCTATCAAATGTGACACCCTGGTACCCTTGCCGACTTAAATAAGTTTCTAAGTCATTAAGAAAAATAGAGAACAACAAAGGTGAGAGATTTTCGCCTTGACGAACACCACGATAACTAAAGAAATATTCAGATTGAATATCATCTACTGCAACACATGACTTTATATTACTGTACATATTTCTTACTAAATGAAGAAATTTTCCATCAATGTTATAAGTCAACAGTTTTTGCCATAAGCCAACTCTCCAGACATTATCAAAAGCTTTTGTGAAGTCAATAAATAGCACAGTATAATTTCCTGTTGGAGTTCTTAAGTATTTGAGATAAAATATGCAGTACAAATATGTTATCAATTGTTGAGAAGTTTTCCCTGAATCCTGCTTGGGCCTGTGATAATATTTCATTTGATTCAAGGAAAATGTTCAATCTCCTATTTAGGACTGCAGTAAAAGTTTTCCAAAACAACTGAGAATAGTAATGGGGCGATAGGAGTTTGGATCACCTGTGTCACCTTTTTATAGATAATAATAGTGCATATTTATAAAGCGCACATATCCAAGCTCGAAAGCATGTTATAACACCAGTTAGCCAGGATTCGGGAATGTGACCAGATGTTAATATTAAATTAAAGAAAGAGACGTAAAATGATCCCATAATATCAAGTGTATCTATAAGGTATTCATTCTCAATTAAATCTAGACCACTACTTTTATTTATCTTAAGAGATTTAACAGCTTTCTCGATTTCTTGAATAGTAATGTCACAGTTTAAACAATCATTGTCATATGACACAGACTCGACTTCTGTGGGGGTATCATCATCTGGATGGGAGGTCTCGTTTATATTTTTAAAGAATGTATGAAAATCTTCGAGACTGGGCCGAGAGCCTTTAACTGTGTTATCTTTTTCAGGGTGTAATACTTTCCAAAATTCCTTGGGGGAGTACTTCTGATGATTTCTCAACATTTCACTTGCTTTATTCTTGAATAGTTTACTATGTTTATTCAGTCATTTCTTGTAAATGTTAGCATGATACTTATAGTATGATTTGTGTAGTTTATCTTGTGATTTCTTATAACGTCGTTTAGATTTAAGATACAATTTTCTTTTTTCTTTGCATTCCGAATTAAACCACGGTTTGTTAGCTATTTTCTTCTTCAATGTCGCTCAGAGACCTTTGTCAACATATTCACATATTCCCATCTTAATACATGTTAATAATACTTTCCCTGTTTCTCATCAGGACTAAAATATGTTTACATAGATGTCAAAATAAATGAAAAACTGACTGAGAGAAACGAGACGATATTTTTGTTGTGCTAAAGTTGAAAATCCGTATTGAAATACCAAAACGCCCGTACCATTTTCAAATTGACTAAATCCGTACAGTAGTGAATACGGGAAATCCGTAGGGATTGACATGTATGTTACTTTTTGGAAGTCTATTTAACTTAACGTTGCATTATATGTCCGTGGATTGAATTGTACATGACCTCATTTGCAATCTATCACTAAAGATTTACAAAAATGTTGTAACTATTTTTAGATATACATGTGACTATTTGTCAATTTCGATGTTTACATAAGAACACGTGAGAACTGATATAGGCCTACGGCGAGACAAGTCACAAGTGAATTAATAACAACGTATTAATCGCCACAGGTAGATAGGCCGGGTCTATATAAGTGTAAGCAGGGACCTTATATAATGTCCCTGGTGTAAGCAATTACTGGATTAACAACCAGCAAAGTGAGATGTCGCTCCGATTCCTGCTGCTCACTGCTTGTTGTGCTGTTGCTGCCATAGCTGCTCCACAAGGCAACAACACGAAGGGGAAGCCATGCTGCTCGCCCAATTCCTGGCAGGCCGTCATGACCAACACGAGTCAAACGAATGACGGGGTTGTTGTAAGTTTAAATTGATTTATGTTGTTATTTATTAATTATGTCAAAGCTTTGTGATCCAGAACGAATTCCTTTTAAGGTAATAAAGTATTGTCTATTGTCTATTGTCTATCTGTCATGTTCATTGGCAAGGTAAATATTTGTATTTGCCAACCAAATATTCATCCCATACAACAATCTTTCGTCTGACTTGTCAAAATTATTTAAATGTGGATAAACTCGAAAATGGTGAAAATGATTAAAAAAATGGTATCCTTATCCACTTTCGTTCGACCGGACTCCCAATTCAATTTCACGAAATGTGTACGTTAAGCGTATGGTATTCCTCCTGCAAATACGCAATGAATATAGAGGACGTCCTTTCGTTATGATTAAAGGTGCATTTATTGTGTTTCATAACATTTTATTTGGTTTTAATTCGTTCCAACTCATCATATGTGCTGTTTACAGTACAAACAAATTCACTCAGCTTGCATATTCATCCCCAATCGCCAAATATATCATATTTACTAGTTTGCAATTGAAATGAAGCAACATCATTAATGCATGTGCAGAAACCGAAACTGCACGTCCCATCTGCTTGCACAGTAATTATATGACCTATTCAACATTATCAACCCAAATTTGTTATTTTGTCTGTTTTAAATAAGATTCCAAACTTACGTTTGATTCATTGGCGCGCGTCAATCGCAATGCATTGTCCGGTTTTCGATCAGAAATCACTACTTTTACCTTCATATCGTCAATTTATAATAAGTCGGCTATCATCTAAATGGTAGTTTTCGGTAACAGTCGCCACTTCTTGATAAAGTAACATCATTTATAACGTTTGGAATATGTGACCCCAATCAACACAATGGGTGTACCTTTAAGCCTCTTTCACATGGACACATTTGCTTATGTGTGTAAACATACTTATGTAAGTAACTTTACTTAGGGTGGCATGTGAACGCATTTGCTTACATGAGTAAATATACTCCTGGAGTAAATAAACCTAAGTAAAAGTATATTTACTAGACCCCTAGATGTCTAGTAAAAGTATATTTAATCATAAGTATAAATACTCCTGGAGTATTTGTGTTCATGTGAACAGAATTTATGTTAGCTTAAGCCCCTTTCACATGCACAAGTTTACTCCTGTGAGTATATTTACTCCTGTAAGTATATTTACTTACGGTAAGTAAACGTGTCATGTGAACGGGTATACTCCTGGGAGTATCTATGCTCCTGGAGTATATTTACACCACCTCAAGGGGTCTAGTAAAAGTATTATACTCCTTAAGTAAATTTACTCCATAAGTAAACTGTGCCATGTGAACGCATTTTTCCTTTTACTCCCAGGAGCTAACGTTATGGGTACACGTCCAGAGGCGTAGGACCCCCTCCTTACACACCACTTTTTGAGAGAGAAAAAATATCGCTCACATTTTGTTCTCGCCTACTGGGGCCTGTATTGTCGAAAAAGTAAAGGGATGTAACGAGGTCAATAACCCATGTCTGTTTGCATTTCAGAATGTTGTCATCATATTATATCCTTCAATATCATATACCTAGTCACTGCAATTACATTTTCCTTTAAAATAAGCCATGAAACATAAAAATACAATGCGTATTTACAAAGATATGAATTTTCAAAGCTTTAAATATTAACATAATGCTGAACTGAGCCCACCAAATTGATAAGAAAATAAATCTCTTGAAATATTGTTTTTATATTAAATGGCTTAAAATATCCCCTCAGCTAAAAGTGACCCAGTTTCAATGCCCAGTACTTGGTGCATCAGATAATGTGAGATTATAACATGACGAGAACTAATTGAAAGTGCATATTTTTCTAAACAAATGGCGTGAACGTAACGTGTAAACCCAAATTCAAAAGTCTTATTAAATAAGCCCACATTTTGCTATGAGGTGTAAAATAAAGGATTTCATAGTGTCAGAGCTATGCACACATTTATTTTCCTCAAACACAGAATTTTAATCCAGAAATAATTATTTCAATGATGAGGTCGGACACTTTGTTCCTATCAAGGAGTGAAATTATAACTTTTCACCTAACATGCTTCAATAAACTAAAGCCAGCATGTGATAAAAACATTCAATCCCAACTATTCCCTGATATTTGGCTGCCAAATTGTAATTTGAATGACATTTTTCGGCATACATAGGCCTACTCATCAACAAACTGTTTGCTAGGCTTTTATGAATTCATAAAAAATCCATAAAGTGAGACCCCTTCTCTCTCTCGCCCAAATTGTCAATTCAGGTACAAGATGTCTGAATTGCATGCAAATTTAAGATATACTCCCATTGGATAAAATCCCATGTGAATGCAAAGTAAAAATACTTTTACTCCTGTAAGTATATATACTCCACAAGTAAATATACTCACAGGAGTAAACTTGTGCATGTGAAAGGGGCTTTAGGTGAGTATTTCACCCAAAAGTTGAAGAGCCAATACGTATTGTTATGTTTATATCATATCAAATTATTTTTTAAAAACATACAAATAATACGAATCGCTAGAGAAATATTTCATCTATGACATGGAGTATGAGAAATAATTTTCAGCATTCCAAGGATAGAACAACTTTTGCACATGCGCAAATGCACGCAGCAATTGACACATTATTGCGGATTATGTATATCTGAATTAAGTTCCGAGCAATTTCAAATTTTCATGGACTTTTCAAGACTTAATTATCTTGATATGCCCCAACTCTTTTATCTGGATGATCAAGTTCCCAATTTCTCTGTCTGCAGCAATACTCGCACTACTATGTGGACTACACACAACAGATGGACGCCATGGCTTTCGTCTCCATGGATCCAGAAACACAGCTCGAGACTCCACTGTATAGACTGGTGAATGACTACAAGAAAGTAAGTACTCCGGTAACACACCATCCTTAATACCAGACCTACACTAATCCCGGAACCAAAAGTGGTCAGCGAGAAATCATAGTATCTCTCAATAACGGAATGACGCTATTTGGTTACAAGTCAAGCAATGCTGTCTTCAAATATTGCCCTGGCTTATCATTGGAAAAGTCTGTATTATATTTTTCTATTCCTTATGAATTTTTGCAACGTCACTTTCTAGAATCTTGTTTTTAATTGTCTCTATGTTATAATATAGTGTCTCGTTAATTACCTCTTTAGGTTCAGGGTATAGTTGTAATTGTAATGTAGTAGCGAGCAAAATAAATTAGACAACTTTGGATTCAACTCCTCGTTTAAATTTTGACATAGATTTATGAAAATTGGCACATATGTAAATAATCTATTTACACATTGTTCAAATATAAGACAATAGCCAGTCAGATTGCTGTTTCGCTCCTTTAGAGAGAGTTTATTTCCTGAATTGAAGGCCGCATGGCCCTGAGTACAAATGTGGTACATAATCAACGCAATTTAAAGTTACATGGTACAACAAATTAACAAATATACTGCTAAAGGTATGCGAGGCAAATTATTAACATGTTATATATTCCTCTTTAGGTATAATGCAAGTGATCTCAGGATCCTTTCATTTTTACATGATAACAGTTGTATAAATTTCTGCTGAGATGGATATTGAACATAATAATTAGGTATAAGTTGTTTTCTACTTTCATGAAAGTACGGACATATAAGCAGAAAGTGAAATTCATCTTTAACAACTTCTAGATTACATTTTTCACACATCAGGCAAGAAATATTTACATTTGTGTCATAACGTTTCTTTTGTAATTTCAGATTATGGGTTAAACATCTAAATCTATAGCAAGTATCTACCGAGACATTGAATAAACCAGATCGTCTTTGAGTTCATCAGATATCTAGTTTCTGCAATCTGCAATATATTTTGGTTCTAACTATTCACATGTGTCCTTTGAAGAGTTACCAAACATTTTCAGTGGGGTTAAGGTCTGTTGAAGATTATCAGTGGATAACTTTAGATATAACAATATGTGTAATCTCGGCCACTTGGATGATATAGTAAATGATGTGTCTTCTTTGTGGTTTCGTCACCTTACGTTTGGAATCTGTGAAAAAATGCTATAGCTGTAGTCCGTGATTTCAAGTCTCTGAAGGGCATTTAGAAGTGATTACATAAGAAAAGCATTTTTTCTGGATAACAACTTCTTTATTGGGGACATGCACGCTGTTTCGGAGTATATACTTACTCCTTTATCAGAGTGATTGACTGTGACTATGTTTAAATGTTACCTTCAAGGCCAAGACGTACACGATAGTTGGGGACGCCTGTACGTCGTCCTATAACCCGCGCTCTCTCGGCTCCCATTGTGTACCAGGTATGTTGTTAAATTACACTTGTGACGTCATCCAATTGCTCTCTGAATCCATTATTTTCAATAATGGACAGTTGCACGTCACGTCGATATTTTTAACTTGAAATCTAGTTTCTTTAACCTTTAAAGTAAATGTGTCAAATAAAACAATTGTTTTAGTGTAATTTAAGTAGGTTAATGTCCTCGTAAGTCTCCGTTCCTTACAAAGAATGTGTCTTGGCTCTTCGAGCGTTGGAACCATTAATTTAAAGATCCATCCATTGTGTTGTTGGGGGTCACATATTAATAATTTTATAAATGGTGTAACTTTATCGAGAAGAACCGACTGTACCGAAAACTACCATTTTGATGATAGTCGACTTAGTATATTGACGATATGAAGGTAAAAGTAGTGATTTCTGATCGAAAACCGGACAATGCACCGCGCGTGGCGCGCGCCAATGAATCAAACGTAATTTTGGAATCAGTATCTTATTTAAAACAGACAAAATAACAAATTTGGGTTGATAATGTTGAATAGGTCATATAACTACTGTGCAAGTAGATGGGACGTGCAGTTTCGGTTTCTGCACATACATTAATGATATTGCTTCATTTCAATTGAAAACTAGTTAATATGATATATTTAATCTGTATACGTTGTCTTGCTCCTTGTGCTTGTCTTATTACACTGAACTGTAAACCATTAGATTTAAAAGTAAAACACTGTTCTATCTTACGTATGAAAAGGCGCTTTTAGTTGCATCGTTTATATCTTGGTAAAAGGTTGTATTCAATTGTACTTTATATACTTTAAAAGCAAAATGTTCCTCATTCTCTTTCCACAGAGTTTACCCTCTTAAGATGTTCGGTCCCTTGGAGTAAACTCTGTGGAAAGAGAATGGATGTCCCTCATCCGGTTTGATATTCTTCACAGAATCTTTAAAAAATATCAAAGTCCACAATTTATCTGTTTTTTATTTGTTCAGACAATGCCACGTATCTAGGGGAAAGTTACGTCGGGTTTCCAAACGTCGGTATTTCCTACGACGCATGGAGATTCAAGTGGGATTTCTTCACCCTCACCCTCGCGCTCAGCAGAGACAAGTGTGTCCCGATCATTGAGGGCGTCAAAGGAAGTGAGTGGATGCTGCTTTTTGAAAGACATTTTACAGTATTTTCCAAATGAGACGTATAGATACCATGACACACCCTCCCTTAAAATATACACTACCATTCTGAAGTAACAAATCAACACCAGAGAAGTTACCATATCAGTTGTTTCTAAAATACGATCATAGAATAAAATTGACACGTTCATATGAATTAATGGTACGTACAATTAAAGGCGCATGAACCACCACATCGTCAACATTTTTCAACAAATTAAGGGACTGTAATAATCAAATCCTATAATCCTATGGCATATGCAATGAACGCTCTCCGGCTTATCTTTGGAAATCCGGTGGAGTCCGAAGTTTGTCGCGACAATAAAAGTGTCGCGACTAACATTTTTTTACAAACAAATTTCATTATTTAAATGCCCTGCATGAGTTCTCTGGAAATTTTCAGGTTAAAATTATTTTCTTCAATTTTTGAAAAAAAATTCCAATGGAATTTTTCCAATGGAATTTTTTTTTCCAATGGAATTTTTTTTTCCATTGGAATTTTTTTTTTCCAATGTGGAAAAGGGTGCTGGGATTAGTCATTGAAGGCAGTTTTCATAATAATGAATTTATGAAATATGATAATTCTATTTTTTTTTAATTTGGTGAAGTTTTCAATGAAATGTTGATTTTAATAACATATATTGAGTTAGATGAAATATTGATTTTGGAAAAAATATAATGTTTGTGAAATGTTGACTTTGGAAATATTTATTGACTTTGGTGGAAGTTTTACTTTGATAAAATATTGAATTTGATGACATTTTGACTTTAAAATATTTTTTGAGTTATGTGAAATGAAGGCGTGAGCCAATCAAACTGCTACGCAGCTTTGACCTGCGAGCCAATGACAATTCAAATCACTTCGTTTCAAAGCAAGCGAGGTCATTGTGTTAGCCATCCGTCACCGGTTTTCTTCCCTTGACCATTTCCGTCTTATCCCATTGAGCATTTTCTTTGGTTACTGACTTATCCCCTGATAAGGTTTCCAATGGGTGATATAGTGGAGAGTAACGGAGCATATATAAAACCATGGGTAACCGAGGATGGGAAACATGATGCTAGGATACTCTGAAACACGGAGACATGATGCTAAGATACTCCGAAACACGGAAACATGATGCTAACATATTCTGAAACACTGAGACAGTATCTCAAAACATATAGGTAACAACAGTACTACTTAATTTCAGCTGGAGTCGACGTAGTGTATTTCTACAACCGGTTCGAGACCCCGATGAACGATCCATCTGCCTTCCAGGTCCCGTCTGGATGTTGAACTAACCCAGAGTAAGCAGCGTGGTGGTCAACAGTTGATACGTGCTTGCGAATAAAATTACAATGTACATGTATTTCCATTGCTTTTTATGTTGCGGATGGCTTTACAAGTTAATGGTAGGAAAATCATCTTTACCATCCACTGCGCTACATGATCTGTATGTCCACACTGGTCCAGCTGTACGTATCAACAGCGTTTAGAAACCTCTGTTATGCAATAGAGAGATAAATAACTTGCGTTTACTAAATACACTGATTGCACATGCTCTGTCGTACACAGTAGCAGATATAAATGCCTTGTATCTATTTGATACAACAAGTATAGTCCCCTTGTGGGGAAAACATCGAGTCTTGGGTCATTGGCAATTCGTGCATTTCATTATTTCATGTCTAAAATAGGCAAGGAACAACTTTAGTCCAAGCCCATTTTGGTATGAGAAGTCACATTATGATTTCAAATCCATGCCAGCCGCGCATACTATTTCCATCACACTGAAACAATGCAGCTATACATCCACAGATCTCCACGACAGCGTTAAATCCTGAAGCAAATAACTATGTTACCATGAATCCAGGGTTGCTATGTATACCTATACTGCACGGTATGAGTTGTATATCCAGAAACTGGCCTTGAGACAATGCAACTTTAGAAACGCTTCTGGTGTACAATACCATATAGAATATGACTAACTCATGATCAGTTCATTGTAATGGAACGACACTCAGCACGACAGTTGCTTTATTTTAAAAGAAACTATAAACTGTTTAGATTTGCTATATTAGACAGACTTGAAATGACTTCAATCTTGTTTTCTAGGTCTAAGTAAAAGCACAGGGGCGTGTATCGCCTAGAAACAGCGTTTTAAAGCCATATACCTATATAGACCCTACCGTATTACTATGTGCTATATAGTAATAGGGTAGGGTCTATATAGGTATATGTCTTTCAAACGCTGTTTCTAAGCGATACACGCCCCTGTGAATAAAATATTACAACAATAATCAAGTCTGAGGCCGGTAATGTACGAGCTGACCCATCTACCATTCCAAGAGCATCCCTTCGGATATTTATACTCTACAGACATCTTATAATGAAAGCATAAATCTCTAGGAACTAAATAATCAATCTCACATAGCTAGTTTGCCAGCCACATGCAAAACACATGTGTCTAATTCAAAAAAATCCCTTACGACATTTTATCGACTACACAGATACTTACTTAAATTTATTTTGATGAAGGATAGCAAGTTCAAGGGATAGTAGACGTCTCTATTGCAATATATGTGACGTCTCGGTGAAGACACTGACACCGGTATCAAAGCGGTATCAAAGCACATTGTATCTATAGAATCAGCTTCTGAAATGCCTATCAAAGAAATTATTTGTTTGACAGTTTGAATTGATCAGTCATCAAAGAGATGGTATAACTACTGTTGGTGTCTCTGGACTATGCCCGTTGACCATGACGAAGTAGTGATGTACAGAGATGCAGGAGTCCACCCTGTACCATGTCCACATCCACTAACTAAGTGATTTGTGTACTGGGCGTCCACTGGTCTCTGATGTCCATTGCTAACCATGATTTAGGTTCAAAGACCAAACGCTTTACTTCCCTTCAAAATAAAATCGACTTATGTTTGTGAATGGCGATGACTTGTTTGACAAGTGGTTTATGCTTACTTTGATCCAAATCCACAAAGAATACTTTGATCGTCATGATGTAAAAGCTTTCATGTTCAATGGCGTCTTTAGATATACCATTCTATAATAGTTTTACTGAAAAACCATTAATCAAATCAGCAATAACACACTTTATCTATGAACATTCATTTCGCATACGATTGATGTATTAAGGTTATTATGCATATCATAAGGAAGTTAAAAATAATGTTGGTAGCCGACATGCCTGACTAAATAGTCATCCCACTGAAGCATGCAATAGCATGACTTGGCAGGTTTAAAATTGTTTCTAAGATGCCTAGCAGCTAGAACAATCGAAATAAAAGTACTTTATCAGACGATATAGGTATGTTTTTTGTGATGACGTAACAATTGAATGACGTTTCCGCTCCCCTCGTAGTCACGTGTGCCCATGGTAACCCAACGAAAGAGGGCAGTTGAAAAGACCGTGTTTTTCTGCAAATGATAATGTCCTAAAACAACGGTAGCGTTGTTATAACAAATATTGAAGGAACGTGTTCTTTTGTATCCGAATTAGTCTTAAATTCTAAGTTACATTTGTACTTGAACCAAAACGACGAAATCCGCATTAGGCAACCCCAGGAACCACTATGACGTCACAACAGAACAATGACGTCATAGTCGCTGTTGTCGCACGGCTCGTCAGTTGGCCCTGATCATGGATTGTTAATATTAAGGCAGTAAACTCTATTTTTTTGCAAAATTACTCAAAGCAGAATGTTGTGTTATCGGTTATCTTAGAAAAGTAATAAAGTTCGCTGTACCCCAATGTGTTTTGTAATAAAGTATAGTTTTACCCTGAACTATTATAACGTCAAAGTACTCGGACTACCGTCCTCGTACTTTAACTTTAATAGTTCAGGGCAAAACTATACTTTATTACAAAACACATTGGGGTACAGCGAACTTTATTTCTTAAATAAAAAGGCCAGAACGAAGATTACATCCTTAACCGTACGGTTATTTCTTACAGTAGAAACTTGTAAAATTAAAGAACGTAAAGATGATGTACGTAAAAGTTAAGAAAGTAAAGATTATATACTGTATATAAAACAAAAGAACGTAAAGACGTTACATGTAAAACTAAAGAAAGTAAAAATGTTATATGTAAAACTAAAGAACGTAAAGACGTTATATGTAAAACTAAAGAACATAAAGACGTTTTATGTAAAACGTAAGAACGTAAGACGATATATGTAAAGCTGAAGAACCTAAAGACGTTATATTTAAAACTAAAGAACGTAAGACATTATATATAAAACTAAAGAACGTAAGACATTATATATAAAACTAAAGAACGTAAAGACGTTATATGTAAACCTAAAGAACGTAAGACGTTATATATAAAACTAAAGAACATAAGACGGTATATGTAAAACTAAAGGACGTACAGACGTTATATGTAAAACTAAAGAACGTAAGACGTTATATGTATAGCTGAAGAATGTAAAGACGTTATATGTAAAGCTGAAGAAAGTAAATACGTTATATGTAAAACTAAAGAACGTAAAGACGTTATATGTAAAACTAAAGAACGTAAGACGTTATATATATATAACTAAAGAACGTAAAAACGTTTTATGTAAAACGTAAGAACGTAAGACGATATATGTAAAGCTGAAGAACCTAAAGACGTTATATTTAAAACTAAAGAACGTAAGACATTATATATAAAACTAAAGAACGTAAAGACGTTATATGTAAACCTAAAGAACGTAAGACGTTATATATAAAACTAAAGAACATAAGACGGTATATGTAAAACTAAAGAACGTACAGACGTAATATGTAAAACTAAAGAACGTAAGACGTTATATGTATAGCTGAAGAATGTTAAGACGTTATATGTAAAGCTGAAGAACGTAAATACGTTATATGTAAAACTAAAGAACGTAAAGACGTTATATGTAAAACTAAAGAACGTAAGACGTTATATATATAACTAAAGAATGTAAGACGTTATATGTAAAACTAAAGAACGTACAGACGTTATATGTAAAACTAAAGAACATAAAGACGTTTTATGTAAAACGTAAGAACGTAAGACGATATATGTAAAGCTGAAGAACCTAAATACGTTTCATGTAAAGCTGAAGAACTTAAAGATGTTATATGTGAAACTGAAGAACATAAAGACTTTATATTTAAAACTAAAGAACGTGGAACGTTATATATAAAACTTAAGAACGTAAGACTTTATATGTAAAACTAAAGAACGTAAATTTAATACGCTACATGTTAAGCTGAAGAACGTAAAGGTGTTATATGTAAAAATAAAGAAAGTAAGATGTTATATGTAAAACTAAAGAACGTAAAGACGTTATATGTAAAAAACTAAAGAACGTAAAGACGTTATATGTAAAACTAAAGAACGTAATACCTTTTATATAAAACTAAAGAACGTAAGACGTTATATGTAAAGCTGAAGAACGTAAATACATTATATGTAAAGCTGAAGAACGTAAAGACGTTATACATAAAACTAAAGAAAGTAAAGACGTTATATGTAAAACTAGAGAACGTAAGACCTTATATGTAAAGCTGAATAATGTAAAGACGTTATATGTAAAGCTGAAGAACGTAAATACATTACATGTAAAGCTGAAGAACGTAAAGACGTTATATATAAAACTAAAGAATGTAAGACGTTATATGTAAAACTAAAGAACATAAAGACGTTATATGTAAGACTACAGAACATAAACCGTTATATGTAAAACTAAAGCACGTAAGAAGTTATATATAAAGCTGAAGAAGGTAAACATGTTATATGTAAAACTAAAGAACGTAAAGACGTTATATGTAAAACTAAAGAACGTAAAGACGTTATATGTAAAGCTGAAGAACGTAAAGACGTTATATGTAAAGCTGAAGAATGTAAAAAGGTTATATATAAAACTAAAAAACGTAAAAACGTTAAATGTAAAGCTGAAGAACGTAAAGACGTTATATGTAAAACTAAAGAACCTAAATACGCTACATGTAAAACTGAAGAACGGAAAGACGTTATATATAAAACTAAAAAACGTAAAGACGTTATATGTAAAACTAAGGAACGTAAAGACGTTATATGTAAAACTAAAGAACATAAGATGTTATATGTAAAGCTGAAGAACGTAAATACATTACATGTAAAGCTGAAGAACGTAAATATGTTACATGTAAAGCTGAAGAACGTAAAGACGGTATATATAAAACTAAAGAATGTAAGACGTTATATGTAAAACTAAAGAACGTTAAAACTTTATATGTAAAACTAAAGAACGTAAGACGTTATATGTCAAACTAAAGAACGTAAACACGTTATATGTAAAACTTAAAAATGTAAGACGTTATATGTAAAGCTGAAGAATGTAAAGATGTTATATGTAAAACTAAAGAACGTAAAGACGTTATATGTAAAACTAAAGAACGTAAAAACGTTAAATGAAAAGCTGAAGAATGTAAAGACATGATATAATAAACTAAAGAACGTAAAAACATTATATGTAAAACTAAAGACGTAAGATGTTATATGTAAAACTAAAGAACGTAAACACGTTATATGTAAAACTTAAAAATGTAAGACGTTATATGTTAAACAAAAGAACGTAAGAGTTATATGTAAAGCTGAAGAATGTAAAGACGTTATATGTAAAAATAAAGAACGTAAAACGCTGTATATAAAACTAAAGAATGTAAGATGTTATATGTAAAACTAAAGAACGTAAGACGTTATATGCAAAGCTGAAGAATGTAAAGACGTTATATGTTAAACTAAAAAACGTAAATACTTTATATGTAAAACTAAAGAACGTAAGACTTTATATATAAAACTTAAGAACGTAAGACGTTATATATAAAACTAAAGAATGTAAAGACGTTATATGTAAAGCTGAAGAACGTTAATACGTTACATGCAAGCTGAAGAACGTAAAGACGTTTTATATAAAGCTGAAGAACGTAAAGACGTTATATGTAAAACTAAAGAACGTAAGACGTTATATGTAAAACTGATGAATGTAAAGACGTTATATGTAAAACTTAAGAACGTAAAGACGTTATATGTAAAACTGAAGAACGTAAGACGCTATTTATAAAACTAAAGAACGTAAGACGTTATATATAAAACTAAAGAACGTAAGATGTTATATGTAAAACTAAAGAACGTAAGACGTTATATGCAAAGCTGAAGAATGTAAAGACGTTATATGTTAAACTAAAAAACGTAAATACTTTATATGTAAAACTAAAGAACGTAAGACTTTATATATAAAACTAAAGAATGTAAGACGTTATATGTAAAACTAAAGAACGTAAGACGTTATATATAAAACTAAAGAATGTAAAGACGTTATATGTAAAGCTGAAGAACGTTAATACGTAACATGCAAGCTGAAGAACGTAAAGACGTTTTATATAAAGCTGAAGAACGTAAAGACGTTATATGTAAAACTAAAGAACGTAAGACGTTATATGTAAAACTGATGAATGTAAAGACGTTATATGTAAAACTTAAGAACGTAAAGACGTTATATGTAAAACTGAAGAACGTAAGACGCTATTTATAAAACTAAAGAACGTAAGACGTTATATATAAAACTAAAGAACGTAAAGACGTTATATGTAAAGCTGAAGAACGCAAATACGTTATATGTAAAGCTGAAGAACGTAAATACGTTATATGTTAAACTAAAGTTTAAGAACAAATTTGTTTTATGTAAAACTGAAGAACGTGAAGATGTTGTATATACAGAATGTATTATTTGTTAGTCGTTATATGTGTTATAGAAACGACTCGAGCTAACGCCATTATGATAACTGTTCAAACCAAGTAAAATTTGAAATTTTTAGCGACATTAGGCTTTTCCGTCATTTATGACTGTGTAAAACAGAGTCTCTCCTGATAAATGTGTATAAATAAATGTTTGCTGTTGCTTTGTGTTCTCTTCCAAAAAGTGTGTAAGTTATCCCGGTCACTTTCCCAATATAGTAACTCCTATTAGTGACATGCACATGTTGACGTTCGTGGTTACATATTGGGGTATTTCTCACTAATACCAGCGATTCTCTGTATTAATGTATGCTGCCGCTGCTAAAACCGACAGTAAAATGTGATACTTCACATAGTTCTAATGACATGTGATTCAAGTGAGACTTCAGTTAATGTAATGTGTTACCACTTAATTTTTTTAATTAAACCGCCCATAGGTTGTAACATTTGACTTAGTACGTTACCGTAAAATAGTTTGTAGCCGAGATGGAAACAACGAACATTCTACAGTAACTGTACTCTTACATTTAGAATGACTGATATATATGTTCAAGAAATACACTGGAACTTAATTTCATTGTAAAGAATAATATGTCAACTGTAACGATTGTTATTGTACTGTGACTGACCTAACTCACTGACTGAAGCGTTTCCCTGCCTACATCAGAGAACACGAGATACTCCACTGACATCTATCTCACTATCGCTCCTTTCCTTGTATGGTGACGATTCAGTGAATCATATTCATCCGTTTAAGTTCTCTAAAAGAAACACTGCTGGTCCCCTATTCTCGAAAGGATCCTAGGTCTAGGATATCCTAACTTTGATCCTAAGCGTTAGGATATTGTCCTACCTTATTCTCGAAAAATACCCTAGCACTATAGGATCTCCTAACTTGTTTCACTATTCCAACAATCCGTATTATTTAGATTACCGAGGAAACGCCAGCTTTTGTATGATCAGTGTCCCTATCAATATGGAATTTTTTTTGCTATAAAGGTCATTAACAGAAAAGGAGCACAACTCCAACCACAGGGACATGTGCTGTTGGAAAACAGGGACTAGTAACCATATGTATACGATTAACTAATATTACTTTCTATATTAGAAGGGGCTTCATTGTCCATTACATATGCTGCATTAATACATAATACTCTTCTGGTTTTATGTAAGACGTCAGTGACGTTCCTGAAGGATTTTACGTTCCCTTATAAGACAGCTCACTGCACTAGTGGGGTATGGGGTACTATGGGGTAACATATTTCTATGTTAAAATGTTGATACATAATAATCAGTCACCTTCAACATATACCATAACTCATTCATGGTCGATTAAATGCTTAAAACGCTTTGATAATTAATTAATTCAAATGATTTGTTGAGTATATATCAAGTCATAATGCAGCTCTGACAGTGGAGAATATCTCAGCATGACCTTCCCTTCCCACATCAGCTGCATACCAGAGCACCATTAGTCCTGTCAATTAGATGCATTAGGGTTGATTAATCACTTTAATTTCCCTATCCTCTACTCAACTCTGAATGATTAATAATATTCAACCTGTATATTTGCTTATATTTTAGAACCTTTCAGATATATAGGTTATTTCACCTGTGCATTTCTCTTTTTGGAAATAGAATATCAAGAACGAGCAAGAAGCTGTAAAACTTTAAATGGCTTAGACAATGAGGCTTTCAGCAGAAGTAGTGGAATATTTCAAAATATACACTTGGAAATTAATTAAACGACACTAAATTTTTAAGAGCAAAATGGTTCTGATTTGAAAGAAGACAATATGTCAGAAAATGGTTAGTGATTTTAGGTAGAACAATCATTTAGCAGTGTTGACGCAAAAGGTCACTCAAATAAGGGTTCACAGTCTTTTGGATAACAGTTGTTACAATAATTTGGTATTTTGGTGTCAAAATCCAAGTAGCATTATGAAATGAAATGAAAGTCAATATTTGTTGCTGTAATGTGATAAGTGTCATTCTTTCAAGTGAAGTGATTACACTTTACTGACTTTTGTGGATGAGTTGCTAAATAACCAATTGTTATGACTGGGATGGTAAAATAATATCCCAACAATCCCAGAGCATCACATTTCAGTTTACAAACTAGGGTGTTGCTTGATTAATTTCCAAGTGTATAATACAGATTTAAAAAATATTTTTTACATTTTCAGTATAGGACTTTTCCTTTATAGTTATATTTTATGGGAAAAATGTGATCGTTAGTAATGGTTCAGAGTCTACTTGAAAATTGTTTCTAGAATAGCACATTAAAATTACAGTTTCTATTGTTTACTAATTCTTCAAATGATATCTCTGTATGTTTATGTCAACAAAGGTTGTTTAGAGTACCTTTGGAATGGTTTTATCAATATCAATTAATCACCTCAGGAAAATTCACTTGAACCATGAGTAAAACACACACAAGAAATGAATTATCAATATCTGTTTATTGAAAAAAATAAAACTTGTACAATTGTTCAAATCTTAGAGACAATATATGTAAAGAAGGAGAATGTATATAATATATAAACTGGTATGAAACAGCCCCTCATTTACAAGTGACAGATAAAATTGACCTCCTAAAGAAGCCCAGGTATAAGGCAGTACTACTGGGAGGTTATCAAGTATAATGTATTCCAATGAACAGTTCCAACTATGTGTCTGAGAATGAGTATTGGTTTAGTGGCAATGATGAGGCTATTGCGGCAATGCTGATAAGGCTTGTAGCATGATGAGTATTTAATAAAGCAAAAGCAGTACAAACTTGACCTTGTTGAAACATAAACATCAACATCGGACTGGGCTACAATTATTCATATAATTATATACCTCAATGCCCATTCAACAGTCTTTGAATTCTGTTGTTTTTCCAGGATAACTTCCCTACGAAGGGAACTGGGAACTGAATCCCTTTGGCAAAGGCTTCTCTTTGCTAGAACACTCTCGCATTCATGTGTTATCCATTACATATACCGTTACAGTATAATCTTAATATTTTACCAATTTATCATAAAAATGCATTAGTTCATGTATTTGGAGATACAGAAACAGTGATGATAAGTTTTCATTTTCTTGTAAGTAAGAAATGCTGAATTGTGTTGCTAACTGAAAATTTGAATTCATTGAATTTATTATTATAGCATTTCATACCATTTAAAAAATAGAGCCATGGGCTCTGTAGCTCATCAGTACTTGAATGATTTATTATAAAAAATTGATGACTATAAGTACGACAAACAGACCTTACCAGGTACTAACTGCTAATTCAAATAGTACTTACTCTGCCAGATAGGAGTTTCATTCAATTAAATGCAGTTGAAATACTGTTAAACCATTAATTTCAAAACACAAAAAAAGAACATCTTTCAATAAAACAAACATTAGCTTGCAGCTAAAAAATGCACTCAGCCAACATCCCCAAAACCACCACCTCTCCCCCCCCTCCCTCCCTAAACTCCTCCCCTCCCCCCACCAATCAACCCCATCCCACACGTCTCCCCCTATTGCTTCTGTTGTCACTCCTTGACAGTGGTACCTATGGATGTGGGACTGTTCAGACCAATCAAAAAGGCATGCCAACTGAACTAAAGGACAAAAAGATCGTCAAACGACAAGGGGAGTCTCGTGTTCTGCAGAAGGGGTGTCTAATTGCTGTAGCCTCGCATGACAAGAAAACAGTCAATTTTCTTGCTACAAATCAGGATGGTTCCTCTGAATCCCATTTGACTTCTAGCCAAAAGGATGGTTCCATCAAGAACATTGACTGCCCTCTCATTTGCCAGTGAGTTTACTAAACAAAACAAAAATCCTGATTTTAGAATTATTATTAATCAATTATAGACTGGTGAATTTGGTCAATACCAGTTTTTATGGACATGAGAAAACAATATTGACCAAGGATGGGTCCATAAAAACAGTTATTGATCAAATTCACCAGTCCATAATTGTTTTATTATTTATTTAATATGAAAATAAAAGGATAACAATAAAATCAATATGCTTTTCTGCCAATGGTCAAGTGATCGCCTCTCAACTCAACAGTGAAAATATATGCTAACATGATAAATAATATCATATTTATAAAATCAATTGAAGAAACCAAATTAAAGCATTATGGTCTAGCATGCTGCAGATGGCATATATGCCACCATCTTTGACATGAAATGTTATCATTGTATGTTCCGTTAAATAAGAAACCAATTGATTACATTACAGAAACTATAACAAGTTCATGAATGGGGTGGATCGTGCTGATCAGCTGAGGATGGCCTATCCTTCAGGAGGAAGACAAAGAAGTGGTGGCGGTACGTCTTCTGGTACAAATGCAGCCAAATTTCACATACAGATAGCCCTTAATGTGGAATAGAACTGCAAAGCTTTTGGGCCATATCAACCCAACCATTAGAGGTCCAGTTCGAATCCAAATGTCAATTTTTAACATTGGGAAAATTTTCAAAATGCTCCTAGAAACTTAAAACTTTTTCTGAAAAATAGAGCCATGGGCTCTGTAGCTCATCAAGATTTCATTGATTATTATCTAAGGTTGACTATCTAAGTTATATCAAGTAATACATTGTTATCAAGAAAAAAATAGGTTTTTTAGACCATGACTCCTGTGACCCAACTTTGGAGTCACAGGGTCACCAATCCTACAATTACAATTTCACCTTTCTACAGCTTTACGTACTTAAGATAAAGATGAAAATATTTGGGTCATGACCCGTGACCTAGATTGGGGTCACTAGGTCACGAAATCTACAATTTAGAATCCCCATTGGCCAAGGAGTCTGCACACAACTTTTCAGCTCTCTAGACCTTTTGGAACTGGAGAAGAAGATGCAAATAGGTTTTTAAGGATGTGACCCCAGTGACCCCATTTAGGGTCATTGGGTCACAAAATCTACAATTTAGAATCCCCATTGCCCAAGGAGTCTGCACACAACTTTTCAGCTCTCTAGACCTTTTGGAACTGGAGAAGAAGATGAAAATAGGTTTTTAAGGATGTGACCCCAGTGACCCCATTTAGGGTCATGGGGTCACAAAATCTACAATTTAGAATCCCCATTGGCCAAGGAGTCTGCACACAACTTTTCAGCTCTCTAGACCTTTTGGAACTGGAGAAGAAGATGAAAATAGGTTTTTAAGGATGTGACCCCTGTGACCCCATTTGGGGTCACGGGGTCACGAAATCTACAATTTAGAATCCCCATTGGCCAAGGAGTCTGCACACAACTTTTCAAGTCTCTTGACTTTTTGGAACTGGAGAAGAAGATGAAAAAAGGTTTTTAAGGATGTGACCCCTGTGACCCCATTTGGGGTCAAGGGGTCACGAAATCTAAAATTTAGAATCCCCATTGGCCAAGGAGTCTGCACACAACTTTTCAGCTCTCTAGACCTTTTGGAACTGGAGAAGAAGATGAAAATAGGTTTTTAAGGATGTGACCCCTGTGACCCCATTTGGGGTCATGGGGTCACGAAATCTACAATTTAGTATCCCCATTGGCCAAGGAGTCTGCACACAACTTTTCAGCTCTATTGACCTTTTGGAACCGGAGAAGAAGATGAAAATAGGTTTTTAAGGATGTGACCCCTGTGACCCCATTTGGGGTCATGGGGTCACAAAATGTACAATTTAGTATCCCCATTGGCCAAGGAGTATGTACACAACTTTTCAGCTCTCTAGACCTTTTTGAACTGGAGAAGAAGATGTAAATAGGTTTTTAAGGCTGTGACCCCGGTAACCCCATTTGGGGTCATGGGGTCACGAAATCTACAATTTAGAATCCCCATTGGCCAAGGAGTCTGTACACAACTTTTCAGCTCTCTTGACCTTTTGGAACTGGAGAAGAAGATGAAAATAGGTTTTTAAGGATGTGACCCCTGTGACCCCATTTGGGGTCATGGGGTCACGAAATCTACAATTTAGTATCCCCATTGGCCAAGGAGTCTGTACACAACTTTTCAGCTCTCTAGACCTTTTGGAACTGCAGAAGAAGATGAAAATAGGTTTTTAAGGATGTGACCCCTGTGACCCCATTTGGGGTCATGGGGTCACGAAATCTACAATTTAGAATCCCCATTGGCCAAGGAGTCTGTACACAACTTTTCAGCTCTCTTGACCTTTTGGAACTGGAGAAGAAGATGAAAATAGGTTTTTAAGGATGTGACCCCTGTGACCCCATTTGGGGTCACGGGGTCACGAAATCTACAATTTAGAATCCCCATTGGCCAAGGAGTCTGCACATAAAATTTTAGCTCTGTGGAGTCATTGGTTCTGGAGAAGAAGTCGAAAATGTGCAAAGTTTACGGACGGATGGACGGACGGATGGACGCCGGACGCCATGCCATGCCATAAGCCCATCGGGCCTTTCAGGCCTGATGAGCTAAAAATGCACAATAATAATACGAATAATAAAGTAAATCATGGCGAATTCGTGGTTTAGCCGCCATTTTGAATTTAGACACTTTTTACAATTTTCTGACCCCATGCACCTTTGACAATCTTCTCTTCTGAAGATACCAGTATTACAAAGCTAATTTTACAAAGTAGCTGAAGCATTGTATATTATAATTGCTCATTGCAGTCGTCAATTACTAATACTTTTTGCACAGTGTGCAATCGAAATCTGGCAATTTTTAAAAAATGCAAACTTCAAGGGGACATAACTCAAATACCTACTCATCGAATTTTACGATTTTTTCAGGAGAGTAAGATTGGACTATGGTCTTTATGAATCAATAATAAAATCGCTCGCGAACAGTCATTTCCGGTCATAATAGAGAAAAACTTTAACATGGGGAAAATTTTCAAAATCAACATAGAGACTTGAATTTTTTCTAAAGATGCACAATAACAATACGAGTAATAAACTAAATCATGAAAAAGTTGTAGCTTACGTGGTTTAGTCAGCGTTTTGATTTTCTTTAGAATTCTTTGATTTTGTCATGTTCTTATTGGGTATAGATAGTTCTGGGGACATGCTAGAAACTTGTAACTTGTTTTAAAAGAGGCGCAATAAGATTGTAAATATGTCTCAATTAATTAAATTTAAAATAATTGAATCATTCATTTGCTGAATCCTTTTATCGTCGCTTGCGACTATATTTTTATATTAATAGGAAGGTACTTAATTTCAAATATTTCCTTTATTATCTTTTTTCATTTATTGAATGCTTGAAATTTCAGATGTACAAGAAAGGGGGATTCGTTCCCAACAGGGACCATGCAGGAAACAGCCATTGGCCAATTTGGGGTGAGATTTCGGCCGCCATTTTGGGTGAAATGCGTTCAAAAAGGTGGGTGTAATACAAAACAGCCGTTCAGCGTTCCACCACTGTGACTTTTAACGTCTCTGGCGGCCATATTTGTGGGCGTTGGAATTCGTGATGAAGAAACTTTGAGCCCCCCCTAGGTGATGGGTACCCAAACACCAAATTACAGCTTTGGGGATGTAGCGGTTCTTTAGGAGAAGTCGAAAATGTCAAAAGTTTACGGACGCGAGACGTACAACGTCAACGGAAGCCGCCCATGCCATAAGCCCGTCTGGCCTTTACAGGCCTGATGAACTAAAAATGGACTATATAAATAGATCATGTGTTTAAATAAATTAGCAAACTGAAGATAATTCAAAATTTACTACACATTTACATGAACAAATCAGATCAATGTAAAATTACATCGGCAGGGATTTAGATTGTTGCAGGCCATAGGCCACTGTCCTATTACATTTTCAAATGACCAGCTTACTTCTCTTGACTTAGGACATTGAGGCCGATAAATAATTTGATTTGATTTTTTATTTTGATAATTTTTACATATTATTCGAATGAATCATGAATATGTATCTTCACCTAATCTTTGAAAATTTAAAAGTTGACTAAACCTTGGATTTTAGTTGAATAAATTCATTATAATAATAAGTATTTGTTTCAAGGCGCTCGAAGAGCTTCAGGACAATGGCCAATTGACAGACACCCACTCAAGACATTTGTCGTTTTCACATTTGTAGGCTTCAAAATCACTGCAGGATGTCATTTGTAAAATGATTGTTTTTCCTTTATAAAACATTCTTTTCATAAAAAAAGTATCCATTTGATTTAATATGCATAATGGGTGGGTTCTCATTAAAATTATGAATACCAAGAATCATTTATAGAAATATAATGAAAACAAAGTTGAATAATGTTCAAATGTTGATTTGAGTTTGATTATCATATAAACAGGTTAATTATGTAATGTAGGATTATTTGTGAATGGTTTTGATATTAGAGTTTGATATAAAAATTCATCATCTCTCAAATATAATAAAAAGAGAATAGCAATATGTTTGATTATTTGTATACTATATAAGAAATAAAAAAAACAAGATATGTACATACATATTTAGGGATTGGGAAAGACACCTTTGACAATGGGCCATTTTTAAGGCTTTTAGTCATTTTAAAATTGTTAAGGCTTTTAGACATTTTCAAATTGTAAATGGGCCATTCCCCTTTGTAGCAATAGTAAAATTTGAAATTTTAATGGGCCATTTTTTCATCCAATGTGCAAAATGGCCCATGGCCCCTGCCTTTCCCAATCTATCAAGCAATGTTAAAAGACCTAGAAAACCCATGAAAATGATTTCTAACTAAATATGAAATAACAAAATATATCAAAAGAAAAAGGTGCCAATTCATCAACTTGACTTAAGTTTCTGTTCGGGGCTTCTCTTCTTAACATAAGCAATATAATAGAAATTAGAGAACAATGATGTCATTGTTATCCCGTAGAATATACCATAAACACAGAAGCCGTAGTACAAATATCCATATCCAGCTAAGACAAAGTCAATGAGGAACTGAAGGATTTGCATCTGTGTGAGCTGCTTCTTCCATTGAGGAGGGTTATCAGGCCTGAGGGCTGAGAGTCCATAGTAGAAGTAGAGGACAACATGGACCAACGAGTTGATTGCTAGAAACATGGCAATAGCTGGCCAGGGATACATCCTGTAGCTGAGGTCACTGAGAATCAACATGGACGAGTGATGGTACACATGTAGGAACGATATCTGTCGCTGTTTGTGACGCAGGATCATAAACACTGTGTCAAGCAATTCAATGTTCTTAGTCAACCAGTAGATCCAGAAGAAGAAACGCATTTCTTTCGTTGCGCTCTTCTGATAGACATGGTCACTTGTGTATAGGCCATAGCAAAAACCACAAAGAGTTATCAAGCTTGTAATGCAGCAACCGAAGTTATGTAGTATCAGCAACTGAAAAATACCAAAAAACTTAACTGTGACACTTGAAGTTTTGATAAAGCTATGAAATACAGAAAACTTTAAAGCTAGACTTAAAGGTACATCCATTGTGTTGTTGGGAGTCAAATATGACAAATGTTATAAATGGTCTTATTTTATCGAGAAGTACCAACTGTTACTGAAAACAACCATTTTAATGATACTCGACTTAGTATATTGACGATATGAAGGTAAAAGTAGTGATTTCTGATCGAATACCGGACAATGCACTGCGTGTGGCGCGCGCCAATGAGTCAAACGTAATTTTTACACCAGACAAAATAACAAATTTGGGTTAATAATGTTCAATAGGTCATACGACTGTGCATGTAAATAGTACGTTGACTTTCGGTTTCTACACATGCATAATGATGTTACTCGATTTTAATTGGAAAATGGTAATTATGATATGTTTGGCGATTGGGGATGAATATGCAAGCTACCGGGTAAGTGAATTTATGTGTATTGTAAACAGCACATATGGTGTGTTGGAACGTATTAAAGCCAAATAAACAATTTTGAAACACAATGGATACACCTTTAACATTAAGAAATTCAGTTGGCATAAATACAGATGATGATTAAAATTGCATTCCAACCTGACAGGTGAGATAGAGTTTCAATCTACAATTTACTTGTTATCAAGTCAGTACAATATATATTTTATTTTGAAACAAACTTGGTTTGTTTCCTAATGGAATTTCTTTTCAATCATCTTTATTTACTCTGCAATAACAGATGTTCATTCTCTTAGGATATGTTGTATTCTACCATAACTTTGCGAAATAGTCGTTTCTGATTGGCTACTGTGAAAAATAAGAGACGGTATAATTTGGTTATACAGTGCTCTGTTTACTTTGTCTTTTGTGCAAGAATACACTTGTTGCCAGGCAACAATAGCGAATGCATTTAATCTCCGAATACTTGCATGCTCGAATTTATTTTTTATATGAGCTGTTGCTGTGAACAAAATGACATAAATAAATATATGATAATAAATCTAAAACCGATCAAAACGGCGAAAGTTAACAATGCAGTTCGAAAAATCTGTCATTCATCAACTTGGCATTTCAGAACCGTTCCTGAATTATTGTGAATAAACTCTGTTACGATACTCAATACGGATGACAAAAGCTTAAAACCGTACAGTATATCAGCCGGAAACTGTCGGAATGTAGAATAAACTTACCTAAAACTTTATTTACAAAATTGACGCAATAAAACCTATGTCCATTTAGAAAATACTGCAGAAAATATCCCGAACGCTGACGCCGGTTGCAAAACGCTATCGTCGACAGAATAGAGTGGCCTCCCTTTAATGCATTTGGAAAATTTGGCTGTTTTCTGAAGCCTTATAACAAGCTACGTCATTCGAGATTACCAAATACGTCACATCTTTGTAAATGTCGGACGGTGTCGAATGACAAATCACTACCGATTCAATGCGTCTGAATATAGTTCAATACTACATTGTTGATATGGTAGAATGGAGAATTATCCATTTAAAGCCTCATGCTACGCGTTCGACTTTAAATTAAATTTAGAGCTATAATAATTCAGTTATATGCCACTGATTTTCAAACACAGTATGTTTATCTCCTAATTGATGAGGAGTCCTACCGGTTTGAGTTTTAGAGGGGAGGTATACTTCCGCCAAAACCCAGAGAGGAAGATGATGAGCAAATAGGCACAGAACAGGGGGAAGGATGGCAGACCAATTGTCAAGTAAACTCCTTTTTGGATCTTCTCAAACATCATTGGCATGAGTTCATTCTGCAAAATGAATGATAAGTCATGAAACATTATTAACTAGTAACCGTAATAACCCTTTTCCCCTAAAATAGTGACCTGTTTGATGAAGAAGTGTCAACTTTCTATGATCATTTTACCTTTCCCGTATACCTTTACCCACCATAACATGCATTATGCAGGCGGTAGATGTTATTAGCTACCATATTACAAATAGTCGTTGTTATTCATTAAGCCCTTAGTATCTGTACATTTATAAGGGTAAAAATACAGGGAGGGTAAAGGTATACACTCAGGCAAAATTAAGTAAATGTATATAATTGTTTGTTTCTTTTACATATTTTGTAAATTTGGGGAGAAATAAATTCAAATAATGTTTTCAAAAGATGATTCTCTTAATTAATCATATCAATTAAACTCACTTTCATAAGTTGATGTAAGTTTTTCACATATCTAAGTACCGTAATTCTTCCATTATTTCGACCCTTAAATTTTCCAAATATTTTAACAAAATGTTCACGGTCGAAATTATCACCACTCACCTTCGTTTGTACGCCATCTTTGTCGAAATTTTAGATTTTCATATAAATGTTTTAAACCAATTTGAAAAAGAAGGTTACACACTTCGTAAATATTAGTTACCATAAACTTTTAATTATGTTTGTATATGGTAATTTTATTCATATAATGCACTAATACACCGGTTTTTGTTTTTTTCAGAAGACAAGATATGATCGGCGAAGCCACGATTCTCAATTTATTGTTTCTGTGAAATTTGAATGGCATTTGGATTTTAAATTGTGTACCATGAATTAAAACAATAATAATCTGGAGTTGAATTGTTATGTTCTTACAATTGACAAAATAAATCAGGAAATTTTAAATGATATGAATCGTAATTTAGCTTTAGCGTGCATGTCTGGACGCATGTCTCTCATCGCTGGCTGTCCATTTGTTTTCAAAGGAAGTACAATCTGATTGGTTGCTATATTAGTATAAACCAATCACAGCAGACTATCGTCATTAGGGAATTCCCTTCTAGCAAGCGTATCACCTAGAACTGAGAAAAAACAATACACCAATCCTAACTATTATTGCATTAGTTCAGAGTGCTATGTGTAAAATTCATCAATGAATTATAATATGAACCATTGTCTGTTACAATAAAAGTCTAGTTAGGAAGCATATTTTCTCTGTCAAGTTTTTCTGAAACGGCATTGTGACAATCAAGTAGAATATATCAACAAACTTGCTTTGCAAGAACTCACAAACATAAACAATGACAGCTGAATAATTCTATTACTTTTGAAAGGCTTTATTTATGCAAACTAATTATTATTGATATTTTGAAACATATATACCTGAACATATATGGTTCTGATTATCTACGACAGTGGACAGTCGTCTCTCTGGGTGTTTGGTTGAGTCTATTTGTATGTATAGGGATTAACAAGTCACAAAACTTTGAAACAATTTATTATATATTCAGATTTTTAAAACTGAAATATATGTAAGTATGAGCTAACATCTGTCATAATATTTCAACAGTAATAAATCATTTGATAAGTAAATTGACTTACCAAAATGGAAAAACAAAAACATTATCCCAGTCATCGATCCTACTCAAAAATAGACCATAATATTCCAGTGATTTCACTGCAGACTTTAAGGAACTAGGTCAATTGACTGTTTCAAGTCTCCCCAGCAAACATCCAGATGTTATAAAACTTATCATTAGTCATGTGACTGTTTCAAGTCTCCCCAGCAAACATCCAGATGTTATAAGCCTTATCATTGGTTAACTTTGGGACTTCCCTTTTCTTAGCCAATCAGAAAATTCAATACAAACTCAATTCATAGTGTAGCATTACCGTGTTGACAGTCAAGGTGATATCTATTTATAGCCCCACATGGAAGTGATTGCTGCCTCTCATTTACGAAAAATGAAACCATTTATAAATTATAATATGATAAGATGTAACATCATTCTTGATAAAGGTATGTCATAAGTACAGTAAGTGAATAAATTGAGAAGTGTGAAAATAAATCATTAATCAATTAGAATGTCTTGTGACAAGCGTGATCAAGTTAAAACATTTCCAAAAATTGTTGTAATAATAAATACGCGCTTTTCTCATAAAACTCACTGAAAACAAATCACAAGATGATTGTATATCATGACTGTAAATAATTTGTTTTCAAAATTTGGAATGTGGTCGAATTTTTAATTTGTCAATACTGAACTTCTGGTACACTGTTGAAATTTTGAAAGGTATTTTGAAAAAAGGCTGTCCGATGATCTTACGTGGGCGAACTTATAGAGGGGGCGAAATTAAAGAAGAATTACGGTAATAGCTTACTGGTGTAAATGGTCTTCTATCTCTTAATTGTGTAGCTTTACTAGACAGCACTGTGCTGATTAGGAAACAGATATCAGTTATCGTCACCACTTTGGTTTAAAAGAATCAATTTTACTGCTGTTCTTTCCCAATAAAACAACCTCTTCAAAGTTCAGATTATGACAAAAGAGAATTTAGCTGCAACTATAAACAAATGATTCTGATACCTGTTGTGGCATTCAGGAACAAGGAAATGGAACTTTTACTGATAACATGATCTACCATGCTTCCCATATGAAATGTACTCATCTATAGCTACCATGTAGAAATTTATTAAAACTCTGACCATGCATTTGGAAGTAAGACAGTAAAAAGGGCTCTAAATAACCTCGAGTGATTGGTTTTTGGACGCTTAAGACACAAATCAATGTTGGCAATAAACATGTTTGAAAATTAATAAATATGTATCATCTATTTTTCTATATTAGCTTTATCTAAAATAAATTGGAGACAATTCGTCGGGGAAAATGTTTTGATGACTATCTTGTCTAATTTAGTGAGTACATCCAGAATGTTGACAGTCAGCGAGTGTATGCCGTTTTCGGACATCTGATTGGTCGATACCAAAAAGGGATATCCCAAGCTATTTATGTAACTTCCGTTGACCCAGAATATTACAAAAAATGCAAGGACAACGTAGAAATTTTGTTGGTAGCCGGTATGACTTGTTCAAATTATCAAATTGTCGACTTTTTCATAACATGCAAAAAGTAGTTCAGGATAGAGATAGATTTTAAGCTTAAGAGTGAAGTTTGTGTGATATTACAAATCTTAGGAAGTTTCACACGAAACATGTTATTCTGACCGCTAGCGGGGACCTCTCCTTTGTATTGATGATGTCACATGGCTACAAATATCATGAAAAACTACCCGAATCGGAATGTGAGCTGTCCGAAAACCAAGTACTCAACGATATACCGTAGATTACTGTTGCTCAATCGAAGTATGCAAAAACTAGACCAAAAAGGCCAAAACCTCTATCACCCAATTGCTCTATTTCGCTCAGCGAGGCGCATACCGTATTTCCTCTAATACAACCCGGGCCTCTAATAGAACCCGGGCCTCCAATACAACCCGGGGGGTAAGGGGTGCTGAGGTAAATACAACCCGGGTCTCCAATAGAACCCGGGTTTTACGTTACAACTGAATACTCCATGTTTCAATATAAACTAGTTATACACTCGTTTTGAGGGGAAATATTGGTGTGACCCTGTGAGATTCAGCATCAGGTCAATGATAACATATATCCGTATTGTTCAGTTAATTCTATTTTTACAATGCAAGTTGATAGAAAACATTTCACAACAACTGTAGGTCTATAATGTTCCAAAAAGTCATCGCAAGAAGATTATTAATGTAAATTCATGTCTTAAAAAATATAGGTCGAGAGTGCAACCCCACTGGATAGTATGCGGCTCGCTGTGTGAGGTAGAGCATTCGGACGACAGAGGTTACGGTCTATAAAAAATATAACCCGGCCTCCAATACAACCCGGGCCTCTATTAAATAGAACCCGGGGGGTAAGAGGGTGCTGAATGAAATAGAACCCTGGGGTTGTATTAGAGGAAATACGGTACTAACAACGTGCTTGTGCACAGGTAGAGTCACTACTGCAGTAGACCTAGCCAGACCTAGCCGGACCTAGCCGAAACTGGCTTCCTGGTTAGCCAGGGTTGTGTTTTTTATGTAATGCATGACTGCTTTAGGTAGAGTGGCTTCTGACTTGCAATTTTAAAACAAAAGCAAACTAATAAATGTGTTCAATTAAACAACGAAACAGTAAATAACATTCAATCGATGATGAAGAGACCAATTTATATCGGTTAATTTGATTTACAGGTGAGAAGGGCATATTACCTTTTAGATTTTATCTCATCTCAATCTGAATCTGTTTGACGCTTCATTGACATACTTTATCATACATTTATAAATGATGGAGATCATTATTATATTCGGATAAGGGTTAGTTTTAGGAAATTAAAGTTGTCCTCAGATGATCATCATATTGTATGTTGTCACTCTTAGTTTTTAACTTCTTACCGAATAATATATCGCCGGTTCCTGCAGCAGACGCCTATTCTGTACCGGAAGTATAACAATAAATCTTACATACTATTTTGGAAAAAACATATAATCTCGATGTGATCTATTTTACATTATTTATACTTATTTAATAAAAAGTCAGGCAATATAAAATTAAAAGAGATCTATATATATCTTGCAAACATAATGACAGCTAGACAGAATAGTAATTTACAGTACAAATTGATGGGCAAACATTTTCAAAACACCATGGATATATGTTGCGTGGTAAATATTTTCTGAATTTTGCCACGTTGCGTGCGCATGCGTCCAACCCGGAAGCCACGACGGCAAAAATGGACTACTTCCGAAATTTTCTCGGAACACCTCAAGGAGGAGAAGGGCCTACCGGTGCCGAAACGGTAAACAAATAATGTTTTTATCAATAAACATCGCTCCTAACAAACCACTCAACATTTCTATAAAGTTTTAATTAGAACGCATGCATAGTTTTGACGTGACAGCTGTATAGCTTTACATCTCGCAACTGCTGACATGTGTCAAGTTCCAAAATACAAGTGCTTCAATATTCGTGATAACAGATAAACTGGGGTTAAAGAAGACGATGTAACCGGAATCTAAGCGATAAAAAATTAGTATGAAATTCACAAAATTAATATATGCAGTCTAATCATTGCATGTGTAGTATACAATTCCCTTTGACATAATTTTAAGAGCACATTTGGAATCCCTCACCAAGATAAGATTTTAAGCTGTGATAGATATGTTAGCATGTGTCGATGTCACGGAAATATTAACTGCTGGATAGTAAGTTGTGTGTGAAGAGCACAGTTACAGATAAAAAGAAGCATGTGATCTCTATTAGGAGACAATTTAGACCAAAATAGAGGTCCTTTTCTCAGGGTTCGAAATTAGCACTAGTCCGTAGCCCATGGCTAGTGAAAAAGAAGCTGAGAGTGTAACAACTGGTAGTCCAAAAGACTAGTTAAAATTTGAGGTGAAATGATCATGGAGATGTATTTGGGCAGCTGGAACTAGTCAGATTGGCTACTGCATTGAAAAGGCTATTTTCGACCACTGTAATTTCATGTTTATCAGCAAAAGTTTAACTAACTTTGCATAAAAGACCAGAGTTTTAAAACAAAATTATGGTTTTACTCGAAAACATCTTCCAATCGTTTGTAATTGGAATGAAATTCCAAAAACATTGCTTATCTCTGATTAATGATTAATATAAAAAGTATTGAAAACAAATTCAAGAAACACATCTACGAGATAGATACTCAATAGTTTTATCACAGCAGGTGGCCACATTATTAAGTCCATTCCACAGCATTCCCATAAACTTGCACGTTAATTTTCCATTGAAAGAATGATTTTTGTAAATTAAGTGTCTGTAGATGGTAGACGATCATGCTCACCTCGGTCTAGCTCCATTACACTCCGCTGCAAGCATTTCATCTTCTCTGTAGATGGGTTTTAAAATCTTTACCAACAAATCAGAATTTTGTTTGCAGCTACATACACATAAACTCTGTTAGATTTTCTGATGATAAAAACTGCTTCTTATTAAACACAACGCAACATTACAATTAGATTAAACATTAGGGTTCTATCTGAGTAGAGTTTGTTTATGTGCTGTTTTGTTAATGAGCAAAACTTCTTTTTGCTCTTATAACAATGTTTTTAATGTAAAAACCTATATTGGTAGAATATCCACAAAATGATTTTGTAATCATAAGACTGATCAACAATCACTTGTTATAGCCTAGCATGGGGACAGGATAGTGCAGTGATTAGCGTGTAACGTTGTTTGGCTTCTGATCAAGGGGTCCAGGGTTCGAATCCTGCCAGGGGTTTGGCAACTCTGTCTGCTGTGGATAACTGTTCTATATGCAGTAAAGTTTGGGTGCAAAGTTGAAAGCTGCATCAAACTCCAAACTCACCACACCAACTTTCCTGTTGTTGTTTTATGAATAGACAGCAATTGTTAACTTTATCAATGCATTCTTTCAAATTTAGATGGAATTTATTTCTAATTCAAATTGGCTGAAATTCATTCATCATGTACTTTGAGGGATGGGAATGGTCTGATATAATATTGTCACATTTTGCCTCTAATCTAAAATTAGAGCTATTAAAACCTAAAAGTAATTTTTTTTCAAGGAGATCATGTGCAGAATATACTTTCAAAATCACACCAATATGCATATTTCTTATATTTCAGGTCGAGAGACTGACAGAAAGAGTAAGTTCTTCCACTTTGTTGGACGACAGAAGAGATGCAGTGCGTGCGCTTAAGTCTCTCTCAAAGGTACAGGTAGCTAGAATTTCCTTACTTCCATGTAATCTCATCATCAGTCTTTGCACAATAAGTTGCAAAGCAAAATGGTGGTGATCAAATGATCAAGTGCCCTTTCGTTTCAACTTTTATTTAGAGACAGTTGTGTTCAATATCATACGGTTTTCTCTGAAATGTTTGGACTAAATAAATACATTTGGTAAATTTTATTTTAGTCTTGTACAAGGTGATTCTGTCATTGTATTTGAAAATTGTATCTATCCTTCAGAAATTTCGTCTGGAGGTTGGGACTCAGTCTATGGGTGTCCTGACAAATGTTTTGGAACAAGACAGGTTTGTACTAATAAAATTCAATGATCATAGAATTTAAATATGTAGTTTTCACGACACTAGAATAGAAATGACAAAATGTTTTTTTATATCTATGGATGATAAAAATGATCAATATTGAAACTACCACTATACACATACATGTAAACACTGCTGCTTACGAATGCTAGAATGTCTGATTTGACAGTAACCAGAATTGTGAAAAAAGCAAAAAACAATTTAGTTTCTAGTAATAATTATCATGTATTTGAAGTTCAATCCATGTAAGCACCTTTAACACCTGTCTTCTTTGTCCACTGTAGGAGCGATGCTGAAATAACAGGATATGCCCTGGACACTCTCTGTAATGTGATGTCAAATGAACCTTCAGAAGATGGTGAGCTCATTATTAGTTTCTTAGTTCTCATCTTTTGTTTTTATATCACATCTATAATGGCTGCAATATTGCCCCAGCGGCATTCAATAATAGCTCACCAACTCTCATTATTTTCATAATTATCATTAAAGGCAAGCATGTTCACCTGAGAAACTTAAGATAATTAATGGGAGATCCAGAGGTGTGTTTGAATGAATGAACCACCTCCTTTTAAAAATTTCTGGATCCTCCTATGTTAACGTTATTCAGAATTTATTTGTAACATAGATGGCATTTTGAAGTATCTTTAGGAGATGTTTAATTTTCTCGAAATTAGCCGTATCAAAGTACTAGCCATTTGTACTACTGCATTTCAGCTAAACAAATACATCTACATCATTCTAATCCTGATGACTATCAGTCGTTACATTTTACCAGCCTATCGTCTGTTCTACTAGCAATTGGCTCCCCAACTATTGCTAATTTCTAACTTTGTGTTGTTTTCAGACGATGATGTCCAAGTTCAAGTTTCAACTGAATTGGGGGAACAGTTCACAGAAATCTTCATTAAGGAGTCTGAAAATGTGTCGCTGCTTCTCTCCCTGCTTGAGGTAAGAAAATATGTGAGAAATACATGCCATTCAGAAATTGTAAAATATAACATCTTTTTTTGGGTTAAACCATCTGCAATTGTACAGTTTCGTTTAACGTTTCGGAATGAGTCCATTGTAAAATAAAAACCCACACCCTCTGTGTATGGCATATGCACTGAATATCCTTTTAGTTAATATTTTGTGGCTGATGTTTAAAATGTCTTCATTTTGTTCACAAATCAGATTTTATGCTGTTTCACTTCTCTAGAAATTACTGCTGAAAATGAAAAGGTGAAATTGAGTCAAGTTGGTGTTGGTGTTATGTAGGAGTATGACTTCCATGTGCGGTGGCCGACGGTGAAGCTGCTGACCGTGCTGCTGACCAACAGAAGCAAGGAGCTCCAGGAGTGTATTCTCGTCAGTCCCATGGGCGTCTCCAAACTGATGGATCTCCTCTCGGACAGCCGTGAGATCATCAGGAATGATGTGGGTACCATCTTCAGTAGCTCCCTTCTCACAGACTTCTCCATTTAGTCCGTCAAATTAAAATGAACACTTTACCTGTTGTGTTAATTTATGTAAATCCATTCTGAGAAGCCACTTTGAAAGGATAACTAACTGTTAACAAAGAGAAATGTCTCTGATAGACCGCTGGCTAAAGGCTATCTGGATTAATCCAAGACCCTCAAGGTTTACTGTCTTGGCACTACATGTTAAAATAAAGAAACTAATCTCACTTCAATAGCTTAACTTTGGTATTGTAGGCGCCAGTAGATTCTTCAATCTTTATTTGATATGTACTGTAGTGGTAAACTGTTTTCTCAAGGCACTCTTGCTGTTGATTCAACTGACGAAGGGCAATGCCAACATTCAGAAGATCGTAGCGTTTGAGAATGCCTTTGAAAGACTCCTTGAGATCATCAGGGATGAAGGCAACAGTGATGGAGGTAGTATTGTGCTCTTCAGTGACTTGTTATGATACTCATAGGTAGTTAATGTAATGCGTTATATAAAATATGAAATATTAAATACGAAATATATGAAGTATGAAATAAAATCTATGAACAATTTATTACTTATGCTTAATTGTTGCTGTTCATCACTTGGATTTCAGAAATATTTGTGCATTTTGCATAATAGATGTGTAATTATTTTACAAATCTTAATTGATCTGATAACCTTTTTTTATGTGTCGTATGTTATATTATCATTCTAATGAACCTTTTACTTTTAATTTTATTTTGGTCAGGAAGTTGTGTTTGTAAACTTGCAGTTCTTGAAACATTTTGTAGCAATGGCTTACTAACATTTCTTTAGTACTGTAAATGACTTGGTTTTTCAGGTAAAATATCTTATTTGTTAACATATTCCAATGTTGCTACATTTCAGGCATCGTAGTGGAAGACTGCCTTCTCTTGCTTCTCAATTTGCTCAAGAACAACGTTTCCAATCAAAATTTTTTCAAAGAGGGTAGTTACATCCAGAAATTGGAGCCATACTTTGACCTTGAGGCTGGTCAACAGAGCACACAAGGGGGGTGGTCAGCCCAGAAGGTTACCAACATACACCTCATGCTGCAAGTGAGTTGACGGTCTGCGTGCGTACGTGTGTGCGTGCATGCATGCACAAATAACGCAACTAACAACCCTGCTTGTGTGCAGGGTCAGAATTTTGGTGGAGTGGGACCCATAATCCCTTTGGTTTGGTGGACTGGAATGGAATGGGTGTTTGTAGCTGTATTGATATAAATGAAGACAGTGGAAAGGAAAGTTATAAAGCTTGAACTTGCATGTCAGTGATAATTCATGGAACAACTATTGTCATGTTAATGGCTTGTCATGGATGATCTATTAATAGTAAATTCATTAATTAATGAATCATGAAAAAATATTTATTTCAAGAAATTTTGTTCTGTTACCAACCTCTTTTGGACATAATAATTCAATAATATACAACCGCAATGTCAATTAAACTAGAAACAAGTATTTCATTTCTATTCCATTGTCTTCACACAGCTATGCATGAAAATTAACAATTAAAAATTTTATCTAGTGACTAGTTTGAATTGTATTTTTATATTCCATTCTGCCTTTGATTATTCTTTTTGCATGTTCTATTCACAATTTCATTGCACTTTAAAAAGTTGAAACAGTTCACAACTACATTTGTTGCACCAAGCATTTTCCTCTTTGTACAGTACACTGTGTACACAGTCCATTTTCAGTATACCAAAGTTTAAAAAGGGGCATTTTATATCGTACAGGTGCAAATATGTCATGGTCAAGAGTTTATAATTGAAACAATACCTGTCGCCATTTTCCTTGGAAACAACTTTGATATCTAAATCTATTCAAATGCTAACACTTGAATGACCTCATTGTTCCGTATCAATTTGAAAGTGTACTGACACAAGACTCCTATACTGCAAAATGTAGCTTTACTTCAAGTGTACTGTCACCCCTATTCCCTTTTCCTCAAATCTTTTTCTATTACTTTTGTCTATCACAGCCTCATTTCATCCTAAGGCCTATTGTATGAGCTTGCATTCTTCACCTCCTCCATGCAAATGGCGGTATATAGGATGTTATTACAGTGAGGCAAGTTTAGATATAATTATTTACCCTTTCAGTTTGAATTTTATTTATGCATTTATCTGTTGTCATTATGGTTTATTCTTTTTGTTTATTCTGGTTATTTTGCTCATTGAATTTTGTGTTTTTTTGTCTATTTATGTTAAGTTCTTGACAGGTCCACTGAAATTCTGGCTTTGTACTTGTGTAGCATTGGTTACTTGGTAACGGTGGGTTGGCACGGCGATCATGCTGTACATGACAATGAGGTCTTGCCATGGTTACCTCATCATCCTGTACAACACGCTGGTCCCTGGAAGTGTTGCTACCATGACAACCTGCCAATATTTCAAACTCGTGTGTTCACCACTGATTTGCAAATCCTCAGCTTTGTTGTCACAGCTTATGTAATCAGATCACCTCATACTTCACATCACCATCCAGGCTGCCATATCATATTGTCTCCATTAGTCATGTGAATCATCTTCGGCAGAAATCATGTCTCCTGTCGTTCTGTTCAGTTTCTGGATAACACCTGCATTCTGAGGAATCGGAAGAGATATCTTTGTTTCAAGTTTCACCTGTGTCTGGCCGGGAAATGAATACAAAAATCAACTTTGACTAATCTTTTTTTCAGCATCTTTTTTCATCTTGTCTTCATGCTCTGCTCTTGTAAACTTAGGTCACTCACCTCACATTAACGTCTCTTATATCAAGTTTTGTGTTTGAAATCTTCCATCTAACCTTGAATGTACATTTGCACTTTGAATTAACACGTCACATTTAGTTTGAAGGTTGATACTGATACTCTCAGTATGTTATTAGACAAATAGTGAAATTAGACAATTAGATCATTATAATTAGATTAGTCTTTTAACTTAAAATAAATTTATCTGATATGAAACAGTTCTCTCCAAAACATGTATCAAGTAATTCCTTCGTTGTATATAATATTTGATAATAATTTCCAATTAATACTTTAATTAATATTGTATATTGAGGTACTTCTCAATTTTTTTTAGTATTTTGATATGTCATGAACAATTTAATCATCATAATTAAAAAGTTAACCTGCTTGGCTCGGTTGTTTTACTGTTAAAAGTATTATAAAATGTGGCAATTCTCAGTTGCATGATAATGAAATCCTCTCTTCTAGCTTGTTCGAACAATGGTTTCACCAAACAACCCTCAGATACAAACAAAAGCCTGTCAAAAAGTCATGAACATTTGTGGTAAGTATTTTCTTTGGTAAGATACTGCTGTGTGTTAAAAGTTGGTAAATGAAAAATTTTAAAACTGACTTGTTTGTATTTTGCATTTGCATCTGCAAATTTCTGCTTTTGTTAGTGACTCAAATCCTATACTGTAAATTTCAGATGTAACTGTTTTATGTTTAACCGTATCTTCTAAAATTTCAGGGCTGCTTCAGAAACTCTGCTCAATTCTAATGGCTAGTGGGGTTCCAGCGGATGTACTTACTGAGGTATGCATTTCTCTTGAGGGTTTCTTACCGGCTACAGTAATTGCAATTAATTATCATAATAAAGATTGATTCCATGTGTTCAAATGGTTTCAATTGAAAATATCGGATAAGACAAAATCCAGATAAAGCGTTTCATTGTGTAGTAAAGATTTAATTCTCTCTTCCTGCAATTCTGAAACTATTTATTTAACCAGGGTCAACTTTGTATTATTTCCTTTGTAAATGAGTTGGATTAATGTTAATTTGCCACTTAAATGGTTTGGCAATAATCAGTTCTTTCAGAGACATTTTAGAATCTGGTATGATGAAAAAATACTTACTATGGTTAGTCAACTTCTTTATTGCTCAAAATGCGACATTTCAGTGTAGATACTTCACATTCTTTATTCCATACTCAAAGGACACAGGCCTATAGTACAATACTTTTACAATTGTCTTGCAAGTGATGCACATAATTACCTTTCAACAGCAAAATTGTTAGAGTATATTTCAGATGACAGTAATGTACATACAGTATTGTTTCATTTAAAGGCGCTGTAGCACGTTTTTTGGCTCAAATAAGTCGATGAAATGTATTTGAAAAATAATGTCAACAATAGTAAAACACCCTTCTCTTTTCGGAAAATCAAGTTACAAATGAGTGTATATGGTTCCGTAAAGCCATGGGAATTTTTTTGTCCTTCAAAATAATAAAATGGCTGCCATGCAATTTTGGCTTTATACGCAACACCGTTATTACCACTACGGATAATTGGTTTGTGTAATAAGATGTTTTACCCTCTGAAGTAAATATAAATGACATAAACTATCATTATAAATGAGAAATATGAAAAATTAAAATTTGCAAAAAACGTGCTACAGCGCTTTTAAGATGTTGTTGTTATGTACAGACAATCAACACCGTATCGGAAGTGATCCGAGGGAATCCTCCCAACCAGGAACATTTTGCATCAGTCCTCGCACCCTCAAATCCGCCCAGGTGAGGAAACTACAGACCATTGCTTTGAAATTTTGTTTTAAGTGGCAGAATCATTATCCAATCGGAACTCACTAGCGGCTATGCTAAAGCCATGTCAGCAAATAATGTGTAACAGTGCTCTATCTATTTCTCTCCTTTAGACCTGCAATTGTGGTCTTGTTGATGTCGATGGTGAACGAGAAGCAGCCATTTCTGCTGCGATGTGCAGTGCTCTACTGCTTCCAGTCCTTCCTCTTTAAGAATGAGGTCGGGCAGTCACAAATTGTACAGACACTACTTCCGACCACTGCAGATGGTAGGTGTTGTTGCTGCTGGGTTGTTCTATCTAAATCTTTTAGAACCAACATTTCCTGTATTCCAAATTAGCTCAAAGGCTGTTTAGCTTTCAGTTGCTCAGTTACAACCAAATAATCCAATAATTAGTCAATTGATACTCTTTATCTGTATATTTTAGCTTTCTTATCACCGTCTCTTTATATGAAAATATACCTATCAGCTCATCATTATCATCACTTCTATATTACAGTGAACACAATCACAGCAGGGCAGCTTCTGTGTGGAGGACTGTTCAGCGGGGACTCGCTGTCCAACTGGTTTGCAGCAACAGCCATGTTACACGCAATACTTGAGAATTCCACCCAGAAGGAGCAGCTCCTCCGAGTGCAGCTGGCTACGAGTCTCGGCAACCCTCCCGTGTCTCTCCTCCAGCAGTGCTGTAACATGCTCTCTCAGGTCCAGGTGAGTTCTGTTTTAACCTATTACTTAATATTTTCAGTATCCTAGACTTATAACCTCTGTTATGAATTATTCCTGTCAGTTGGCCACAGGGCTGTTACGGAACTTTTTCTTTCAAGCAATTTTCATCCATGAAAATTTGAGCTATAGATCGTTCTTTACATCTGACAGTTCCATCGCTGAGTTGTCATCACGATAATGACCAATGTTTCGTTGTTGTTTCAGGGAGGGAAGATTCAGACGAGGATAGGGCTGCTGATGTTGATGTGTGGCTGGATGTCCGGGTGTCCCATAGCCGTCTCACACTTCCTCTCAAACTCTGCTAATGTGCCTTTTGTATCCTTTGATTATTCTCTGTTTTAAGGAGATATGTAACTAAAAAACTGAATCCCCTAACCTTAACTAGCTTTATACCTATATACCAACTATTAACCCCTAGCTTGCCATACATAGTTTGCTGAAGCTTACACATAGTAGAATGTCATATTGCCTTTATGTCAGATCAAGAGATCTGGGGCTTCCTTCCAGTTGCTGTGGAAAACTCGACTGCATGCAGTAGGGTGTTTGGGAAATGCTATATTGAAATTCAGTACAGTACCGTCTATTGTTCTCTAATTCCAGGTTTTACTACCAAGTTTGGCTGCATTACATATGCTAATGCATGCTTTCTCCCTGCATTGTTAAGTGAAATGCTCTTGATAGTAGCATTAAACTCACATGTACGGCAGAACAAAGTCACTTCTAATCTGGCTGAATGATGAAATGCTGAATTATTCCAATGGACGAAGAGCTGCTGAGGCTTATTATCTGTTATCGCCCTTGACTAGCCAGTTGATATCGCAGGTGTCCGGTTCGGATGGGGACGAGCAGGAGACGCTCATCCAGGGCTTGTGTGCTTTCCTTCTCGGCATTTGTATAGTCTTCAATGATGACCAGACAGAGTCTTTCACAAAGTCAGTATTGAACACTTTTAGTAACTAAATTAACCGTTTGGTTGCTGGTCCCGAAATATTATTGCATTGCTTTTCTCTAGCCAGTGGCCAATTCCTTTTGTTATTTCTGTAAAATGGCCACTCTGGGTGATAAACAGCTATTGTTAACAGTCGTTTTAGGATATCAGGCCCTTTATGCTTGATCTTGCATTAACTGGATGTTCAAAATACAATTGTTATTATTTTTATCAAATTTGAACTTTATTATGTGCTCCGTTTGAAGAACTGTTAACATGTTGACCTGGAATTCCTTTACATAATACCAGGAATACAAAATCAAACATCAATTGAAGGTAATCATTAGCTTAAAAATTTCCCCTGGATTGTGGTACCTGTTTCCTCGACGACAGAGGAGACATCTTTCCAAAAGAATACTTAAGGGTTTGATATAAGATAAGATAAGATAATGTCTTTATTGTCCCAAGGGAAATTTGTTTTACATCATATATACAGTTCTCCAGTTTCAAACACACATCGCAAACAAAATATACATGATAATATTATTTTGCATAATAGAATTTGACTAATTAACATGAACACATCCGAGTTAGTCACACTCACAATTCACTTGATCAAATAAAAATATGACATTATTCAATAAATAGGTCATTGTACGAACGAACACTGTTTGGTATAAAAGAGTAGCGAAACCTGTTTGTTCTCCCAGTCGGCATGCGCAGTCTGCGTCCTGAAGGTAGCCAAGAATATTCCGAAAAAAGGATATGTGATTGGTCACTTAAAATTTTGTTTGTTTTTTTGGAAATTTGCTGCTCATAATATTCGCCGATACTTTCAATTGGAAGTCCAATAATTTTTGAAGCTGTTTTAACAATTTTTGAGAGTTTGTTTTTATTCCGAACAGACAGGTTTCCGTACCAGCTCAAGAAATTAAAGGTCAAGACACTTTGGATAAACGTTCTGTAAAATAATCTCAGTATGGTCTGATCTATTTTAAAATGTCTCAATCTCCACAAAAAAATTTATGCTGATGTGATATGCCTGAATGAGCAAGTTGGTAACATTTCAAACTTTTATGATAGGGTTTTTGATATAAAAAAAAAGAAAGAAGGTAGCCGTGATTCTTGTTATGAATTGTTGTTTGATATCTGTTTTTTCCAGATCTTCGCTACGGCAAGTAATTGAAAAGCGGATAGGCCTGGAGACATTCACAGATAGGTTATCTCAAGTACTGAAGAACGAGAGCTATACAAGAGCCGCTAAGAGGCCACACTTAAATCACAAGCAGCCAAATGAAGTCCTTTTTGACTACGAGTTCACTAGGTTGTTTAAATCTTCAGAAAGTAAGTTCAGTGTGTGATATTAGCTCTAAAAAAAGGCTATTTTCTTCATACTTTATTAAAGTATTTCATGTGAATACATCGTAACAATTGTACACCGTATATTGATGTCTGTTACATTAACCTACTCTTGATAAATTTGGTTTAAAATGCTAAAAACTGCTGCTTAACCCTTTGACTTGCGGGTCTCCGATATCCAGGGTAGCCTGTCTTTAGCCAGTGGTCTATCCCAGACTATTATCTTTGTTAACAAGTTGTCATTCTGGTTTCTCAGAATGATGTTACACTTATTAACTCAACAGTTTAAGTACTGACCCATATGTGTGAATATTTCATTTTATCCATGTAAGTTTCTTGTGTAAAGTAACAAAGTTGCCTGTCGGTTGTAGCGGAAGTGTTGCGGAGTATCTCTGATGAGAGCAACACGCCGGAAGGGAAGAAGAAGGCTGCAAGTGTACAGGAACACGAGAAGATAGTTGTACAGTACAAGGAGCTGATCACTGATCAGGTGTGTACTCGGCAATATTTCAAATATTTATATATTACGGTATGTGAGTGTCTATGACATACTTTGTTTACGACACAAGTGCCTGAATATTAGTATTTTCCTGGCAAAAACATGTGATATGCCGATAAAATGCATGAGTGTATAGTAAATATAGTATGTCATGGACACTAATATAATGTTCCATTTATTACCTTATTTATTTGTGGTAATGAATTACTATAGTCTTTATAATAAATGAGAATTTTAAAATTTTAGTTTGTGCAACAACAGGAATATATTTTGTATTTTACTTATTAACAATCCTTTCCTTTCTATGCTCATTCCTTAGTTCATGTTCATCTTATATTTACCATTATCTTTCTGTTTTTGTATCATTGTTTACTTTCAAAGTTTTAATCAACCGGAAGTACGTCACAACTTTTCTGTGCCTCTGCCTCCTCTTGTTTACATGCCTCTTCACCAAACATTGGTTTTTATCTACAGTTACCTTCATATTCAAGACCTCTTGTAAAGCAGATGTCAACATGTTTTTAATACTATTCAAGTGATATTCTTTTTGTTACATAAAAATTAGTCAAAACATTTTCCCTAATATGATGGTGGCATTCTGTTACAGTTTGGCCTGTATTTCCAAATTCACCCATTGGGTTAACACTGTAGTGATCCTTGTATGTTATCTTCTGCAGGACACACGGTTGAAGCAGCTGCAGCAGGAGCTGGATGAAGTCCAGACTAAGTACTCAAGTGCAGAGACAGAACTCGCCGACCTGCGGGACCAGGTGCAACAACTCAGGGACAAGAACGCACTGTATAAAGCTACCAAAGGTAGGAGACAAATCTATAGTGGATTTGCATAGGGTTTTATTTGTAAAGGTTTGTATAATGTAAAAATGAAGTCAAGTATCATGGTTTGAAGTTTAAATGAACAAAAACACTTGCTCTTTATGTTCTCTTAAAGGTTTGATGTAAAAAGTTCTGTTGTACAAGTAATGGTAATATCTAATAGAAGCACAATAACAGTCGGATGTGAGGAGAGCAGGGAGGGTCAAGTCCACTTTTAAAAAGCTTCTTTACAATAAGGCTACCTTAACCCATCTCCAACATTGATATGATGTCCCAAAGAAGGCCTCCCCTCACAAAGCATTGAAGTCACAAAGGTTACCTTAGTGTTACAGGAGATTGGGAGTTAACCAAATCAAAGGTTGCTTTCTGAAAAGAGCCTGTGGGCCAATATGAAATCATTTTATTTGAAACTCTTTTATTTGCTCCACCAGGTTCGAAGGACTCGCAGGTGGATGGGAAGCGAGACGAGGAGCTAGCGAGGTTACAGCAGCAAATCACCGGACTCTCAGATACTGTACAGCAAAAAGACTCACAGATTGAAGCACTTGTAAGATAATTCCCTCTCACTACCTATTTGTCTCTTTGGTTATGGAATCTAATACTCCTGATAGTCTCACAATTGTGTTTCCTATTGTCCCTTATGCAGTAACATGTCAAAACATCTTTTCGTTTCTTTTTAGACGGAAATTGATAGATAGATTAGATGGAAATTAATAGATTTGTTTTAATTTTGTTTGCATCCACTTACAGAAAAGCGAACTGACAGTTGCGGAAGCGCGAGTGATTAGTCAGAGTGGAGAAGAGAACAAAGAGAACAATCCAAATGAGACTGCAGTGTTGCAGGCGACACTCAATAGACTCAGCATAGACCACGAGGAGGTGAAACGAACGGTTTCAGACAAGGAGACCGAGGTTGCAGAACTCAAATCCCAGCTAGAATTAGTCAAAAAGGAGGTAGAAGAATTGGTGAGTTAGCTTTATTCCCATATTTGCCGGATGAGAAATAATTCGAACATGCGAAATGCATGATTCCTATACAAACTCTGACCTACTTGATTCTCATCCAGTTATTATTTCTCTTATTTAGCCTCTCTTGAATGGTTGGCGTTCAGTAGATAAAATGTCAACACTTGAATCTATAAGCAAGCTTGAATAATTTTCTGTTCTTAAAGGTTAGATGTCATGCCATAATGTACGTAGAAGTAATAATCTGTCATTCTTGAGAAAGATGCAATACACATGAGCTCTCTTGAGTAAACTTCTGTTACCCTGTGACATGGTCACTAGAAGTGCTTTTATGGTAAATTTCAACTTTGAAGCAATTTGTTAATTATTTGGTATTTAAAGTTATAATAAAAAGCAATATTTCTGAGCATTTTTATTTTTCAGAAACAGGAAACGAAAGAGGCGCCATCAGAGTCGTCAGGGGCAGATAACTCAGAACTTCAAGCCAAACTAGATACAGTTTTAGAAGAAAATAAAAAATTGTTAGAAAGAATAAAGAAATCAAATGAAGAGAATTTGAAGAGTATAGAAAAGGCTAGGGTAAGTAGAATGTATTTATTATCTTTGTTATGGGAGAGGGATAATGGTTGACAGGTTTTATTTGTCATTTCTACTCAAACCTTGAATGAGAACAAAAGTTGAGCAAAAATTGAGCGAATAAATGTTGAATCATGCCATTTGATAACTAACCGAATGGTGTAATATTATGCTGAATATCTAAGGAGATTCCGCTCTAGATATTGTGGAGCATAAGCATGGGAAGAATATCTCAATGACAGACCATCCAAAGCCAGCTTTCCTGGTATTCTTTTTTATAATTTGTTCAGTGTTCCTGATATTGGCTATCATCTGTTTGGTACTACTTGAAACTATTTTCGAGGTCATTGTCCCTTCTTTTCACTGACAATTCTGTTAAACTTTCTCTGTTGTGCTTGAGGTTTTGTTTGCAAATGGCATGGCTATCTTGATATAATTTTTTGTAATGATAATGTTGTGCCAATTTCAGAGCTAAAGGAGATAGATGCAAGATCCAGTATAGAAAACGTATTTGAATATACGTCCTACATTTTACTGTTTGTGACAAGCAAACTTTATATAATATATGCTGTTGTGTTGTCAGGTGCTGGAGGAGGAGAAGGAGCGGCTGGTTGCGGAGAAAGGAGACCTGAAGGAGGAGCTGGAGACGGTGAAGAAGGAGCAAGAGGATCTCCTCGTCCTCCTCGCAGACAACGACACTCAGATTGACTCGTACAAGGCCAAACTCAAGGAGCTCGGACATCCAGTGAGTAGGCGGGACAGGGAGTGAAATGTGATAATTTAAGAAAGTTCTGTGATAATTCAGGACTTAAAAGGAACCGATTTTGAAAACAGGATTGTTGATACCTTGCACAAATTTCAAAACCTTACTTAAGTCAGTTCTTCAGAATACATATAATGCTATGCAATGCAATGTGTTTGGAATGAAATCCAAGAGAAATAAACTAAGGCAAAGAATGTCGAAATTGTCAATCTAAAGTATATTGTTGCAGCATATCAAACTATACATCAAAGATATAATCTATCAGAGAGGTTAGGAATCTTTTTGACATGATCTACTTATTTTGACTGTTACATAGGACATGTCTTTGGTTATGCTCTGTCCTCCCTGTAATGAAATTATTGTTTTTCCCAGGTTGATGACGATGATGAGGATTTGGACGATCTGATGGATGATGATGATGAAGGGGGAGACTGATAAGTTCCTTGCTTAATTCTCACTAGTGGTGCTCTGTGTGATTGCTGGAGCTGGAACATGGCAGAGTAGACCCTGGGCCAGGGATAAAACATTTCCTTGGTCAAAAGAACTTATTGTCAGAAGATGTCCAATTTTCATCCGATTGTTCAGTGAATGGCAATTTGACATCAGATTGATCAGTGAATAGCACTTTGACATCTTATTGGTCAGTGAATGGCACTTCGACATCCGATTGGTCAGACTTTCATCGGACTAGTTAGAAGTTGGACTTTCATCTTGTTGGTCAGAAGATACATCAGTTCCATCTGATTTAGGTTAAGTTAGGGGCGGGCATGTTTTCATCTGACTGCTCAGTCTGAAGACCTGATTGGCTGAGCCCTCCCATTCTTCTGTTATGAATCTGAGACTGTTTGTATGTCAAAGCAATAGTGTGAGTATATTAACAAGATGCATTTGGTTGTGCTACATAATACGCATCAAAATATGTAGGTATGCTCTTTGTCTTACTTGGTTCCCCGATACCCTCAGTAGCTGGCAAATCCTTTAGATTTAAGTGCTTGATGAACTAAATGTGCATTTTAGTAAAATGTTTTAAAACTTTAATGCAGTAATCAATGTCAATCATGTATTACTTTGAAACATAAAACCTTTGATTTCCAAATGTAAAGAATTTGGACATGAAATTTTGTGTAAGATGTCAAACCATCCATGTATAAACTCAATTCCATCCTAGAAAGTATTGAAATGAACTATTTTTATATGGATTGTATAAATGTGAAATCGTCCATGCCTAGCAAAGCACAAAATCTATGGCATGTCTCCTCCAATCATTCTCGGGTCTGTGCTGTGTACATTTGTAAATAACTTTTATAACTTATCATTTGAAGGCACATTCCCTTGATTCCAACATGATCAGTTTCATCAGAAGCTTTAGAGGACTTCTTCTATTTCCACAGAGGTTACTCAAGTCATTTCCTCCCATGTAACATGTATTACAAGTAGAGCACTGTTGGCAGCTAATGGCTGTGATACTGCCACGGTGGCATTAAACAATCACTCACTCACTATTGGCTAGTAATAGAGAATCCTGATTGATTGAAATCAAAATTTGTTGTGTGATCAGCGAAGTTGTTTTGAATTGAGTACCTTCACCTGTGTGCGCATATATTTCTTACAAGGCAGAAGTCGGAGATCTAAGACGATTATTGATTGGATAGAAATTAGGACATTATTTGTATTACATATTTTTACCGCTAGTCATCCCATTAGAAGCGAGAAATATTGCCCACTTCTAAGAGAAGTTACGTGGGAAGAAATGACTTGAGTAACATCTGTGGGTAGAGAATATAGAGCATTTGGCTTTCATCATGTACTGAATGTAACACTAGTTTGCTTAGTAGATTCTGTTTGTACAGCTTTTATACAAGTGAGGCTATCACAGTGATTGTTGAGTTTATTTATGTCACCAGTGTATATGAAAGTACTGTTGTGTAAGATAGAGAGTATGTATAGCATTGTATGCATTAAACATATTTATTATAGTTCTATTGAAAGCCGATACACCAATGCGATGTCTGAGGGCTCCATTTATTTATTAATAAAATTTTATTATCGTCAAATATATATTGAAATAAATGGTTATAGTTTGAATGTTACTGGAGTAGAAAGTTCTTTGACAATTATTATTTGTGCTTATAAATCATTACTTCTGATGAAATGTTTAGATATGTGAAAATATTTTCATTACTGCACCATTTATAACTTGTGACTTTCTCATCTAAATTTCTATGCAACTTAAGATATTTGAAACGTTAAGCTGCTTTTAAACAATTTTTAATGTTCATTTCCTTATGTTATCATAATAATGCCTTAACGCTTTCATAATCTTCAGTTTAAGTTGTTTAGTCAGATTACTGATGTAGTCTGCAGTATTTTACTCTGCACAATATGCGTGTTTGTTATCTGAAGTGATTTCAGAGTGTATATAGTGAGGCTTGAATGTTTCATCTGACAAAAGGGAATAAATGGATGTTAACAGGCACATGCTTGTATGTTCTTTCTTATGGAACCCAAGAAGTGCTTCACCCCTGGTTAGTTACATTCCTTTGAACTGAAATTCGCATGAGACCAACAATCTACCTCTCACACTGTCGCTTTATACGTCGCACCATTTTCTATGGATAAGGCTTATCGGATCATGTAATGTTACAATATAATAAAAACTTTGGTTATAAATAGCAACTTTGAGAAAACAATATTTAAAAAAACGTGCTACAGTGCCTTTAAAAAGGATAAATTCCATACTTTACTCTATCAACATTATCACTTGACTATGTATTTGTAATTTTCGTTTTTAAAGTAGGGATTTGAACATCCCTTCGATGTCAACATTTTTATTATCCCCCGCCGCTCGTTTAGCGCGAAGCCTGGGGATATAGTATTCGGGTACGTCCGTCCGTACGAAATGGAATAACTCAAATACTATTCACTGGATTCTTTTCATATTTTGCATATGGGTTCATTATAGGGAGAGTAATGTTCCTACAGAGGTTTGTGACCTTGACCTTCATTTCAAGGTCACAACAAGACTGTCATTTTATCCTTGTCAGTGGGACATCTCAAGAACCATTCGCTGGATTCTCTTCATATCTTACACATAGCTTCTCCAATGAAAGACGACGGGCTCATTAGATTTTGGTGACCTTCACATTATTCTTAAAGGTCACCGCGTACCGTGGAACTTTGAATTTTTCAACATGCTGATCTTGACATTATTTTTCAATTTTGAAGTATTAATTTGCGGTGGGGGATCATGTCAGTGTCCTTAGTGACAACTACTTGTTTTATACGAAACAGTTTTCTTAATGTGTTTGTTTTTATTTGCTTATAAACAGTTTGAAAGTTCAACTGTTGTATCTATGCCGTCACACTTTTCGAACTGTTTATAAACAAATGGAATCTTTTTCTTAGATGAAGCATATACCTATTATATGTATTTCCTCTGCAAACTATTTGTATCTGGTCCAGCCTCATAATTTAAGCAACACAACATTGTTAATCAGAAAATATGACAAATCAATTATTTGATACTTTTATTATGAAATGTATGTACACAATATTACTCTCAAACAAACATATTACAGCAGGGTATACACATATGTACAATAAATAATAAATGTATACAAACCCTTTCTGGTAGACTTCTCTGCTACATAAATTCATAGATCGTGCAATACATACGAAAATTGAGAATCTGTACTTGAAAGGGTGACTTTGGCTAATATATAAACAGAGGCAACTTATCAGTAACTTGATAATGCCATTTCTTCAACATGATAATACAATTTGAAAATCATAACAGGCAGGCACAATTTCATATAGTTTAACCACAAGAATGTTAATTTGGATATGATGGAACACACCACACAAATGAGGATAAAGCCCTTGCACTATCAATAACATCATACAGCGTAATTTGTACTTTCTGAATAACAATTTACATTGCACTTGAAAGAGAGTTGGGGAAAATAGACTTTGAAAGTTTTGATATTCAATCCTGAAGACTTAGCTACATTTACCTTCAATTGGTTAATCTTTCCATATGTCTACTTCACTTACTGTGTGATAAGAACGAAATTTGATATTAAAATAAAATATCTTTAGTAGCAAATATGTGAAAACAAAATTCACACTGTATAACAAATACAAAAACTTTCTAATTGAGATTTTATAAAAGTAAAACTTATCAGTTCTTGCTCAACAATAAACGGCAACAGATAAACTCTGTTGAAATATTATCACAGTGGGGATAACACATTATCAATGACAACTTGTTTGGTTCCATCTCCTCCGTACACATTCAAACAACAATTAGGCCATGGTCTGGGCTCGGTAGTTCTGTATATTCACTGATCTGAAATGAGGAGCAACATTTGTAAATAAGCTGTGAATCCCATTACTGATGGTGTAAGATGTTATTTCTCCTTTAAATATTTAATATGCAACCTCTCCATAAGGCATGCTATAAATATCTTGATTAGGTTCAACCAGATTCTATAAACTACTCCATTTGATTCTCCGATCTAATTATTCCTGTTATGAATTATGTATTCACTTCAACACTAGACTAAAGATATTTTTTTTAAAACATGATTTTGTGACATTTTGAAGGAAAGCAGAAATAGAACAGACTGAATGCTTGTATTTGATGTTAACATTTTACCTATTTATTTAATCTATGATCAGGTGTGATCAACTAGCTGTCCCAAATATATTCCTCAACAGATAAGTTACAGTAGAACACGAATATAGGGAACACACAGATATATCAAACAAAGTCCCGTCAAAATCCCTATATAATATGAAAACGCGAACAGCGGATATAGCGAAGTGAAGTTTGTTATATCCGTGTTCTACTGTACTTATAGAACACTTAAAATTTGACACAGAGCACACCATAAGCATACTTATCTTATGTTGTTTTAAGAATGTGTGTTGTCAAAGCTTAACTGAAAGGCACAAACCTTGTTACGTGTTTGTCCACAATAGACACACAGGGAGTTGACTTGGGGCCCTGTGAAGGCATGAAGATCCTGCCACTCTTATTGACGATGTTGAGCGGCCTCTTCACACGAACATTGAATGGATCTTGTGAGTGAGACGGGTACGGGTCAAAGGTGCCCACCTTGGCTCCTCCGGGCTAAAAACAACAGAAAAGTTTATTTTGTTATATTGATCAATGATTTCACTAAAAGCAAATAGATTGGAATATCGCATGAATTTAATTACATGTTTGTCCTCAATATATCAACACATTAGCAGCTGAATCATTCTGAGTGGACATTTTACAGGGATCTCTTCTCTACTTTGAAGGGAATCATCAGCATTTGATCATATCCTGAATTATTCCAGAGCTGTAGGTAAAAAGGTTTGTATTAACAACATAGCTATCAAACTTATAGTAAATACACTTATATTTCAAATTGAGATGAAATGTATAAAAATAAAACTATAAAAATCGTAAATCATGATTAAGATTATCAATATTTACAACCTACAGAAGATAGCAAACCAGGAAACTGAGTGAACATATGATAAAGATCTATACTCCATGGAAAGGTCAACGTACATTTTAGTTAGATCTATAGATACTACCGAGAAAGATCAACATACATTTTTGCCGGGAGAGCTAGGTTTGAAAGGTTTGAGGTCGAGTCGCTTCAATGAAGTGGCTGATCCCGATTTACGTGGAGGAAGGGGTTTCTCTGTGCGGTACGGGTTGCCGTCAAAGTACGCTTGAGGATGCATGTTCAGTCTGAATGCCCCTCCTTTCACTAGGTTCCGATGACTTTCACTTTCTTTCTGTCATGAAATGTACATACAAACAAATGTAGGACATTTAAGGTAATTTACAATAATAATTGTTCTTTAAAAGCAACTGATGAAGTTAATTTAATGCATGTTTACAAGTACTGATAAAAAACCTAACCAATAAGTGAACAAATGATTATATTTTCATGGTTAGAATAATAAATATAACATTTTTGGAGATGAAAACAATTGACATTGACATAACTAAATCCTTAAGTCACTAAGTCCTATATAATATCTTCTCAAGATGTTGCAGATTATAGACAAAACAAACCTAAAATACAATTTCAGGGCTGAAAGTGAACGTTGAAAGTCAACAAATTTTATTTGCAAAAGTTAGAGATTATACACCATTTACTTTTGTATAAACGTATCTTGGATTAAGATGATCCCATTCAATTCTCAGCAGTTGTCATGGCAACAATGATTAAATTGTTATACATGTATGATCATTTGCTGTGCTTGTAGACTGTATTTGAGTCTACTAATATTTAGTTAAAGAGGGAGTTCTATCAAAGTATGTGTCAAGGTATGTGGAAACAATTTTGAGGGGACATTCCTGTTTACACATGTTATTATTTCATGATTATATCACAATCCAGTTGAAACACATTACTGAGGGATATATTTTGATGAATTTGTATTTGACAGTTGGATAAAGATTAGCACATGTTCATTAAAAAATACAAACAATGAGAAGTGAAGTCATTCATCTGTACTAGGAGTGTGGAAAGCTTTGCTACTGCTACACATGACATTGTTGACCAGTCTAGTGATGCATCATTAATCCTGTTTTGGATATTCTATCAATATATATCTTTTATTATTAAAAAGATGTAAAATTGGTATTATAGTGTTTTTCTCATTTCATGAAAGCACAAAAACAATGGTGGATACTCCTGATAGAACTCCTCCTTTAAGGGCATATATGAGTCTATTCTACTGGTGCCAACCTTGGAGATATCTCTTGCACGATTGTAAGCGTCTCCCTGATATTTAGGATAGGAGCCAATAGTCACACCAATATAGCTACAAACAACAAGGCTCCAGTTAGCATGTGCAACATAAACATGTTCAGTGTTAGTTTAACTCACGGAGGCAAAACAAGCTTCCAAAATCAACTGTAACTTAATGTTTTCATTAACTTTTCTGATTTGATAACAGTGAGCAATTATGAAAAATATGTTATTAAGTGATTGTGTCATTTTGGCACTTCAAATTGTGCAATTTGAAATATTGTAAAATTATAAAACATATGTTACCCAAGTAGTAAAAGGTATCTTGAAATAGTGATATACAGCCATTTTTACAACATTCTTATTAAATATAAGATACCCACGGCAATAAAATACAGGCGGTCAATGGGACCCAGAGCGTGCTTTATGAGACAATAAAACCATGCTTGTGATTAAGGACGTCAGTTAGAGCGTTGCTTAGCAAATGACATCATATTTTACGTCACTTTTATTGTTCAATTGCTAGTGAAAGTGTTCTATGACGGGAGGCATTAATATTTTCAAAATATAAGGGCCTCACATATAAGAAATAGAAGACCCGTTGTTGTGCTTTATCGTAGAATAAAACAAAGTCAGTACAAGCTGTCACATTGCATATTATCTGGGGGAATTTATCTGCTTTACATCATATTTGTGCATTTTGTCGTTCAACAATTAAAAGTAAGAAGATGAATAATGAAGGTTAGAACAAACCTCAGCGAATTGTTTCAATAGTAGCATTGACGAGTGATAAAGTCATGCAACATTTGCCTCTCATGCATAAATATGTGACTAACCAAAATGACACAATCACTAATGATTTCATCAATTTTAGAATCATATAAACGCAAATCAGTGATATCACAATCATCAAGTGTTAATGTAAACATTGGGCATCAGGTGAAGCAAAGTTCTGCAAACAAGTCACGTGTTAATTAAGTCAACTTTTCAACAAATTCAACTTTTCAAACAATTCAAACCTTCAAACAATTCAACTCTTCAAGCAACAATCATTCTGTGCTTCAAAACCAACAAAAACAAAAACAAAATTTTTGAAGCAAACGGATGGACAGACAGACACAGACCTTAGCCTTCTCTATCTCAGCATTGTAAGGGGTAGTCTGATAGTTTGGGTATTTCCCCATGGTTACACCCACATATCTGTAATATATTGCATCATTTCATTTTCTAGGTAATAGATAATCTCTCAACAGACTTGTGTAGTTGGTAAATAAAATTGCAGAGTATTTCATGTGCACACAATGATTACATTTGTTGTAAGATAGTTGTGTACTAATGCCTCAGTAACATATTTTCTTGAAAATAAATTTGGCAAATTAAGGTAACGATTGTTTTTTTTAAATACAATTTGAAAATAAGTAATAAATCTAACCTAAAAGCTAAACATAAAAATAATTTTGCTGTGAAAAAAAACCTAAATATAATCATGAGCTTTGTAATTATTCAGTAAACATTTTACAAATGATTTCTCCTTACCCAAATCCTGTTCCTTGTTTACCGGGGTTAGTCAAGACGTTTTTACCCGGAGACTGGTATGCTTTACCAGCTCTCTGGTTGGGACTGAACGCGCCTATTGGTCCGCCCAGTGTTCCGTAATGATTGCCAAGACCAGACCTGGAAGAAAAGTAGAAAAGAAAATATTTCTAATCAAACATGACTAAAAGTTTGGAAAATGCTATTTGAGGTGTCGAAAACATTTAGATTTAATATTTCTAATACAATGTTACAATGAAAGTTTTTAACAATTTTGTTCAGTTTTCCAGGTACCGGTATGTATTTTAAGTTGATGTATGAAATTACATTTTCTTCTCTCCACTACTAGGTAAGAAGGCTTTAGAGAGGTTTTTCTTCGATTCTTCCAATCTCCGCTGTCGTCTTTGTTTTATTGGATCACTGTACGATTCTGCCTCCATGACTCGGTTGAACTTCTCAGCAAAGTAGCCATGTTGTAGGGCGCTCTTATCTTTACTTCCTCCTGGAAGCATCTGCTTGCCTTTGCTTGCAACTGTGTTGAATTGTACTGAAAACATATTCCATAACAGTCAGAAGATATCTAGTTCTATAATAATGCTATCAAGTAGTTATTTTTGCACAATTTAACTTAATTGGACGATCTTATTTAGCTAAATTTGTTTAAGAATTGATAAATGATGCAGTTTCAGTTGGATACAACATGAACATTTAACAAAAGTAGGCATAACTGAGATCTTAAGTATGAGTATTAAACATACCAAAGAGCAAATTTAATGTCACCCTCAGGTGATGCTACAAGTCAATGGCTTTAAACTAGATATATCATTAGAAACAAAAGGATGATGTAGAATTGTTTTCAAACTTTAAGATTATGATCCGATACCGTAAGTGAAACTAAGCCAAAACAGTTTTGAATCTCTACAACCAATGACAAGAATACCACTACTGGTACTTAATTGTGTCCTTCTGTAGTTGCTTTAGTCAGCTACAAAAGGTGACAATGTGACAAGGCTGCCATTTCGCCCTGATTTATGTGTGCAAAATTTGTGCTGATTTCATGCCATTGTCAAAACAAGCTGGATATTAATTAATGCATCAAAGGTAGGGCTGTAACGATTCATCGATACCTACGATACAATCGTAGCCTGGGATATCGTGATTATTGTATCGTGAGGTTCCTTTATCGTGATACACTAAAAATAGATTTCACTTACTTAAAAATGAAAAGAGAACCTAAGTGAACACTATAAAACTAGCTAGTGTTGTGCAGTAACAGTAACTACAGTAAGCATGAAGCAATCTGATTCATAAATAACTGTTTTTAGAAAAAAAAACTGTTTTAATCTTTGATTTTTGATCATCTCATAACACAAAATTTCCACCATCTTGAAAATTTCACAAAATTTGCATGAAATTTTACTTTAAACAATGTATCGTGATACATTCTGTATCGTCTGTCTGTATCGTGATACATATCGTATCGTGAGATTTCCCATGATACTCAGCCCTAATCAAAGGGCAATCTTTTATTTTCATTATTTGATGGATTTGATGCAGTGGTGGATTTTACTGGGAAGTTAACCAAAATATGCACATTGTGATTTGATTTTCATGAATGTCTCTTGAAACAATGAACTATAACTTTTTAATGTACATTTTGACGATTTTTTGTTTACTTTTAAACAACATTGTACAATAAATTTCAAATGGTTAACAAAATTGGTTTTGAATGCATTTCAACATCTGTATATCATCAAAATATAGCTTCATATCGATGTTATACAATTATACGATATGTTTGAAAGGTAAGGTTAATTTTCTATTTCAGATCAGCAAATTCTTTTTAGTCATTTATACTTGAGATGTGCACTAAACTTACTTCCAGGAGTCTTGTACTTGTCTCCAATAGAGATGTAGCCCATTTCTTGGAAAAGACCAACCCGGTCCATATCTGGTTTCTTGTCTCCCATGTTGAACTATTTTTAAAAATCAAATCCACTAAAGACGGGTTTGATTTTATCACCAAATTATCGAAACACTGTCAACTCAGATTGAGCTTGCCCCACCAGAAATAATAACAACGTTTCACATTGGCTATGTATACATAGATGTAGCTTGGTATCTCTCTTCGAATACGTGTCTTCAAACAAACATGACAATTTTGACAGGTGTTTTATGTTGCCAAATGTACAGCCTTGTATGTGTCCGGATGAACATTTCTTGTTGTCAGAATTGCTATGGAGATGTTATTGGTACGCATGCGCGAAATAATCCGGACATCCGGTTGAGCGCCCCCTACAACTATTTCCCCGCCACAAGATAGCGAGATAAATATTAGGGAAAAGTATATAAAACCATTTGTGACAGTCACTACCAGCAGGTTGATAGTGTTTACAAGTTCTTGAGAAAATAGAATTCACAATGATTTATGATATCGAACCATTTAATGATAGAAAAATGTCAGTCACTAATAATGTAGGCCTACATAACTTTCAGAATCTAGTCATCTTCACTGTACTGTCTACTCACTGTTGAAGTCACTGTCAACATGATAATATTAAAATGTTGTCAAAATTGTTACAAAAGAAGAAAACAGTGAATATTGTTATATAAAAAATTATTACGTAAATCTATTTGAAATAATAGTATAATTTAAAATTATAGATGTACCTTAATCATTCTAGCAATTGCTTACAGTTACAAAATAATAAATTGTAAACACACAGTCCAGTATACACTACATATTTTTTTGTTAAAATTAATTTGCTCATCAGATCTATAACATTTATTTGTAACTATAACAATGTCCTATGTTTTTTCACCATTTACAGAGTACAACAAACTAACCTAACATTTGGACAGTGTGTCGACATGCCGAGACAGGATGATGAAGAAGAAGAGAATACTCTTAGAGTCCTTGTGGCTACCGACATTCATCTTGGATACATGGAAAAGGATCCTATTCGGGGAAACGATTCATTTGTATCTTTCGAGGAAATTCTCGAAATAGCCTCAAAGAATAACGTTGACTTTGTTTTGCTTGGTGGTGATTTATACCATGACAATAAACCGTCAAGAAGAACTATTCATGGAAGTTTGGCACTGTTCAGAAAGTACTGTATGGGAGATAATCCTATTCAGTTTGAATTCCTTAGTGATCAGTCTGTAAACTTTGACCATTGTCAATTTCCTCTGCTGAATTATGATGATCCCAATCTAAATGTGTCTATGCCAGTGTTTTCAATACATGGTAACCATGACGATCCCACCGGGCAGGGGAACCTTTGTTCTTTGGACCTTCTACACACAGCTGGTCTTGTTAACTACTTTGGAAAGACCATGTCTTTGGAGAACATTCAGCTGAGCCCTTTACTCTTCCAAAAAGGTAGAACAAAGGTTGCGTTATATGGACTTGGATCAGTTAGAGACGAGCGATTAAATAGGATGTTCTCTCAAAAGAATGTGACAATGCTACGGCCAAAAGAGGAACAAGAAAACTGGTTCAATATGTTTGTTCTTCATCAGAATCGTGTGAAGCATTCTGCTACAAATTACATTCCAGAACAGTTCTTGGATGACTTTCTAGATTTAATTATATGGGGACATGAGCATGAGTGTAGGATTGACCCTGAGTGGAATGGAGTACAGAACTTCTACATCACACAGCCAGGAAGCAGTGTAGCAACCTCTCTCAGTGAGGGAGAAACAGTCAAGAAACATGTAGGCTTACTGCACATTAGGGAGAAGAATTTCAAGATGACCAAAATTCCTCTTGAAACTGTCCGTCCTTTTTACATGGAAGACATAGTCCTAGCTGACACCACACTGAATCCTGAGGATCACAACATTGGAAAACTTGTGGAAGCGTACTGTACTGAAAAGGTGGAGAATCTCCTTGATAGAGCAGGTACACTTAGTCAACTATTCAATAACTCTGACTTGCTAATTAAAAAATCATGTTATGCTCTTCAGGAGAATATATTTAATGAAATCATTACCTTCTTTGGTGTTGAACGTTTATTTATTTATATTCACTCCTTCTTATAGTTATTATAAGTGCAATACTACTACTCAGTCAGTACTGTTGCTTGAACAGCTTGATGAGATAACATATAAAGTCATAATTTTACTCGATGCATTACGTTTCATGAATTAAAAAAAAACTAAGTGTTTGTTTCTTCTATAGCAAATACAGTAATAAGTAATTTTAACTATATACTATAAAAAATATACTTTACTGTATTTCAGCACGAGAACACACCGGTAATAGGAAACAGCCGGAAAAACCGCTGATCCGTCTACGAATAGACTACACAAAGTTTGAACCCTTCAGTATATACAGGTGAGACAAGTAGACATAAAAACATCAGTAACTGTTCAACAGGGTAGAAATTTTCTCTCGCTGGATATCCAATGACTGGTAGACAGGATACTTGACCAGTAAATTATATGGACTGGTAGTCTAAAATTTAAAGATTAAATGATGATATAGATTTGTTTGGCTAACTGGAATGGCTTTTAGTGGACTTATTTTGACCCTTGTTAACAGCACTATTGTATACAAACAATATGGTGCACATGACTTACTTTAGGTGGGGCTTTCATTGAATATTAATTATTTAGAGTAGAATGTTTTTGGCTCCAACTTCAGGTATTGAGTTCATTGTTATACAGATTTGGACAGAAGTTTGTGGACAAAGTAGCCAACCCAAAAGACCTGGTGCTGTTCCATAGAAAGAAAGTGACTGTTAAGAAGGAAGAGTCAGGAACAGGTGTGTATATTCATAAACTGTCTTTTAGTTCATACTAGTTTCATTTTGGAAACAAATGAGATTCAAATAAATTAAGCTTTCAACTTGGTTGCCTATTACAGTATTCTCCCTTTTAGATGGGAGAGACCCCATACCGGAAACCGTCAGTCAGAATAGGTTTTATGTAGGTTTTTGACACTTAACTTAAAATAACCTTATAGATATTATGTAATGTATGACCATGGAACATCTAGCAAAATTGCGGGTGGGCTATAGCCAGAGAATAACCCCAACCAGGACAACCCTCCGAAAAGTGGGGACGGTCTTAGGCTCAGGTGTGGTCTTATACCCAATAGAATACGGTACCAGGTATGATTGTTTCACTTAGTATGGGAGTTATTCTGAACTATTGATCAGATGTTATTCTTTTTAATCTTCCCATGTAAGGCGATTCCTTAAAGTATTACTAATATCCCATCTGTTCTGTAGACACTGAGCTACTGGCGCGGATGCAGCCCCAGGCGCTGGACTCGTCGCGGGTGGAGGATATGGTGCGGGATTACTTCACTCAGGTCGACCAGGTGATGCATACCTTTGTACCTTACTCATAGTGTTTTTATTTTATCATTGTACCTATCCAGTTGAGTTAAACCTGATTTTATGAGTTATAGAGTGGCCAGAATTTTTTGTTTAAATGAAAGATAGCTGTTGAAAAGTGTTTATGTGTAGGATAAAACACGATACAGAGGTTATGCTTGGGATTGTAAAACCCGAGGTAAGAAAGCTGAGCGGGAAGTAAGACCGAAAGCGAAGCTTGAGGTCCTACTTCCCCGAAGCTTTCTTAATGAGGGTTTTCAATCCCAAGCATAACCGAGGTAGAGTGTTTTATCTAACTTAGATACTGTAAAACATAAATGTGAGCGTTAATCGTATATTGAGGTTTTCTTACAGCGGGAGAATTTATAACTGTCAAAAGTCAAAATTTACATTTTATAATGTTTGATTCCCAAATTATGTGTTATAAAGAGTATGTCTCCCCGACTAGCGTTATATATATATAGAGGCAGAGACAGTGTGACTGTAAATAGAGGAAATCCACACAGTTTTTTTCGGCTTCCTCTGTAGCATGGAGGTAGAGCGTCCGGTTTAAAAAGCAACGGGTATCGAGTTCGGTTCCCGCCATCTACATTCTGAAAAAGTTATCTTTGTATACTTTTCAATAATAATTGTTATTAATTGAGTTGTGAACAAAATCTTAGTCTCATTTAAGGTCTTACTATCAAAAGTAAAAACTTACTTTCACAATAAAAACCTCATACGTGGTTATTATCAGAAGAAATACCGAATAAAATAATAATGAGGGGTTATAACGAGAAAACAAGATACCTACGAAACAATAGACAAAATCCCTGATAGGTTTCTAAGTTTTGTACATACTTCGGTTTCGGTTGAAAGTTGAACATGATATGAGCAGTACTTTCATGTAACTGAGCATTGGGTTGCTATAGGTATATGATGATTGTTGAGCAGTGATTGGTGTGATTCCTGGGCTGAAGAGAATTAGAATTGGCTTGTCTTAAATGAAAGCTGATGATAATTGAACCTCCCCGAATACACAGATAAACAAGCTTCTGGCGGTGACAGCGTAGGGATGAGAAACTAAACAAGAATAATTTTTTTTAAAGCAAATCTGAAATAACATTATTTTTCTCTGTTGCCAGGACAACAAGCTGCAGGTTGTGACGGAGAAGGGTATGAGAGACGCCTTCAAGGAGTATGTGGACAAGGAGGAGAGGGAGGCCATTACTGAACTCGTCAAGTACCAGGTGCAAAAAACACAGGTGAGTTACCCTACATATTATGTTTAACTCTGAAAAAGGCACATACCCTAGGCCTTGATGCAATTTGTTCGATGAAACAATATTTTTAGTAAATTTTAACATTATATACTTTGAAATTTGAATTTAGAATGAGTACATTTGAGAAGGCTCTACTGATGTGTATGTTTATATAACTTTACCCAAATACTTTCTTCAGAAACATGTGAAGGTCAGAAACACGAGTGCAGACAGGATCGACATCGAGGTGACCAACTTCCGAGAGGAGAGGAAGAAAAAGAACGAGGAGGATGAAGAGGTGACCGAAGCCCTGAAACGAGCTCATTCCATGCGGAGTCAATCTCCGGACATCGCAAGTGACGGCGAAACCAAGATGACCATAGACTCGGACGACGACATGGCTCCTAAGCCAGCTAGAGGACGAGGCAGAGGCAGAGGAAGAGCAAGGGGTGCCAGAGAGTCAGGACGAGGGTCACGGGGAGGTCGAGGGTCACGAGGAGGTCGCGGCAAGAAGGAGCCAGTTGTTGCAAGTAATGGGAACCAGTCTATCATGCATGCTTTTGCTTCACAGTCAACGTCACAACGAGGTGCATCAGGCAGAAACAAGAGGAAGACTTACAGGTTTGTTTGTTTAGCTTTCGGCTGTTTTGAGTGAGTGAGTTATTGTTGAAAGCAGCTTTGGCAATTTCGCAGCCATTTGCGGTTGTCTGTTTGAAATGATAACCTATGTATATTAACATGAAATAAACCCACCCTTATAGCTTAATGTGTTTGTCATGCCTCACTAATTTGATGAGCAATCTTTCTTGGCAAAAATGTTTTCAAGCTGATGTTTTATCCATATTGGTATAGCATCAGGAGAAATTTCTAAGTGATTTCTAAAAGATCATTTTAAGTGACTGTTAATTTTTCATTCAATTTCATTTGTGATTGTTTCAATTGTTTATATCCGTTCTACCCAGGGATGACTCTGACAGTGACGTGATAGCGTGTGACGAATCTGATGATGAGTTCAGTATCCCATCCTCCAGTCGCAAACAGAAACCTCAGATAAAACAGTCCAAGAGCCCTGCAGTGAGACGCGGTGTAGCCTTTGATTCGGACAGTGACGATGATCTGTTTCCAGCTCGCAAGAAACGAAGATAAATGTTATTGTTAGTAGAGTTCACTATGCAAAATGTTAATAAAGTTAGAAGATTTGTTCAAGAAATTGTTGATGTTAATGATTTGTTAATCAGTAAAGAGATTGAGAACAAATGCTGTAAGTACAACCAAGCTGACCGTATACAATAATTGGAGTCTCTCACTGTGTTGAAGGTATATCACAACTGTGTCAGACAACCAGCGGTACCAAATAGGATGATGGTTATGTAACATTTATGTTGAAGTTTCATGTATTTTATCAGGACTGTCATAAAACATGGTCAACTGGTCTCTATGAAGGCACACAATTCATTGTAGTGTCTGTATATCAAGTAAAGTTGATAAAGAGAACATTCCGATTTAAATCGACCCTGTTTCGAGGAATAACATTTGCAAAATAGTGTATCTACTGGATTAAGAACTGCTTCTATTGATTCCTTTGTAGGTGGTGTTCTGTACTAGTTTAGTGCAGACAAAACCCAGTCATTACGTAAGAACATGCAAGCATATAGGCTGTCGTCATACTGTTTGGAGAGAAAAGGATCTTATCTCGGTAGATGCACGATGTTGTAACTTTTATTCCTCAGAAAAGAGTAAATTTTGATTCAACTGTAATGAGAAGAGTTATGTATCATCAACTGCTTTATAAGAGAGCGACGTAGAGTTGGTTTGCTTCTGTGACTTTAAACAATATGGATAAGACCAAAAACTTGAAATGTTTGAGCTGTGATATCAAAATTTTGCTTTAATCTGTCTATTAATGATGTTTAAATTGAATAAACTTTTTACCAGACACTTCTTTCACATTTATTTGAATCCAATTTATGTCTTTGTACTCTTTGGCTAGAAACAAAATTGATATTGAAACTATTTTTGAATTATGACATGTCATTTGTTAAAGTTCAAAACCAAGGATGAGAATTTAAATTTTTAACCCCCAGGTGAGACCAAAGGGGATTCATGTTGTGGCACAGCCCGTCTGTATGTCCCAAATATGGTACCAAAGGGTTGTGGCGCAGCCCGTCCATCTGTCAAGAAAAGGGTAATTGTTTTCTGAAATCAACTCCTCCCACAGTTTTGGACCAATCTTTCTGAAACTTTACACATGCTTTGGATATACATTGCTGATGCACATTTTGGCACCGATCGGATTAATATTTTCAGAGTTATGGCCCTTGACTTAGAACGCTCAGCTTTCCAACTTCTGACTGACAGGACCTGTGTTCTGAAATCAACTCCTCCCACAGTTTTTGATCAATCTTTCTGAAACTTTACACAGGTTTTGGATATACATTGGTGATATGTATGTGCTTTTTTGGGATGGCCCTTGATTTAGAGCGCTCAGCTTTCCAATTTCACACTGGCAGTAACTTTTAATTCGTCAGCATTTGAACATGTTATGTTTCCGATGTCACACACTGAAGTTATAACCTTTGACCATGTGACCTTGACCTTGATTTAGGATCCATTTTGTGAGAAACTTATTTTTGATTGATTGGTGATAGGCCTTCGATACTTGACATGCTGATTTATTTTTAATAGGTCATGAAATTACCTTAACAATTAAACTGCTGATTTGGAGGATAAGGAACCCAAGGGTTCTTGTGCTCTCAGAGCACTCTTGTTATCAATCTTTCTGAAACTTACCGCATAAGTTGGATAAACATTAGTGATACGTATGTGTTTTCTGGGGTTAATCAGATGAATATTTTCAGACTTGTGGCCCTTGGACAGTACCTGTGTTTTGAAATCAACTCCTACAGATTTTGATTAATCGTTCTGAAACTTTACACAAACTTTGCAATGCAAAGTATGTGTAAAGTTTGCATATATACATCAGTGATACGCTCTCTGTAAAAACCTGAAAACAATCCAGCAGGCTTAAGCCCGATGGGCTTATTGCATGGCATGGCGTCCAGCTGTTTTTGCTATTTTGACTTCTTCTCAAGAACCACTGGCTCTAAGGAGCGGAAATTTGTGTACAGGTACCTTGGTCATTGAGCAACTTAAATCGTAGATTTGGTGACCCTGTGACCCAAAATACCTCTTTCTGTAATGACCGCTGTGGCCCATATTTGAGATTCTTCATTTGAGATTTGATGACCCTGTTGCCTCAAATATGGGCCACAGCGGTCATTACAGAAAGACATATGTTTATCTTCTTCTCGATTACATCAGCTCTCTGTAAAAACCTGAAAACAATCCAGCAGGCTAAACGTTAAGGGGCAAATCGAATAAATATATTCTTATTTCGGACTGAGGCATAAGACAATTGAAAAAATAGAGCCATGGGCTCTGTAGCTCATCAGAGTTTATTTTGTTTGATGATGAAGACAGAAATATGTTGTCTCAATATAATGCACAATCCCTAACCCTGACAAATCTTAGTCTTGAAATTGAGAGAGAGCACTCAGCAAGGTCAACACACAGGAGATTATGCAATATTCTGACCCCTTGGCTCTGGTTACAAGCCAGCTGTGTTTTTTGTGTTTTACCGCCAAATTATGTAATAGACTCTTGCTTGCACTAAACACTGGCAGCACTGATCTAACTGTATAAGGCTTAAAGAGAACAGGCAATGTGATGAATCTCATGGTACATAGTACAATTTTGAATCACCTTGGCTAAACAATCTCGGTTCTAAGCCTTGTCATCCAAACATCTAAACATTCTGAACAAAATATTCCTTCTAGTTTGTTCTGGATGAAAACAGGATTTTAGGTAATGGCCTACGGGGCTCTTATTTGGAGCCACTGGGTCACCAAATCTACAATTTAGAATCTCCATTGGCTAAAGACTCTTTACACAACATGACAACCTTCTAGGTCTTTTCGTTCTGGAGAAGAAGATGAAAATAATCTTATCTTATTACCCATATGGTTGAAAATAACAGAGTTAATATTATTGATATGAGCACATGTGCACATATCACGTTTGCCTAGCAACGATTGTTTCACCGCGGCTTCCTGTATTTTGTTGTCTGTGACGTCATAAAACGATTGTTCGTGACGTCACTGTGGCTTGCCGTCGCAAGAGAAGTGGGCCGCTTTCTGACTATTTTTACAGGAATCACATGGAATAGAACGGGTAATAAAGAAATTATTACACTCGAAAGTGTGTCATATGACTTTTACGAAACTCGTGCGAATTTGTGTATAACCCTCGCTCTCGCTCGGGCAATACAAAAATTCACACTCGTTTCGTAAAAGTCATATGACACACTTCCTCGGGTAATAATCTCTATTTATCATTTCATCACCAGTCATATGCAGTTCACATATCTCATGTAAAATAAAAGAATTCTTAACTCCTCTTCAATTTAGTCCTTTATGCCTTGTCACAATTTTCAGTTCATAGGCTATTCAATAGTTCTCATTTCACATTGATTACATCAATTTGACAAACATGTCCACAATGTAGATTGTTATCTAAAGTCGACATACATTTCAAATAAAGTGGTTGAAGTGTCATAAAATATCAGTTCAAAATTCATTTTCAAAGGTTTTTTTTAGGCTGTGGCCCATATTTGGGGTCACAGGGTCACCAAATTTACAAGTTTGAATCCCCATTGGCTAAAGAGTTTGCATACAATATTACAGCCTTCTAGATCTTTTTGTTCCGGAGAAAAAGATGAAAACAGGATTTTAGGTAATGGCCTGTGAGGCCCTTATTTGGGGCCACAGGGTCACCAAATCTACAATTTAGAATCTTCATTGGCTAAAGACTCATTACACAACATGACAACCTTCTAGGTCTTTTCGTTCTGGAGAAGAAGATGAAAATAATCTTAGCTTATCATTTCATCACCAGTCATATGCAGTTCACATATCTCATGTAAAGTAAAAGAATTCTTAACTCCTCTTCAATTTAGTCCTTTATGCCTTGTCACAATTTTCAGTTCATAGGCTATTCAATAGTTCTCATTTCACATTGATTACATCAATTTGACAAACATGTCCACAATGTAGATTGTTATCTAAAGTCGACATACATTTCAAATAAAGTGGTTGAAGTGTCATAAAATATCAGTTCAAAATTCATTTTCAAAGGGTTTTTTTAGGCTGTGGCCCATATTTGGGGTCACAGGGTCACCAAATTTACAAGTTTGAATCCCCATTGGCTAAAGAGTTTGCATCGATATTACAGCCTTCTAGATCTTTTTGTTCCGGAGAAAAAGATGAAAACAGGATTTTAGGTAATGGCCTGTGAGGCCCTTATTTGGGGTCACAGGGTCACCAAATCTACAATTTAGAATCTCCATTGGCTAAAGACTCTTTACACAACATGACAACCTTCTAGGTTTTTTCGTTCTGGAGAAAAAGATGAAAATAATCTTATCTTATCATTTCATCACCAGTCATATGCAGTTCACCTATCTCATGTAAAATAAAGCATTCTTAACTCCTCTTCAATTTAGTCCTTTATGACTTGTCACAATTTTCAGTTCATAGGCTTTTCAATAGTTCTCATTTCACATTGATTACATCAATTTGACAAACATGTCCACAATGTAGATTGTTATCTCAAGTCGACATACATTTCAAATCATTGTGATTGAAGTGTCATAAAATATCAGTTCAAAATTCATTTTCAAAGGTTTCTTTTTGGCTGTGGCCCATATTTGGGGTCACAGGGTCACCAAATTTACAAGTTTGAATCCCCATTGGCTAAAGAGTTTGCATACAATATTACAGCCTTCTAGATCTTTTTGTTACGGAGAAAAAGATGAAAACAGGATTTTAGGTAATGGCCTGTAAGGCCCTTATTTGGGGCCACAGGGTCACCAAATCTACAATTTAGAATCTCCATTGGCCAAGGAATCTGTACATATAATTTCAGCTCTCTGGAGTCATTGGTTCTGGAGAAGAAGATGAAAATAGCTTTTTAGGTTATGACCCCTGTGGCCCTTATTTGGGGTCACAGGGTCACCAAATCTACAATTTAGAATCCCCATTGGCCAAGGAGTCTGTACATAAAATTTCAGCTCTCTGGAGTCATTGGTTCTGGAGAAGAAGTCGAAAAAGTGAAAAGTTTACGGACGGACGGATGGACGGACGCCATCCCATTCCATAAGCCCATCGGGCCTTTCAGGCCTGATGAGCTAAAAATTGACTACGCAAGTTGGTTTTATATTGAAGTTGCAACACTTATTGAGCGCCCCTCGTAGCTCCCCACAATATCGCTGTCTGGGGATGGAGCAGTTCTGGAGAAGTTAAAAATATGTAGTCCATAGACCCTGTTCACTCTCGGCAAATCCCAAATGGCTATACAAGTGTGCTTCAACTGTTTGTTTATAGTTCATGTTAAATTAGTTACAATAATTAATCTTTGTCTTTAGACTAGCTACAGAGGGGGTAAAGGGATTAGAACAATCTCCCAGGCATTCTAATTCTAGTGTAAAGGGTCACAATTTTATCTGTTTGGAGTTATCTGCCCCTGGCTTCTCACACCAAAAGCTTTTGTTGGAGGTCTTGTGATTGATTAACTGAATTGCGTCATAACATGCCAGCATATGGATCTTCATTAGACGTTTTTTTGATGAAACCTTCGAATGATATGAGTTTGTATATCGGGAAATACTATACTACTATATCCGTCCCGCTTCTTGTTAGCGCGATATCTAATGAACCGCTCAACCTAGAATCTTCAAACTTGGTACCAGTCTTCATCTGGGGAATACGCAGACCTGAAAAGTTTTCGGTGACCTTGACCTCATTTTCAAGGTCAGGGCGAGATTTTGACCAGTTTTTAAAATGTTGTTAGTGCGATTCCTCATGAACCGCTAGAACTATTGGTTTTAAGTTTAGTATCAGTCTTCATTTGGGGAATATCCAGATACCAGTCGATTTGGTTGACCTTGAAATTATTTTCAAGGTCACTACAAGACTGATTGTCAAATGTTGTTAGAACGATATCTCATGAACTGCTGTACCTAGAGTCTTCAAATTTGGTACCTGTCTTCATTTGGGGAATACGCAGATACCAGTCGATTTGGTCGAGTCGAGTCTATGATAAATACTTATGATAAATTTACTTATTTAGTTTATTATTTAAAGCCTGATGAGCTACAGAGCCAATGGCTCTATTTTTCTCTTCTCGAGAAGAACCCAGCGCAACAAGTGTGGAGAGGTCCTTTGCACCTTTGGGTGTGACAGGGTGTTTGAACTCAAATCTTGTTTAACTTCTATCCAGTAACTCGTAATGCAAGAAAGCTAAATATTTTTTGTGGATTACTCTGGTTTGGGTTTTTAGCTCATCAGGCCTGAAAGGCCCGATGGGCTTATGGCATGGCATGGCGTCCGGCGTCCGGCCGTCCATCGGTCCGTCCGTCCGTCCATCCGTCCGTAAACTTTTCGCTTTTTCGACTTCTTCTCCAGGACCAATAACTCCACAGAGCTGAAATTTTATGTGCAGACTCCTTGGCTAATGGGGATTCTAAATTGTAGATTTCGTGACCCCATGACCCCAAATGCGGTCACAGGGGTCACATCCTTAAAAACCTATTTTCATCTTCTTCTCAAGTTCCAAAAGGTCTAGAGAGCTGAAATGTTGTGTGCAGACTCCTTGGCCGATGTGGATTCTAAATTGTAGATTTCGTGATCCCATGACCCCAAATGGGGTCACAGGGGTCACATCCTTTAAAACCTATTTTCATCTTCTTCTCCAGTTCCAAAAGGTCTAGAGAGCTGAAAAGTGGTGTGCAGACTCCTTGGCTAATGGGGATTCTAAATTGTAGATTTCGTGACCCCATATGGGGTCACAGGGGTCACATCCTTAAAAACCTATTTTCATCTTCTTCTCAAGTTCCAAAAGGTCTAGAGAGCTGAAATGTTGTGTGCAGACTCCTTGGCCAATGTGGATTCTAAATTGTAGATTTCGTGATCCCATGACCCCAAATGGGGTCACAGGGGTCACATCCTTTAAAACCTATTTTCATCTTCTATGAGAATTTTATAATTATAGTTTGTGCAACAACAACATAAGGCATGGATATATAATAAAATATTTAATACATGAATTTTGGCAGAAATACATATGAAAATACATATTTGGGGGCTGGCTCGGATTGAGAAATTATTGAGAAAGGATTATATGAAACTCTTTGGGTTATACAAAAGTGATAATGGCATGTGCCTTGGGGGACAGAAGATATTTGTATAGAATAGCTGAATGCCCGGCCAGCCCAGTTGGAATAATTACATATTATATAGAATGTATGTACATACAAGGAAAATAATATGATGAAATCAAAGGAATTATATATGGTAAGAGGCAGTTGAATAATTGGAGGTAAATGGAAATCTGGGAAAGCTGTAAGGATGAAGAAAAGGGGGCAAAGTGTATGGCGGCTGCGATTAATGGAGGCAGCTTGATGGTGGGTGTGCAAGGGGGCAGCGCGTATGGCAGCTGCGAGGTATAACGGAGGGCAGCGCGTATGGCAGCTGCGAGGTATAACGGAGGGCAGCGCGTATGGCAGCTGCGAGGTATAACGGAGGGCAGCGCGTATGGCAGCTGCGAGGTATAACGAAGGGCAGCGCGTATGGCAGCTGCAAGGTATAACGGAGGGCAGCGCGTATGGCAGCTGCGAGGGATAACTGGAGGGCAGCGCGTATGGCAGCTGCGATGGTTAAAAAGGGGGCAGCGCGTATGGCAGCTGCAATTACTAAAAGGGGGCAGCGCGTATGGCAGCTGCGAGGTACTAACCGGAGGGAAACAGCGCGTATGGCAGCTGTAATGTAAATAGTGAGGGAAAGCATGGGAACTGTAGGCATGATGGGTATGGAAATAGTAAGTTTTATGATTATGGTGATGAAGGGGATGGTGGGTGGGAACAAGCGAGTGATTATGAAATGAGCATAAACAGGCAGATGTATATGCGCAGGTGCTTAAATAGCTAATGAAAGTGACGTACTTCCGGTAGACGGAAGTGAATGAAGTTACATAAAAACGAATAAAAAGTAAAGAAAAATAGTAATAAGTTATAGTTGTTGCACAAACTATAATTATAAAATTCTCATTTTGTGCAACAACAACATAAGGCATGGATATATAATAAAATATTTAATACATGAATTTTGGCAGAAATACATATGAAAATACATATTTGGGGGCTGGCTCGGATTGAGAAATTATTGAGAAAGGATTATATGAAACTCTTTGGGTTATACAAAAGTGATAATGGCATGTGCCTTGGGGGACAGAAGATATTTGTATAGAATAGCTGAATGCCCAAAACGAGGTTTTTGAGGTAGAAAATACCGAGAGCCCCCAAGGTATGTGTGAAAAGTAAGTAAGTTGGAAATGTTGGTTGCTTAATATTTTTTCTTTAATTTTTTGGCTTAATATTTTAATAATATGATTTAGTTTACAGGGAGAAGAGGAAACTGGAGAGTGCAGATAACTGCTTACAAGAAATGGCGAGAAATGTACATTAGAAATAAATAAAGCTAGGATAAGGAAAATAAAAATAAATAAAAAAATAAAACATGAAAATAGAGCTGGGAATTGCAAATACAGATATGTAGTAATAAATATGAAAATGATACTTGTGAATAAACTGAATGATTTAGAAGTAGGAAAACATGAAGCTAATGATAATACAACAGGTCAAGTATATATGCACAGGAGAAGGTGTAGAAAATACAACGCTACACGCACAAGGAGAGTTGAGCTTGTCGCAAGACAGTTTCTGGTGTACGAATGTATCTAGTAAAACAGTCTGACTGCCATCGTCCAAGAGTTTTGATCAAATGATCTTCTAGGCGAGCTTTAGCTGCTGAGGTAGCGGCTCCAATGCGGAAGGAGTGGCCTGAATATAGCGCAGAGTTCAGACCGATTTGCTTTAGCACCACACTCAAATCTTTCAGGAACATGGTTCTGCTGATAGCAGTATTAGCAGCATTAACAAACAGGGGATCGGACTGGGACGCTCCGCACAAGCGTCGTGTACGTAGAAGGTTATGCATACACATCACAGGACACACCACCTTGTCAGTGGCAAACAAGGAAACATTGACTCCTTGACGAAAAGGATCTGTTTTAGAGGCTTTGAGGGTCACAATGCATCTACGCCTCTGTAGATCCACTGACACATCACGTAAACACAGGTTCAGTGCGGGATTGAACGATGAACCACAGGTTATCTCCCCACACCTGAGGAATCCAAAGAATGCCACCACACACATACACTCCAACACTAGATCATTGAAAATATTGAACACCCCAGACCTCAATCTGGTCACTATATCGCAAAGAATGCTGTAGGTAATTGGAAGTCTTGTCTTCTTGCTCACACACTTAATACGTTTATATCCACGGAGTAGGGTTTGTAATCTATTCATGGAACCAAGGTGGATATTGTCGAATAGTGTGGGAACTCCTGCTTCAAGATAGGTAAAGCGAATTCCCGCGAGGTAGGTTTTAACGGTGTCGTGCTGCAACTTGAGGTGTGAAAAGCAGTGAGCTATGAAATACTCCAGCAGGATTTCACTCACTGGTGGGAGGCTTGCTGTATACAAGTTTGTGTACAGGTTGAATAACAGTAGGAACTGCAGGTACTTGTTATAGCCTGTTGCATAGGTAACTCTTGTAGTAGAACTGATGGCTGCTGTCCATAGCCGTTGAAGATTCTGATTTAGTTCCACATGATGTAGCAGCTGTTGGGGCACGGTGTTGGATTCGGGGCGGCGGCTGGAGCCAGGCGGCGAAACCGGGTCATCTGGAATCGTGAAAGAGAGTCAGCAATCTCATTTGTAGCACCTGGCACATGTCTAGCTCTAACTAAGAAGTTACCGATAGCAGACTTCCATGTTAAGGTACGAACAAGTGACATAATGTGAGGACACTTAGAACGACCTCTGTTTATAATACTGACTGTAGCTTCATTGTCACAGAAAAAGGTAACACGCTTCTTGCACCACTGGTCCCCCCACAACACAGTAGCAACTACTATAGGGTAAAGCTCTAGGAAAGCTGTGGATGGTTTAGCTGGCAAGATATCTTGTACGTCTTCCCACTTTTGTGCAAACCAGTGATTTAGGAAAAACCCTCCATGACCAATAGAAGTCGAAGCGTCCGTAAACAGTTGGATCTGTGGGGCAAGGGTTAGGTGTTCATCGTGGAAGAAAGAAATGCCGTTCCACTCATGAAGAAACATTCTCCATAGGTTCAATTCTGTGCGACAGGACGAGGACAGGGTAACATGGTGATGGAGTTCAGTGACTGTTGTTGATAACTGGATGAGATAAGAGACGAAGGAGCGTCCTGGTAGTACCACTCTACTGGCATAATTAAGGTGTCCCAATAAAGATAGTAGGTCCCTCTTGGTACATTTCCTCCTTCCACTGAATGAAGAGAGGATCTCACGTAAACGCTGGAGCTTATCCAAAGGGAGACTAGCCGTCATACTGAGTGAGTTCAATACGATTCCGAGATATTCAATTTCAGTCACTGGACCCACCGATTTGTGGGTAGCTAGAGGAATGTTTAATTGCTTGAAAAGGTGGACTAGGGTATGCATAGTTTGATGAGCGTCATGACCTGGGTGATCAACAGTCAAAAAATCATCAAGTAGGTGTAAAATAAAGTCCACATTACACTTATGCTTCAAGATCCAACAAATAGCTTGTGACAAGGTATCAAATATCACTGGGCTGGATCTGCAGCCGAAAGCCAATCTGGTGTAGAAATAGTACCTATTGTCCCATTTGAAGCCGAAAAAGGGCCAAGCCTGTGGTGAGAGTGGGATTTGTTTGAAGGCATCGCTGATGTCCACTTTGCACATCCAGGCGGCTTGTCCTACGGCTTTAATTCTTGAAACAGCTTGGTCGATAGTAACGTAATGCATGGAACAAGAGTCTTTATCTATCAAGTCGTTGATGCTAGGTACCTGAGACTGGTGAGGGGCTGATAAGTCCAGTATTAGGCGTTTCTTGAGGCTGTATTTCCCAATTGCCAAACCGAGCGGGCTGATTCTGTACACAGGAAAAGGAGAATGAGGGAACGGTCCAATCACATAGCCTTTAGTTAGCTCCTTCTCAACAAGCTCTGTCACTGCAGCAGATTGTAGCCTCGCACTTAGGTTATTTGAGCATTCATGTGATGCAGTAGGGATGGGATGCACTTTGGGGTCAAAGCCATTGATGATGCCCTGGAGGAGGTAATTAACGAAGACAGAATCAGGGTGTCCAGACAGATGCTGTTGTCTTCTCCAGTTCCAAAAGGTCTAGAGAGCTGAAAAGTGGTGTGCAGACTCCTTGGCTAATGGGGATTCTAAATTGTAGATTTCGTGACCCCATGACCCCAAATGGGGTCACAGGGGTCACATCCTTAAAAAACTATTTTCATCTTCTTCTCCAGTTCCTAAAGGTCTAGAGAGCTGAAAAGTTGTGTGCAGACTCTTTGGCCAATGGGGATTCTAAATTGTAGATTTTGTGACCCTGTGACCCCAATCTAGGTCTTGGGTCATGACCCAAAAACCTATTTTCATCTTCTTCGCCAGTTTATATGTAAAGCTCTAGAAAGGTGAAATGTTGTGTAGAGATTCTTTGGTCAAAGGCGATTCTTAATTGTTGGATTAGTGACCCTGTGACTCCAAATGTGGGTCACAGGGGTCATGATCTAAAATCAATATTATTTTGCTTGTTAACAATGTATTACTTGAGATAAGTTAGATATTCAACCTTTGATAATAAATCAATAAAACCGTGATGAGCTACAGAGCCCATGGCTCTATTTTTATTTTCAGCTCATCTGCCCTGAAAGGCCCAATGGGCTTATGACATGACATGGTGTCCGCCGTCCGTCTGTAAACTTTTCCAATTTTCGTCTTCTCTCCAGGAACTAGTAATGCAAGAAAGTTTTTTTTTTTGGATGACTCTGGTTTGGGTACATTTCGTTTTGCTTATTTTGAACATGTTATTTGTTTGTGTTTATAAATCAAAGATGGGCATGTGTGTGCCTGTAAATTACAATGTGTGAGCCTACCATTAAAAGCTTATTAACTGAATCAAAATGAACCTCTCCTCTGGCAGTTACCCAATTTCCAAACGCAAAGCATAACTCTTGCCAGTCTCCATTACTGGCTGATTTAAGCCTTGCAGGATTTCCCTCGCTTTGTTGTGCCAAGATAGTGGATCGCTGCACCTGTTATGCATAGTGGGCCCGGATTTCCAAGCACAGACTTCCTAAGGAAATACTGCAAGGCCTAAATCAGCCAGTAGTGGACACTGGCAAGAGTTATGCCTTACATTGGGAAGTTGGCAGGTACCTTACTGTAGATATGAGCTATAAAGCCAATGGCTCTTTTTTTTAGAACAAGAAGTGCGCAATAATGTGGGTGCTTTGCATCCAAGAGGTCACCATCTGCAAATTTGGTTATGACCAAACAAGATTTGAGAGCAAATATATGAGTGTGTGGTTCATTGACAAACAGAATAAAATTGTAAATGATGATTCATTGTATATTATATTAACCTAGTATTCTGTTTTCATGGAATTTCTGCAACTCTGGTCATCACCTAATAATCTTCTTTTATTTTTACTCTCACTCAATTTTGCAAAACTTATTGGCAAATTGAGTTCAAAGATTGCCCTATTGTGAAATAGAAGCTGGAACATCTCTTGATACAGAGTAAAGAACATACTGAGGTTTACAAATAAACTTATAAGAACTTTGAACTGAAATTGCTACAATTGTCATTTGATGCTTCCATATTTACCAAGTTGCATTATGAAGTGAGCTTGCACAACCTTGTAAGTGATATGTTGAAACTATAGCAATAGTTAAATCTGACAAGGTTTCAATAGACCATGTATAATAAAGTGTTGTTCCTAGGTGATCTCCTGTGGGACCCTTTGCAATGGTAAAAGTATTCTACTTCTCCAAATTTTAAGGGACACCAAGCCAAAAAAAGTGGGCAAATGTCCCCAGGACCCCCTCTAGGAACAACACTGATAATACTTTGTAAAATTAGTTCTGCATATGAATTTGATAGAACAATATCACTCACCATTTGTCGTGCAAGTCCAATTCAATGATTGGAGGATTTCAGACAAATAAAACGGAGCACTTTGGGACTTTTATTTGAGCATTTTATTTGGGTTTTATGTTTATTTTCGCCTAAAATGATGTATATCTCATCACAGCTCTTGACACCATTTCTTACAGGATGATGATGAAATCTCTTCATAAAACTGATCCACTTTTCCATATTCACAGACTTAAAATAAAATTCCACCTTCATCCAAACTTTGGCTCACTGTGACAAAAACATACTTAAGATTCATTCACAACTGACAGAAATATACAAAATGAAACCAGCGGTCTCTGCTGCTCTCTAAAAATCATCGATCAAACTGAGAAGGGCGAAACAATTAACAAATCTCATTCACAGCCCCAAGTGATGCTTGCTAAGGAAAGTTCATTTGGAGAAATAAGAGTTGAAGTGGCATGTGGTCAGTAGAGAAGTACTCCCTGATGCAGAGTTAGTAGGTTAGTTACTGAAGAGTGCCCCGCTCCACGCCTTGTATTGCTGGATGGTATTATGTTGGAGTGGTACTGGTACACGAGCAGAGAGCAGTCATAAGGAACATAGCACTTCCAGATCACCTCATAAATAGTCCTTGATGCCATTGCGTGAATATTTGTCTGTCCGTTGATCGGTCGGTATATCACTATTTTGCTGATGTATGTCCCATTTTGTAGAGAAGAGACGACTGACTGACAGAAAGGTCATCTTCTTCAGTTTCGCTTTCAGAAGTTGTATCGGTGAAGATTTTCCTAAGTTCCAGCCAGTTGATACGACGTCCCAGATTATGTGACATTTTACTTGCATGTCCGCTATCAGACTGGACAGTACTGGCTGGAGAGAATGGCACGAAGAGAGTGACCAATAAGAGGACATCCGCTTGCTGGCCTCGTGAGATACTCGCCGGACAGGCTAGCTCACGGAACAGTCTTTGCTTCAGTTGTCAGGTCGTCCATCAGTTGTGGATCTTGATCGCTTTCTCCAGATAATTGTACCGTGACCGTTTCGGGGTCTTGTTCACATGATCAAGTCCTAACCATGGTCGTGCCTGCACACCGCCACCTACAACAGTCAAACAGCTTGTTTAGAATTAAAACACTACAAGAGGATGCACGGTCATAACGCACTGAAGATATGACTACTATTTACTATACTACTCAAAATTTTTTTTACACTTGATGGACCACATTATAATATCTGTCAGTACTCTCACACCTTGCCTGTGAAAATTTTACTCCACTAATGTCTAAACCTGGAATTACTGTGAGAACATTATCACTGTAAGGAACCAATCAAGACTTGTTCCCGAGTCGAGTAAACAGATCATACCAATATGAAGCATCTGACAACCAGAGTTGTGAGCGTACCTGGCAGTGAGTGTGGTATGAATTGGGACAGGTTGACTTTCTCTTCGTCCTCTGAGATGTATTCTTGTCGCCCCATCACGACTACTGCAAACTTGTACTGAACAAAGCAAAGAGAAATGTTTCATAACCAACACACCCATCGACATTTAGTCACAATCGACCAAACAAGTTGTACAAAATTAACAAGAAACACTCAAATTTTACAATTGAATAGCTTGAACATTGAATATCCTAATGAATGAGTAAAGGATCCGTATAGCTTCTCTTTGAGACTTTAAACAGATCAGCAGGGAAAGACATGACCTACCTTTTCAAACTCTTTCTCCGAGATGTCCAGTTTTTTACGTATCCTCTCTTTTACTGAGGAGAAAGCTTCATTCTGTAGGGAAACATTGTAAGAAATTATTAGATTAGTTCAAATGAACTCGAGATTTATTGTAAAAAACATTCAAAACTAAGAATGAAAGAATTTAATTTTTTTTAAAAGACATCAATATATCAACTCAGAAGGGGAGATAACTGCTCTCAAAATGAGTAAATACTTACATGCTTAATCTTCAATAAAAAAGGAACACCAAACGTGGAGAAAACTTCCTGAAAACAGATGAAAAAGTTTTTATTAAGTTTAGAAAAATTTAAGTTTCATGAAAAACTTTTGAAACAAGATGAAACACACTTATACAAGGTTCTTAACCCTTAACATGCGGGCGACGGAATTATCCGGGAGGCTCATAGAGAAAAATGTTAGAACCCTTGGCGAGACCCGTACGTTGGACTTAGTGCATTTACCGGGTCAGTAATAATTCTATTTGCCCCCAGGCGAAATGCGAGACGAAGTGTGTCCGTATATCGCCACATGAAAACTTGTTTACATACATCTCGCAGATAGCCACGATAACAAGTCTGTGTGAATGTCCGGTCGAAATATCAAGTAAAATTCACACCAAATTGCGTGTGCATTGTTGACCCGTAACGCATTGATAATTAGCTTTACAAAAGGCCAATTTTGTCGGGCTTAGCCCCCGAAGCATTAATTCACTTGAGGCTATTTTCACCCACATGTTTGTATTGCCTCGGGTTTGCCTCGCCCGAGACTGCTATCTGCCTCGCATCTCGCGAGACGGGGGAAAAAATCGCTAACTCGCCTTACTCCCGCACTTCATATCATGTGAGCGAATAGTTTGTTTTAAAAAAAAAATACGGCAAAATAAAGGGGAAACAATGGACTACATTCCCATATAAAATTAGAAAATCTCAAAAAAATAATAAAGACACAGCAAGCGCCGTGAAAAAGGTCATGTTTACACTTCATAAATTTTGAAACAATCGGCGATTTTCACAACTTCTAAAACATTTATCACGGCTAAAATACTGAATGCATTTTCATAATTTTTATATCACAATAAACCGAAAAGAATAATCTTTTATTCTATATAAAATGCGCAGATTTATTCAAAGAAATAAAGATACAATTTTACCTTTCTGAGAGGCATTTGAAACCAAACGGCACACAAACTAATCAACATATTTTCATCAGTTATGGTTCGAGGTTAGCGTTTATTTGAAAAGTCAAACAACATAACCATATTTGGGTTGACATGTGCTTATTTGTCAACTGGTTCGAGATTATGATTTCTTGGAAAAGTGCGATGAACGACCGTTTGCAATGCCGCATACATGTTGTAAGTATTGACGATTTTATAGGTGGAAATAAAGACAAACTTTACATAGCTATAAAATTATAACCAAAGGTCGCATTCTAATAATTTTTATATCATTGTGAAGCTAGACATCTTGTCTTCAATTCCGTATATAAATGGAATTTTTTTCGTTTCGTATTTATGATGTTACGAGGCCCGAATTAAAGACAATCTTTCGAAAGTAATAGAATAAAAACGAAAAAACATAGAAAATTCATTCAAAGTTTCGGGTGTGAATTAGCCATTTGTGTACGGGTGTCGCTACTTGAATTTGTATTGAACGCCCGTATATAGTCCTTATTCGCCATGTAGATGCGGTATATTTCGTAAAAACGGTACCGGAATCGCCGCCTGGAAATTCCGCCAGCAGAGCTCGTTAGTGAATAAGCTCAAACTACTGCTGCAAGCTGCGAGCCTGTAAATTCCGCCACAGGGGCTAAAAATGGTAAAATATATATACGCAACGTAAGGGTTAAGCCTTGGTAACAGATGAACCTTGAAAGTCCAAGTTTTATTGACAAAGACTTTTTCAAGATTTTAAGTCAAATGGATTTGCAAATACTTATTTCTACAGAATTATTGGGGGGTTATTATAACTGACAGATTTACCTTGTGGAAGTGTGCGACCGGTAACAGCAGCTCGTCATCTGCAATTGCCGACTCCTCTTTGGGCACCTCCTCGACGCGGTAAGTCTTGGTCCCGGTCGCGTTGAGGCAGTCCAGAGGGATATCTTCCTTCTGCACAGCAAAGATCTTGTAGCTGATGATCTCTAGAAGTCTGAATAGAAGCAAGAGACAAGGTATAAATAGTATTGAGCAAGTATTGGGCGAGAGGCTATAATGTAGGGCAGGGATCTATCTATCTTTGTCAAATTATACCAAAACATACAAATTCATGTCACAGCATACAAAATCATTGGCAAATTTGCCAAGGTATATAAAATCTTGCAACCTGACAAACTGACTGTACAGCTGATCAACTAATTTTAGAATATGAAATCATATCATGAAGTTTTGGAGGGAAACTATAGAGTTTCTATTCTATTTGGTTCATATAAATAAACACATTGATAATCATTAAGTATAGCCTTTCAAAACACTATAAGTATCAACCAACAATTTGCTTGGAAGGTTTACACGTGATCATAAAGAGCAGAGTCCTTGTTGCTGATTCCCTTAGTGTAAACAAACAACAAATGGCAACCACCACACACTAGGTCGTGGACCACACTGTATAAGTTACGCCCACACTCAACAAGAGTCTGTGAGACCGACCTGAGTTTGCCAGCAGAGAGGTCCGAGGTGTTGACCTGCTTCTTAGCTTCGTCCAGGATGTCCGTCACTTTCCCGTTCTTGTTTGGGTACAGGACCAGTTCACGCTACAAGTCAAACACACAGGACATGTGTAGGCCAGGAAGGGCTCAATCATACATATCAAAGTCAAAAGGTACCGTCAACAACACATTTTTTTATACCTTAGAGGCCAGATTTGGTATCTGGTGATTTATAACAGGGTCATAACTTTTGCTGAATGCACTATTTGTCCTGAAAAGGCAAGATGACCATTGTTTTCAAATTGATGCATGAAGATATTCGAACTGAAGTTACAGGCGATATGAAGTCAAAAAAGCTGACAATCAGTAATCATTTGAGCTTCATCTACTCGAAGTGATCTTTTTGATGACAGACCACCTTCTGAGATCTTTTAAATCTCATAATATAATCTAATGTGAGAGTAGAGTTGAATATAAGCTGTCAATACTTACCTCCTCCTTGAGATCGGTGCTGACCCAGATACACTTGAACTGACGTTTATTCTCCAGCTCGTTTATCTTGATACTCAGCTGAAACAAGACACAGTATAATATTCCCCTAATGCACACAGACAATAGACGTGACACGATATATAACACAACATACACTGACTAGGTAAAGAATATGATATGAAACAGTTGTCCGTTGTATAATGCTACTATAAGCTATTCATGGTAAAAAGATCATAATTCAGATCATACTTGCAGTTTTGTAAGTAGCCGACTTATATGACTGTGAGAGTTCAATCTGATGTGCCAGGTATAAAGTTTGTACTTTCCACATTTGAATGTTTTTTTTAATTTTTGCTGAATGCTGTGACAATTTACTCCATAGTTTCTGAATAGAGAAATGAACTCCTCACACCCACAGTTACAAGGCTAATCAGATGAAAAGGGTTGACACTCACCTGCTGGTAGTAAAGCTTCTTAGGCTGCCTGGGTTTGGTGTAAACCAGCAAGTCTTTCAGGGACCCCTCGTATGTACACCTCACAGGGTTGCCTGGTCCGTCTCGGTAGCTGGAACATCAGCAATGCATTCAACCATTAATAACCCAATCCGCAATTTGAGTGTTCAGTGCTGAATATATTAGTATATTGCTAGTATTTACTTATTATTTTGGGAATTGTCTATGATGAATGTTATGATGTCTGGTATTAGTTTTTCAGGTAATTATTCATCTTTCTCGAGGACATATGTTCAAAATAAGCTAAGGATCTTTCATTCCTTCCCCATTTAGACTGCACTTAGATAATCAATATCAATACATTTCTCCGTTCATAAAATATCTACTGATTCTTAGAGTGAGTGTTTAATGCCGCTTGAACAATATTGCAGCCTAAGTAGTGTCTTTAAATGAGGTATGAACATCATTGCTGTTTCCTTTCAAAGCAGAAGGCACGCCAGTGTCTACCATGAAAGATCTTTAGCCAATATCCCTGCTTCACCAAGCGACAAGTCTGAGGTACATACCCTTGACTCTTGAAGAACTGAAGCAGGTAGGGGTCAACGCCAAGATGCTGCGCCACCGTGTTGGCCATCTGGTCGTAGTTCATCTTCAGAGACAGTTCCAGGGAGAAGCCAGGGTCATTGGGGATTGATTTATCACAGAAAACGACTTCAACCCGGTAATACAGATCTCTGCAACATTCACATTACATCCAAATTATCAAGAGACTCACTGGTGATCTTGAAATACTGTTCAACATTATATTTGTTTGAACGAAAACAAAATATACTGTACCACAACTCATAAAATAATGGACAATTTTATGATTTGTCTCAGTGTCTCAGTGTTACGATCACTCAGGGCCAATTTTAATATGATGATGTCATGTTGTCTTGTAACAACCTGTGTTTTGTACCTTGTAGTATATACATTTATAATGGAGACTTGTTACAACTCTGGTGATCTCATGCTGAAAATGAGCTAATATTTTGAACATGTCGTATTGGTTGACAAGACTGGCATCTATCAAATGTATGCCGAGTCTTGGACCCCTTTGATGTAGTACTTACTTAAAGTAGTCCTTCACAGTGGGCAGCTCGTACGTGGTGGCATTTGCCTCATCACGCTGGAACACAAGGATGTCACCGTCCATCAGCTCCTCCAGAAGTTTGTCGATCGGCTGGTTCAAGTTGTCTAACCGCTCCAGCAAGTTTGGTTTTACCTCCTGCAAACAGTCAGCCAGAGAGTATTAAATATTAGAGAAGTATTAAACATTAGACCCATCCTTGGAAAAATAATTGTCACAAACATGACCGTGTCCCCACCGCAATTAAGAAATGAGCCAAAAGGATGGACACACAGCTTGTACCGAGTAATGAATATTACATGTTTGATTCAATTGTTATTATATCAGGCTAAGAACATTTTAAAAAGGGAACAAAGTCTCACAGTAACCTTGAAAATGAGGACAAGGTCACCAAATTGAATGGTGTCTGCGTACTTCCTAAATGAAGACTTCAGGTGCAGCGGTTCATGAAATATTGTGCTAACAACATTTGACAAACAATCAAAGTCTCATATTGACCTTGAAAATGAGGTCAAGGTCACCCAATGTCATAAGATATTGCGGTAACAAGATTTTATCCAAAAAAATTCAAAATCCTGTACCCAAATCGACTGGTGCCTGCATATCCCCCTAATAAATACTGGTACCAAATTTGAAGACTATAGATTCAGCAGTTCATGAGATATCGTGGTAACAAGAAACGGGACGGATGTACGGAGCTGAATACTATATCCCCCACTCAGTGCTTCGCCGTGGCGGGGGACAATTAATACTTAATGTACTTCTATATCATATCATTCCAGCTGATTAAATCACCGACTTATCTAAAGAACCGAATCTTCATGAACAACTCCTCAAAGATTTCACAGTATATCTGACAACAAATTAATATTCTTACTTACTTTTTTTTTTATTAATACCTCAATGATGATACAATGGTTTGTGAAATATTTTCAATATCTTTTTGAGTATTATTTCAAAAATACTTTAACAGGTACTTACCTCAAATATGATGAGTGAGGTTGTTGGTGGAAAACCAGCCTTTCGGTTCAACTCAGGAACTAGCTCCACTGAGAGAGTAGAAAAGAAATAGCATGTTTAAACAGAACAATGATGCAATGACAAGGCCTGATATAGGTATGCTTCGTTTACAAGATAGTAAATATTAAGAAAGGACATGATATGATTACATCAACTTCCCGATTATGACAAATAAGGTATTTAAATAACTTACCTCCCTTAGCTGATATTGGCACATAAATATGACCACAGTAAGATATGGATTTTGTTCTGGGATCATACAGTTTCAAGAAGAGAAGAACATCACCTGAAAAAAAAACTAAACTTTTAGGCACAGAGCAACAAGAAAAAAAAAACACCACTTTGTAGGTGGGGAATACACATGCAAATAAAAAAATTAGAAGTTTAATTCTAAAAATGATTATGGAAAGACAGGGCAGTGTATTACATACTGATGAGATAATCACTATGTTAGGGCAAAACATTCCTACTAGGGGGATATCCCTTTAACCCTGATGGTGGAGCTTCAGACTCGAGTACAATGTTAAAATCCCATTTGACCTGGTATATATCATAATGAATTCAAATCTACAGAGGCTTTGCAAACAAACTACTTACTGTCCTTGTCGAAGGGAGGTAACTCTTTCAGACCACTCTCCGGACTCAACGTTTCCACGAACACATACCACGGACTCTCATTCTCTGCTATCTCATGTATCTGGATAGACAAGATTATAATGAAAGTAACTTTGAATGTCATTTGAAGAGTCTACTGGAATTTAAGCAAAGAAATGAAAAAACAATGAAGAAATAGACTGATAGCAATGACATTCTTAGATTAATAATATATGTTACTTTTGAAATGTATATTTACATATAATTCAAAAGGTGAGGTGAGGTGAGTTTGGGTTAAATAACAAGTTGTGAATCTTGTAAGTTGCAACTCAGAATGGTATGTTACAGTGTAATTCCAAAGCTAAGTGTTAAGATACTTACTGATTTCTCAATGTCTGTGTCTATGTCAAGTATGGTTGGTCGAAACGTCTGGTTTTGTCTTGAATGGAACGGCCATGGCCGGATCTGTTTCACTGGGTATTTCTGGGGGAAATGAAATATTAATTCTTTGAAAATTTTATTCATCAATAGCTTACACCAGCACAATTATTTCAGTAACACAAATATTAACAAGTATTTGTCACTAAGGTGACATGATCCCCCGCCGCAAATTAATACTTCAAAATTTAAAAATAATGTCAAGATCAGCAAAATCGACTGTCCAACATGTCGAAAAAGTCAAAGTTCCACTGTGACCCTGAGAAAAATGTCAAGGTCACAAAAATCTAATCAGCCCTTTGTCTTTCCTAGGAGGTGCATTATGTAAAATATGATGGAATTCCGGTGAATGGTTCTTGAGATATCCCGCTGACAACCTTTATATGTACATTAACATGTCAAAAAATTCAAAGTTCCGCTGTGACCTTGAAAATTATGTCAAGGTCACCAAAATCTAATCAGCCCGTCGTCTTCCCTAGAAAGTGCTTTGGGTAAGAAATGATCGAATTCCGGTGAATCCGCTGACAAGCTTTACATGTACATTAACATGTCGAAAAATTCCAAGTTCCGCTGTGACCTTGAAAATAATGTCAAGGTCACCAAAATCTAATCAGCCCATCATCTTCCCTAGAAGGTGCTCTATGTAAGAAATGATGGAATTCTGGTGAATGGTTCTTGAAATATCCCGCTGACAAGCTTTACATGTACATTAACATGTTGGAAAATTCAAAGTTCCGCTGTAACCTTGAAAATAATGTCAAGGTCACCAAAATCTAATCAGCCCGTCGTCTTCCCTTGGAGAAGCTATGTGTAAAATATGAAGAGAATCCAGCAAATGGTTATTGAGATATCCCGCTGACAAGGGTAAAATGACAAAGTCTCATTGTGACCTTGAAATGAAGGTCAAGGTCACAAACCTCAGTAGGAACATTACTCTTCTTCTTACGCACGGACGCAGCCGAATACTATATCCCCCGCTTCGCGCTAAACGCGCGGCCGGGGATAATAAAATATGACTTAAGTGTAAACTTACCAAATTTTCTGCTAGTATTTCCAGGAATTCTTTTAATGTGGAATTTTTCTTCACTTTGAAGTTTCTGTCAAGAAAGCAAACGACATTTGTCATAAACCTTGTCTTGTTTTCAGCAACTTATGTGAAACATGAACAACTAATTAATGTCCAATTCAGTACGTCCATAAAATCAACCAGTAAAAAACTTTTAATCTCATAAAATGGCACCCAGAAGATGTAACATATAGGATAACACTTTTTGTGTTTTTCATCAGTTCAAAATACATGCAAAAAGTGTACTTCCTACCTAAGATTGCTAGTCTCACCTGACATTGACTTTCTCGATGTCAAAGAGATCGTTTCCCTGGTGCCCGCAGAAGCTGTCCTCCATGAGGACCTGAACGTTCATGTACAGGTGAGCTTCCGTCCTCTCCTTCCGCTTCTGTGCGTCCAGTCGTCTGCAACATGCATGTGCTTAGTAGATAGGTGTAATTATCAGGGTTGATGTGCCTCTATTTCACTTATATTATGGTTATATCATGTGTTAGAATTATTGTTGAGGTCTTTGCGGCTGAGTGGGACGCCTGACTCAGAGAATGCGGGTTCAAAATCTCAGACCAGGTACAAGTACAAGAATTTGAAAAATTGCAGATGGTGTGCTCACAAATAAAACAATGTTACATAGTAACGTGGCCAAGTCTATCCGCTGGAAGAAGCTAACCATGAGGGTACAGCACCAAGTTACAGTGCAGCACGAGTCATATCTAAGAACATATACAACAGTTACACACAAGCGCCTGGCATAGTAAGATATATATTGGTGCATTATGACTCAAGAGTTGAAGCAATCAATACAGGTACAGGCTCATTTCCACAGATATAGTTTGATGCTTACATAAATAGCAACTATGGATATTTGGAGAAGGACAGAGAGCACTTGTCACAGATAACCAGTGCAGCATCGGGTTCAACTCAAAGGAAGAATTGATGAAATTTCTCACCTTTCTTCTGCTAATCTGCTCTTGAGGGTTTCTGGGATGTCTGATTCACTAACTGGTTGTAATACTTCATCTGTAAATACATTTAGATTTCATATCACTAGAACTAATAGTCCTTAAAGGAAAAGTTCTATCAACGATCTATCGGCAGCATCCGCCATCTTGGATTCTTGGCATTACGTGAAATGAAAACATGCTATATTTAACCCAATTTTACACTTTTTAAAAAATAAAACTTATACAATGTTCAAAAATTCACATAGTAACAGATAACATGTAATAAAACTAATAAACAATATGCTGTTAATTCGTTTCTCCCATTTGTAATGATATGGCTTTTAATATGACTTATCATCAATCATCAATGTAAATATGGAGGTTGACAGAAAAGTCTATACTCACTCATTACACACTCTCGTATATACACCAACATATATGCATTTGTACAGTGTTTCACTGTCAAGTCGTCGTCAAGACCCCCAAAGTTGTGATCTATCGCTTCCTGCTTTGTACACCGAGATACAACATCATCATCAAACTTGCACCACTGAAACAAAAAAAACCCAGAATTGTACAATGAATTGTTGTACACCGAGATAAAACTTGAAACTTGCGCCGCTTAAAATGTTTCACTTCTCTTCACACAAACTATATAGAGGATATTTGACATTTCTCGTCTAATACCATGTATATCTCATCGAGTGAAGTAGAAAAGTATATTTTCACGAGTGGCGCAGCCACAAGTGTAAATATACTATTTCTACTTCACGAGATAAGATATACCTGGTATTCGACGAGAAATGTCAAATGTTCTATTTATCAGATTTAACCACTTATGTATAGTTCGAAAATGACGTTATTACAATGAAAGGAGCATCCATGCTCCCCTTGCTTTATCACGGTCTTCTTATGACGTCATCCTATTGTTATGATTACGTCATACGATCGAAAGTGTTCTTTCACGCAGTAGAATAACATGTTATTTCACTCAGTGAAAATACGGCTTTTATTTTAACCGATAAATGCTGTATTTCACCACTGAAAATATAATAAACTAATCTATTACTATTCCAATATCTTCTTGAACTAACTGGAATGAAGCAAGAGTTCAGGCTTCAGGAAACTATGAGACTAAACTACAAATTGACTTATCATGTGACATGTTATATGTTACAATAAACAGTCTGAACACAGAGTGAATTACGTTCTTAGGTCTGTAAACTAAACAAGAACATTGTAACGGACACTAGAAAATCAATATGTAATCAAAAGATAATCAACAATCTAGCTGAAAATCTGACGTACCTTGCCGTCCCCCTTTGGATTGATATATACAACATAATGCCCCCCATGGTTATCTCCGCTATGTACAAGGACTGCATGTAGAACATAGTTTGCTGGTGTCTTCTCCTTCTTCTGTAGGTACTCATCCAGGCACAGTCGCTCAGGGAACTCAAACCTGCAGGGAAGAGTTGAATATTCTAAAAACAGCTTTCATGAAAAAATGTGTATGGGTAAACTGAATTCATGAAATCTTTCAGAATAAAAGAGATTATAAGAATGCATGTCTTACTATTCAATAAAACAAGGTATTAAACTTGCTCTGTACTACTAAAAGTAACCTGGCATATCCTTTAAGGTGAGGTGAGGCGAGTTGTGGTTTAACGCCGCTTTCAAGAGTATTTCACTTATATCGCGGCCATATCCTTTGAAAAAAGAAGGAAGTAGCAACATATGGATATGTGCAACCATCACTATGAAATCCTTGTCAACTGAAAATGTCTCCCTTGAATAGTATCTTATCAACTTACCTGTCATTGATCTTGATGTTGGCGTCGGTGACGGGGTCGTACATGAACCTCATGAGGTGTAGGTGTAACACTGGCGGGTACTGCAGGAACACCACCCCCTTCTCCGATTCCTGCAGGGACAAATACACGTAATACATTAGACATCAGCTGAATCAATCTACAAAAGCAGGTTTCAATCATAATTATATCTAACATCGAAAATAAGATACTTGATTTACTAAATAGTTCATAATCCTTGAGAACTGTGAAAATATCAGAATTCTAATTTCTTTTCTGTCGAATGAGATGAAATATTTCACAGTCAGAAATATTTCACAGTTAGACATACAATCATTAAGTGGTTGCAGAATTTCATGCATTTCAATATCAGTGGCTTTCTCTTCCCCACAGATGTTACTCCATTCAGTTCTTCGATCATAACCTCTGTTGCATATGGACATATTTCACAATTCTTAAAAAATCACCTGGCAATGAAAGTTTCCAACACTGGTAATGTCCTTATTTTTATCAAATTAAACACATTTTAATATGTTTAATATGTGCACATTGGACAGGTGAAGCAATTTCTGTCATTTTGACAGTTACGGGATGCTGATTCTACAAATAACTTTAGATGCAAACAATCAGGATTATCTATTTCTAATCGACAAACTGCAAAGACAGGTAAGGATAGAAGAACCGAGTAGATAGAAGAGATTGTGTATGTGTCAATAGCCCAGTAAAAGAGGAGATCTATGGTGACTGACCTGAAGCCCATACTCGCCAGCATCATATTTGTTGTCCCCATCCAACGTCTCCACGGTGATGTACTCCTTGAACGACTCATGCACTGAGGAGAGATAATTACACATACAATTAGTACAGATGACAATGGTTTAATTATTCAATAATTAGGGTGATTACCTTTTTCCAAACAATAATTCTTCACATTTGAAATATGTCATTTACATTGTTAACACTTTAATAATGTTATATAATAGGTGAGTTGGGTTTAACGCTGCTTTCAAGAGTAATTCGCTTATATAGTGGCTGCTAGTATTATTGCAGGCAGAAAGCCCGTAACAGCAGTTTGGCTATGCAATGCAGTGAAACCTGCAAGCTTCAGACTGAACTTGCAAACCATGGGTGGTACCGTGCTGAAATTCAGAGTAGCATTCCACCCAACTTTACTGCATGTGGAACTGCTCTCTACAGCAGACAAAGTTGACAAGTCCCTGACGGAATTCAAACCCTATTACATTTGATGTTCGACAAATATTGGTTTTATGAGTATATGCTTGAAACCAACAATAAATCCATCTCCAAAAGTTTCAGAACTGTCAGTATTGCAAGCACATCCAATCAATGCTCCATCAAGGTATTTGTGTACGTCTTGCTACTTCAATCCCCTGATCTGCTAAGTTTAACATTGTTACAATTACAATGTTATAAAAGCTGATGTGAAACTGTGACTCACCACTCTTCTTGCCCTTGACATTCAACTGGATATCAAAGAAAGTCTCCGTCTTCTGAGATCCGTACTCGACATGCTTGCACTTGATATAGGACTGAAACATTAACATCATACTGCTTCACATCCAGGGTTTCATTTCCTTTAACTTATTCGAGTGGCATTTAGAACTTGGAAGCACATAAGGATCACAGGTTGGTTTTGTTTATTCTGGGATTGCTTACCTTTACTTTACCCAGATGATCCCTTTGTAAAGACTTAACTTAAGGATTTATTTGTCTGTTTTCTGTGAAGACACCCCTTTTACCTCAGCTCATACTGATACAAGAAACCATATTGAATGATCATATCCAAAGAATAAGTTACCACCCATAAACATTTGTGCCATATCCAATTTTATTTTATCAAACAACACAACAAACTTGTCCAGTATCAATGCAAATTGGGAAGTATGCAATTTATGGAATAAAAGCTCAACAAAATTATGGTAGTATTACCGGTAATGTATTACTTACCAACATTTTCCCTTCAAACAGTTTTGGTATTGTGCCTTCTACACATGTGCCTTTCATCTTACTCTCCATGTTGTCAACCAGCTGAAAACATTAACGAGTTGATGGAATCAAGTCTTTGAAGCGCATTTAGAAGTGGCATGTAAAAAGAATAGGAACTAGAAGTTGATGAAAGTCAAATTTGCTTACAAGATAAAAAGAGAATATTGAATGATGTCCCGTAAATGAACAATTTATATTAGACAAGTGAGCAGTTTGGTATTTAACGAGGGAAAGCGAGTCACCTATCAAAGTCATTCATGAGTTTCATAAATATGGTATAAAACAGGATTACGTGCTGATTATAATCAGGTTAAATTGCAATGCAGTTGCTGATCTGGCACTCACTTTTAAGTAGTTCACAGACACAAAATTTTAATTACAGGTTCAGAGATGGGGGTTTGGATTCTAGCAGTTTTGAATACTACAATCATAGTCTGTTCATTTGGAAACACAGACATAACACTGATCGCCAGAAAGACAGAGGTAACAACTTAACAAAACATTGAGAAGAAGACAGATCGATCTATCCCTGGGAGGCAAGCGACAAACAAAACAAAAATTTCTATCATGGAAAAAAATACATGAAAGTTCAAATGAAAAGAAAAGACTTGTTGGTGAAACATGTTAAGATAAAATAAACGGATAGGTTAATGGTAAACAGGAAATAGTCTTGAAACTTAAAATCAAGACATTTTCCCAATTGAAACCCAACCTAGAAAGTGAATAGATAGAGAGAAAGAAAGATGCTTGAGGAATCAAGAACTCACCACTCTACAGAGTTCCTGCACATCGTGTTGCATAAAGGAGTCTAATGTTTCCCACCTGAAAACAAGGACAATCAAAGCATTACCAAATGTTTTGAAACAGTATTGATTAATTGAAAGGTTGGCACAAATAATTTTGAAGGTCTACTAAGGAATACTAAAACAAATGGTTCTGACAAACTACATCTAAAAGGCTTAAATCGGAAAGAATTTAAAATGTTTCATTAGATTAATTTTGAATCTTAATATTTTCAAGACTAGTACTAAGACTTCTCTTCATCTAACCAACTTCTAAATGCCATTGAAAGAAGTTAATATTTTCAACCTAAACCAATTTGATATAAGTTCTTGTTTGACTTACCCGAATGATTTGGTGAGTTTCTTTGTGCCTACAGGTTTATCACTAAATTGGAGTTCGTAGAAGACCCTCTGGAGAGCCAAGGGAACACTCTTGGAGCCGTCGTCACTCTCTGTGGGCATCATGTACACAGCCTGCGCACGTGGAGAGGGGAATAGCGATTGCAGAAGAATATAACAAGCTCTTGGATACATGTCTTAATTCAATTTATAGACTAGTACTTAGACTACTCTTCAACAGTCTAAAACATGCAACCCAATGTGCACAACACAACATAAAATATTGGTTCACCTTCTAAAAGGGTAAATAATACTTTTGAGTGAATGAGTAATTGTCTAACGCTGCTTGGGCAATATTGCAGCCATTAGTGGCAATTATACTTTTGAAATATAGATAAGTTTTTTTTAAATTCAAAATATGTATAAAATTTTACATATATTTGACATAGTCCAGCGCACAAAATTGTCTAGCTATGGATAAAGAAAAGTGTACTATGACAAGAAAACAAAAGCAGTTTCTTTTTGATACCTCATACTGACCATCATTAAAACAAATTCAATTTAATTCCAAAGTGTACAGGAAGATAGAATAGTTAAATAGGCTAACAGTACTATGAATGAAACTGTATACAGAAAAAGGATGACTGACCTTCCTGAGTTTGTTGGTGAAGAAGAGAGTCTGTAGCAGTGAGTTCATGTAGCATGTCGCTCCCTGGTTCTTCAAGCCAACAAACCCTGTGTGCTTCTTGGAGTCCCAGCTGCAATACAATACGGAAACATCAAACATGTACATTGCAAAAATGCTTTATGTTTGTTTAGGACTGGTAACCATGTCGAGTTTAACTTTGCCATTAAACTGACAAAATAACATTTACGGGCTAGTGTCTAAACATTGTATATACTGCACAATACTTAATACTTATAGACTCAACAGGAATACTACTTTTTGCTGCACCTATGTTTAATTGTACTAAATTTTTCAAAAGAAAAATCTGGTCAATGAGCACATTACAGTTTATCGATGACAGTTTGTCCATACAACAGTTACAATTTGAAGAACCTGTCAATCAATTTATAAATACATTGCATGGTGTTGACTAAACAACCAGCTACCCACTATTTCACAAAACTTGTTGCTATGGGTAGCGTTGCTATGGATACATACCTTACTCCATGAGGAGCATCAGCAGTGACATGAACCTCCAGCGTGACCCTGTCGTCCTTCACGTACCCTTTGTCTGGATCTAACAGTTCCTGCATCACCATAGAAACATACATAAGATGCTATCTACATACAGTCATCTATGATAAAGTGTGAGTGTTTTTATGTTTAGCACTGCACTGAGAAATAGTTCAGCTGTAAACAGGTCACAATAATTTGTTCATAATGTATAAGTAAACACCTTACAAATGAATTTGATCAAGCTGAAAAATCTTGAACAAATGTGTGGTCAATCAAATTTTAACTTTTGTTTTTAGACATTCCCTGGCTAAAGGATTATGTGAAACAATTCACATGGATTATCTTTAGAAAACGAAATTCATTATGTGTTCAAAGTATGGTTAAAAAGATAACACTTACCGCCCATGATATAAAATGACTAAATCCCCAATCATTCTCTTTGCAATAAAATAAATGTTGAATTTCTGAAAAGGAACAGACAAACTTCCATTACAACATCAAAACCATAAGAATTCAACAATAGACTATGTAATTAAATGTTTTCGGTTATACAAGCCCGGATGACACCTGACTAAAATTTACTGAGGATGGAGAGATAAAGATTGAGGACAGGGACAAAGTAACACACACGTAACCAGCATTCTTGAAATTACATAGAACATTCCAATCTACCATTTAACTTCATAATGATGGGTTGTCCGCAAGAACAGCAAGTATACCGGTATGTCAATGTAGAGTTGACAATGGTGATGGTCATGACAAAATATTCCAAGCAATTGATAGCAGTGTAAATCACGTTAGGATAGTAATTCAGCAATGAGAATAATTGCAAGTGAAGAAAAAACTTACTTCTACTGAAGACCTCGCCCTCCGGTCTCTGTGGTACAATCTTCAACTCAGCCATGGCGTGGCAGGACCAAGACCTGCAAATTGATTTCACATCAAGTTTAACAGATCACTGGACACACTGTCCCTCAAATCATGATCAAAAGATACAGTAGCTGGGACACACAGATTTACCCAGGCATTTTACTGGCTGAATCATTGCATTCGTTTAATGGATTCAATCTCTGGAATTGGTTTGATCTTATAGACTTGGTTATAGATTGGTTTAGATGATCTGAGTGCATGTAGATTATCTGTATGCATATGACAATTACAACCGCTGCAAACTCCAGTTTCATGCTTAAATATTGTCAGTTACGTTTCCAATGTTAGGAACGAACATGTGTTTCTGAGGAACTTATGTCTTCTTACGATGATTCTGTGTCCGCATTGCACTGAAGAAAGAAACCAAGGCTCTTCTGGCGCTCTGCGTTTGCGTTATTGCGAGGCATCGCCATAATCTTCCTGAAAAGAGGAACACAGAGTGGGGTAAACAACCAACACAGCACATGGACAAAGTTTGACAGATCATGACAGGTTATTTGACACTTCACACATAGTTCTCTCAATTGACAATCACGAGTCAGAGATGAAGTATTGATCTCATAATGTGATAAAGATGAACAACATATATAGCTTCTACACAACATCAATGAAAGCATCGACATCACTGACATGGAATCTACCAAGATTCAATCAATACGCCCTACTACAGCGTACCGGTGTAGACAACCTCTAACTCTGGGTATTGATCTTATGAAGCTCATGCAAATATCAGCTGATTTAGCAACTTGTCATAGCCTTATATCACAGTTGGACAAACATAATCCAAATTGTTAACACCTTCCAAATTACACAACTCTTTGTTCATTGAGTAAACATTGCCTTCCATCTATGTAATAGTAATGCAGCACTGTGTACAGTACAATAGCTGATATATCATTATATAGAGTCTATGTGTCAGTGCAGATGAGAGTTATGCTGGTAGTGGAGTGAGACAGTTACTCACCATGGCAGGTTGCGAACCATGCAGGGCGGACTGAGGGCCGTGTCTTTCAGCTTACTGATGTTCTCCACAGTATATCGGAACGACGCCTCCGCTCGACTCTCATCTGAAACAAATAATTCACTCATTAGACTACATATTGCTAATATAATTCTCCCCCCTTCATATAAGGTTCACTGATTAGTACTTGTTGATTGAAAGAGTGCCAAACCATTCTGCATGGTTGTATTACAGGAAATAAAACTTGTAAGGTATGCCAGGATTAGGACTGAATTTAAGAGTTACATGTATTTTATATTACTGCGACCAGTGCAGCTCACTTGAGTTGAGACGTTCAAGAGATTGATATTTCATTGACACCACTAAGAAACCAGGACACTAATACATTTTCTGGGTTTTATAGGGATGAAATGGATAAGCAACAGATTCAAATTTTCCGTCACAGAATCGTTAGAATGCTAACCTTTACTGTTTCTATTGTCTAACCGACATCTTAGGTTGTAGATATAGTGCTGAGGGAGTTACCATTCTCTAATCAGACAGAACTATCAATTAGCAATTGTTACACTTTGTTTGGGCAATATTAGCAACTAGTGGTGTGTTAAAGTCTTTAAATCCACTGTAACATGTTGTTTTATTGAGATCTCTTTACTTCCATTATAAAACGTGCTACAGATGGGACGATGAAATAAAATATTTTAGAATTAGATTATTTTTTCAAAATAGCAGGTTTATTGTGTCTTTTATAAAAAAAAATGTAAGAAAATTTGGGGGTCACCGAACGATTTAAAGAGTTATCGGCATTAATAATAATACTCCCGTCGGCAAATTACGCCATTTTTGACTTACTTGATGTATTTAGATGAAGCGCTCGCTTTCAACGAATAAGCTCAGAATCCTTTCAAATACATTTCAGTTATATACGGGGATGCATAGCAAGTCTATATTTACAAAATTAATGACACTGGAAAGAGAAACAAAATTAAATTAAGCACTTTTTAATTAAAAACAACATTTTTCTCATCGTTTTTCCGTATTGAACAGGATTTCTCACGGACACACATATTTTAGATATTGCTAAAAATGCAATATAATGTGCACATTTGAATAAACAAAAGAATTCAGATATAAAAATAGGGGGTCACCAGAGGTTTTTCATCACTTTAACATCATTTTTTAAATTACCTTCAAAAACGTAAAAACCTAACGTCACGGCAATTTTGATGGTTTTAAGTGTAACTTTGACCGCCTACCGTGTAATCATTATTCAACATACTATCAATATGGAGTGCATGATGGAAGAATAACTATCAGTTGATTATACCAGGCGATGTAAATTTGCAGTAACTAAAGATACTATGCAATAATTCGAATACACACAGTAACATATTTACCGCAAATATAGGTGAAGATAACGTTATGCGGCATGTCGTAAAATGACCGGTAAAAAGGCGTTACGGAAAATTTAAGCACTTTCTGTTAGTGTATGGATAAGCGTATGCCCCAAACAACGTAATCAATATATTTTTAGACTTATTCACTACAATAATTTGTTGTCGCAAGCGTTACCGTAAGCGAGTTCGATTTCTGGGTCCCATCTCTCCTTAAGATGTAAAACATTATACAAAAGAAGAATCAAACTATCATTATTACTTAGCAACTAAAACACTGGTAAGCAGAATCCAGAACACATGAGATAAGTAATGAGTTTAACACGATCTATGAGCCTTGGGCCATGTCTGAATGTGTGGAATAATGAAGCTATTTTTAGTATTTCTTGTTGAAAGTCTGTCTGGTCTCTGACCTCCATTGTGGATTATCAAAATACATCAGGCAGAAAGACAATAACTAAAGACAGTCAGATGAAAGATTGACATTTTCATGTATCAAAAATAGAATTCTTGTAAGCTATAATAGGCATAAAGATTTTCTAATATCTAAATCAGGGAGTTATGAATAAACTGAAATAAATAGAATATTTTGAAAACACTAAGGAGCGTATTTGAGTGGAAAGAAAAATTTAGATAAACTTGAAGTATATTTCTATAGACAACAGAAAAAAAGACATAACTGAACATCCAATCTCCCTCTTCAGAAAGGAATAAGTCTTGCCGTTATTGATGAAGCAAGGGTGAAAGCCCTAAGTCAATATCAGCTTATGAAAGATACAAATTACATCAAAATAAGCTAAGAATGTTAAAAATCTTTTTCTGTTGAATCAATGCTTCAAATGTATCTATTGATTTGACGTTGAAAATAAAGATCGAAAGTCAAATTATCAAATCAATGAAAGGAACCACCAGCTAATTCATAAATTGTTGATTTTCTATTTCTATCAATAAATATTTGAATTATATGAATATCGGGCATCACTCCACAATCTGGTGAATATCAACCTGTGCTCAGACATGCTTCTAAAGTCTTAGTTCAATTAACGCTGAAAATAGAATGACTCATCACTATAAATAGACACACTCCATGTCTGACAGGGCTGAAAAAACTGTTTGTATTTCTGAACAATTACGGAAATCTCGCTCTTGGCAATATATAGTTAGGAAAAAAAGCTAATTGCTTGAGTTGTTGAACGGCTCATTGGTTAGTTATTGACAACTTCACAGCTTCACTTGGAGTGATATGTGCTGCAGGGAATTCTTCAGCAGAAAGAGTGTGAAAGTAAGATGTGACAAGTGAATGAGGAGAGCAACAACTCCTTCCTCTTATAATTGTTGAATATATTTTATATTATGAACATACCGTATTCAGTTCTTACTCCCATAACTGCAGAAATAACATTCATTTCCTTTTTAAACAATTTATTTTGAATTTCCAATCTCATTTTGATCAACTAAAAGCAAAATTTGAAAACATAATCATGAGGCCGATCAAAATATTCAGGAAAATATTGATTAATTTCATAATTAGAATTAAAGATATTTGGATCGATACTCTTGTCACAATATATTAGAGTCTCTCTCAGTTAGGAAGCTTTTAAAAGTCCATCTGATGAGGTTGTAGCCACCTGACCTTCAGGAGTAAATTTACTCAATGTGGACAGGAGAAGCAAATAATGAGTTTCTCAGTTAACATTAACATTAGCACGGTCAATTTGGGCTGGAGCTCCAAGAGATGAAATCAAGTTCTAGACATTCATTCTGTTCAATACAACAGAGATTTCACTGATATGCTATGGTCATTTCATAAAATTATCTATTAAAATATTCAGCTGCGAATATGCTATAAGTTGTTAACTGGATGCTATCCAATTAGCCAATATAAGCCAAACAAAGATCATGCTAAACTAAAACCAGATTAGCGTTTGCAGGACATTGCAAAAGCAGAGCAGCCCCAAAACTGAAGGTGTAGCCTTCTCCACAATTTAATGCGCAATTTTTTTATAAATACACAATAAAAGACAACTGAACATTAAATGCAAGAAATTGCATATACAACTAGTACCATTCAGATCTCATAATATCACTTGGCGACTTCAAATAATTTTGATTATCATTGGAGTCAGTAGAAACAAGTTTCATTATTACTGATGTCACTTTACAGAAACATTTTCATTATTGGAGTCATTACTAACAAGTTTGAATTGATCATCACTGAGGTCACCACACATTTGATTTTGATTGTGAACCTGTCAAAAGCAGAGCAGCCCTGAAACTGAGGTTTTGCCTTCCTCTGTTCAGCCTTCTCCACAGCCATAATAACATGAGCAATTTTATACCACAAAGGACAATTGAACATTAAAATCCAGAAAGTGCATTTACAACTAGTACCATCATGTTTTTCTTGAAAATAAGTTTATATGGTGAGGAAATCATTTGGTTTTTAAAATGATCAACTGAAAATATAATTACATCTGAGTTCACAAGACATTAAGTTATATATTTGGTATATACCGAAAAATCACATTGATGTACCGAACCGAAAGCAAAATACTGTGCGGTTCAACTACTGTAATTGTGAATCGTTTCCACCCTAAAACCAGTTAGACCCTCATAGCGCAGAAACTCTTCAAGTTATCATGTTTACAGTGAATTTTTAGGTGACTTCAGAACTCTGGGACCTTGCCTATATCTCGTGACCTTGACCTTTGACTTTCAAATTTACACAATCAAGGATCACTTTTCATTGGGTATAACAATCATGTTATGATTCAAAGTGTTAATAGTGTATCACAAAAGCATGCCATAGTTGATATATGACAAACAAGAGCCTCACAGTGCAGAAACTTTTCAAGTTATCATGTTTACAATAATTTGTTCATTGATTTAAACTCTTGACCTTGACCTTTGAACTTGAATGTGAACATGTCAAATTTCCCAGCGGTATAAGGAGGATGTTACATATGATTTCTTAAAACCTTCTTGGAAATAAGTTATAGCCAAAACAAAAGGCACCCTCCACCTACCGTAATCTTCCTCAAATTACACCACCTTCCCCTATTCCACTAATCCTAAACATATCCATAATGTCTACCCCACCCACAATGTAGGTCAGATAATACCTCTCTAGTACTCGTCCTTTATTTTGGTATTGTCTGACCCAAACTCCCAACCCCACTTCTACCACCAATCCCATCATCCAACTCCTTTAGTTTAGAAAAACACTTCCAAACATCTATTTCGAACCATATAAACAAAAATAGAGCCATGGGCTCTGTAGCTCATCAGGAGTTGATTTATTATCTAAGGTTGAATATCTAAGTTATCTCAAGTAATACATTGTTAACAAGCAAAAAATAGGTTTTTAGATCATGACCCCTGTGACCTGTATTTGGAGTCACAGGGTCACCAATCCTACAATTAAGAATCACCTTTGACCAAAGAGTCTCTACACAACTTTTCAGTTCTCTAGACCCTTTGGAACTGGAGAAGAAGACGAAAATAGGTTTTTGGGGTTGTGACCTCTGTGACCCCATTTGGGGTCACATAATCTACAATTTAGAATCCCCATTGTCCAAGGAGTCTGCACACAACTTTTCAGCTCTCTAGACCTTTTGGAACTTGAGAAGAAGATGATAATAGGTTTTTAAGGATGTGACCCCTGTGAGCCCATTTGGGGTCACAGGGTCACGAAATCTACAATTTAGAATCCCCATTGGCCAAGGAGTATGCACACAACTTTTCAGCTCTCTAGACCTTTTGGAACTGGAGAAGAAGATGAAAATAGGTTTTTAAGGATGTGACCCCTCTGACCCCATTTGGGGTCACGGGGTCACGAAATCTACAATTTAGAATCCCCATTGGCCAAGGAGTCTGCACACAACTTTTCAGCTTTCAAGACTTTTTGGAACTGGAGAAGAAGATGATAATAGGTTTTTAAGGATGTGACCCCTGTGACCCCTTTTGGGGTCATGGGGTCACGAAATCTACAATTTAGAATCCCCATGGGCCAAGGAGTCTGCACACAACTTTTCAGCTCTCTAGACCTTTTAGAACTGGAGAAGAAGATGAAAATAGGTTTTTAAGGATGTGACCCCTGTGACCCCATTTGGGGTCACGGGGTCACGAAATCTACAATTTAGAATCCCCATTGGCCAAGGAGTATGCACACAACTTTTCAGCTCTCTAGACCTTTTGGAACTGGAGAAGAAGATGAAAATAGGTTTTTAAGGATGTGACCCCTGTGACCCCATTTGGGGTCATTGGGTCATGAAATCTACAATTTAGAATCCCCATTACCCAAGGAGTCTGCACATAAAATTTCAGCTCTGTGGAGTCATTGGTTCTGGAGAAGAAGTCGAAAAAGCGAAAAGTTTACGGATGGACGGACGGACGGACGGACGGACGGACGGACGGATGGACGGATGGACGGACGCCGGACACCATGCCATGCCATAAGCCCATCGGGCCTTTCAGGCCTGATGAGCTAAAAATATAAAAAAAACTCTCCAGCCCCAATTGAAACAACCTAATCAAAGCAGGTAAATGAAATTTAATGAGAGCATGCTGAGGCAAGTCCCAGGCTGAGAGACCATTGACGGTGACGTGCGGATGTCTTGGACACTGCTGTGACAACAGTTGTCCTACAAAACACTTTCATCTACACTACCACTATATTGATTTCTCAGGGCATTGTCTGAAAGACAATGTCTGAAAGACAAATCCGACCAAACCTCTATAAATGATGCACACAATTTTGACGAAACATATGGGATTTAGATTGACTTATGTTGTTTGTGGTGACACACTCAAACAAATACCGTAATATGTATTAAATTACAACGCAACTCACAAATCAAGTTCACTGAAAAGGTATCTGTCAAATCTATCCACTGTTGACCTAATAAAATTTCATATTTGTGTAAAAGAAAAAAGCAACATGTATGAGTTTAATGTATAGAACTGGTTGGCAGAACTGCCTACAGTCCTTTCAGTTTATGTATAGACATATTGTATAAGGAGTCCTTTGAAATTTTTTTAAGTTCACAAAACAATCAGGAAGGTCGACTATCTGTTCCACTATTTCATGCTCTGGTTGGACCTACTAAAACTATTATTCCTATTACTCAGAACATCTGCAAATATACAGTCCTGTTTACATCAGAATGAGACCTATAGGAAGACATCACAAGTGTAATTTAATAACATAAGGAATGGAGAGTTACAGGCACATCAACAGACTTAAATAACACTCCAATTATAGCTTTTTTAACAACTTCGTTTAAAGCTTTCAGATCATCTGAAGTGCAACTCTCCATTACTGAATAATTTAATTGAGCACGAAAACAACAGAATGACAGCACAAGTTCATTTTTTAAAACATTTTGTAACCTAATTTACATCAAAATACTGGGGAGGTCATAATTTAGCACTCCCACTTCACCCTTTCAGAGTTTTGGGCACGGATACTTTACTTAATGCAGTGTTGTTCCTAGAGGGGGTCCTTGGGGCATTTGCCCACCTTTTGGAATTGATGTCCCTTAAAATTTGGAGAAGTAGGATACTTTTACCATTGCAAAGGGTTCCACTTGTTCAGAGATTGCCAAAATGACCCCCTCAGCAGATCATCTAGAGGTGGGGTGAGGTGAGTTGGGGTTTAACGCCGCTTTCAAGATTATTTCACTTATATCGCGGCTGCTAGTATTATGGCAGGGAGAAATCCTGCAACGCCATGTGGCTATGCATCAGAGAACTTAGAAACAACACTGTAAATGGATATGGTAGATGCAACTTATATATCCTTCATAACCTCTGAACCGTACAAAACAAGATGTTTATCTCAATGACATACTTTAAAATGACTGATACTTAGAAATAATCCTCCATTGCTTCACTAGTGCATGATGTAATTCTAGACTCAGCTGTATGGTCCCAACAGGCTGTGATCACAATTTGACTACCCAGGATATGCATCTGCTTCAAATTGAACTTGATTGTTTAGAAACACAATTGCTTTGGGTAAAATATTAACTATGAGACCAAAGAAAAACAAAACAGATAGAAGATGTAATAATATATTGAACAGCAAAAGAAACTGTAACAATTTCGTCATTTATATACAAATACACTGTATGGATAATTGAGCTAATTTATAATATCAGAGCATTCAAATTTTGTTGAAATGATGTTAATAACGTGTTGAACAACATGCAGACATAACAAAAAGTCAATACTGGTGTAGAACTAGACTAACAATTAGTCTCAGAAATAATAAAAAATTGCCACCAACACCATTTTCAAATATTTTCAAATATTTATACAAAATGGACCCCTTAAGATGCCTTAAGTTCAGAGTAATCTAGACTTGCTATAATCTTCTAGACTGGGTTGATCATCAATTGAATATTTTGCTCTAGGGTCTGGACAACTTCTGCAGAGCATTATCTTGTGCCATTTGTCATTCTTTGAGAAAACAGCCACATTCCTGTTCAGATGATGAAGGGCCCAATGTGCTTTTAAATGCAATTGTAACTTGTGCAAACAACCCCATGAAGTTGTTTGATGCAAAACCCCTGTCTTTGTTGATGTTGATTTGACGTTATGACATCTTTTGAATTTCATTCAGATTGGTTCTATGGGTCTCATTTTGGTAAAACTTCAAGGTCCCGGGTATTGCATTCTTTTCTGGTACCAAGGTGTTCCATGAGCACATTTACCGTCCTTGCAAACTGTTCAGCATGCAATTGGCCAATATCCCAGTTTCCGAAAATTTCACGTTTATTTGGCCAAGCATTAACTTCTTAACATTGAGGCTAGATTCACGATTTGGGGTCCATTTCACAGGTCTCGGATTACAGCACGAGTAATTTGAATTTTACCAGGATCATGCAGTTCATGTTACCATGACAACATGTGACATGCATTTTTGCGAACTGATACCCTTTGACTTTGCAATGGTAACAATCTGTACTCTACAGTACCAATAGCTCAACATGTTCTCTGACATTTACTAATGATATGACAAACCATGGGCTGATATGCAAACAGAAACTATAATCAATAAAACTCGCGTTTCTTTTGCTGGTCAGTATAGTTCATAAATCATTTCTTTTTCATGATATTAATTATTCTGAAAAAACATAAATAGTAAAAGGCATGAAATAAGTGAGATATTCATAACACAGAAAATTAAAATCAATATCAAAGATACCTGCTTTCGCTTCATTAACCATGTTTCCAAATAAGGATTATCTGGTCATTTGTTTTATATTGATACAAATCTCAAGCTGAAAGTGCAGTTTTGTTCAAATTTGTAACATGCCATATGCCTCCACATTTCAGGCACAATATTCAAAAAATATTTTGATGTATACATCCTGTAAAAGGCAGCAACTTGTTTTTTTCATGAAATGTAGTGTAAAGAGCATTATGTAGGACATCAGTGTCACGATCTTGTATCACATACCCTATAGGCTTCTTTGTTGCCTCTGCTTCAAGTAGGGGTGAAACGGTACGCTTGGGCTTCGGTACGTATTGCGGTACGTATTGCGGTACAGGACTCTGTTCCGTACATTTTCGGTTCGGTACAAAACTGCGAATGGCTTTCAATATATGAACTAAGACTTACTGACTATAACCCATCACTTATTTGTTTTGAAAATAATTTGTATGGTGAGGTTTGGTCATAAAAATGAGTTAATAATACATAAATGTTAAATTAAGTTATATATTCGGTATATACCGAAATATCACATTGCTGTACCATGTGTACCGAACCAAAAGCAAAATACTGCGGTTCAACTTCTGTAGTTGTGAACCGTTTCACCCCTAGCTTCAATTGTATTAGATTTACTTTTGATAGCCAAATATTGCCCAGTTTGTTAAAAATAGAGCCATGGGCTCTGTAGCTCATCAGTATTTCATTTCATCTCAAGTAATACATTGTTAACAAGTAAAATAATATGGGTTTTAGATCATGACCCACATTTGGAGTCACAGGGTCACCAATCCTACAATTAAGAATCACCTTTGACCAAAGAATCTCTACACAACATTTCACCTTTCTAGAGCTTTACATATAAACTGGAGAAGATGAAAATAGGTTTTTGGGTCATGACCCGTGACCTAGATTGGGGTCACAGGGTCACAAAATCTACAATTTAGAATCCCCATTGGCCAAGGAGTCTGCAAACAACTTTTCAGCTCTCTAGACCTTTTGGAACTGGAGAAGAAGATGAAAATAGGTTTTTAAGGATGTGACCCCTGTGACCCCATTTGGGGTGTCGGGGTCACAAAATCTACAATTTAGAATCCCCATTGGCTAAGGAGTCTGCACACAACTTTTCAGCTCTCTAGACCTTTTGGAACTGGAGAAGAAGATGAAAATAGGTTTTTAAGGATGTGACCCCTGTGACCCCATTTGGGGTCATGGGGTCACGAAATCTACAATTTAGAATCCCCATTGGCCAAGGAGTCTGCACATAAAATTTCAGCTTTGTGGAGTCATTGGTTCTGGAGAAGAAGTCGAAAAAGCAAAAAGTTTACGGATGGACGGATGGACGGATGGACGGACGCCGGACATCATGCCATGCCATAAGCCCATCGGGCCTTTCAGGCCTGATGAGCTAAAAATAGCCAAGAAAAGGCCCACTTCTCTTGCGACGACAAGCTACAGGGACGTCACGAAAAATCATTTTATGACGTCACAGACGACAAAATACGCGAAGTTATGTTCATATGGGTAATAAAACATCAGGGATCGAAATTACCTTCATTTTAGTGCCGAGAGCACGGGTAAATTGAATAGGGCACGGGTAAAATTGTACAGCTGTGCCTTGTGGGCACGCCTGAAAATTCACTTACTATCTTGAATTTTAATTAAATTGACAAAATGTTTAGTTTTCAACCTTTCTACAACTATCCCAAATCTTAAAACGTCTGTTATTTGTTATTCTGACACACAGCAGACCAGTGTCACCGGTAGACATCATATCAAGTGCTGAAGAAAGCAGATTTTTTACGGCTTTTCCCAAGAAATCTATTTTCAGATTTGTCTCTTACGACTTAGTGTCAGCAGTAGAATTATTATTAGTATTTTTAAGTTTAAAGAAAGACAGAATGATGATCAACAATAAGCAACCTATTTAGAAATAATTTAGATTTACTCTGCTTGTAAATTTCCTTCATAAATCTCTCCAATACTCACAGATAAAATAAATGATGCTGACATCTTGAGTGGACCGATCCATTTGCCGGAGGGATGATAGGTGAATTTTGTCCAAACTTTTGAAAAATGACAGTTTCAATCTCACCAATGAGCTTACAGCAGTATTAGGGGGAAATATTGTGGAATAATGCTATTTAAGTGGTATGAAATGAATTTAATTAATTAAGCAATGAGAAAAATTTGACAGGTAATAACAAATGCTTACAAACAACCTGTCACCCCTATTCCTAAATGAGTCAAGCCCTTTGGCAGAAGTATCTAGAAATTGATGAAATCTGTTGGAAATCAAACGTCTTGATGTAAAAAAAACTGATTGTTTTAGGAACTACATTTGTAACTGTTTAGGCTTTGATAAAGTATGATGCATATGTGAACCTTTTTAAACTAGAATTTAATAGTTGTCTTCACAGAATTCTAAGGTATGTGTTGATATATTGGAAGTCTATTCTACAACTTAGTTTCACTTGTGGCCTGGGTGGCTATAGTATAAACAGAGATATTTATAAGATGAAACACCTATTTCAATATTACCAAATAATTAATCAATATACAACTTTTTAAATATCTTTTTCAGACTTAAGTACCAAGTCAACTATTTTAAACAGTTCATTATAGATAATGTGCATTTTATGAGTTTTTTAAAAGTCACAGTGAAAAAAAATCTCATACAAATGACAATTTGATTTACTTTACATTTATCTTGATATCTTTTTATCAGAGAATATCTATATGCAAACATATATAAACAACACAAAAACAAGTATTTTATTAGTGTCTAAACAGGAACTTTTAATTATTGTTAAATAATATATGATGGCAAAATTCCTCTTGAAAATCTGTAAACAAAGTAACTTTAATACTAATATAACAAAAAGTGTGTCCTTATGATCATAATGGCACACTTTACCCTTAGAAAAAAATTCATTTCTATCCCCGAACAATCAATTTAATTTTGTGTCAAGTAAGAACACTTTCTTATGATTAAGAGAATAGTTTACAAGTCAGTGAAATATATTATTTCATGAACAAATCATACACTTGTATTTTCTAGCAAGAATGTTTTAAGTTTTATGTTGACTAATTTAGTCCATAGGAAGTAACGTCGAGATGATCATTCCTTGGCTTCGATGACATCTTCTCGTTCAAGTCAAACTATCTAAATGTACAAGTATGATGTACATGTTTGTTTAATGTAGTGCATATGCATACTTGAACAATCACTTCTTACTCTCTGTTCATGGCAAATGAATATCAAATAAAGTTCATGTTGAATTTTTCTGTATATTTTCTATAGTTAACTATGTGCAAATGTTATGCGCACCAATGGAATTTTAATCTAACGCAGATTGATGCATGAGGCCAAGGACACTCCTGCAGATTGTATTGCTGGCATCCATGATGTTGAAACTTCTGACATAGAGACTACAGATGAGAGCAGTGATGAAGAGGTGATGTCAGACACTGACAAAACTCTGGGTATGACAGATTTGAAACACATTACAGACAGATATTTCCGCAGAGGAAGAGTTTGAAGGATTATCATTTGATGAATATGATGTGCAACTGCTGCTTAATTTGTTGTCTATCTAGAAGACATGGCAAGACGTACTGTCACATCAAAACGAAGACCAGGGAAAACAAACGATACTTTCACCAGTTGGTAAGAATCTAAACCTTGTTTTATGTTGAGACAGAGGTATGATAATAAAGCTGAAAAGATGATCTCCAAAACAGCTGAGCAGAAAAATCATTTTGGAGATTTGTTGACCAACAATGTGATGCAGACGCAAACCTTTCCCAGCAAGACATATTTTGGTTATTGATCACTTAACTATTTTGGTCAGATAATAAAACTATATATAATCAAGCCCCGTGTATTAACCTTACTTAAAGCAGAAGGTCTAAAAACGAGACAATGTAGTCAAATTTCAGTTTATAGTGACCTGAAGAGGCAACCCATCTTTAAAGACCAGTCTGATTAAAATCGACCTTGTTGCGAGGAATAAAATTTGCAAAATAAATGCATCTACCGGAATACAAACAGGTTCTGTAGATTCCTCAGGTCTGAGAACACCCCGTACATATTCTGTACCAGTTAAGCACAATCAAAACCCAGTCCAAAGCTTATCAATCACACCATGGTTTTTAACGGTCAATGTTTTGAAAGCATTCAGAATCATTCATTAAAACGATCCTCCTGTTATGGAAACCAACGAAAGTTTGGCTGTTTGGAGTTACTTGTCCCTAGTTTCTCGTACCAAAAAGCTTTTGTTGGACATTCTGTGAGTGGCTTCCTGAATAGTGTCAGAACATACTAGCCTGCAGGCTGTTATCAGATGGTTTGGTGAGGAAACCTCTTAACAATATGAGATATATAATGGTAGATGCACTATTTTGCAACCTTCATTCGACGCAAAACAGTTGATTTTAATCAGACTGCAACCCAGACAAACCCAAGAATTAAGGTCTGTATGCCTCTTGATTCAGAAATGGGATATTTCAAACTCAAAACTGAAAAAAAAAAAAAAATAAACTTACCTTTGACGCTAGCAAAACATATGACCGTGTCACAAAGTTATGGATAAATATCGACAAATTCTATTCTTCTCCAGCATTATGTATACATCAATCTATGAGAACATGGCATGTCGGTTATTGAATGAATAAACTAATTCAGAAATAATAGGGAGGTGGACATACCAAGAATACCAAAGGATACTGTATCAAACTAAGAACTGGTGTCTCTGTAATCGTCCAATATAGGCTGTGAAACTTAAAGACATTGCTTGCTGTTCATGAGATTTAAAATTCAAAAAAGTTTGAAAAGTGGTCAAAGGGTTGTGACAACCTTGAAAATACAGTCACGGTCACCAACATAACCGGTGTCTGTGTAACTAAACCACTTAATTGTAAAAACAAGAGTGTGACATTCAAAATAACGTCATGGTCATCAAAGACAACTTGTGTCTGCATAAACCGCCAATATAGACTGTCACTAAATTTGTAGAGTTAGTGAGTGTAAGGGATCATGAGTAGTCCTTAAACAGTATGTGATACAAACTAATGAAAGGAAGCGCATATCTCCATTTCGAGTCTCGTTAAAATCAGACCGAATTAAAGCTGCATTACGTTACACAATATACAAATACATCTCCAAATCATACCTTCTTCCATCTCTTCTTCTTGGTTCGTGGCCCCCATTTCCTGGACGTCGCCATTGACAACGCCACCGTTACTGTCCGCTCCATGCTGACTGTCGTCTGAAACAACAAAATCACATATAGCTAGCTTGTATTTAGAACAAATGTATAGAATGTCCACTTGCTGAAATGAAACTTCAATTGATTACATAACTATTTCTAACCAACCATGGCCATTGGGCATGTTATCATATCTGGCTTTGTTCTGGTCAATGAACACAGCCACTTTCAAGCTACCAAAGACAGCCAGGTAAATATGCAATACATACTTGATATAGTGCTTTCACATTCTCGTCAAAATATCTCACAGTTGAGAGTCAAAGATTAAAATTTTAACAGGGATTATTGTTCAGTTCTTAAGTTGTCGAAACATAAAATAGAGCAACTGGCTCTGAGGGTTAACAAATTTATAATTTATAATCCTTATTAGCCAAGTCATTAGCTTGTATGTACTAAAGATTTCAGTTCTGACGAAGAAGACAAAACAGAATCTACATTTTATAATCCCCACTGGCTAAAGAGTCTGTACACAACAATTCAGCCTACTAGGGTTTTTCTTTCTGGAGAAGAGGACAAAGATAGCTTTTCAGGTCATGGGCCCTTGGGCCATTATTTCAGGACACTTGGTCACCAAATCTACAATTTATAACCCACATTAGCCAAAGAATCTGTACACAAGATATCAGCTCTCTAGAGCCAGTGGTTCTAAAGGAGAAGTTGAATAAGCAAAAGTTTTATGGATGGATGGCCATTCATCATGCCATGCCATAAGGTCATTGTAACATTTTATTTTTTAACTTTCGTATATCTCACTTTTGTTTTTCGATGGGTTCAATATATAATATTGAACTATCAACCAAGAAGAAATCAAATCAACATTGCCTCATTGATAATCCTTCAAAATCCATTTTTATAACGTTGTCAAACATAGCAAGTTTACTGTATGCAAAGTAAACATAATTATATTTAAGTGCTCAGGGAAATTTCAATCAATTGAAACCAGGAGCTGTGTCTATAACAATTGGAGTTATTACAAGTTATTCAACCATGGCCTGTCAGTCAAAGTAATCATGGACTTGCACTTTCACCGTATTGTGATTATATATGATATATTTCTAAGGAATCGCATACATCCTGTTTTGAAAATGCTAGATGAAGGACTATTTGAAGGCAGTTCACAGCCATATATCGCCATCAAAGTGACCGTCACCTTAGTGTACTGTCAATGAAATTCTGCCTCAAACCTGGGTCAATTTATCAGTGACAAAATATGAAAGAGATATAAATTAACCTTGTGTGTTTCTGTATCATTAATAATAATATCATGATTATATTTAGCAGTGCCAGATCCAGAAATTTTCAAGGGGGAGAGAAGGGGCAAGATGGCGCGTTCGGCTTTCGGATCAAGAGGTCCGGGGTTCGAAACCCGCCAGGGCAACTTTGTCTGCAGTGGAGAACTGTTCTACATGCAGTAAGGTTTGGGTGCAATGCTACACTGAATTTCAGTACAGTTCCACCCATGGTTCGCTAGTTCCAGCCGATGCTCGCAGGTTTCACTGCAATGCATAACCACATGGCGTTGCAGGCTTTCTCCCTGTCTTAATACTAGCAGCCGCGATAGAAGTGAAATACTCTTGAAAGTGGCGTTAAACCCCAACTCACCTCACCTCACCTCACCTCAAGGGGGAGAGGCCACTTGCTGAAAGGTGGGGGGTTCATTTTCTGGGTCCATCAAATTTGTTTATGCCAAAATTTTCTCTGAAATCGTCACTGTTCGGAATAAATTTTTTTTATGTATTATGCTTACCAAAGGTATTCATAATAAAGTTTCTATTCCAAATATATGATATTTATGAACCAGAAACACACTTGGTTAATAATCTCTATATACTAATGTGCTGACATTGGTAACTCTTAATTGATCAAGGCACACCAAATGGACTTTATTCTTTGGAAGCAATCCTGATACAAATAAAGATTATGCAATCGTTTGCCTGATTCACCTTGCAAACAATTACTATTTAGTCTGGAAGAAACGTTATCAAGTGATTTATGAGTTTATTATCATATAATTATAAACTGATTAAACATTCCTCATGAACATGAAATTGGTATAATCTAAGCTAGCCAAATACATGAAGAGGAGCATATCTTTAAATTTAAATTAGCCTTTTGGACCGCCAGTCAAAACATTAAACTACTAAGGCAAAAAAACATTTCCACTACTGGTCATTCAGACTGGTGCTAAATTTTGTTAACCCTGACCTATTAAATTTAAAAGTTCAATTGGTATCGCAGATACTAAGTGCATCTGTAGGCCACACAAAGATTCATTTTGTACACAGGAAAGTGAAGCTACTCCCTGTATGATTTTGTAACAAATCAGCAAATACCTTGACCTTGATCAAGAAAAAAGAGCCATAGGCTCTGTAGCTCAACATTATATGTATTGTTGGATATTCAAAAACAAAATAAATTTTCCTCAATATAATGTACAATCCCTAGCCATGAAAAATCTCTCAAACATTTTCAGTGCATAACAAAAGTTATGACTTGAGACTACATTTTGATGATATTGGTTCTCCAAGTATCACTATTCCTGCATAGATATTGAAGAAAATAGGTTTTTAGGTTATGGCCTCTGAGGCCCTATTGTTGCTAATGGCTGCAATACTGGCTTGGCTTGTGAACAATAACTCACTCACCACTCTGAGGCCTTAATCTGCAACTAAGATTGTCATTGTTTAAGGAGTCTGCACGTAACTTTTCAGCTTTCTAGAGCTTTTCGTACTGGAGAAGATGATGAAAATAGGTTTTTAGGTCATGACCCCTGTGATCCACATTTGGAGTTCACAAGGTCACCAAATCTACAAATTAAAATCCCAATTGGCCAAGGTGTATGTACAAAAGAATTCAGCTTTCTTGAGCTTTTTGTAATGGAGAAGAAGATGAAAATAGGTTTTTAGGTCATGACCCCTGTGACCCACATTTAGGGTTACAGGGTTATCAACAATTTAGAATTGCCAAAAGAGTCTGTACATAAAATTTCAGCACTCTAAATCACTGGTCCTGGAGAAGAAGTCGAAAGAGCAAAAAGTTCATAGATGGACGATTGGCGGACGACATAAGACCATCGGGCCTTTAAGGCCTAATGAGCTAAAAAGTCAATGTATACATATCAGATCTTTTTCAAATATTCACCAATGCAGCTTGAAGTTGCGGTGACACTATTCGTTGATATGTAAACAATTTTAGAATTTGCATATGATGTGGGCAATTTTGCAGAAGCAGTTTGTGTATTTGAGTTTTTGCATATTTATCAAATTTGGATAACAAGTTTATCAGATTGCTTTATTGCATCAACAACAGCCTCTATTACATGATAAACCATGTATTTTCAAAATGACCCCATGCTTTGTCCTTTAAAGTCATAACTGACTCCTGACAATCTGTATTTTGGGTTCTTATGTTCACTAATCTAAGATCACAGAAAGCCAACTTCATACTTCAAAATTATTGTCTAATCATTGTATAAACTTACTGTTCAAGTCTATGACCCCACATTTCATGCAACACTGACACTAACCACAACTTGAACTAAGGTTGAAAAGCAGAAACGCAACTTTCTTAATTCTTTTATTCTTTAGAAAAATATAACTAACTTGCCAACCCAAACTATAAACATAACTTGGCATGAACTGTCTGACAGGCCGTATTTTACAGCATTACTTATAAACGCACCTTGCAACCTTTGTATGATTGCATCAAATTGATTCAAACTTGAAGTGTCATTCTTTCATTAACGTATATTCCAGTTACAGACCAATGGCAAAAATGTGTATGCGTAACTGTGATTTCAATAAAATTATAATTTTCACGAATGAAATTTTCAAGGGTTTTTATTTTTAGCCTTCAGTTCACGTATCTAAATTAATGTATCATTGCACTTAAAACTGTTATTTCTCCTTTAGCCTTCCGTATGTATGTTGATAATTATGATGCCAGTAATGAAAAGATATGTCGACAGACAATTTACATGAGAGTTTGTATAATGTTGTAGGATAAAGCTACGCAAATAAGGGATAAAGCCAAAATATGCCATATCGGATAATTTATATCAGTAAAATATTAAATATGATATATAAGCAAAACTAATGTCACAATTAAAGATTATATTTAAACTGATGAAATTAATGTTGAATTAATTCTAGTACAAATGTTTGTGACAGTAACAACATAAATTCTCAGATGTCCACCCCTATATTTCCATGTCGGCTTATGTAGGCCGAAGATACAGACCGAGTTTGATTAATTTTATAGATTTTAAAATTTTTTAGTAGATGACAGTTGTTTTATTTTGTTGTTGTCAATTTTGAGTGACTTGTCACTATTTTGTATCCCTCATTAGTAATTTGAAAACCGTTTTGCCCTTTTACAAACATTGTGATTTATCAAAATTTGCAAAATATGCAAAGGAAAGTATGTATGCATAGATAAGTGCATGGTCTCCAATAAGAAATATGTGTGCAACAAAGTTAAAATTGAGTTTTGAAATAGAACAAGTGTCAGGCCTGAAAATAAACACCTGAGCACTTATTAGAGTATATACAGTAGCTACCTGTAGATACACATAAATCTATATCATGCTAAATAATAAGATTAAGAAATATAATATATCCATTAAAAATAACGTAAAGTCATCATTTAGAAAACAGTACTAAGATTTAAATACTGTTCCTACAGTATGTAAACAAAAGTACACAACTCCTGTGTCATTATCAATGGTGGTTGCTAATTTATGCAGTAGATAGTGTGGCATGTGTTCTGATCATTTCTTGTTGTTGGTACATTTTTAATCTAAATGACTGTTATTGGAAACATAGAGATAAACTGTTTAAAGTGCAATCAAGAAAGTACTATCATACCAAACCTCTTACTGAACGAAAAACATTGAAACAAGATTTGCCGCCAGGGAAGACTGGAGGAGTAAACATACACACCTCATGGCATGTCATTTCATTTCAAGCTTTGACCTTGTTTCAACATAATAGATATGAAACTGAACAACAAACATATTCAAAACTTAAAACAGACCCTCCTTTTGATCTGTGTCCATTTCCTCATGATCGACTTGATTCTCCTCCTTGTCATTTACATGGTTCATTGTGCTGTTGTTCATATCATTAGGAGAAGTGACCGTACGTTGGCGATCTCGCCCTGTGATCGGAGGACTTCTTTGTGAGACGGTCACTTTCACGTGTTTGCTAGCGATTCGCCCAATGTCTGCAGATTTTGCCCCTTTAGCGGGGAAAACTGCTATACTTCAAAAACTGACAAATTTTGATTAAAATCCTGAGTGATGCACCCGGCTCCTAACAAAAATAAACAAGATGGCCGCCTCGTGCGGGAAGTCTGGGATCGCAGATATTTAAACGACTTGTTGCAAAATTAACTCACCGTCGGCAGGGGTGACTTTTGCGGTCATGATGTAGAACAACCCCTAAACCAACCCTTATGTGCTATGTTAAGACTAAATAAAGGCCGAGGAATGAGATTTTCAGTTCCGTGTGACTTCGGCTATTTTCGTCAAATTTAAGGTGTTTATGCGCATGCGTCGAAGTCATATCCGGTGTTACGCGAAGACTGATTGTCTAGGCGGACTTGAAATATCTGTCTTATTTATTAGAAATTCACCGTTAAATAAGTACTTCCATGAAAACAATTATCTTTGGGACATAGTTAACTTTATAATGAATCCAGAGGAACACCAGGATTCGGAACAGCCTGCCGAAAATTGGCTAAGTAACTTTGAGGACCAGTGTCTGGACGATCTCGAATCAGAACCAAACATGGAGGATAGACTCCAGGCTGAGAAAGAATACGCAGTTAAAAAATTATGGTTGACGTTTCAAAATTCGGCTACTGCAATTGCTCAACTGTATAAAGGTAATAACAATGTTAACACTCTATAATATTCCCCAGGTTACAAGGAATTCCATGATTATAAGTTCAATTTGTTCACACATTAATTATAGCCTCATTTTGTAAAAGTACCCCACCTCAGAATATTACACCACACTGCTAATACTAGAAGTTACGTACACTAACGTCTGGTGGCCCCTTAATTAATTTTGTTGAAGTGTAAAAACTAGAAATAAAAATTACATATTAAAATCTCATCTGTGCAGTGTAAGGAAATTATTTCTAATGAACCTTTTTGTCACCTTAGGCCTTTGATATTGTACTCCTTGATGGGATACGGACGGAACAGCTACAAAAGTTTAGTTGAAACGGCGACAAATTGGACAGAACGGCAACATAAATGGGTTGGACTTAACGGCGACACCAAATATATATTTTTTATTAATAGTAGAGTTACCTATTTCACTGTTCCAACATTTGTACTTGTATAATTGTACCAAAAATCGTTTATTCATGGTTGAACGCATTTTAGGTGTTGGGCCTACATTGTATATCATTATTACAGACCGATATTATATTATTGTCTCACCTCATTAAAATGGATTCATACATATCTAGTTAACTATAAAATATATACATTCTAATAAAACCCATATCACAAAAGTTAAAATTGATGTATAAAATGTAACGAGCCACCCTGTTTAGTGTTATGAGAGACTTTAAAAACTAAAATAAACCCATACTAAAATACAATTAAAATGTACATAAAATATAAAACCAAAAAGTGTTTACAGGAATTAAGAATATAAGAATGCATTTCTTTTCGTTACAATGCTAAAGCAGGTTTTGGCACATGAATATATTACAGCTTGGGTTGATAGGATAAAATGGACGTTCCGAGAATCACGAAAATTTGGGAAATCTTCTTCAATATTACAACATTTTAAAAGCAACTCACGTTTCATACAGGTGACATCTAAGTAACACGTGTTTCTCGTCTTCTACACCATCATGACAAACCGTACATATTCTCTCATTTAAACAAAACATCCGTGGATTAATACAACATCAAAGCACAGGACAGATTGGATTATATATAGTCGTAAGCAATTAAAACATCTCCCATCAGAAATTCTTTATTTAACTATGTAAACATCTCAGACATGAAAGATCTACCAATCAAACTTTTATAAAAAAAACAAACTATTGTCGCTGTTTAGTCCAGCGATTTTGGTCTAAAAATTAGTTGAAAATGTGTTTCGCTGTTCTGTCCTGGAGATTTTTTCCATCTGTCGCTGTTCTGCCTTGTTGCCGTGTCGCGGTTCCGTCCATAACCCTCCTTGATAATGTCTAAAATTCTGACTGAAAATGATATAGTTAATATTATTTTTCTTACTGCTATTTTGATGTCATTGTATAATTCATTAGCTATACTGATAATTGCAACAATTGAGGATGAAAAACAGAAATCTCTGCGTAACTGACAAAGGGAACTCTGTAACTATGACACACATGGGATTTTAAGAGAAATATTTAATTGGAAAAGCAATATTAGCAAAACTAACGAAGTGTGGGAGTACTGTATTTAGTCACAGTGCGTGCCAATTATTGTTAGTTTGATTAGAAATGTCAACCTGAACAATAATTGACAATGATTAAAATATATATACGGTAATTTTCCGAGGGATAAAACATAAAATGTTAATATAAGTGGTATTCAGGTCTTTAAAAAGATAAGATATGTATGAGCAAAAGTAACAATTATCTAAAATACTTGATTTTCATGATTTGCTTAATTTTGTTACAGCTGAATAAGGTGTAGAATTTATAAGTTGGATAGTTGTAGTGATTTTAAAGATCTACAGAATAAATAAACATTTTGCCCCAAGAGCGAACTAAAGTGTGTTCTATAGGGCAATATAAAATTTGAAACCTCCACCCAAAAAAATTAAGGAAGTGTAATGAATAATATATGTTGTTCTGTCAGAACAGAGATTACAGGAGAAAACTTCAAATGTAAGTGTGGGCTAAGAACTAGAAATTATTACTGGTTGCAAGAAATGGAGGATGGTTGGGGACTGGAGAGCTCAGTTTGTCACTATTTTGAGGCCAGATAAGGCAGATAGCACTGGGAAAAAACACCAACTGCAAATTGGTCACTTTATGTTGAGGCCCAATTTGACATATATGTCTTAAGGTGAAGAAAATCTTTTTTAAGTGTAATGCTTCAGTAATAACTTGACAATAATTACATTTGATGTTTTCAGTAATCTTCTGTTGCTGATAAAGTGTTTATTTATTATTTAAGAGCACAGATGCACAGATGTTGTATTTCCTAGGGTTGTGTACACAACAGTATTCTCATTTGGATTTTCATCATGAATTGTTGCCAATATCAACGGTTTCTACTTTGCAACAGCATAAAAACGTCTATTGATACTGATAGTAAAGAGATTGGAGTCAAATGTATTTTCTACCTTTAAAAAATGAAGCTATATCTGTGAAATGATGTGAGTATACTGGCCCATTAATGTGATACTAATAGTGAAACAGTTGTACCAGATATTGCAGTACATCACTCTTTCACTTTGCCATTTGCTGATGTCTAATAATATAATAAATAAACTAATGGCATACTAGTAACAAATTGTACATACTTTACTATGGTACTCCAAAGAAAGACAACATTAATCAGGGTTGTTCCTAGAGGGGGTCCTGGGGAAATTTGCCCACCCTTTTGGCTTAGTGTCCCTTAAAATTTTGAGAAGAAGGATGAGAAGGGCCCCATCTGCTGATCACCCACTAACAACACTGCATACGGTGCATAATAATAAAACTTTTAAAGCTTTTACAATGTATCATTCCACCTCCATTTTGAACCTATTCATTGTTATCAAAAGCAATTTTTAGTCATCATTGTGTAAATTGTTTCAGTTTATGTGTCTCATAGTTGCCCATATAGTGGCCCATATAGTGGCCGTTTCTCTTTGTTGGAATCTTAACTTGGGCAACTTAATAACATGTTATCAGCCGATAAGTTTGTTTTATTACATGTACATTGAATTGGTGTATAATACTTTTTCTTTTTTCTTCAGATCGACAACAAGGGCTTTCAATGTGGGTACCATTTCAGAATGCAGCAATATCCGTAACAGGGTTGTATAAAGGTTTGTGTAAAATTTGCTACATTGTGTTTTTCTGTTACCTACCTATCATCTTTTAAATTTTATTAGCAATATTAACTTAATTTAAACTTAATTTAGTAAAAGTGATTATTTCAAAATGATGATTATAAATTATAAAAAAAACAGTACAGCTGTGATTTAGTTCTAGAAGACTGTAGACTTTATGTTAACACTTCCAAAATAATGCCCTTATTAGTAGTGTTTATTACTGCTTTCTAATTTCATTACAATTTTGAAATTGGATCGTAGTAAGTCTAAATAACACGTTTATGAACTTTTGTTCGACAATGACTGTAATGGAATGCAAAAAGAAGATTATTGATTTGAGTTGCCAAGTAATGCATTAAACATGTTTGTGACCATGAATTATGTTGGTAATGCAATGGTTTTGTAGGTTTTGGTAATAATATTTGACATGAAATTTTGCATTTACAGATAGTGTAGATACTTTGAAGAACTCCGTTGATCTAGGGGTTCAGTGCGGGAGGCAACTAAGAACTAGGGACATTATTGCTTGGGCCAAGAAAAAGCGACGTCACATCCGTCGCGAAGAACTGTTGGCATTTCTGTGTGGTAAGACGCCGCCCCCTCGTAGTCGACTTGCTGCAGCCCAAGGTCGCCCCCCTGCGCGAGGTGGCCGGGATATGGCCGGCCAACATCTTCCAAATGACGAACCAGCAATTGATCATGATCTAGAGGCTTTCAGAGAAGCTATTGCACTGCAAGGTATTTTCTTATTTTATTACGAACATCCACTTTCTGCGAACCTTGTATTTGCTAGCAAGATTACATAATTACAAATGCTTTTTTTTTCGAACACTTATCTTTAAAACCTATCATATATCTTTACTTATTTTTTTAATTTGGCTTGATTTACTGGTTAATTAAGTAAAGCAAAATATTAAGGTCAAGCACGGACTTAAATTACATGGATACGCATCTGCACGGTCAGCTCGGAATTAACTGTGCCGCCCAGCCGTGGTCACCAGCAGGAGGGCGCCGCTAAGAATCATGGGCAATTTGGCCACTGTCGACTGAGCCATCAAGCGATTTGTTATTTCCATTTTAAGCAATTTTCTTTCTTTTTTATCGATACAAGTTTATACTAGAAGTGTTCAATAATAATAAGGAATACTGAGCAACATTCAATATAACTTTTTATTTGTTTGTGAGTTAATTACGTTGCAAATAAATCTCGAACATTCTCCGATTTTTGTTTTGACCAGTCCAAGATGGCGGACATCGCAGAAAACAATATTTAGCACATTTGTGCTTCAATTTTCTCAATAATGATTGAAGAAACTCCTTGGTTACTGGGGTATACTTGAAGAATAGTAACATTTTGACTGTTTTTTGTGAAAACATCGTCATTTTATTCAACTGCATTAGAAACAGGCCTTCTGGAAAATGGGTTATTTCATATATTTTCCGGTCAAAATAATTTTTATAGTCATATTGTCTCTCGAAATTCTCAATAATGGAAATCTGTTGAAACCATACAAGTTAATATGTTCAAAGTTTATATACTATAGAAGCGCTTTATAGCAAAATACAGACGAAATTAATTTAAATAAACTTTATAATTATATCCAAAATTAGGCATTTATGTTCATGACTGAATACCACCCAACATCAGTTACTATAGAGCAAATAATTTTTTAAATAAAATTTGGAAGCTTGCATTATCAAATAAAAACCTTTCAGTTTGGCGAATAAGTTGAATAAATCCCGCTAGTAATTTATTATTTTGATTTATATGTTAATGATAAATATATTATCATTTTTAGGCCTATTCAAAATAATTACAAGTAAAAACGATAAATGAACGATAACGTAAGCATATATGATATTATGTCGTACCCTGTTCTATTTGACTTTGACTTGTTATTAAATTAAAATGTTTATACTGTATTTGTTTTTTTGTTATTTCATTAGTTTCTACCTGAAGTTTTTCCAACTTCATTACTCAGAAAAATTGCACAATACATGTTGGACTTGAAATCGTTTCTCTTCTCCTAGGCGCAAACTCTGTTTCATTTCTGCCGTGTTTCAATGTTTGCTAACTCAGGATCATATAATAAGTCTGGAGTTCTGTAGAAAGATGGATAGGACAGTCCCATATCGTAGGCCCCCCGTCTGTATGAGGAATATGCTGAACCTTTCCTATAGGCCTACTGCTATGCGCACAAACTCGCATAGATTTTACTCTATTTGTTGAGATGAAGTTGAAGTTGGCTGCACATGTTTGGGGACAACTCTTGCAAATGCTCTTGTACATATATATGGGGACGTTGTGACTGAGACAGTCAACTTTCAGAAAAGAATAACTTACGATAATATCTGAATGATTCAAGATTACAAGCATTGACTTGTATATTACAGCATATACACCATTTTCAATAATTGACTTGTATGTACACGATTTGCAATGTATAGGAAGAATATGTTCTACTTGTTTTATAGGGAACGTGATATAATGAAAGATAGGATTTGGAGGTGGAATAGTTATTCTCTGATTAAATTAAATTTCATTGTCAATGTATTACTAATTGTATCTATTTTAATTCCGGCTTATCACAATTCCATATCCGAGTTTCTTTTCATTTGTTAAATAAATTGTCAACAGTTTTCACAAATCAATTACTTCATTAAGCATGTCAACATGATCACGTGACAGAAAAAAATTCATTTCAATATTTCAACACCAAACGAGGAGGGTATTAACAGAATATGTTTTATTAACTAAAAAGAAATGAGAAAAATTAATGCCAACAAACGAAGATCGTAACAGAACATGTTTTACTAAAATCACGGCTATCGAAGGACTAGTCTTTACTGGAAGCGGGATGTTGATGTATCCAGGGAAGTAGATTGTTTTATTAACTACGCATGCGCTCTATTGCGCCACTGCTTGCAGCGAGCAGTGGTACTTCCTGCCTGCGGGTGTCCAGCTAATGGGGAGATCAGATTACATTGGTCAGTTGGGCGGCACAGTTAATTCCGACCTGGTCGTGCAGATGCGTATCCATGTAATTTAAGTCCGTGGGTCAAGCGTGCTGGATTTTATTATTAGTTGAAAAGTCATACTTGCCTTATGAATAATGGATAGAAAGTTATAGATTAAGGAGTTAGTGACTGCAAGATCTCAAGACTATCCATGACATTTATAAAGGAATTTTACATCAGTTTGTAAAGACATTGTGAGAAGTCTAGAAAGGTATATCTGTTTATTTTGACTTGGGTAATATGAAAGAACAATGATGTGCAGCGACATCGTATTACTGTCATGATAACCTATCTTCATTAATTCCCTCTAAATAAATATAAGATTTGTTTGCAACTATTTCATACCTTGTTGTAAATTAAATTTGATTAAATTATTAATAGTACTGAACTTTGTGTTTGCAGGGTTAAATGGAGCCATGTCAAATATCAGTGTTGGATACAACCTGCCCCACTCAGGCGGAGCGCCACCTATGAATTCTTTGTCTAGGAATAACATTGAAGAACTTAACAAATTTATACATGATGAGTTCTCGAGGAACAGAAAGAGGACATCTTCCCCTGATGTAATTATGGACTCACCGTCTAGGAAACGAAGCCGTCTCATTTGATACCGAAGCAAAGGTTTATCAACACTTATGTCAAATTTTGAAGGATTGCTTGATTTGGACTAAATAATTTTGCCAAAAAGGATAAATGGATAACATGTACATTTACTGCATAGCTCTCACGTACACTGATTGCTGAATTATCAATCTCTGTGACACAAGCTGTCACACTCACTAGTGCCAGTTGGATATATAAACAAGTTTCTTACTCGTATTTTATGAGGGTGGTCATCAAAAGCATTGTGTTTGAATGCTTGTCCTTTGTTCAACTGTCCCATGCCTGCCTGTCTGCCTTGTTTCAAGTTGTGATGAGGAAGGACTCGGATGAATCATCAATCAATCAATGAACCAAATACAGCTTGATACACAAAGCACTTTGTAATGTAATGTATGATCTTGTTCAGCATTCCTTGGGAGCTAGCCATCCTGGCCTCATGGAAACCATGTATTCCTGAGGCTGGTCAAAGAAACGCTGCGGACATCTTCAATATTTTCTGGGTGTGTATCAACCCTTATCTCCACATCTGTTCAGTCAGGAGTTCACCGGATGAACATGTTGAGGCAGACCGATTGAGTATTGTCGTCCTATGATCAAGGGTTGTCTCCCCCTGCTGTGTATTCCGTGTCAACTTCCAATACGTGGTTCCTCCATCTTACCAAGATGCGACTGAGATGGAGTAATCATCATGTGTACATAATGTTGGTACTCTTATCATGATAGCTTCATTAACCTGTGTCATAGTGAGTCACTGACTCTGTAATTCAGTGCTAATTATTAAAGTGATAAGATCAAAATTTAAACTAATGTGTGATATTTTATTTATAACATAAAGCAAGATGAAGATGATTTACTGTTTATAAGTAAATGAAATAATTGAGTGGATTGGGTTTGTCGGGTCTTATTTGAGAAGCGCATTGATTGTATACACCAATTATGTATAGACGGTACCTTTCCAGTTTTAAGTTTTTTTTATCTGTTTTGTTGGTTATGTTTATTGAACCATTTCAAGTTTTATTTGTTAAACTGTCGATCTTATCACTTTAAGATTGTTCTGACACATCAACTACATCAATTAGATCGATGTGTTGCATTTATTGAGAGTATGATATTTATTTGAGCTTTATTTGATGTTTGATTTATTAACATGTCACTGTAGGCAAGACAAGACAAACCCAGAACCACCCAACACATGACTGAGAGAAGATGACTGAGCGTCAACTCTGACCATGTGACCCAGTGCAGGAGTTGTCTACCTTGTCTAGTGGCTATGTTACACATTTAATGTAGTCTTTTAGGCACAGGAATACTGATGAACTATTTTGTTGTTGTATAGGAAGGTTAATGGCCAAATATAACTTAATAAGATCAGTTATAATGATGAATAAACAGCAATTCTATTTTATGCGCAGTCTTGTCATCTTTTAAGGCATTCATTTATTTAACCATCATGACATACAAAAGCTAAATGCTTTTTTCGATGATCGACTTGTAAAGGTATTAACGTAGGAATGGATGTTACCCTGGTAGTTTAATATAACACGTGACACTGAGAGAATGATAATTGAAAAAGCAGAGCTTTTGTAACGTTTCTTAAGCATCAATTTTAATCATTTGTACCACTTTTAGTTATAAATAGGGTTTGTAACTTGTTACGCTAGCAACAGAAAGAGTGAGTGAGTGAGTTGGGGTTTAACGCCGCTTTCAAGAGTATTTCACTTATATCGCGGCTGCTAGTATTATGGCAGGGAGAAAACCTGCAACGCCATGTGGCTATGCACTGCAGTGAAACCTGCAAGCAGCGGCTGGAACTTGCAGGTTTCACCGCAGTGCATAGCCACATAGCGTTGCGTGCTTTCTCCCTGCCATAATACTGCAGAAAGACAAAACATAAGTCACTATACATTCTCAGTTCAGCTTTGTTTAACAGTTTGGGTAGAATTTCTGATGTTTGTTTAACCCTTACGTTGCGTATATATATTTTACCATTTTTAGCCCCTGTGGCGGAATTTACAGGCTCGCAGCTCGCAGCAGTAGTTTGGGCTTTGGCACTAACTAGCTCTGCTGGCGGAATTTCCAGGCGGCGATTCCGGTATCGTTTTTACAAAATATACCGCATCTACATGGCGAATAAGGACTATATACGGGCGTTCAATACAAATTCAAGTAGCGACACCCGTACACAAATGGCTAATTCACACTCGAAACTTTGAATGAATTTTCTATGTTTTTTCGTTTTTATTCTATTACTTTCGAAAGATTGTCTTTTATTCGGGCCTCGTAACATCATAAATACGAAACGAATTCCATTTATATACGGAATTGAAGACAATATGTCTAGCTTCACAATGATATACAAATTATTAGAATGCGACCTTTGGTTATAATTCTATAGCTATGTAAAGTTTGTCTTTATTTCCACCTATAAAATCGTCAATACTTACAACATGTATGCGGCATTGCAAACGGTCGTTCATCGCACTTTTCCAAGAAATCATAATCTCGAACCAGTTGACAAATAAGCACATGTCAACCCAAATATGGTTATGTTGTTTGACTTTTCAAATAAACGCTAACCTCGAACCATAACTGATGAAAATATGTTGATTAGTTTGTGTGCCGTTTGGTTTCACATGCCTCTCAGAAAGGTAAAATTGTATCTTTATTTCTGTGAATAAATCTGGGCATTTTATATAGAATAAAAGATTATTCTTTTCGGTTTATTGTGATATAAAAATCATGAAAATGCATTCAGTATTTTAGCCTTGATAAATGTTTTAGAAGTTGTGAAAATCGCCGATTGTTTCAAAATTTATGAAGTGTAAACATGACCTTTTTCACGGCGCTTGCTGTGTCTTTATTATTTTTTTGAGATTTTCTAATTTTATATGGGAATGTAGTCCTTTATTTTGCCGTATTTTTTTTTGAAAACAAACAATTCGCTCACATGATATGAAGTGCGGGAGTAAGGCGAGTTAGCGATTTTTTTCCCCGTCTCGCGAGATGCGAGGCAGATAGCAGTCTCGGGCGAGGCAAACCCGAGGCAATACAAACACGTGGGTGAAAATAGCCTCAAGCGAATTAATGCTTCGGGGGCTAAGCCCGACATAATTGGCCTTTTGTAAAGCTAATTATCGATGCGTTACGGGTCAACAATGCACACGCAAATTGGTGTGAATTTTGCTTGATATTCCGACCACACACTGAACAAAGCTTTATTCTCATGTCGGGTCGCGATGCGTAAATACAGCCATTCTCATGGGTCGGGTCGCGGACACAATCGACTCGTGACCCGGTATGGGGGATAGAATATACTTAGACAGCCGTGAATTATTCTAAGTCTTGTATCCCGGATCCGTATTCAGACACCTAGAAATCGCTTATAGCCCGCCCGGATAATTCCGTCGCCCGCATGTTAAGGGTTAAGAAATAGATTTCAGAATTTCTTTGTTCACTGGCTCATAAATGGTTTGAAACAAAGTTAAACAGACAAAATATGTTAATATTTCTATTTAATTATTTTGTCAACACATAGAATATATCTATATATATTGCTTGAAAACTCTTTCATCAATAAAACATGACAAATGTGAAATAATTTTGTATCTTGATAAGCTGCTGTAATTTTGTTGCCGACATTTACCCTTTTGTTTAGCGTGTGCCACTGATTGTCCTTATCCAGATTTTCTTGTCTTGTGTTTTACATAATTTATTATTTTAGATCACAGAAAGAATTCTGATGGTTGTGAGGTAGGGGGCACTTGATTTGCACTATCCCGGGCATAGCCCGCTATAGCCTGGTCACGTGACCGGGCTATCCGGGTGATCCGAGCAGACGAACCAAATCAAGTTGATTCGGGTTATTTTTATGGCAACCATCATAGCCAACTTAGTTGCCCTGCAACTAATAATCAAACTTTTCTAAAGTGTTTGCGACAATGACAACGATATCTCGACAACAATGAACAATATTATTACTTCTGCTAGAAAAGTTTGCTACATTAGTCTTTCCCTTCAGTACTCTTATAAATAATTGTATTGTAAATATTAAGATGGAAAGATATACGATATTTTCAAATGTGCAAAAACGAGTTTGGTCCGTATGCCGCCATTATCGCCGTGATAGCCCACTCATTTGAAACCGGGTCAACCGGGCTACCCCGGCGGGCGATATTGAACACACGGCCGTCTGAGTTAAGTGCGTCGCCGCTTCACAACCGGGTTGCGGGCGACCCGGGCGATAGCCCGGCTGGCAAATCAAGTCCCCCCATAGTTAACCCTTACGTTGCGTATATATATTTTACCCTTTTTAGCCCCTGTGGCGGAATTTACAGGCTCGCAGCTCGCAGCAGTAGTTTGAGCTTAGGCACTAACGAGCTCTGCTGGCGGAATTTCCAGGCGGCGATTCCGGTACCGTTTTTACGAAATATACCGCATCTACATGGCGAATACGGGCTATATACGGGCGTTGAATACAAATTCAAGTCGCGGCACCCGTACACAAATGGTTGCTTTATACCCGCATCTTTGAATTATTTTTTTACGATTTTTCTTTACTTTTCTATTACTTTGTAAAGATTGTCTTTAATTCGGGCCTTATAACATCATGAATTTGGAGCGCGCTACTGAAGTTTTTATATGGACTTGAAGACCAGATGTTTGTCTTTACAATGATATAAAAAATATTAGAATGCGACCTATGGTTATAATTCTATTGTCATCTAAAGTTTGTCTTTATTTCCAGCTTCATGAAATCAAAACTCCTGAGCGCGCATATTGCAAAATTTATATGTGCTTGTAGATAGTTTATTCCTCTTTACAATGACGTAAAAATTATTAGAATACGACTTATGGTTCAGAAAATATAACCAACCAAAGGAGAGTGACGCTACCCCGACAGTACCACGTGAATGGTCCCGACGCGCACCAAGTTACTGGCACTGCTTGGTCCCCCCGGGACTGTGCTAATTACAGTACCGTTACCTCCTCGAGACCTCCTCGAGACCTCCTCGAGGGTGCCAGAGCCGAGCGCGCGTGGAACTAATGGGTACTAATGAGCACAGCATACACTAATCACCACGGCGAACGCAATACATGTTGCGCGGTGTAAAGTTTGTCTTTATTTCCAGCTTTATAAAATCGTAAATTATTTCGCGCGCATGCGAAACACGTATGTACTTGAAGACAATTTATTCCTCTTTACAATGATATAAAAATTATTGGAATACGTCAAATGGTTCGCAATATATGAAGAGCGTAAGGAAGGCACCCCCAGTACTTAGAAAATTCATTTTTGAAAAACTAACTTTTTGCGACATCTGGCGCATCATTTGCCGCATGTTTATTTTTCGCTGCGCATATACATATGATACATGGAATTGAAGACAATTTATTGCTCTTTACGATGATGTAAAAAGAAAAAAAATGCGCAACTTCGTTCGGAAGCTATAGCGGGCCAAATGAAGGTACCCTCGGTACTTTGAGGCAACTTTTTGACTATCGCGCATATCGGGGCACGTGCCGCAACTTTAGTTTTTCGTGCGCATGTATAAATTTTATATTGAATCAAAGCCGAATCTTTCCTCTTTACCCCATGTAAGTTTTATGAAAATCGGCCACCCGGTTCAGCATTTATGGGTGTTTTTTTATGATGCGGTTCTGGCTGAACTTCCAATGAAAGCTCGCATTCACTTTCTCTGTCTCTTTGATAAAATAAAAAATATTTTATTTGCAATGACATGTATTACAATGAAATTACAATGCATTTACGTACAAATATACACAATATTTACCTGCGGTTGTGCGCAGAACAGCTTTAGGGACCTAACAAGGTATGTATATAATGTGTATATACTGGTTGTCCACACTTCGGCTCTCTTTACTTTCAATTTTCTTCTTCTTCATTCCCTTCTTCATTTCTTTCTTTTTCCGTGGCAGTGATGTAAGCCCTGGAATAGTCAGTGGCGGTGTGGTACAGTTTGAAGCATGGTGCGGCGCACAGAGAAACATTACAATCTGTACATTCATAAGAAGACTCTCTGCCTACTCGTTTTTTCTTCCTTGCTGGCCCATTGCCTTCTTCAATCTGTTTTGCGAGGACGGCGCGTTTTGCCTTAGAGCATACCACACACATCCTTGTGACGTTTTTCTTCCTTCCGACAGGCTCAATCTTCGTCGGAAAGTGACGTCCATGAAGACGAGTGACACTCTCGTCGCTCGTGCTCGGCCGACCACGGGGACGTCTGCAAAGTGATGGAACTTGTTCCTTGTCCGCAAATGTTACTATATGTTGCGCCAAAGCCTTCCTGTATTCCCGACTTGTTTTTAGAGGTTTATGTAGCGAAGAACGAGTAGGCCATGGTTGTGAGAAACTGTCATGTCCCCTTGCTTGGCTTTCTTTTTAGGTTTCTTGACTGAATCAGGAAGTCCCTTTCGATTGGCTCTCAACGTCCCCGTGGCACCTATTCCCCGCTCCCACAAATTTATGTACAGATTTGTGGACGAATAGTAGTTGTCCATAAAGATGTGATGCCCCTGTCCAACGTAGTCGTTCACCAAGTCCATGACTACATCATAAGTTTTGCCACCTTCAGAAACCGGTTCATTCGTTTTTCCAGTGTAGAGTTTGAACTTGCAAACGTATCCGTTGTGCGAGTCACACAACATGAAAGCCTTTATCCCATACTTCTTAGGCTTGTCGGGAAGATAAACTTTGAAAGATAAGTTACCTTTCCAGGGCACCATGCCCTCGTCGACTGAAATGTTTTGATGCGGTTTATACACTCTTGAAAAACGGTGAACTATCCGGTTATACAAGTGTCCCAGTTTATTTATTGGTGAAAAGCACGGGGTGTTACGGCCCGGCATCCTCCTGTTGTCAGCCAAGTGTAGGTAGGTTATAAGAAGCCAAAACCTGTCTCGGGGCATGCACTTGGCGAAGAAAGGCGTTGAGGTAACATCACTTGTTGACCAGTAATCAGCAAAGTTTCTCTGCACAACCAATGACATGGCAATTGTCATGACTACAAATACCTTCATCTCTTCTGCATTAGTGTCTTGCCACTGTTGCATTCTTGAACGGGGTCTTAGAATTTTGTCCTCCATTGCTTGTTTGAAATATCTATTGGTTTCCGTTGCCATATCCTCATAGTCATCATTATGTATAAACAAATTGAAAAAGTCAATAGGTTCAGGGTTCTCAGGAAGTTCTATGAACTGGCGCAACCCAGTTTGACCAGTGAAAGGCAAGTTTACACGTGGCCGCGGACCATCCACCCACTCATCAAACGTCTGTGAATTATCATGATTATATTGTGGTATTTCGGCAAACTCCTCCTCAAAACCACTAAAGTCTTCTTCGGTGGAATTACCGGCGGCTAGAATCTTTCTGGCAATCTCTGTCTCTATATCACTCAGAGCATCTGTGTCACCATGTTCACTATCTATTACAGTGTCCCGATCATATGCATCATCACTGTCTAAACCACTGCTACCATCACTGTCAGTTGACTCCATATCAGAGGCTTCATCAGCATGGATCTCGTTGATGAAGTCGTCGTCGCTTGAAACGGCTTCAAAGCTGCGTGTCCTAGTATGCAACGTCCTAGGCCGTCGCAGGGCCTTGCGTCCACGTCCGCGCAGCATTCTGCTTCAACCTGTAAATGATTGAAAATGCGTTAGATGTATGCAACATATAACATGTGATTAGAGACAATAAACATACAGAGATAATGAATGTGAGCTTCATGGACGTTCATTTGCCAGTTTCAGAACCTCCCGGCGCATCTAGGACGACTGCGCCGCAAGCGCCGACGGCTTCTGACATCGCGCCGATTTTTCCGACGCATATGTCAAACGGACCATTTTCTGATTTCCTCGGCGACGTGTAGCACCGGGCGCGAGGCCCGGAAAATAAACTACTATGTCAGGGAAGCTCGGGTTGTCAGTTGCCGAATGACTTCTCTTTTCGAGAAGCAGAGCATCCAAGGAGCGGTCTCTCGAGGCGGAGCCCGGACCCATGGGAGCATACTCCCATGCTCTCCGGGAATTCCCGTCCCCGTCTTCCGCGGCGGACCCCGGATTCAATCGCGGGACAGGTTTCCCATGTTCTCTTTTGAGAACGAGAGACTCCGAGGAACAATCCTATGGGACGAACCCTGGATTCTATTGGGAATGGGTTCCCATGCCCTCTCGACATATATAGCAGAAACCTTCATACCTCGGAATGACACGAACCTTTATTTCAAAGTAGAAAAAAAATAATAATTTGCACAAAAAGTTTGGGGGGTGGCGACCAAAAGCGGGGGGGTCCGCGCACCCCCCGGTAGATATTTATACTTGTGGGTCGGTCCCGAAGATGACGGACCACGCCCATGTTCATGGGAATTTTTTCTCATTATGTCATGGCGAATCCCGTCGGAAATTCCCCTGCTCACGAAAAAACTAATACCTAAAAAAGTAATTGTGATACAAAAGAACTTTGGTAATAAAAGTGGTGAGGAATCAAATTCTCCATCTGCTCAGTTCAGTCCGCTACACATATAAATAATTCTTCAAATCTTATTGAATGAAACGTCTTTTATTCAATAATGTAAAAGATAAAATAATAAATTCAATTCAAATGGTTTGGAAAGGTGCGCCCTCGCATTTGAATTTTAGAAATAAAAACCTTTCGCAAATGGCATCAGTAACAAAAATGTTCACGCATTTTTAGAAACTCCGAAAAGTGAAATATTTTCCTGAGAAAATATTCCCACAAAAAGGCTTTTCCCCGAGCGGCGGGTCCCGTACTCAAATATATTTTCACTTTTATGTTATATTTTTTTTTCCAAAACTGGAAACAAAATTCCGTCATGACAGTTGTTCATCGTTTATAAAGCTCTATATTTGCGTATCAAAAGAACAGTATTTTAGTTATATATTATCATACTTCTTCACTTATGCGTACATCAATATTGCGGCTCTTCGCGCATGCATAGTTCTTCCCAAAAACATGCGCATTATATCTGGAATTAAAGACAGTGTTTTTCTCTTTACAATGATGTAAAAATTATAAAAATCGGACTTGCGGTTCAAAAGTTATGAAGTGCGAAAATTATACCTTTTGGCGCGGCGCTTTGCGCATGCAGAGTTCTTCCCGAAAACATGAGCATTATACATGGAATTGAAGACAATGTTTTTCTCTTTACAATGATGTAAAAATTATAAAAATCGGACTTGCGGTTCACAAGTTATAAAGCCCGTAATGATGGTATATGCTAAGAGCGCCACTTATTCAAAGCCGAATATCACCTTCTGCGCGACACCTGGCGCATCAAAAGTTATTGCCGAAAATACACGTATTTTATATGGAATTGAAGACAATTCTTTTATCTATATACTGATAAAAAAATTATGAAAATATCCCAAGTAGTTTCTTAGAAATAGAGCGCCGAGGCATGTTGGGGTAAATGCGCCACATGTATCAAAATTCAAAAGTGCGAAAGTCGGCTATCTCTGTGCGATTGCTGTATTTTCAGTTATGTTAGCGCAATTGCGATTTTTATATGGGAATAAAGGCCATTCTTTCCTCTTTATTTTGGTATAAAAAAAAATGAAAACAACCAATTGGTTCATATGATACGAAGTGCGAGAGAAAGGTAGCTTATCGCAATATCTTCCCGTAATTAGAAGCTATCTGCCCATGTGGCGAGATGCGAGACAGATAAGCATAGGCTATCTGCCCATGTGGCGGGATGCGAGACAGATAAGCCTGTACGGGCCTATCTCACCCCGGGGCAGTGCAGACACTTAGGTGCTAATTAGCCGCCGGGCAGTGTAGCCATCGGAGCGAAGCAGGACAAAATTGGCCTTTTGTAAAGCTAATTATCGATGCGTTACGGGTCAACAATGCACACGCAAATTGGTGTGAATTTTGCTGGACGTTCTGACCAGACACTGAAGAAAGTTTTATTCTCATTGCGGGCTGCGAGGCATAAATACAGCCATTCTCATGCAGCGAGTCGCGGAAACAATCGACTCGGGACCCGGTATGGCAGATAGCACAGTACATAGACAGCCGTGAATTATTCTAAGTAAGCGATCCGGGATCCGTATACAGACACCTCGGAATCGCTTATAGCCCGCCCGGATAATTCCGGGACCCGCATGTTAAGGGTTAACTACACAGTGAGTCACTGTGGTAACACAATTGACAGTTACAAATGAATCTTCACAAATATCTTTGTGCTGCAGGTTGCTCTTGTCTTCTATTGGTGATTATGATGATAGTTAGCAGCTCCGACTAAGTCGGAGCTGCTATCAGTTTTTGTGCAGTTTCCGTCGCCGCCGCCTGCACGTTTTGTATTTGCTATAACTTTTTTCCTAGAAGGTTTTGAGAACTCATATACATAACTTCTTACTTATGCTCCTGGGGAATTTTTTTGACATGTTCATATTCAAGGTCAAAGGTCAAGGTCACAAGTTCTGAAATCGCTAAAAAAAATCCTTGTAAACACGATAACTTGAAAAATATTTGTGCTATCAGGCTCTTATTTGGTGTATATCAACTATGGAGAAAGGCCAAGATTTGAAAAGGTTTTCGCTAACATCGAAGGTCAAGGTCACAGCAAGGGCACGACTTAAGCATGCTTCTGCGAAAATGTCTTATTTCAACTATTAACACTTTGAATCATTAAATGATTGTTATACACAATGAAAAGTGATCACTAATTGTGTGACCTTGAATTTTAAAGGTCAAGGTCACGAGATAGGGTCAAGATCACCAGTTCTGAAGTCACTAAATAACTTTTTTCCATGAAGTTATCAACACCTCATATATATAGCTTCTTTCTTGTACACCTGGGGAAATATTTTGACATGCTCACATTCAAGGTCAAAGGTCAAGGTCATGAGTTCTGAAATCACTACAAAAAACTTCAACAACTTCTGTGCTATCAGGCCCTTACTTGGTATATATCAACTATGGAGAAAGACTGAGATTTGAAATGGGTTTTCGCTCAAATCTGTTCAAGGTCAAGGTCACAGTGAGGTGATCATTGACTCTGTGACCTTGAAGATCAAAGGTCAATGTCACGAGATATGGTCATGGTGACTAGTTCTGAAATCTCTAAGTAACTTTTTTCCAAAAAGGTATTAACACCTCATATACATAGCTTCTTTCTTATAAATCTGGTGAATGATTTTGACGTGTTCACATTCAAGGTCAAAGGTCAAGGTCATGAGTTCTTAAATCACTACAATAATCCTTGTAAACACGATAACTTCAAACATTTTTGTGCTGTCAGGCTCTTATTTGGTATATATCAACTATGGAGAAAGACCAAGATTTGAAAACGTTTTCGCTAATATCTGTCAAAGTTCAAGGTCACAGCAAGGTCACAACTTAAGCGTGCTATTGTGAATATGCCTTATGTTAACAATGAACACTTTGAGTCATTGCATGATTGTTATACACAATGAAAAGTAATCATTGATGGTGTGACCTTGAAGGTCAAAGTTCAAGGTCATGAGATATTGGTTAAGGCCATGTTAATCTTTTGATCCAATTTTGAAATCAGAAATAGGTTTTAAGAACAAAGTTGTGAAAAGTGACCCCAGTGATGATTCAACTTGTTCGAATAACTTGAATAATGAACAAATTTTTGCCCAAAAAATCCCATTTTATTTATGCTGAGGAGAAGGCGGAACAGGGAAAGGCGAGACCCAAAGTTTCGGAGCTGCTCTGCTTTTGCGGTGTCCCGCAAACGCTCTTCTAGTTTTATTAACATGTTTCTAAATGTCTTGTAATTATGCATATTCTCCTTGATATACGATTCAGACTTAAAAGACTTAGTTGGGGAAAAAAAACAAGTTATTTTGATATTTGTAAGAACTGCATAACTGAGTAAAATCATAAACACTATTAAACAGATAAACCATATCCATTATTATCCTCAGCCACGAAGTTGAAGGGGGATATAGGTTTGGGCTCCGTCCGTGCGGGGGCCCGTCCGTCCGAGATAAAGGGGACAGCTTTTCTCAGAAACTGTTTAAGATAGGATTACCAAATTTGGTGTGTTGCTTGAGGGCATAAATACCTTAATGGAGATCGAAAATGAGAAGTGTGCAATTATTTTTTCCGGAGTTATTGCCCTTGTTCTGTAATTTTGAACTTTGTTCATGGTATCTCCAAAGGGGACAGCTTTTCTCAGAAACTGTTTAAGATAGGATTACCAAATTGGGTGTGTTGTTTGTTTAAGTTCAAATCGGTTGTGTGGTTTGAGGGTATCGATACCTTGATGGAATGAAAATGAGAAGTGCACAATTATTTCTTCGTGAATTATTCCCTTTTTTAGCTCATCAGGCCTGTAAAGGCCAGATGGGCTTATGGCATGGGCCGGCGTCCGTAGTCCTTAATCTTTTCACTCTTTGGACTTCTCCTCCAGAACCGCTACGCCCCCAAAGCTGTAATTTGGTGGGTGGGTACCCATCACCTCGGGGTCAAAGTTTGTTTATCATGAATTCAAACGCCCACAAATATGGCTGCCAGAGACGTTAAAAGTAAAACCTTTAAAGGATAGATGCAATGACATATGGTCCAAATCAAATTCATTAAAATGGGATGTCAGTTTGACAATTGCTCGATTTTAAATTTATGAAATTGGTCCATGAATTACTTACATACAGCTTTTTAAAAAAACGCCTAATTTAGCCCAAGCGACCAAAATGAAAGTCTGTGGGGGTGTGGCCTGTGAACGGATGACTTCTGTGATGTATCTGGAGGAATCTGATTTTCGGCGATAGTCATAATTCAACATAATTTCGAAACATTTTAGATTAATATCACAAAGAAATCTTCAATAAACCAACTTAAATTTCCCATATATAGAATGTTTAGATATCCAACTATGTAATTCCGCAGAAGACAATTACACAATTATTACATAAACATGTCTTTTTGGCGATGTAATACATCTTTAGCGGCAGTGATAATCATCATTAATTAATTAACGAGACTCAGCGGAGTAGCTGTCTAGCCGGCCACGTCCGTCGCTAATCACAGTCACGCCTCCGTGAGCATTTTCGAAATGAATCGTCGCCGTTAATGACTGCGATATTGTCGCAGCGGCGTTAAGCAATAACTCACTCACTCTCTCACTCGAAATGAATCTCCCAACTAATTGCGGTAGTGTTAAAATGGGTGAATTAAAATCATCTTAAGGCGAGACCAAATTAATAAGTTGATTTACGGATCCGCCAACTACGATTTTGGCAATTTCCTAAAATAAAAAATGTTTATTTGAACCACGCTCAATAAAAAATGTTGCATTGCTGCTGGAAAAAAAAGTTCTAAAATCTAAAATATTACGAAAATACGAACAGTAAAAGGGAGGTAACTCCAGTCCAGTTGCCTTTGAAGCGCAATCTAAACTTGGTCCCGTCTCATCATTATTTATGCACTTAAGTGCGCATGCGTGAAACCAGTCTTCATGCTGTGGTAATGGCGGCCTCCTCGCCCGGTGTTTTCTCCGGTCTTGTGTTAATCATCATCATGTCTACGTACTTCAGCGTAACGTTTCATCCATCCAATAAATGGTTATATTAGGAAACGTTTTAATACCAATAAAATTGATCTTGTCCTTGCATTATGTGTTTGTAGTTTTTAACCCGACGGTTTTAAGGCAAATCTTCGACACTAGACCAAAAAGTTGTTTTTTGGGGGTTTTTTTTCCCTCCTGCCTTTAGGTATTTTGACCTCCAGAAATCCATAAATCAAGTAATTAATTTTGTGTGGCCTAATTATCAATTGTAAGTGTATATTGTCTCGATTTCATGTTCAATTGATTCCGATATACAATCTACGTAGAGGTTATCATCTGTCATTCTTGAGAAAAATGCATTTCATCAGATCTATAAGCGTCTTCTCCGAAAGCGCTTGATAAAGGAATGTGAAATTTTGTCATTAACATCTTTGTAGGATGGAGCTACAAGTATGTAAATTTGATTGAGTTAAATAATGAAATAATTATGAACTTTGCAGGGGGTTCACCCTACAACTTTAAAACGACTTCTTCTCATGAACCAGAAATAGGAGATATCCAGGAACATGGACAGTGTTTACTTTTAAAGATGGAGATTATGATTTGTAAATGATTTTGACAGGGGTTCATTTAAATGTATATTTTTCATCTCAGAAACCAATAACCCTAGAACATTCTACTTTTGATGATATCATGATCATCTATGTTTAGTGTTCCGAATTTCAAGTCTTTTGGATGAAAAATAAGAAAGTTATAAGTGAAAACATTTTAATGGTTTACCAGTTTGCTGAAATTAACTCGGCCATAACATATAAGAAGTGTTTATATTTGAATGAAAGGTGTTTTCGAGAGCTTTCTAACGCAACTTTCATTATATTTGTCACATATAAATTAAGCAAGATAGAACTTATTTTATTTTTTGCAATTTCACTTGGGCTGGTTGGAGGATCAGGTTTCACTCACTGTTCTTCACAGCAGTCAAGAGCAGTGGAGAGAGAGTAAGTGTAATGTTATGCAATAGGAGATCAGGTTTCTAATGTGATAGGCCAAGCTCAGTTAAACTACTCTGAGGTACTTTAGACAACTGCATGTTTGTTTGGTATTTAAAGGATTAGTATAATTGTTAAGGACATTATTTCTTACAGTTGATGAGAAAATGCTTTTTAGACTTTGTCTAAGCTATTTCAATTGTAACACATAGACTCCTGTTTAATTTTAAAATTGACATTGCAAATGCAGTACTCTCTCCCTCCAATGTCTAGACTGAGATTCTTCAGGGCTAGGGTTTGTGCATTATAATTGAGAATAATCTATTTCAGTCTTAATCATCAAACAATATAATCTCTGATGAGCTACAGAGCCCATGGCTCTATTTTTACAATTTCTTTGGTCTGGCGGGGAATGTTGATGACTATGTCTTCTTGTTAATCATGTTTTTAGTAAAGGATATAACACTCTTCCTCGGTTTTGGTTGAAAATGTAAACATGAGGGAGAGGGAAAACCCAATGGCAGAAGGCACAAGGATTCTCCCGACCCCAAATGTTTACATTTTCAACCAAAACTGAGGAAGAATGTTACATCTGTCATAGAAAGCAAAGGAAAAGACAAATGACTTAAGCGAAAACCTTCGAATCCCATGCACTGCAATGACGATGTCACCCTTACTATTATTATAGTGCAGTAGAGGCAACATGACTATAGATAGGTCCTTTGTGGGCACATCGTAGAGTGTCCAGTTTATGATGCGAAGGGAATTAAAGGGATGCAGATTTGAATCCCATCAAGTGTGAAATTTTAAGTTGTTCTGTGACATAAATTAGAACATCAAATGAGGTTATTCCAGAAGTTACAATTCACGTTAAAATCCAGTTTTAGGGCCCGGGGATATTCTTTATGGCTTTGAAAGGAGGTTTACCTTTAAAATGACACAAATAAGACACCTGAGGTTTAAATGTTCTTTAGTTTCATCTTCGCTTACACTGATCAAGTTTATCACAATGCTTTGTACGAAGAAATAAGAGACTGTTCTTTATTTAGAGTTTTAAACACCTTTACGAATTAGCGTGATTACTCATCAAGAAAAAATCACATGGTCTTGTTGCATGTGCAGAGCTTACATATAGGGAATGTGGAGGTCCCTCAACGTGATGAAGCTGTGTCTCAGAGAATCAGAGTGATTAATAATAAAAAATAGTTCCTAGCAAAATACCCTAATGGCGAGAAAGGTGACTGCATGTCATATTCCTGCTATTCATCCAATGAAATTGCTTCTTACATCGACTACATCAACCAAGATACTTCAAAGGTGTTAGCCTTTGACTGTACAGTCCGTTTGAGACAAATCTAACAATCGAATATGTCTGAAAGCAACACAAAAGTTATTAGGATTAACACACCAACTCTACAAAGTTTTCTTTTAATTTTTAGCTCATCAGGCCTGAAAGGCCCGATGGGCTTATGGCATGGCATGGTGTCCGGCATCCGTCCATCCGTAAACTTTTCGCTTTTTGTGCAGACTCCTTGGGTAATGGGGATTCTAAATTGTAGATTTCGTGACCCCGTGACCCCAAATGGGGTCACAGGGGTCACATCCTTAAAAACCTATTTTCATCTTCTTCTCAAGTTCCAAATAGTCTAGAGAGCTGAAAAGTTGTGAGAAGACTCCTTGGCCCATGGGGATTCTAAATTGTAGATTTCGTGACCCAGTGACCCCAAATGGGGTCACAGGGCTCACTTCCTTAAAAACATATTTTCATCTTCTTCTCCAGTTCCAAAGGCGGCGGGATAGCACAGTGGTTAGCGCGTTCGGCTTCGGATCAATAGGTCCGAGGTTCGAATCCCGCCAGGGGCACGGCAACTTTGTCTGCAGTAGAGAACTGTTCTACACGCAGTTAGGTTTGGGTGCAATGCTACACTGAATTCAGCGCAGTACCACCCATGGTTCGCTAGTTCCAGTCGCTGCTCGCAGGTTTCACCGCAATGCATAGCCACATGGCGTTGCGGGCTTTCTCCCTGCCATAATACTAGCAGCCGCGATATAAGTGAAATACTCTTGAAAGCGGCGTTAAACTCACCTCGCCTCACAAGTTCCAAAAGGTCTATAGAGCTGAACAGTTGTGTGCAGACTCCTTGGCCAATGGGGATTCTAAATTGTAGATCTCGTGACCCCGTGACCCCAAATGGGGTCACAGGAGTCACATCGTTATAAACCTATTTTCATCTTCTTCTCCAGCTCAAAAAGGTCTAGAGAGCTGAAAAGTTGTGTGCAGACTCCTTGGCCAATGGGGATTCTAAATTGTAGATTTTGTGACCCTGTGACCCCAATCTAGGTCACGGGTCATGACCCAAAAACCTATTTTCATCTGTATCTCAAGTATGTAAAGCTCTAGAAAGGTGAACTGTTGTGTAGGGACTCTTTGGTCAAAGGTGATTCTTAATTGTAGGATTGGTGACCCTGTGACTTCAAATACGGGTCATAGGGGTCATGATCTAAAAACCTATTTTTTGCTTGTTAACAATGTATTACTTGAGATAACTTAGATATTCAACCTTAGATAATAAATCAATAAATCCTGTTGAGCTACAGAGCCCATGGCTCTATTTTTGTTTTTTGTAACAGCGTTGATATTGTGGAACAAGGGGCAGATCACAAAATATTGAGGTAAGAATGCTTATATTAAGCGAGTTATGACATTTTGAACTCCAGCATAAATTTGTCGTCAACATTCGGTCCGCCATGTTTGTACGTAATAATATGGCCAGCCGCTGTACATAAAATATCATGGAAGGTTTCTGACGCTGCAGAATACTAACCAACAATCAACCCTTCTCAGTCACCAATCCTTTGACACCTTTGCTATTTTTGTTTTTGTTGAACAGGTCTCCGCATCTTCTATAAGGTTTGAGTAGAATGGTTCATCAGCTAATAAACCCTTGCCATAGTCAATCAGATAAGTCTTTACAACCACGCCTGTTATGATAGACTTAGCTTTTATGGATGTGATCAAGGAAGGATGTTGCAAATATATAAATCATTCAGTGAACCACAGCTGGCTTAGTCTTTTGTATAAAATTTATTTGTGATAGGTGACAATGGATAAACTTGAAGCCCCGACCATCCAATGATATTGGAACAATATTCAAAGACAATGTATATAGGGCAAAGCCTAAGAACATTTTAAAAATAGTTTGCACATGAACAGCAAGTTTTCTTTCAAGGGAGACAACTCTAGTCTTACTAATTCATTTGTGCACAGCAGGATACAGTTAGTACAACTATGATGTATGCATGATTCACATCAGCAGATTATGTGGGAGGATGTTGTTATCCTGTTATCCTGAGTAGGTATTGTATCTGAAATAAAAAGTTACAATAAATTAATGTAATAGAGTTTGAAATAAATGTTTTGAAAAGGCAAATTAAAAAACAATGGAATAACCTACCGTGATCTGTAAACTTTACACTTCACATGCACTGCCCCCAAAGCTGAAATTTTGTATGGAGTTAACTTGCACCTAGAGGATCAAAGTTTGTTTATTTGGTCCCCATCCCCCTCAAATACAGGTGTGACAGACATTTGTGAAGCTTTTTAACGACTTCTCCGAAACCAGTTGACATATGAAGCTGAAATTTCAGAATAAGATCTTCATTTGGTCTTGATCCCCCCTCAAATATGGGCATGATAGGGGGTCCACCCTGAACCTTTTAATGACTACTCCCCAAGAACCGGTAATGCTAGAAAACTTGGATGTTGGGAATACTATCTTTGATGGATGGAGACTTAAGATGTGTATTTACCCTATGTCATTACCCTACTCCCAAAACTAAGGGCTCTGTAGCTCATCACCACTATCAAGCAGATCTTCAATGAAAAGCATTGAGGTGTTGGCCTGAGGTTAGTACTTTAATACCAACTAAATTTTAGCTTTGTAGGTGCAGCAGCTCTGGTGTAGAAGTTAAAAACGTCAAACGTGTGTAGACAGACTACACATGCCATAAGCCCAGCCTTTTAAAGTCTGATGAGAGACAGGATAGCGCAGTGGTCAGGGTATTGGGCTTCTGATCAGGAGGTCCGAGTTTCGAATGCCGCCAGGGGTTCAGCAGCTTTGTCTGCGTTAGGGAACTGATCTATATTTTGTAAGGTTTGGGTGCAATGCTACACAGGATTTCACACAGTACCATCCTTGGTTCGCTAGTTCCAGCCGATGCTCACAGCTTTCACCACAATGCATAGCCACCGTGGCTTTTTCCATGAAATTATACAAGCAGTTAGCCATGATATAAGTGAAACCCCAACACATCATCTCAAGCCTGATGAGCTAAAATTTAACATTATATATAACTTGAGAAAACATTTTTATAGATCCCATGCAAATCCCCCTAGTTTAGGTACTGAGATCAAAAGGGGGATAACTCTTCCAACCTTATTAACATTGATACTAATGTAATGTTAATGGGTGTGATGTTTGGATATGTATTATAATTTTCATGATTATTTATCTTCTAAAACTGGCTCCCACAGTGGATATCACTTGTGTGAAATCAAGCAATATCTACATTGTAGATTTCGCTACAATCAAATTGTCATAATCCTATTGTAACATGACCTCGGTGTATCCTTGATTCTGATTGGTTGATTCCCCTATGTTGAATGACAATGAATTACCTGAGGAAAATCACAGCAAACTAATATATCATGTTGAGCGAAGATTTAATTTTTCCGTTTCTCTTAATATGTGTGCCTTACTTAAATTTGATAGGTGTCATTGACATTTTCTTATTTGTGTATACCCGTATACGTCACAAATTACTCTCAATATGAATTAGTTTCAGGTAACTAAAATGTATTCAACTACCAGTAATTTAATTCCCAAAGTCTGATAACTATCGGTCATGTTACAATATCGATAAATAACTGCAGGATTCATTGTTATTCAATACCCGCAAGTTTCAGTGTGTAAAACCTCTGGCTAACGTCATTGTTTTTTAAACTAAATTTGTGAATGTTGAATAACAATTAATCCCGGAAATTTTACAAACGCAACTAATGATCTTATAATTACATCATCAGTGACATAACAAAGCTGTGACATTACTGAGAACACTACTGACATTGCTATGATGTCACAAAGCTGATGATGTCACAATGTTGATGATGTCACAATGCTATGACCTCACTGAGATCACTGCTAAAAAAGCTAAATGACAGAGTGTTTTTCAGATATGTTCATTCTTTTGCTAATAATTGTTGAAGAATGATTTTGAATGATAAATAAGATCTCATGTATATCAACATATATTGGCAACTTGTAACTAGTGTTGATATATTTGATAGAAGAAGACACGAGTGTGAGATTCTCTATTTAATAAACTCTATTTGCAAGTAAAATGTCTGACTTGATTAAAATCATTTCATCAGAAAGGACAATAAATTGGGGAATGGATATTGCCTAACGTGTGAATTCTGATGTGTAGAAATAGACATGTTTCTTATGTTTGCTACTAGAGCATGGAGGAAGAGCCCTACCTACAAAAACTAGAGCTGTTCAATATAACCTGTATATCAGTACGGATTGTGCAAAACAATTATCATACCCCAGAGCAACGGTCCAGGGGTGTTCTGTAATACCAAGGATTCCATTCGACTTCTCTGCTACATCCCAAAAGTTGAAATTTTGTGGGGAGGTACCATGCACCTAGGAGATCAAAGTCTGTTCATTTGGTACTCATCCCATCCGATATTGGCATGGCACTATTTGTCAAACCTTTCAACGACTTCTTTTCGAAAACCAATAAATATTGGAAAGTGAATTTATCAGAATAACATCTTTGTAGGATTGAGAGTTAGGTTTGTTTGGACTTCATCACCTCCCCATCCCGTCTCAGGATAAAACATATATGCTCCGCTCAACTTGTATACCCTGGGTGCAAACCCAGCATTAACCTCTCTGATCCAACCAATCAAATCATTTTATCACCATGGTTTGAGATAAAATTTCAGCCAACCACAGAGAGCCTTTTAATTTGCAGTTGGCTTTTGCTCATCCATCCTTCCTCAAGCGATCGGGAATGGTTATCATATCTGAGTCGAATTTAGCTATCTGGTTGATTTTATTACAGCAGATCATGCACATTTTATGCTGAAATGATATTTGCATTCATCAAAGTAGGTGCTGTAAGTTTTGGTAAATTTTTGGGGGAATTTGTATAATTTTCGCTGTGATCCATCTCGATATTGCAGAGTCGCCTTTTATGCGCGGTCAATGGTTGTCTATTTTTAGATAGTTTCTATGTCACAGGTTACAGGGCGAAGTTTGATGTGGGGTTTGCATCCAGGGCATATAAGTGGAGCGGGGCGAATACGTTTTATCCTGAGACACCGACCTCCGGAGACTTAAGTTCAGAGGTGAGTGCTGGACAGTGAGGGATAGGGTTTGTACTTTGTGTTTGTGAGGAGGGGGGGGGGGGGGGGGGGGGGAGGTTAGAAAGTGTAAGATAGGTAGGTATATGTAATAAAATTCTTCAGGGATTGTACTGTTTTGTATCATGTATCACAATGAAATCTTGTGTGGACATACCTTGCATAGAATTACGTAATATAAATCTCTTATTCTGACTTTAAGCAGTTGTTAAACAAAAACTCACTAATTGACTCACTCAACCTTAGATAATAAATCATGCATTCATGGTTCACTGGTTACGCCCATGCTTGGAAGTAGGTTTCACTTAAATGCATAGCCCCAATGGTGTTTCTTGCTCTCTCCCTGCACTAATACTAGCAACCATGTAAACCGTAAATCCTGAACCAGATGTCTGCCTTTAATAGAAACCTGTCTCGAACAGATTCCCAACCACAGAGATTTCTGAACTAAATAAAAGCCTGCCTTAATTAAACGCGGGGTAAGCGGTATTTAAATTCTATGATCACTGCTTCCTACCTTAGTCGCCTGTCTCTACAAGCTTTATTTCGATTGGACATCTGTTTTGAATAGAAGCTTGGCATGAATAGACGTCTACATTGAGACGGTTTGAAAACAATAGAAGCCTGGCTTCTTATTAAGGACAGTATGTCAAATTGTTTGAGGGCTGAGTTACCCACATATCACCTCACCTCCCGCGCTCGACTCCAATGAAGAGGATAAGAAGACAACATACGAGCAAGTTCATTCAAATTTTAATCATTCTTCAACAAACATGTTTCAATCATGTTTCAATCAAATAATGTCCAATATACTCCGGATTTCACATATACAAATATGTAAATTCAAAAGTAATAGATACACCAAGAGCAAATAGTTCACTATATTGTTAAGCTTTTAGTTGTTGATGTCTTGAACAAAGAGTGTTCAACTTAGTAAATATAAGTATTAAGAATAAGATTAAAGTCTCTTTTTCAAAACATAATGTTGAATATAATGGACAGGGAAAAGGTAAAGTTTATTTATTTTGGGTGACACAATAGACATATTTGGTTTAGAATCTGTCATTTGTGAGTCTTGCATTCAAAAATACATTATTCGCTGCAAGTATCTTTTGAGACAAAATTGCATCGACATTTAATCTGTTAATGTAAATGCAATTTATTCCTTCCAGCTGAAATACATGAGTGATTCCTCCTAATAAAGATAGATTATTGTTAGGCTCTGCACATGAATGCATGGAGCTCTAGTAAAAATATTCCCAGACCAACACTTAAGGGTAAATTTGAGGACTCTTGTAGTCCATTTTAGGGATGCATTTTATTATCATGTCAATGGAAAACATCAAGGTAACGGGAGCTTGGAAATACTTAACATTACATTGTTTTTGATTACATTTTTGCTCTAAATATATATACCGGTAGCAATATGTTGAATATACTACTTCATGCTCCTGTACTGAAATATATCAAGCATGAATCTATTAGATGAGACAAAACATATACATGGGAGACCTACTCGTTTCTGTTTTTTTTATAAAATAATACAAATATCTTTATTGTATTTCATTCTCAATTTCGTCAAAAAATGTCATTCATTTAAAAAGAGAGCCATTTTGAATACTTCATTAAATATATTTTAAATATGTCAGCATATAGTTTATTCCATTATGTGTATATTATATAAAAGGTGTCATTGTCTTTTGGTAAATTCCAGACAACAGGGGGAAAATATCACATAAAATCGATTTATCTTATCAACTTTTTAAAAATGACAAAACAAATTACAATCAAAGTCCATATATACGATACATGATATTCAAATGCATATTTTAAATTTTATATAAACAGTAATTAACAAGTTATGTCATTTTTCTTGGGTACATGTTTATTGTATCAACAATATCTAACAATAAAAAAATATATATCGAAGTCCAAATGGTAAAATATATCAATTTTGAACTTCATTCAATAACAGGCCAGCAAACAAAACAAATAAGTTATCACAAAATATTCAATGCACTAAATAGTGATTACACAAGCAAAGGTTTATTGAAATTTGAGTCGACTTAATGGTAATTTTGATTACTGTCCAGATGGATCATTATGTTTACAAACATAAAGAAGACGAGATTGAGACACTTTACAGGCTTTCTCATATGTTTATATGTGTTTGGTCAGCAAAGAAATATGTTTTTTGTTTCTTTTTAAAGCCTGAATTTAAAAATGCAAGTTTGGCTTTAAAAATGTAAATGTTAAATTTCAACTTTGGAGACAGGTGTATACATTACATATATATGATACATTAAGACCTTTTTGACATACAATAAATTTTAAAATAATAATGCCATATCGACTTAAAGGGACACTGCGTCGAGAATAAAAATGAGATCACTTTTATCTACCTATGCTGATTAACGTATCTGCTAAGGAATTACGCTTCGCTTCACTGTCTACATGCAGTAGTTTTTATTACTAATTACTTAAATTGTCTGAAATTTGGGGTCTGTGACTCTTTACCAGACACGTTAATCAGCATAGGTAGATACATCTGATTTCATATTTTTCCTCGACGCAGTGTCCCTTTAAAAGCTGATGAGAAACAAAAATTATCTTACTTTGCTTAAACAAAACATACATGTATGTCATTGTCTTGAAAGAATTCTGAAAAAATACTCTTTCGAAAAAAAACATTGACGTCCCCAATTATGAATGACATGGTCGGGGGATTCTTGACACATTCCTCTGAATTAATACAAACGGAACAGCATTTTAAAAGTTTTTCATCTTTCATATCTCTTAAAACAAACTTATGTCTGGGCATTTGTAGTTTAACCTTGTTATGTGGTGAAATAAATTTTGATATTTTATGTAACTGACTAATGGTTATTAACTGTGACTTATGAATATAATAAAAGTAGAAATAATACACACAACATTTGAAAGACAGAGTACAAACCTGATTATCAATTTAATATGATACACTCAACTTTGACACAGTGTTGATATATATTTGTGGCTTCTATTTCTTTGGCATACTCAGAACAAACTTTGTTGGTCATATTAATGATAAAGAAAACAATTTTATGATAACCATTTCAAAATTTAAAGGAACTGATTTATAAAATTTTCTGGTGACCAAACAGCTTGTAATAGTTTTTTGCAATGAGTGAAATTCAGATGATACATCAAAGGAATATTTTCTCTTTTGTTCTAGAATCTGTGAATTGTTTAGTTTATTAATCTTAGGTTGATAGGACATATGATTGTTGTTGAGCAAAAAAGTGGAAGTAAATTTGTACAGATTGCCCTCATTGAAGCAATCCTATTTGTACTACAAAGATTAAAAGCACTTGACTGCTGAGAAATAGATGTCTAATTGTTTATTCTTCTGAAAGAATTAGTTCCAGAAAATAATGCTGAGTTTTCATAACTTTTACTTGCCAGTGTTAAATGGGCTTGAAATGGACCCAGTCAAAACAATTTTTTTTGTCAATTTAAGTGGTAAAGCATGATAAGGCTTCAGTAACAGCCATCGGCACTAAAGTAAGCATATGGTATCACATGTGTAAATGTGCTGTATGACAATACTAATAAAATATTACATTGAATATTTTATTGCCAAAGGACTGTTCCTGATGTTGATGTTTATCCCAAGCATATTCGGATTCACAGTAGATGAACATGTTATATCTATAATTCCAAATTCCTATTGAAGAATTCCATCACAGTAAGTAATTAACATAGCAGTCCTGCATTAAGACAGCTGCCACTCATAGGTCCATAGAAGGCACAGTTTCTGGAGAGAAAAAAATCCATACAATATTTAGATACGGTAATCCTTCTTGAAATTGTATATCCAGTGTTTAGGTATTTCACTCAGTTGTTATTGCCTTTGATATCAGCGAACATCTCAGTATAATTCTGTTACTATGGAAATAGCTTAGGAATCCTGACAAAAATATAGATAACCCTTCTTGAAATTGTACATCCAGTGTTTAGGTATTTCACTCAGTTGTTATTGCTTTTGATATCAGCAAACGTCTCCGTATAATTCTGTTACTATGGAAAAAGTCTAGGCACAGGGAACATCCAGAAAAGTCAGAAAATATATACTTTTAGTATCATTTTCTGTTTATGTAACACATATCATAAATATTTTGTAAAAATATCCATCCAATCTGAATTTAAAGTCCTGCAGACATTGTCCTGCACCATAATCCATGGCTTGTTGTACGTGAGAAACACGTCCATATTGAGTCACAAGCTTTGGTCCTTATGCAATAGAAGAGCTGATATCTACAGAAGCACATCCTCACAAGTACGAGTCACTCATAGCCACCGGTTTCTCTATCACTTTTCGCCTCCGTTCCACAGCTTCCATCAGCCTCTTTCTCGGTCCGAACTGAAGACCGATCTGCTGCATTTCACCGTCTGTCATTTTCATCACCAGGTCCAAGTCAATTTTTTCTTTTGTAAAATATGAGATATATTCAAGAAGACCAGCAGCCATAAGGAACATCTCAAGGGAAGAGAACTCTGATTCTTCATCATCGTCATCCAAATTCTCTACGTCCTCTTGGTCCCAAGGGAGGTCGCGCATCCTATCAATGACCCCATGGTCAACCTCATCCGATACTGCGTCTCCATTGGTCAATGATGTATTCCCCTCCTCACCACCTTCAAATGATTGCAGTGTTGCCATTGCAGGATTCATCTTCCTAATAAAAGCTGTCTGCCCAAATCCAGGACGGAAAAGTAGACCTGGTCGGTCATCTTCCTCGTCATCGTGGTCGCTGAAGTAACTGTCCACACCAGAATCGACCAGCAGATCCGACTCACTCTTGTAGTTCTTATGAAGGTTTCCTTTCGAAGGATCAAAAACCTCAAACACAGCAGGCCTGGAGCTGCTGACTTCATTGGGTGCTTCTCCCCGATTGGTCATATACATCACTTCTGGGGATACCCCTCGGATACCCTGTGTCCCCTCCATAGATTTCACCGTCCTCCGCCCAGACTTATCGATCTCACTCACCCGGAACGCATCATTGTCATACAGGGGATTCCTCTTCTGAACCATCTTGGCAACTCCAGTTCTTGTCCCGGAGTATGTCAGTCCGGCCATGTCCGAATACTTCCGGGAGTTGTTGTTTGCACCAAGCTTCTTTAATGAATTGCCTCCTCTCAGCTTTACAGTTAGAGTTTTGAAAATGGATTTCTTTTCAGGCGGTTTGAAGTCGTTACGTGAGTTTTCTAGCTTCCTCTGTTCCTTCTCTGCCTTCCTGGTCGCCTCTTCTTGAAGTTTTTCATACCTTTTAATATTCCTATCTGCGTTCTTTATTGCTTCTTCTTTTAACTTGCCTACAATTTTAGGGTTTTTAGATTGTTGTTGTCCACAGGCTGAATCAAGAAGCCGGACAATTTCATGTTTCTCGTATAAAGAGGCTATGTCCAGTGCGGAGTGGTGGTCGTTGTCGAGAGCAAAGAGGTTGCATCCCCAGTTGATGAGATAGCTGACGATGTCCACGTGTCCCATCCTGGCGCTCTGATGCAGAGCAGTGTAGCCCATGTAGTCGCTCTTGTTCACGTCCCCCCTGTGGACAGAGGCAAACAGTCATTAGAATTAATAGCAAATAGCGGAATAGAAGATGATTATAATTGCTAACTTTTCTATGCTGGACAAAATGAATTGTGGATAATGGAATCACATTCTTGTTTATACATCAAACTAAACATCGAACTAAACCATGAGGAAACAGTATCATACTATTATAACAAAGATAATTGTTGAGGTTATTTTATAGTCATGTTTACGACTACACTGCTCTAAATTTGGCAACAGAAAGAAGCTGCTACTCAGTATTCCTAATTTATTTTTGTGAGAATATTTGTCTCAATATCGCCCATCTTTTTCTCTAGAAAATTGTGTACTGTATCAATTAACCACACAAATGAAAATACATAGAAAGCGGGTAAAAAAATCTTTTCAGAATCAATAAGTTGTTGACTATGGTAGGTTTTTACACTGAGTATCAGAGCAATGCTTGAAATTAAAATTTTGTAATTAATTATGTTTTAGGAAAGGCAAATCAATAAATAACGTTTTGGTGATATGGGGTTGAGTCAAAGTTAAAAGTTGTCAAAGATACAATAAAAGTCAGTGACTTCATGGATACTTTAACACTTTATCTTACATATAATAAATCAATACTAATCTTAACAACTGCTGGTATATTAATCGTTGACACTCTATTGACAAAATACCTCTATCATTTCGGCACAATTATTTATTGTTTTATGATCATCTGTTAACTTAGCAAACAATCAAGTGAGTTTAAGTGTTGTGCTGATCAGTATCACACATGCAGTGTCTATAACATCCAGATGAGGAATAAGATTGATTATTCCAACAATAAGGGAGGTAAATATCACAGATGCATTGTCACTATAAGCTCTGGTGAGAGAAAAACCCAATAACCAATGTCTAGATAAGCTCCAGTGAGAGTTTGTCACCAGGGTGCCACAGTCATACTAGATGTCACACATCATTTACTGCATTAATCCATCTTGTAAGATATATTCTATCCAACATGATACCTAACACTTCAATAAAACATTTGTGAATACCAGATAGTATATCTTGGCGTTGTAAAAGGCAGTGACGGATGCCCTGGATGAATCCTGCCCCCCCTTCAACATTCCTTGATCTGCCTTTGAAAGGAATAATACTCTTTGGTGCTGTTTCACAAACCGATGTTAGCCCTACAAACAATCTTAACATATGTTAGAGGAGGGGCTTATGATTGATCTTAGGGCTAAAATTGGTTAGTGGAATGGCCGCCTGGACTTATTTGCTTGAAATCACGTCCAAAGTTCTATTTCCAAAATAGGTGAAAACCGAGATGTTTTTAAAAACTTAAAAAGTCTGATGCTAGTTTATGGGAAAATGGTATCTTAATCACCATCAATATGTTTCATTGTGTCAATCAACGAGGTACTGATTTAATCAGACCATCTGAGCAAACAATGATAATCTAACAATTAATACTCCATTATGAAATGATGTCGAAATATTTGTACTTCTGCAGATCAATAAGCGGGTACAAGATGGTCGACGCCAGTTCACGTCTGCTTCTATTCTATTCAATCAACTTGATTGATTATTGCTCTGTGATATCTGATTGGACCGATTCTATCAGAGAGAAAACTGTTTCCTTAGCTGGTCCATTTGTATTGGGGGTATTAAATAATCACAATCTATATTTCTCTGTCTGACACAAAAATGCTCTTAGTGGGGCTGGCAGGGTTGAACTTGGTGACACATCAAAGACCTGTTTCTATTTCGAAGGCTTACAGAAAAGATTTTCCGCTACTTTATGGTGTTATAAATTACCCACAATGTTGAAAGGGAGCGCGACACCATTTCACTACCTGCTGTTGATCAAATCTTACCTGGCTTTATAATACGTGCGGCCATGAAGGCAAATGAAGGAGAATATAACCATTGCACGGTGAAACCAGGGTGATCATAAACTACTTGTGGATTCAATTTCACGTTTAGCTGTTTTGACATTCATATCTTTGTAATGAACAGTCATTTTGTACATGTTTTTGTCGCCTGCTTTTAAGTGGAAGTTTCTGTTATTGGTTCATGTATTGCGCTGATCAATGGCACAAATAACATTTCGAATCGGGAAAAGGTTAAATTACTCTAGATGAAAATTTCATGAGTAATTTTAATTCTTTTGTGATGAAGTAGCTCTTTTACTGACATTCAATCGGTTCTATTTCTAGATAGAAAATGTCATTTTTTCGAAATCAGATTTTTGTATATTGATCAAATCATCTCAGTGACACAATATGTGAAAGTTTTGAATATAAAAAAATTCCTCTGTATTTGTAACTGAGTAATACTTCATTATTTCATACACAAAAGATAAAGTTTTAAAAAAAGTTTGCAGTTGAGTTTTTGCAAAAATATAGCATAGCATTTCCTACACACATAAAGTTTGCTGTATATTTGCAACTCCGAAATTTCAATAAGATATTTTCTCAATAAAAGATTAAACTTAAGCTATTCTAAAATCCTACAGTACTTCTGTATTTTCAGCGATGCCAGCACATTTTCACAAAGTTCAATTGACAAATGATCAACCAATCAACCTGTTTCGTCAACAAGGTCACAAGGGTCATCACTCAAACACAATTTCTGTGAAGTCGATGTCAACTAATAGCACCTAGTCGGCCATTATGAGCCTGATGGATTCTCTTTGTAATTAGTTTGTCCATGTTTATCTCTGAAAAGACTGCAATCATGCCCTGCCGTTAACAAGCCCTTATTAACGATGGTTTAGCTTGGCCTCAATGATTAACAGTGTGACCCAGGGATTCTCTTGTTGCCCCTAAAAACTTGCTGACAAACATCATGCAAGTCAACACAAAAGTTTATCAATACAGGCAAGTCAACAGAGCAAGATCTCCTCAGAGCACTGATGATTCCCTGCAAACAGAGTCTGTGGCTCTCCGGACCTCACTCCTCGGACAGAGTCCAATAATCTCGGGGACCGAGTGTAAATGTACCACTTAATCTTCACCTCCATCCCATGCAGACAACTTGTAAACAGTGCAGGCTCAACTTTACAAGCCTTGTATTGTCAATCAAGGATATACAGAATCACGGTTGATGTTTCATTTTGTGCATTGCAGACTCTAGCTGACGTTGAAAAGTGAAAAAATAAATGTTCACTTATATTTTGTCAAAGTGTTGAAAAGCGAAATTGAAAAAGATGTTAATTTGTATGTTTGTTATGGTTCAAAGGGGGCATTTATGATATTTTCAAACACTTTTTAACTTTTGTAATGTTGAAACAAGTCATCTTCTTTTAAAAACAGAACAATAGGCTGTTAAAACAACTTTAACATTTGTTTGCATATTCTCTTTAGATCCTTACAGGACTTGTATTCCTATTGGATGTCCTTTATTTATGACATAGTTATAGTTTTATAGTTGTCAAAGCAGTAACAACGAAAAGAATCTGATCCTCAATTTGGATCAGAAAACAAAACGACCAGATAAAATCAGTTTTATAGATGGGAAAGACATTGCCCATACTGACTATGCCCAAAGCATGATTTTTTATCACATTTTTATGGAGAGACATCACTTTGATTCAAATTGATATCCAAGCTCAGTTTGATATCTATGGCAACTTCTGTTGCCCCCAGCAGGATGCAAGTTAAGATCAGGTCGTCAACTCACCATAACAAAAGAATTTGCGGGTAACAGTCTTTGTTTTTATAGTTCCTGATTCAGGTGAGAAAGAGGACATTGAATCTGCCAATGATAACTTACAGTGTTTAACAAACGGCTCAAGTCACGGATTATACACTGTGTACATTATTCAAATCTGTATGTACATATTCAAATGTGACAGTGTATACAAAATCTTTGCATGAAACAAGCTTTGAAAAAAACTAACCGAAAACTATAATTTTGTAAATTCTTAATGAAAGCAGAACATTTATACATTGCCAACCTGAATAAAAATTGAACAGGTTGTGGCAATAGTTTTAGCTGACATTATTTCAAACAATTACAAAGTGCAAATACATTTAAAGTTGGGTCGATGTTTGTTAGGCACTGTGGACACTATCTATTAAATTGTGTCACATTGTTCTACATTCTTATCTACACTTGCATTTCTAAGGAGTCTTGTCTTATCAGTCGACTGCTATCACTTCATATTTCTCACAAGTGATCTGTTCATGTAGTGATATGTTAAAGTAAAAGCAATATATATAACATCAATTTGTTGAATAACTAACTAAAAGTGAAATATTGGCATTATCAGTAAAATTAAATATAAAGCCAGAAAGTTGCCAACAAAAAGCAAAAGTTAGCTGATACATTAATGATATCTTACTTCATCAAAGTAAATTTGTAGATTTGTATTCCAAATAATCTAATAATTAGGTATTGAAAGGAAAAATCTATAATCCCTGACATAATAAAGGTATATATGGGGACATAATGATTTTTTTTTCGTTTGAAGGTGGGGGTGCACCCTTTTCCATACACTAAAACATAAACATTGCTAGGGTCTATATAGGGATTTGATCCTCAATGTTATCTCAAGGTCATGATTGAGGGACCCTCTTTCCTGGTTCTTTGTTCGTGCTCCGAGATGTTATCTTTCTGTTGCTTGGTGAACACTTATTTTCATAGAGAAATAGTTTTTAGCAAATATTTATTGGTGACATTTTGTTGCAAATATGAACAATCCAAATATAACAAGTATCTATCCGTAACTAATGTCCCTTGTCGCTAAGGTCCCCTGTCACTAAGGTCGAGTCCAGTGAGGCACATTAGCTAGTTGTTATCATTTGGTCTTCATATATTACATTACTGGTAAAGAGGGTCATGATGATCAACATATTTGAAGACATTGGGTGCTACGGTTCAAAATAAAGCATTAACATGAGTTTGGAAAGTGGTCAAAGTGTAATGGTGATCTTGAAAATAAAATCCATTGATATCATCATAGATTTGTTTTAATGCACAATAATTAAAAGCATGCAAGTTATAGTAAATTATCCTTCTTATCTTATTGTTTTCCAGGTATTTTAAACAGAAGTGAGTTGAAATTGACCGTATTTTCCAGGTATTTTAAACAGAAGTGAGTTGAAATAGAGTGTATCATTCCTGTGGTTGAGGATGTTACGACACAGATATCGACAAAATTACAATACAAAAGTACAGTATCATTATAGCCATTTTAGATTGCATTGTGTACGCAAATTGATATGTGTGTAGCTTTTTCTATTGTCAAATCAACCGTAAATTAGAATGATAATGTACAGAAAATGCACTAGCTGGCATGGCTGCAGCCTATATGCTATGAGTGTACCACATCACTATGGCTTGTGACGTCATGTGTTAATATAACTTTTATTACTTTAATTAAGAACAATATTTTTTTGGTTAGGTGAGATCTGAGGTTATTTGGTGTTTAAGGTCTCTTTCAAAGGTAATGCAAATATCACATTGGCTATTTATTTTGTCGAGAAAAGCCTGCAAATCATTATGACGAAACCTACATCTGCATTGACTTGCATAACTGCACTAATACTTTGACATAGCAAAGGTGTGTATCAAATCTATTGTTTAACCACTCCACTGATAGAGACGGACAAAGATCAGAGTATAAAGATCAAGATGGCTTCCGAGAAAGGATGACACCCCTTGTATTATCTAGTAACTGCTTTCTAAGAAATATGCACTCCTTAATATAGCCAGTATATATGCTGACCGGTGCATGACTATAACGTTCTGCATGTGTTTCAGTGAAGTTTTACAGGTTAATACATTGATTTCAATATTATAATTACAACAACTTCATACAATGCAAGCAATTGCCTGTTTAGCCGATGTGGTAATTGCACCATTGGCTGAGGCACTGTAAAACAAGGGTGAATACAAGATTTATGTTTATGGTGGGGAAAACGAGAAGAGGGTTTGGGGATGGTTGGTTGTACCCCGTGAGATCAACGATAATATCTTTGACACAATCTTTATTCTAAAGAAATGCATGAAGTATGTGTGGTACCCTCATGGGGAGGCAGGGTACAAGGGGTAGCACCTAAAGTCCCCCTTAGGAGCTTTCCATGGTAAACATCCTATCTGGTCAAGTTGACTTCTAAGAAAGGATGATTTCAGTCGTACAGAAAATATATCTTAGGCTACTTTAGTCATCGGATAGTCGTCTAGATCATAGTTTACAGATCAAAATATTTAACATTAAAGGCGCTGTAGCACGTTTTTTCACTTAAATAAGTCAATGAAATGTATTTGAAAAAATAATTTCACCAATAGTAAAACACGCTTCTCTCTTCGGAAAATCAAGTGGGGGGGTGGGTCCACCAATGGAAAAGGAAATGGAAATTATTTCCCCATACCTGCCCATGCAAAAAGACCCCCCCTGATCCGCCACTGTATATAGACTATTGCTCAAGCCCCTCAAGCTTGTTAAAGTGTAGGAGGGTCTATTATTTTCAAAAGGGTTGGTTGCTTTTTCAAAACTTCCAAGTCAGTGCCAGCTAGTTATGAAAGAGAAAACATGGCTCTAAGGTTTTGTGTGTATAAGAAAACTTTATACTCATGGTACAGCCGAGCCAGTATATATATATATATGTGTGTGTGTGTGTGTGTGTTTGAGCTACTGTAGACGTCCCTCTTGTCTAGCAGCCAGTATATATATATATATATATGTGTGTGTGTGTGTGTGTGTGTGTGTGTGTTTGAGCTACTGTAGACGTCCCTCTTGTCTAGCAGCCAGTATATATATATATATATATGTGTGTGTGTGTGTGTGTGTTTGAGCTACTGTAGACATCCCTCTTGTCTAGCAGCCAGTATATATATATATATGTGTGTGTGTGTGTTTGAGCTACTGTAGACGTCCCTCTTGTCTAGCAGCCAGTATATATATATGTGTGTGTGTGTGTGTGTTTGAGCTACTGTAGACGTCCCTCTTGTCTAGCAGCCAGTATATATATATATAAAAATTATGTGTGTGTGTGTGTTTGAGCTACTGTAGACGTCCCTCTTGTCTAGCAGCCAGTATATATATATATATATATATATATATATGTGTGTGTGTGTTTGAGCTACTGTAGACATCCCTCTTGTCTAGCAGCCAGTATATATATGTGTGTGTGTGTGTGTGTGTTTGAGCTACTGTAGACGTCCCTCTTGTCTAGCAGCCAGTATATATATATATGTGTGTGTGTGTGTGTGTTTGAGCTACTGTAGACGTCCCTCTTGTCTAGCAGTAGCTTATCAAGCACCTGTCATTTCTCAAGTATTACCAGGATGGATGTCCTAATTATGTTACTTACCTCTCTATATATGGTCATACACTGGGTGTAGCCAATCACTTGTCAAAAGAAGTAAATAATCCATGTCAGGATTCAAGATCTTATCACATCTTATGGCCGTCACATGAGCCAAATTGTTAACTGATCGTTTTATCACTGCCCTGACGTTTACAGCCTTTCACTGCATTAATATACCTAGTGATTGTCTCTCGTTGACACAAGACGCAATATTATGATTAATATGGCTAATATGATGTTTGCAGTTCTGAATTGTGACAGATGGTGACAAAAATTGATTGAGGTTTGAGTCAATAACACAAAAAATAGAGCCATGGGCTCTGTAGCTCATCAGGACTTCATTGATTTATTATGTAAGGTTGAATATCTCAGTGACCTCAAGTAATATATTGTTAACATGCAAAAAATAGGTTTTTAAATCATGACCCCTGTGACCCACATTTGGAGTAACAGGGTCACCAATCCTACAATTAAGAATCACCTTTGACCAAAGAGTCTCTAAACAACATTTCACCTTTCTAGAGCTTTACATACTTGAGATAAAGATGAAAATAGGTTTTTGGGTTGTGACCCGTGACCTAGACTGGGGTCACAGGGTCACAAAATCTACAATTTTAAATCCCCATTGGCCAAGGAATCTACACACAACTTTTCAGCTCACTAGACCTTTTGGGACTTGAGAAGAAGATGAAAATAGGTTTTTAAGGATGTGACCCCTGTGACCCCATTTGGGGTCACGGGCTCACAAAATCTACAATTTAGAATCCCCATTGGCCAAGGAGTCTGCACACAACTTTTCAACTCTCTAGACCTTTTGAAACTTGAGAAGAAGATGAAAATAGGTTTTTAAGGATGTGACCCCTGTGACCCCATTTGGGGTCACGGGGTCACGAAATCTACAATTTAGAATCCCCATTGGCCAAGGAGTCTGCACACAACTTTTCAGTTCTCTAGACCTTTTGGAACTGGAGAAGAAGATGAAAATAGGTTTTTAAGGAAGTGACCCCTGTGACCCCATTTGGGGTCAAGGGGTCACGAAATCTACAATTTAAAATCCCCATTGGCCAAGGAGTCTGCAAATAAAATTTCAGACCTGTGGAGTCATTGGTTCTGGAGAAGAAGTTGAAAAAGCGAAAAGTTTACGGACGGACGGATGGACGGACGCCGGACACCATGCCATGCCATAAGCCCATCGGGCCTTTCAGGCCTGATGAGCTAAAAAGTGTACTTAAAGTTGTGTTTTGAAAATAGAAAAATCGTTTTACCATCGATCATGTTTTAAATGTTATCCTTTGTTTTCCCCGTTACCAGATTTTAAAATTATTTCATAGTTTGTTATCAAACAATTTTTTATTTAATATATTATAGACATTTGATTTGATAAGAAAATTCTAATTCACTGTATTCTAATTCACTGTGTATAGTTTATCTCAAATAAAAGTTTACATCAATGTTCACTTACTAAGAAAACTTAGTTTGCAAACGAATAACTAAAACACTGCAAAAATATTCACAAGAAGATAAATCAACAGCAGCAAATGAAATGAGATGCACAGTTGCAAATATAATAGAATTGCAAATTATTTGAATTCAGGACACAAACAAACGACCTTGAAAGAAAAAGAGATCACTTAAATGTTGATTTTCTTCTAAAAGAAGACCATTACCAAACAAGAAAACCCCAAAATTGTAAATATGTGATATTTTCAACGTCAAACATTACAGTCCTGTTACCATGAGTATGATCTGTGTAGAAGGGGAAATCTTTAAGATTTCGTCCATGCAAATTTCTTTCCTGTTGTTCTCAGGACAAGTTTGTTGGAATCAAACATTTGGAAATGACTGGACAGAGTTCTCAGTTACATCAAAGCAGCTAATTAAACAGTCATTTTACACTCTTCTGTGGTTACAGCATGTGCAAAGATACAATGATTAATTGTGTTAATTCAATAAATCTAATTAACCCTTCTTGATTTGAACAATGTGAATTTCCTATACATTTATGATACAGATCATTTCCAATTGAAAGTTAAAAGCATTTATCTATCAACAAAATATTTATTGAAAAACTTATTTTACTAAGAAACAGCTTATGCAGTATATGAAATAAGGTGAGTCTTTCAACCCAGAACTTGGTTCGTTTTGATCTAGATTGGTAACTCTTTCTTTTTATCTTTTTATTAATATATATATTATTAATTTATATTATTAATATTTTATAAAATAACACTTTTGGGCTGGCTGCATGCCAAGCTTATTTCATACTCTGGCTTATGAAAGTTGTAATGAAACTTATTTATTCTTTAGAAATGCCGATAATGAAATTGTATTATAACACAAATATGCATCCTTAGAGCAAACCCTTTAGAAGTTTCCGCTTTAGAAGTTACATATTAACAAGTCATCATCCCAAATTAACATTACTAAAACAGAAGCATTTCTTGCTAAGTGTATAATTAAAAAAAAAAATTGTTGAAAATTGTAACTTGTCATTGGTATCTGCATGTCAGCTTCCAACAGGTATTGAGCTTTTCATGAATGAAAGTGCCCAAACTGTAATTATTTCGAAGGTAATCCAATTAGAATTATACTACAAAACATCATAAATCAATATTGAGCAAAAGCCTGCATAAGAACTGCCACCTGTTGTCTGTGTTATTGTATCAGCATCAGCCAAGTATTAAGTTTGCAAGCTGCATAAATGAGAGGGGACAAATACAGTCTCCCTGTGGCAGACAATGTAGAACAAAGACAAACACTTGTACCAGGCCCCTCTATTTGATCTTCACCTGTGGAAATCGTTAACGAACAACCGACAGGTGACACAAATCGCCTCCGCCACTTCATGTTGGAAAAGAGGTTTTGGAAACGTTTAGGATTTCCTTATCGATTGTCCTATCTGGACCAACTGTAAAGGACGATATCTTAGAGATTTCTCATGTAGGTCTTTGACTCAACATGACAATTTAGTATATTTCTTTGTTTTATTTGTCTGGTATCGATGTTTAAAGTAAAAGCGCATTACATATATATGACTTATAACCCCTGATCATTGAACACAGAACACTCCCTGGCGAGAATACAACCATGCTCCTGTCAGGCAGTAAAGGTTCAGGTTCTGACTATCATCATATCAAACCAGGTACCCTGGCTAGCAGAACAGAGGAAAGTTTCAAACTAAGTCACACAAAGAGTCTCTTACCTTATGTCTCACACATAACATGTCATAAAACTAATAAACAATTTTGTTATGCAGTAGCGATCTTTTCCCCACTCAGCACTGATGAATGGCTTCAGTTCTCATTTTTTAAATTTTCAACAAATATGCGCTTGTGCTTACCAAGTTGTGAAATATAAAGTCATCAAAATGTTACCTTCATTAGTATCTTTCAATTTCACTGTGTTTTAATCATGTATTAATCACATTCATAACATTCATGTGTAAACAGGAATTTCCTATCGAATTTCGTTTCCACAAAAAATACCCCGATAGAACCCTCCTTTTAAAGGTACATCCATTGTGTTGTTGGGGGTCAAATATTGCAAACGTTATAAATGGTATTACTTTATGGAGAAGTACCTACTGTTACCAAAAACTGACATTTTGATGATAGTAGACTTAGCGTTTTGATGATATGAAGGTTAAAGTAGTGATTTCTGATCGAAAACCGGACAATGCACAGCGTGTGGCACGCGTCAATAAGTCAAACGTAATTTTGGAATCTTAGTTACAACAGACAAAACGACAAATTTGAGTTGAGAGTGTTAATAGGTCACATAACTACTGTGCATGTACATGGGATGTGCAGTTTTGGTTTCTGCACATGCATAATGATGTCACGATTTTAATTGCAAACTAGTAATTATGATATATTTGGCATTCGGGGATAAATATGCAAGCTGAGTGAATTTATTTGTATTGTAGACAGCACATGTGGTGAGTTGGAACGTATTAAAGCCAAATAAAATTTTATGAAACACAATGGATGTATCCTTAAGCGTCGCTCCAACCTGCAGGATGCAAATTGTTCTTTCTTTTTCTGTAGCACTTTAAAAAGCCATGCTCATCACTTGCAATCGAATATTTTAATGCAAAACCTTCATTCTGTTGGATGTTTTGTACCCACATTTCATTTGGTAAACTTTGTACACAATCTGAAAGTTTTGACCAATCAGTTCATTTTTCTCAAAAATTTGCATTTGCGTACAGTGAATGTACAGGTTACATTTAGAAGACATGTTTAAAGTGTTTTCAATCGATAGGCTTCGTTCCTCGAAAAATAATAACTTTTTGTATTTTGGTGGCGTTTCTTTTGCAAGTCAGTTTATATACAACAGGAATTTCCTCTTGAATTTTGTTTCCACAAAAAAGTAGCCCGATAGAACTCTCTCTTTAAGCTTGTCCAGAAAGTACATTGAACCCAGACACCAGGCTATGAATTGCTTCAATCATGATTTTAATCTGCCATGAGCTGTTAGATATTTAAAGTATATACGAAGCTAAGTCATAAACTGCTGACAATTCACTTCATGTGTAATAAACAACAGGTAAATATGCACTTGATATGTTGGAAGATTTATGATAACGAATATGGTGATCTGACCGGGGCTAAAGTAAGGGGAGATAACTGTTGATAAAAACACCTTTAAGGCCTTTAACTTTGTCCCCTCATTATCTACCAGGAGTGGTAGCATATGAAGTGTACCGTATAACATTGTTAGACAAACAGCTTATCAGACATTTATGCATAATCATCAAATAAGTTTTTAATGAGGATGAATGGTAGATCATATGATCATTATCTTCAGAAGAAATTGTCACTGTTTGTAACAGTAACTTTCTAAAATGAATTTCTTTTCTGAATATAGAACTTCATTGACAGGCTCAATTTTGAAAAATGCAATAAAACAATTACAAGAATACGGATATAGCAAACACGGATATAGCAAACACGGATATAGCAAACAAATGGATATAGCGAACAAATGTATATAGCAAACAAACGGATATAGCGAACAAATTTATAGGTCCCATCAAAAGCCATATGATTAAAATAGTAAGTGAATAGCGAACAACGGATAAAACGAACTAAATTCTTTGATCCCTTGGAGGTCGTTATATCCATGTTCTACTGTAGTTAAATCATATCATCTTTTCATATTTTACTCTTTTTTTTATTCTCTTAGTCAAAAAATGTAACACTGTCATATTTAGGATAGGACAAATTCTTTAACCATTTTTTGGGATGAGAACCTTGCAGGATTCGAACCCACACCCTGAGAGTCAGGCATTATCCCCAAGCACTGGTCGTACCAACAGGTTATCTGTTTATTCAACCACCACGACAAATATAACAATGTTCTGACATCTACCCTTTTCCTGTCAGCATTTCATAACTAACCAGTCATATATATGTGTTCTCTATTTATAGATCCCAACATATGATAGGTATTATTTACAAGGAAATACTGGACTGAAAAAGGATTGTGATTAATTATTGAAATTAACACTCACAAGGCTTGGATGACATTTACTGGGAAGGTTTTGATGTAAAACTAAATGAACTAAATATTTGAGTGGGGGCCATGACCAAATGAACAAACTTTTATCCTTACCCATGCCATAATCCCATCTGACCTTTCAGATATATAATGAGTTAAAAAATTATAATAATATGGCGTGCATGGTAGCATGTTTTGTGGGTATCTTGTATCATTCCTGACAATCATAATTACTCTCTTTGACTATGCATTGATTTCAATTGATATTAAGGATTATTTGTTATATTCCATACAATTTAAATTTTTTGTGCATTGCCCACAATAATATTATACATGAATAATTATCCACAAAAGAGAGCTCTGTTCTTACATAAGTAATACAAGGTATTTAATCGGGTGAGGATACTTATTGCGGTTATCTTATTACAACATTTTATATACTTTAAAATTGCTGTTTACAGATACTATAAACCCATAAATTCATAAGGTTCAACTTCCCATGACTGCTAAATGAGACTACACATTATTATTTTATCCTCTTTTAATATTTCATCTCTCATGGTCTCAGGTCTGAAAATTCAGTGAATCATATGCTAACATACAAGAATAGAGTACCGGTACTTTAAGATTGATTCGAGAGAATAGCCTAAAGATCATCCTTTCATTCATTCATTCACTAATTCATTTCTCAGCAACTCTCTTCAACCAATTTTCGGGTATGGGGGAAATAATTTTTTGACCCCCAACTTTTTCATTGGTGGACCCCCCCCCCCCCCTTTCAAAATTCCTGGATCCGCCACTGTCTCTTCTCTACAATTCAATCCAATATTTTATAACTTCCTTATGCTTCGTAAAAACTTATATAGTTTTCGACACTGCTTGTAAATACTCTAACTGTGGTCCAGACCCCAGGCTTTCAAACATTTTGTCATTGGCGGGTATGGGGAAACAAATTTTGGACCCCCCCTTCTCAATTGGTGGACCCCCCCCCCCCCCCTTTCAAAATTCCTGGATCTGCCACTGCTTTTACACATATTTTCCAATGAGGACAACAATACCTTAGCTGGTTTAAACTCAATTTAATCAGTAATTTCCCCATTTGAGTCTCTAAAATCAATGAAGCATTTGCTTAACATAGAATGTAGCTTAATTCCAATTTTTAACACTTGTCATTTATATAGAGACTTCTCATAATGATAAACTTATAAAATTATAAAATAAAATTTCAATGACGTATGTTTACATAACTTGAGCACGTTGCTAATCACTACATTACAAATTTACAGAATCTTGCTATGTTATATACCATGCTCTGAAATTCAGAAAACTCTGATAATAGAACTGCACAATATGTCATTGTTGTTTAAAAAAACATTATCAATAGCATGTATATTTACCGGGTAATTGTATAATTCTGTACTGTTGCACAATGTACTATTATAAGGTCGATGGCTTTTGAGTATCAAATAAAGATCGATTGAAGAATATTCAATAGTTTTGAGGACACAATATTTCATCAAGTGAGATTACACATTTTTGTGTTTCTGGATTTGCATATTGAAATGACGAAGTAGACTTTCCTATCTGTCTGACCATTAATCATTGGCAACCTTTCATAGATGTGAAGCTTTAGGACCATTGGGTTGCTAAACTATCTGGTTGCTGGGAAATGAGGGAATGATATAGTCTGTGGAGATAGACTGCCCTCAGTGGCCCCTTGGAGACTAGACAGGGTGGGGGAAGGCGGGGGAGTGTGGGGGATGAGGAGATATGGGGGAATGGGGAAGGGACTGGCATTAGGAAACTGGAGGCTGAAGGAGAGCGAGGGGGAGAGAAAGATATGTGTTAAGAGATTATGATAGGAGACAGACATAGTGATAGAGACAGACAGACAGACAGACAGACAGACAGACAGACAGACGGACAAAAGAAACACAAACATAGAGAGAGAGTGAGAGAAACATTGATACAGACAGAGAAAGAGTGAGAAAAACATTGGTACAGACAGAGAAAGAGCGAGAGAAACATTGATGCAGACAGAGAAAGAGTGAGAGAAACATTGATACAGACAGAGAAAGATAGAGAGATACAAAGAGTTGGACAGAGACATAAACTACACAGATATACAGGTTGATGTGGTTTGGGGAGAAAGAGGAAATTTGGGTGAGAAGGAAAGACATGTCTTTGGGGAGGGAGAGAAATTAAGGGATTGATTTTCGAAGAAAAGGGATTTAAGTAAGAGACAGAGCAAGAGAGAGTTTAGGGGAGGGAGGGACTACACGAGTGTTGGCAAGTTACTAAGCAGGAGAACACTTGTACAAATATCGCAATCCAGAGTCACTTGGAGAGTTTCCATCTAAGTCTGTTGTCAAACAGTGGTGGTTGGTATTGTAGCAGATCCCGGATCTATAAAGCAGTGGAGTTAGGCCTGTGGTTTTATAACAGCTTCTTCTGGGTCGTTTGTTTCTCCTGTCCTGTCTTTAGACAACCAAAATATTTGAAATATTATTTTTCTCCTAAACTTGGCTTGAAATTCCAATTTGAGATGAGTTATAAATCACTCAATCCTCAAAACATTGAATATGTACTCAGAAACACTGTTTTCTGAAGTTAATGACTCCTTCTTAAAGGTAAGGATGACCCAGGAAGGTCAAACATCAACACCAGCGTGAGAACTGTTTGGGTGTTCAGGTTTAATCACTTGCCATGTTATCTCAACTTCATCTCCTTTCCGTCAGAATCTCTTCCTGATGGACCTATCTCAGCTGACCAATCCTCAATTAGGAGCAGCTTCTGTCACTGATATGAGCACTGTCAGTGTAAACATCACCTTGGTGACCAAAGGACGCCATTGAAATTAAAAGTTCCTTTCAGAAGGTCAGAATGTTATCCCTTTGATCCTTTGACCACCCAAATGTCAGAAGTGATCCCTCATCTCTGCCATTCCAGCTTCTGATACAACATATATCTTTACTAAAATATGTAAATATCTCCATAAACATGCTACTGAAATTCCTTTAAGGAAGACCAGAAACTGATTTGATCTCATTCAGTCTGACCAACAACTTTGGACAAGTGTTGTCTGCAACCATCAAGTGCACTTCCTGTGTAAACATCACCATGGCGACAACAGGATACCATTAGAACCGCAAGTTCCTCTTCTTCTCCTCCTTGAAATTATATCGAAGCTGACCATTCATTTTCTGACATGACAGATGCTACCTGTGTCTTGTTCATGTAAACATCACCATGGCGACAACAGGACGCCTACAAGAGGGTCCAGGCTTTCCGGAACTTCATCTCAGTGAGACGGGGGACTATCATTCCACACGACTGAGACACATTTCTGAGCTTGTTGGTATTTGTTTGTCCTCTGGAGCCATTTCTGGAGATCATCCAGGTTACATATCACTCACAAAGTCAACATCCACAGAAGAACATTTACATTCTTGTAGGTGGACTTTCATGAGGTTATTATTTCTTCTTCTTCTGCTTTTGTGATATATGAAGTTATTACACAGAACCAATAAAACTTTGATGTTATAAACACACACTAAAGCTTGTTGTGTAGTGGGTGACAAAATGTAGCTCACCCATCTGTTTGTATAAGATAGAACAGAGAATGATTTAACCTTTATAATCAAGACCAAGTGAACAAACTTTGATCTGTGCTTTTGGGGTGCAACAGTTCTGAAGAAGAAGTTGAAAATGTCAAAAGTTCACGTATGACACCAAACGCACAACGCAGCAAGGACGTCAGACAACGCCCTGTGCTATAGAAGCCAATCTGGCCTTTCATCCCTGATACGCTAAAAGCTAAAGTCTGAAACATACTTTGACCAAGAGTAACCTTAACATGCATATGTTTTGCTCTGTCACATATGAAATCCATAGTGATATGGAAGCCTGCTAGATAATAACAGCTTACACACTCCTCCACCGAGATCTTGAGTGTCTAAAATTACAGAGAATTTATATAACAGCTTTAACATTTACATTTCACTGTAAAACTGAGTTTCAGACATGAGGTGGAAACCCAAAAATAGAAAAACACAATATGTTAAAAATTAACCTTCCACAAATAAAAATTAAGATGATACTTCAGGTGCTATTCTAAAGTCTTGTGCTTGTAATCAAAAATAATAATTTCTTTGTTTTGATAAACATTTAACACTAATACTGGCTTGCTTGAGGTGATATAAAATAGGCAGCAGGTAACAAGGAACTATGTGTAAACAAAAACCTTTCCACAAGTATAGATTTACGACAATATTTCCTCCTTGCGTTATAGTACACCTCATACCTGAAACCATAAATTTTGATTGATGGTCTTGTGGACGAAATGGGTCATTGTTTCACAGCTGATATCATTTATGTACCTGCCCAAATACACGGTGACATTTGAATGCATTTAGATAAGAACCTTTCAGTTGTTCTCGACTTGGCAACGACAGAATTCTCGAACCTGTGTTATCAATCTGAGTCAACAGTGCTTGTATCGATTCCTTATCCCGAGCTTCACACGAATACCTCGCCGTTTGTTTGCGAGATGATAGTCATAAATGTTTACTTTTTCGTCCCAGCAAAGTTAGCGTGTTGACTGAAATGGAACTGATACCTCTGGCAAGCAATCATTCTTCATGATCCAATGACAACAGTGTATAAAGTAATTCAACATTGTGTCAACAAATCAAAGTCGCACTCCATCATATATGCTTTTGGAGGCCATTATCTTCATTATTGGTAATAAATATGTTTGCATTGACAATGAAATAAATGTCAAATTATATGAACAAATTATTTCACAAATTATTCCTGAAAATTATTCAATAAATCATAATCATGCAAGCTGTAAATCATTTTCCGTTTCTAAATCTGTTAAAGGCACTGTAGCATGTTTTTTTCATTTTTCATATGGTAATTATAATTTAAGTATATGCAGTATGCTATATCTATACTTAAAGACGGTAAAACAGCCAATTATACGACTTGATTATTGGCAATTGTTAGAGTTGAAACTGCTAGCGGACATTTTAGTGTGAACACCTTTTAAAGAATGGGAAATGAATCATTTGTACCGTTTAGATAATAAAACATATTTCAGAATGAAAGCTTCTGAAAAGAAAACCATGTAAATCTCAATCCAACTTTCCTCCTGAAAGCCAAAAGGCTTGAGTTTGTAACTTAAATGTTTTAAAGATATATTCAAAAGTGGAATGCTTCGTTCATCAAAACATTATACTACCGGTAAGCAGTTCTTTAAACATTAAGGGAAGTAAGATACAACAGAGGAAGCAATATGAACTGCATACGAATATAGGACCATGTGACTGAACATCATTTGTGGTAGAAATCGTGACTAGTTTAACCACAGGATATCAGTTACACTACATACACCCAGCCAGATACTACTCGCCAGGCAGATAATGGGTGTACCTCAATAAGCAGGGATAATGACCTGTCCATCAGGACAGATGGAAATGTTTCAAATACTAGATCAGATGTAAGGCAATGTTAGAAATAAGTTTTGTTCTCAATAAAATTGTTCTCTGAATTTTGACCCAATCCTAAACTTGAAGTTTGACTATAAAATATTACCTTACTCAAGAATTGTTTATTTCTTACACATATGTGAGCCTCTCAAACTGTGTATGAAAGTGTGACAATATCTATAAAATACAAAGATCAACTTTTTGTTGGACATAAACCAATAAACAAGAATAAAAATAAATAAAATTCCAACCAATACCTTATTACATATCTTTACATTCTTATGAAGTAAAATCAGGTATATCAACAACCCTAACCAATTCCAGATTATTACTTTTGTTAACTACCCATGATTTTGAAAAATGGGACAGTCAATTTTTGTGCACTACTTATTAATCAGGAAAAGGGTTTAGAATGTGGAAGAGCAAGAAATATTTGTACCTGCCCCAACACACCTGTTAACGATCTCTCACCTTAACCTGGTGTACTGTTACCTATAATTGATACTTACACCTAGTCGTCCCAATGAACGTTATTCAGAACAGGAGTACAAATATTTGAATTGTTTTCTCGATTGCTCGAAACCTTTGCATTGACGGTTTTGGAAATCATCTTTGTACTCTCATGTCAACTCTATTTCCCATGTCTCAAATATGTTAATGATGTTTTCATATTGTATGAAACTTTTACATTGAGAGTATGGAAATCTTCATTTTTTATTTTGTCATTTTATAAATATTAATTGTTTGTGTCAACCATATTGTTTACTAATTAAATAAGTTGTGTGAAACATTTGCTGTTTTCAAAACCAACATTGTACTTTAATTTCTTTAAAATTTCACCAAAAATTCTATATATTTGTACTTTTATGTTTACATTACTTCTTGTGTCCAAATTATTGTTATTTTCAATTATGTGAAACTTTGAGTTGGTTATTATTGAACAGTTTTCACACAATTGTTAATATTCTGTATAAATTATCCTACCTTGTTATTATACTCTCACATTCCACCTGATGGAGGAGTGAGCATATACTCCGAAACATCATTTTCTTGACAATATAGAAGTTGTTATCCAAAAAATCTCTTTTCTTGTTGAACAGTATAGATGTACATGGTTTAGCATTTAACTTGTATTCTACTCACGATTCACAAAAACCTGCCACATATTTCAAAGTGAGAGGATTTTTGACAATTTATGTAGATTTCTTTTTGATGCATACATTTCTCCAGGCAAGATGACAGGATTTAACCTCATAGTGTGGACATGTCAAAACAACTCAGATTAAAGTCCTTGCTCTTGCAGATTACCATGGCAATGTTAAAACAGCTGATTCTGAAACTCTCTTATAGACTGAAGACGCTGCAGTGTATGTGAGTCATGCAGGAACAATGTTAAAACCAGGACCAGAGTACTGTGTTTGAGGGGGTATTGGAGGCATCACGGGGAATCGTCTTGCTTCGTCTCCGATATCGGTCTGTTTAGTTTGGCATTTCGTAAAGATCACACGACAACTGCTGCTCTTTTGAAGCTTTACAGGCAAGAAATGAAGAAATATTGACTATTTGAAGTTACCATTTACATAAGCATATGTTTTACTTACTGGCTTATTTGCTTTCCCAGAATATGACATGTAACACTTTTCTCTCTGTTTCACAAAATAAACGCTCACAGAGGATAAACTAAAAGAGCATTTTAGTTTTAAAATAGTTCATCTCTTCTTCGCATAATATTACTTATGTATTTAATTGTGATATATAATAAACAAAAAACACAACTGCATAAGGAACTGCACTTCTTTGTCCATTTTTAGTAAGACGATAAGAACTTACAATACAAGCATGTCTCTGTTGACACTACCAACACCCAAGCTTATATATTTATTTATAACTTCACTTAAGCATTTATGAGTTGTGATCTTATCAGTTGAATTTAAATACCTACTGCGTATATATGCCATATATTCTGAACTTTCAACTTGACATTTTTTTCACTTCATTAAAAATGTCCTCAAAAGATTATAAGAGTTAGTCATTACTCAACTGTGACATCAACAAGGTAATGAAGATTTTATTGGTCCCTCCTCATGAGGAGAACACTTTACCTTCATAGCAAGTCGTAAAATATAGGTAGAAGGGGTGGGTGTCGGTCCACGGGACGATGTACACATGTGCAAATATGAAGTATATTTTCCAACTTATGTTTCACCACATGAGTAATAATAAGAAATTATTTTCTCTCTATCCCCTAAACTGTGTATTTCATCATCATCATCATCATCATCATAATAATAATAATCATCATCATCATCATCATCATCATCATCATCAACATTACCAACATCATCATCATCATCATCATCATCATCATCACCATCATAATCATCATCATTATCATCATCATTACCATCATCATTATCATCACCATCATCATTACCATCACCATCACCATCACCGTCACCATCACCATCACCATCACCATCACCATCACCATCATCTACAACATTGTTCCATTTGGGATAACACTACCTTCTTTAGTACTATTGATGGTAGTGTTATCTCAAATGTAACAATGTTATATTTGTTCACTATCTAAATGGCATGTATTTCTAATCATCATCATCATCATTCAAAAACTTTCATTATATAAAAGATTATTAAAGAAACACAGTGCTAATATATCTTAATTCCCCTTGATCCCCTAAAGTGAGTATAAGTTAATAAAAGCAATGGTGTTTCTTTCCAAAAACAAAAAAAAACGGTTTAAAGCATTTCATCATATAAAAGGTAATCAAGGAAGCTTATCAGCAACACAATTCTTATTGGAGGAAACATTGTGGATAAAATGATAATCAAAGAAGCTAATTAGCAACACAATTCTTATTGGAGGAACATGGTGGATAAAATGATAATCAAAGAAGCTTATTAGCAACACAGTTCTTATTGGAGGAAACATGGTGGATAAAATGATAATCAAAGAAGCTTATTAGCAACACAGTTCTTATTGGAGGAAACATGGTGGATAAAATGATAATCAAAGAAGCTTATTAGCAACACAGTTCTTATTGGAGGAAACATGGTGGATAAAATGATAATCAAAGAAGCTTATTAGCAACACAGTTCTTATTGGAGGAAACATGGTGGATAAAAGGATAATCAAAGAAGCTTATTAGCAACACAGTTCTTATTGGAGGAAACATGGTGGATAAAATGATAATCAAAGAAGCTTATTAGCAACACAGTTCTTATTGGAGGAAACATGGTGGATAAAATGATAATCAAAGAAGCTTATTAGCAACACAGTTCTTATTGGAGGAACATGGTGGGTAAAATGATAATCAAAGAAGCTTATTAGCAACACAGTTCTTAGTGGAGGAAACATGGTAGATAAAATGAAAAAGAAGCTTATCAGAGATCAGGTGCTAATTAGAGGAAATATGGTAGGTAAGAAGACAAATGAAATCCTTCCTATCAGCGCTGAATGCCAAGAATGTATAATCCATGTAATTCTATATACTATCGCAATCATACGTCAATCATATAGAGATAATATCATTTTACTGACAACGCCTATCTAATGTCTACAATTTATATGTCATTCGGTTACTTCACTGTTCTGTATAGTTGCATCACTAACTTAACAAACCACACAATAATTCATTATTCGGTTAAAATTTAAATGAACATCAGGTTTTAAGTTTTTTAAATTTTCTAGCTAAAGCACACAAAATTAATTACAAATTTTAGAATTAAAATATGTATTGATGAGAGGGAGGAAATGAATTAGTTAAAGCGTAAATGAAACTTTGCCTGAACATGAAATTTTCACTTCATTAAACAGGTGAGCACAACAAGCAAAAGAATTGATAAATAAGACCATAAATATTTTGTGGTATTTTATTTCATCAGCATCACATTTAATGGAGTGCCATTCTTAGTAGCTTTATATTTCAAAATTTGTCCGAACGGTGGTAGGATCCTAAGACAAATATGCCTAACATAAAGATATTCAATTATTTATAAAAATTAAAAAAATTACTCATTTTATCATCATATCAATTTTGATACTGACATTATCTAATATTGATGTAACCTAGTGAATTTTAAATGACAAACAAATTGCTTCATGCCGTACAAAGTTGATGGGTCATAAAACAATATCACATCTGTTGTTCCTTTTCAGAAAATCTGCAAATTAAATCGAAATTTTTTTAAAAAATGGTGACAAATTTCAAGAGAAAGCGCAATATAATTAAAATGTGAAAGAAAGAGCGAGGGACCAAGTTGAACTAACAAGTGACCGTGTATCGCCCTTGTGTCAATAGAGAGTTAAAGCCAGCCGTTAATGAAGCTAGGTGCAGGTGTAGATTGACAACTGACTGGGGTCCATGTGTGGACTGTATCTACGTCCTTGTGTCAACACACTTCATCAGAGCACCTGACATCATCCCACAAAGGCATTTTTACCTGCCCCAGGTGTAACACTTGCCTTCTGTTACCTGGTATAATAGGAGGATTAATTCTATTCCAATTGATTCCAAATATATCATTTACTATGAAAAAAACTTAAATTCTAAAATTTGTTGAAATTCAAATCACTTTCTACCATAAACTGAAGTGATGGACAAAGAGTATACAACTGCAATAAACTGAAATATATGGAGCAAATGTCAAAACTGTCCACTATATTGTAATGTACATGTAGTTAAAAAATATCTGAAAAGTTATACATATAGAGGTCTGACATGATTTCTAATTGATTGAAATAGAACTTACTTGCTTCTGTTTATAATGTGTTGCTTTGACAATCTATTGTAGTATTAGTAATCTTAGAGTGAATCAACTGAGCTAATTTATAATAGAATTTCAACAACTATGTTTTTTACCTCAAATGTCAAATGTCATCATTTTCATATAAATCAATTGTAAATATGATACCATATATTCTTCAGATACATGATTTTATATGTGCTTGTTCATCTAACTACATTTAATATAAGAAACTGTTATTCAAAAATAAGATTTATGTCATCCAGTTAGATTAATCAAAGCTATAATAATTGTGACAAGTGTGCTGTAATGTCACCTTCTTGTCTGGTGGCTGTCAATTTATAGAATATATATTATCCTATTTTCAATATAGATCAATCATAAAATGTTTTAAAGAATTTAATATGATCAATCATTTATTTTTTTAAAAATACGACTCAAAATAAAAATGCAGTCTAGAGTATGACTAGCATGCCATTGGGCCATCTTCTAGTCTGTAAAGGACAATAACTGTTGACAAATATCTGTTCATGTCCTCCAACCTTCAGACAATTATTTCTGATGGCTTATTTCACTGTACCACGCTCATTCTTAGTCAAATCTTATCAAAGGGATATGGCTGATGTAAAAAGATATTTATTTCAGTTAAACACGCAACATTTTAGTCCATTATACCACCATTGCCCATGACCCAAACTCTAACCCAACCCTGCAGAACATATCTTATTGTCCATTTAACAAACCGGTCACATTATAATCTGTTTGATATCAGCTGATTTCCTGACCAATAAATATTGCTGACATGATAAAATGTCCATTCAGTGTAAAATGTCATTTGTTGAGACAAACGTAGATTTCAGTTGAACAACGTCAAGCCAATCACATTTGTGAAGTATATATAGCAGGCCAACCTGTTTAAAGTTTTGTTTTCTTATATTCACAAGACCAAAATAAGCATTGATTCTATCTGAAGCTGAAGGGAATAAATGAATGAGAAAAAATAAGCCACATAACACGTGTTGGGTCACTTAGGTAGTTCCTATTGTAATCGTGGGTATAATAAGGACACGTTATTACCATTGTATGTTATTTCTCAGGAAGGTATTTTGATCATTTCTCAGTACGTGACATAAACCGCCTTCATATTCCATATCTTTACATTGCCAGTATTGTAGATTGCCTTATCAGCACCGCCCATGTGCAATAAATCTGTTGTATATTTCGCGTGACGTTTACGAGCTACTAAGACGCACAATATTTCCGAATTGGATGTAAGCAAATAAGTTGATCAAATCTGCCCTGCCCTAAAGGACTGGTGAACGAACGAGGCAAGGAATTTCACGACAAATCCACCTATATATGGGGGTAAATTATGTACAACTACAAGGTTTGAAACAGTTAAGCGCCGTTAAACCGACCAGCTTTGTCCGTCTTATCTCAATACCAAAGAAACGCATAAGTTTGTTTATCGCCGTTTGTTCTCTTCTCAAATGCACACAGAGGTCGCGATAGAGTTATTCACACAGCCACAATGGCCCTTCAATTTCTGTAACAGCTCAAAAGTTGCCAGCCCCCTCCGATCCCCCTCTTTCCCCTGCTAGGTAAATCGAAGACGCCTTTTACATACAAATTGCAAACTCTTCTCCCCTCTATAAGTTGACGTTGTAACGTCGCGGTATCTTTCACTCAACTTTTTAAAATATTAACTTAATTCATTAACCAATAATATATTCAAAATTTAAAAAGAAGTTAACTCACCCCCTGCCAACTATCATTCGGAGAGCCTCCAATTTGCCGTTCCTCGCCGCCCAATGAGTAGCTGTCATACCGTCTTCATCAATAGCGTTTAACTCCTTCCTTTGCGCTTCACGTAAAACGTCGGTAAAGCCATCTTTGGCCGCTTCTCTGTATCGTTGAGACATTTTCCCGTTTTTGTACACTAGAATCAGAGAATTGTTATATACATGGCCTCACGTTAACACTGAGAGCCGGGCGATAAAGCGGCCTAGTCGCGTGCAGTCTTATGGACTTTGAGGCAGACTGGGATAAGATCGGAGGCCTCATGAATATTCATGATGACGTCACTCATAGGTGCAATGTTGCGCTGTGGGACAGGTAGAGCTCTCATGAATCCTTCACTCTCAGCAGCGCGTGTGTATGTAAACGAGATGTGAATTATAGCCTTGTTTCTCGGAGTAGAGTTTCAATGAGTTTGCATATACAATGTTACAAGCCAAATAGCCCGAGCGACACACAACACTAATCCTTTGGCTAAGCGGATTTTACAAATCTACCGTACGATATCTTACCTACTGGCGTGTTAATAACGCTGATAAACTTGGCCTTAAGCAGACCTAAATTCCTCACATAATTATTTTACATCGGTAGCTATATGTTGTTCACATAATCGATTTTCCCTGTTGTTTTATTTCCCCGTCAGGTGAACCACCACAGCGCCCCTCTTGTTCTCAACGCCCAGAGTAATGCAGCATGTTTTGACGTAATTTCGATTTGTGTCACTTTAAAGTCGATGGTTCTCATTGTTTGAAATATATTTGTTAAATTCACTTCTTCCGTCGCGGTGTCAACTAACAACGAAACCCTCTTTACCTTGATACAGGCAACAGAGGAATGTCCCGATCAACCGGACGCCTTGCACAATAAACGTAGATTAAGTTTCAGCTAGAGAGGCCTGTATTGTTGCTTGCAGAAACCTACGTACAGAGACAAGAAATGGCATGTATGAATTTATAATTAAAGAAAGGCCGACAAGCCTGGCTTATCCTAATGAGTTCAGGTCACGCTGCTACAAGTGCCTGCCTCGCTAGTCAACCGTCGATCGACTTTTAGGCTACCCTTTGGGAATCCATGTTCAATCGGCTCCACTACCGCTTCATTATCTGCCCGATTGATCAGCTATCTAGATATAATTAACACTAATGAGACTAAATAAAGTCCACACACTTGCTAATGCGGCGAGTTTGTCAAAGCTTAGTTTAACTCTGCCATGAGTTCATTGAAGTAAAGGAGCGCCAGCATTCACCAACCACATCTGAACGAACACTGAATTAGGTGTAGTAGGAAGTACGTTACAGACCCGTGTATAACTATGATAAGTTTCACTAAATAATCTTAATTTCAACATATGTCCATTCAGTAAAGTTTCTCCTAAGGAATTTACTTCAAGCATCATATCCATTTTAACGCTTGTTCTTTGAACAACCTTCCTCCAATCAGTTAATACATTACTCCAAGCAGCACTTTCTCTGTAATTCCTTCAAAATCACCTCCTTTCAGTAAGTTTGTCTGAGAAATATTATTTCAAAAGTCATGTGCTTTCAGTGAAGTTTCTCTGAAGAATATTACTTTGTGAAGCATTTTTTCCCTCAGTTTCCCTGACTTAAACAACTTTGAAGCATAATTTCTCATCAGTAAAGCTTCGCAGAATGTGATTATTTCAAATATGTTCCCCTTCTTTCTGTGAACTACATTACTTCAAGCAGCATCGTCTTTCTTTGAACTATCCGATCCATTCGTCCATTCGTCCGTCCGTCCGTCCAAAAAGCCGTTAAACATAGCTCAACGAAACTTGGTGTGTGGAACATTTATCACGTGTAGATATGTGCCTTCTGGTATTTTGAACTTATTCGCATGTTTATTCCCCCGTTTCAATGGAAACACAACTTGGATTTTCGTTTCCAGAGCAGAGCTCAATAAGATGTATACATAAACACTGATTTCTGAAACACTGATTTGTTCTCATGTATAAGCACTGATTTGTTCTCATGTATAAGCACTGATATTTTTTCATGTATAAGCACTGATTTGTTCTCATGTATAAACACTGATTTGTTCTCATGTATAAACACTGATTTGTTCTCATGTATAAACACTGATTTGTTCTCATGTATAAGCACTGATGTGTTCTCATGTATAAACACTGATTTGTTCTCATGTATAAACACTGATTTGTTCTCATGTATAAGCACTGATCTGTTCTCATGTATAAGCACTGATGTGTTCTCATGTATAAACACTGATTTGTTCTCATGTATAAACACTGATTTGTTCTCATGTATAAGCACTGATTTGTTCTCATGTATAAACACTGATTTGTTCTCATGTATAAACACTGATTTGTTCTCATGTATAAACACTGATTTGTTCTCATGTATAAACACTGATTTGTTCTCATGTATAAGCACTGATCTGTTCTCATGTATAAGCACTGATGTGTTCTCATGTATAAACACTGATTTGTTCTCATGTATAAACACTGATGTGTTCTCATGTATAAGCACTGATTTGTTCTCATGTATAAACACTGATTTGTTCTCATGTATAAACACTGATTTGTTCTCATGTATAAGCACTGATGTGTTCTCATGTATAAGCACTGATTTGTTCTCATGTATAAACACTGATTTGTTCTCATGTATAAGCACTGATGTGTTCTCATGTATAAACACTGATGCCCAAGGAATAGTTTGGATTGAAAATAGCAAAGAAAAATACTAATACCTTTATGTGGATGAGAAGGTGTGACTATAGGTGTCCGACGTGTATATCACTGACCAATGCGAACATTTTGGGAGCATGCAACATGTCGGCAAGGTCAAGGTAAAAAAAAGTATGACCTCATCTGAAAAGTCTCATCGCAATGGATGCACATTTGAAGTATCAAAAGCCTGTCACAGAACAATACAAAAACATATGGCCACGGTTAAAGTTTTTGAAAAAAATGGTTCCCGTACCAAGATCAAGGTCACAAGATCAAACATTAGGTGTGAAAAGTCTCATAACAATGGATACACATGTGAAGTATTAAAGGTCAATCACAAGCCAAGCAAAAGTTATGACCATGGTTAAATCGTTTCCGACACACATGCAGACAGACGCACATTTAACCCACAATGTCCGATTCGGGGGCATAAAAAGTGTAAGGCATATTCCAAACGAAATTTGCGCGTGGAACAACAGATGTGCTCTTTGGGGGTATTTGTTCCATGATGTGTATATATGTTGGTTTCCATGCAATAAAAAAAACCCTTAACTTTTCCCACTTGGCGGGAGATTAACCGACTCTATGTGCTTGTTGTTCTTTCTTTGGATGACATTTCTTCAAGAACATTTCTCTTTAGTAAAACGTTTATTTCTAAAACAATTTTAACGTCACTAACGTTTTTTGAACAAGTTTCCTTACAGCTAACATCTCACTTAACAATTAGTTTCCCTGAAGAATTTTACTTAAAATAGCATTTCACTTCAATGTTGTTTCTTGAACAAGTTTACTTAAAATAACATTTCACTCCAATAACGTTTCTTGAACAAGTTTACCTAAAATAACATTTCATTTCGATAACGTTTCTTGAACAAGTTTACTTAAAATATCATTTCATTTCAATTACGTTTCTTGAACAAATTCACTTAAAATATCATTTCACTTAAAAAAACGTTTACTAAAAGCAACGTCTCACTTCAGTGATGTTTCTGGAATAAGTTTACTTGAAATAACATTTCACTTCAATAACGTTTCTTGAACATGTTTACTAAAAGCAACATCTCACTTCAAGTTTTTTTCTGGAACAAGTTTACTTGAGAAACATTTAATTTCGATAACGTTTCTTGAATAAGTTTACTTAAAATAACATTTCACTTCAATAACGTTTCTTGAACATGTTTACTAAAAGCAACATCTCACTTCAAGTTTTTTTCTGGAACAAGTTTACTTGAAAAACATTTAATTTCGATAACGTTTCTTGAATAAGTTTACCTGAAATCACATTTCACTTCAATAACGTTTCTTGAACAAGGTTACTTGAAAAACATTTAATTTCGATAACGTTTCTTGAATAAGTTTACTTAAAATAACATTTAACTTCAATAACGTTTCTTGAACAAGGTTACTTGAAATAACATTTCACTTCCATAACGTTTCTGGAACAAGTTTACTTAAAATAACAATTCACTCCAATAACGTTTCTTGAACATGTTTACTTAAAATAACATTCCACTTCGATAACGTTTCTTGAACAAGTTTACTTAAAATAACATCTCACTTCGATAATGTTTCTGGAAAATGTTTACTTTAAAAAAATTCATTTCAATAACGTTTCTGGAACAAGTTTACTTAAAATAACATCTCACTTCGATAACGTTTCTGGAACAAGGTTACCTGAAATCACATTTCACTTCGATAACGTTTCTTGAACAAGGTTACTTGAAATAACATTTCACTTCGATAACGTTTCTTGAACAAGGTTACTTGAAATAACATTTCACTTCGATAACGTTTCTGGAACAAGGTTACTTGAAATAACATTTCACTTCAATGTTGATTCTTGAAAAAGGTTACTCAGTCGTTTCAAATATGCTTCAAGCAACATTTCACTTCAATAAATTGTTGAACAATGTTTCCTTTCAGTAACTCTTCTTTGAAGGCGATTTCAGTTTACAGATGAGGTTTCCCTGAACGAGCCTTCTTAAAGCATGAGTTCACCTCATTGGCGTTCCACGAACGAGGTTACTTCAAGCAGGGCCTCGCTTCAGTAAGGTTTCTTGACCAAGACGCTCCAAGACGCTCCAAGACACTCCAAGACACCAAGACACTCCAAGCCACACACTTCCTCAGTAACGTTTTGCGGAATTTGGTTGCTTCCAACTTCTCAACGCAAGATATAACTCTTGCCAGTCTCCATCACTGGCTGTTTTAAGCCTTGCCGCATTTCCTTACGGTTTCCGTGCTGAGAAACCAGAGCCTACTATGCATTTCAGGTGCAGCGCTCTACTATCTTGGCATGGAAAAGTGAGGGAAGTACGGCAAGACTTAAATCAACCAGTTATGGAAACTAGCAAGAGTTATGACTTATATGGAGATGTTGGGTTACTTCAAGCAGCAGTTAACTTCAGTTACTTTTACTGAACTTGGTTTGAATCAATCTCAGATATGCTGCAACTTCAGAATGTAAGTATAAGATATAGACTTTGTGCTGTTAGACGTCCCTGTCGATACGGCATGTACACAGAATTACATAAGAGCAATAAAGAATGATCTTATCTAATCTTATCTTAAACAAGGACGTTCAGTCTTTGCTTTGTTCACAGCCATGTTGTTTCTCTCACTCACATGGAGGATTTTTCCACCATGAACGATAAGATATTTCAAGGTGGTAGATATGTTTAATCACATATGTACAGCATGTGGTTGTACGTTCAACATATTTTACTTTGTAAAGTGCTTTCTTTACCAATGACTTCATTGTATATTAATTGTGAATATTTGTTCAGTAAGGTGTGGAATTGGAATGTTTAGAAAGTATGGTATTATCATCATCATGTATCAAACGCCACATGTACACTTCACTGTATAATAAGAACGCTTTTTGAAATACACATTTAAAGTATAGTAAATTAATATTCACATACATGCACACTTTATCATTCATTTATGGATTTAAATTATTTTTACCAACTAAAGCTACATTTTATTTGTTTATGATGAAAACAAAGAGTAAGCAGTCGGATTTTACAAACAAAAATTAGCTACTTTAAATTACCTATTATTATATACACTCAACCGCAAAAAGAAAAATCACCATACAAATCCAAGACAATTCAATCCACAAATTATAAACACGTCTGAAATTATAAGATAACATAACTAAATTTGAAATTTCAAAACATGATCTGTTATCCGTTATTCCTGGGAAACACACGTTTTAAGAAATCGTCGATTCAAATCTCCTTAACTAGACTATATGGGAGAGTCAAAAATGGCTTTTTATGCTTGTTTTATGACGTCCTACAGTAAAAACGCGTCAACAAATTTAGGTCCAAGAAAGTTTAGCATGTTGACAAAATCTGTTATTAATAATGTTTATACGTTTTAAGTTAAATGCAAAAGTAAAAACGCGTCAACAAATTTAGATCCAAGAAAGTTTAGCATGTTGACAAAATCTGTTATTAATAATGTTTATACGTTTTAAGTTAAATGCAAAAGTAAAAACGCGTCAACAAATTTAGGTCCAAGAAAGTTTAGCATGTTGACAAAATCTGTTATTAATAATGTTTATACGTTTTAAGTTAAATGCAAAAGTAAAAACGCGTCAACAAATTTAGGTCCAAGAAAGTTTAGCATGTTGACAAAATCTGTTATTAATAATGTTTATACCTTTTAAGTTAAATGCAAAAGTAAAAACGCGTCAACAAATTTAGGTCCAAGAAAGTTTAGCATGTTGACAAAATCTGTTATTAATAATGTTTATACCTTTTAAGTTAAATGCAAAAGTAAAAACGCGTCAACAAATTTAGGTCCAAGAAAGTTTAGCATGTTGACAAAATCTGTTATTAATAATGTTTATACGTTTTAAGTTAAATGCAAAAGTAAAAACGCGTCAACAAATTTAGGTCCAAGAAAGTTTAGCATGTTGACTAAATCTGTTATTAATAATGTTTATACCTTTTAAGTTAAATGCAAAAGTAAAAACGCGTCAACAAATTTAGGTCCAAGAAAGTTTAGCATGTTGACAAAATCTGTTATTAATAATGTTTATACGTTTTAAGTTAAATGCAAAAGTAAAAACGCGTCAACAAATTTAGGTCCAAGAAAGTTTAGCATGTTGACAAAATCTGTTATTAATAATGTTTATACCTTTTAAGTTAAATGCAAAAGTAAAAACGCGTCAACAAATTTAGGTCCAAGAAAGTTTAGCATGTTGACAAAATCTGTTATTAATAATGTTTATACGTTTTAAGTTAAATGCAAAAGTAAAAACGCGTCAACAAATTTAGGTCCAAGAAAGTTTAGCATGTTGACAAAATCTGTTATTAATAATGTTTATACGTTTTAAGTTAAATGCAAAAGTAAAAACGCGTCAACAAATTTAGGTCCAAGAAAGTTTAGCATGTTGGCAAAATCTGTTATTAATAATGTTTATACCTTTTAAGTTAAATGCAAAAGTAAAAACGCGTCAACAAATTTAGGTCCAAGAAAGTTTAGCATGTTGACAAAATCTGTTATTAATAATGTTTATACCTTTTAAGTTAAATGCAAAAAATGCTGATGAGTTTATCATGCAAATCCCAAGCAAATAGTATATAGTCAACATCAATCATTTTCCTCAGAATTATGTACTGTAAAAGTGCATTGTAGCTTATGAATAAAAACAAGAAAGAATGGAGAAAACATTCTGGTTACAATATATGTACAGGCAACCCAACACGTAATACACATTGTTCAACCATTCTAGTTTGGTTGTATCGTCCATGATATTTGTACTGGTTATGATTTTCAGTGTAATTGTAATGGTTGTTTATTTTATGCCTATTAGTAATGATTTAATTTTCAGATTATTTGTTATGAGTGTACATTCATTCTGTCGATGATCGTTGAATTTTCCATTTTATTGATAATGGTTTTATATTTCATTCATTGGATAATGATTTATTATTCAAGCTATTGGTAATTATGGCATATTTCATCCTTTTGGTAAATTATGATTATATTTTTCAGCCTATTAGTATTGATTATATTTTTCAGCCTATATGTAACGATTATATTCTTCAGCCTATAGGTAATGGTTGTATTTTTCAGCCTATAGGTAATGATTGTATTTTTTAGCCTATAGGTACTGATTGCATTTTGCAGCCTATTTGTAACGATTATATTTTTCAGCCTATATGTAACGATTATATTTTTCAGCCTATAGATACTGATAATATTTTTCAGCCTAAAGATACTGATTATATTTTTCAGCCTATAGATAATGATTATATTTTTCAGCCTAATAGTCCTATGTTTTAGTTTCTGCCTCCCGCTCCGAGTTGACGCATCTGCCCTGTCTGTCTGTGCCTGTCAGCATAGCTCACAAACAAATGCCCTTTGGAATATTTAATTCGCATATAAAACTGCTTTATTAACATTCTGTCACTCTCAACTTGCACAAAGATATGTTTAATTTGTGTTCAGTAAAAATACATGACATAAACGACAAAGATGATATCGCATCGCATGTCAGTATTGATTTATGTGTTGAGTTGTATATGCACGCCCAGCTATTTATAAGCTTATTACTTCATGATGTGAGAGAAGTCACGCCTTAAATACTGGACGCTGTTGACAGTTGTGTCCATGTGTCCCTCTTGAAATGTAACTTGAAACTTGAAAATTAAGTTTAAAGGCCCAAAGCCCAAAGACATTTACAGAATACCGAAAAATACATAGTTTACTTGATAAATGCATCATACAGATTTAAGTGACATTCTGTACTTGAAAGCAAACATGAAATAGTTACTGTCCTCCTGCCCACGAGTATAGTTATACCGTGTGTTCTATATAGCATGTGTATTAGACATCAGTCGAGTAGAGTCCAGTGGTTAAAGGCGTACACATGATTTTGAACAAGCTATGTTTAATGGTTTAATTTGTTTTGAAGATATGTTTATCCTAAACCAATCCCCTGATCACTTCATTGTCGTCTCGATGTAATGTGTTGATCAACGTTAATTAATTGTTGTTTCAACTTCCGGGTTTTTAATCTTATTTGGCCGTTTCCATATATACACAACTTGGAAAATCAACTAAGAATGTTACAACTTAGGAAACTTGGTATTTGGAACACTCGTCCTGTGTAGGTATATATAATAATAATAATAGATCACTTATTATGCGCTGTAATCCATGCATAATACATGCTCTAAGCGCGAAGATCAGAAAAAGGCTTGTTTAAAAAGGTGTGTTTTCAGAAGAGATTTAAAATGTGAGAAGGAGGGAGCTGTTTTGAGTTCAAGGGGAAGAGTATTCCATGCAACAGCGGCTGCATATGAAAATGTCCTCTCTCCATAGCTCTTTGAGGACACTGCAGGAACACACAGGAGGTCTTTCTCTCCAGAACGAAGAGTCCTTCTCGGCACATACACCTTCAATAGGTCTTGGATGTAGGTAGGAGCTGTCCCTGTCATGCACTGATAGGCATAGCACAAGGTTTTAAATGTTATTCTATACTGGACCGGAAGCCAATGCAGATCTTGAAGCACTGGAGTAATATGACTGTTTTGGAGAACGTGACACAATCCTTGCAGCAGTGTTCTGTATTTTTTGTAGTTTTGAAATGAGATGTTTTGGTGCTCCAGTTAGTAACACGTTACAATAATCAACCCGTGTCATTATCATTGAAAGTACCAACTTGATAGCAGCATCCTTTGTCAAAAACTTTCTAATTTGACTGATATTCCTGATTTGCAGGTAGCATATCGAGGAAACACGATCCACATGTTTCTCTAACGATAGTTCTTGATCGAGGACCACGCCAAGATCCTTCACTGATTCACTAAGCGGGATCTGACTTCCACCTAATGTGATGACGACAACATTAATCTTCAAACGCCTCTGTTTTGGGCCGATAAGGATACATTCAGTCTTTTCCTCATTTAACTTGAGTTTGTTGCAAGTCATCCATGTCTTAATGGCGTTGCAACAGTTTGTCATTTTGTTAACTGATTGTGTTGCATCAGTTGGATTCGCCTTGAAGATAGATGAGAGCTGAGAGTCGTCAGCATACAAATAACGCGGCAGATGGTGATTTTCAGCTATTACTCCAACGGGAGTTACATACAGGGTGAATAAAATTGGCCCTAGCACTGAGCCCTGCGGAACTCCACAAGTGAGAGGTGTTGAAGCAGATGTAGTTCCATCAACAAGTATAGCTTGGGATCTTGCACAGAGATATGACTGAAACCACTGTAGTGCTGTACCAGATATACCCATTCTTGTCTGGAGTCTGCACAGTAATCTGTCATGGTCGATGGTATCGAATGCAGCACTGAGGTCCAGTAGGACCAACAGTGCTACATTACCTCTGTTAACCCCATCACGGAGGTCATTCAGGACTCTTAGTAGAGCAGATTCGGTGCTGTGATGGGGACTATATGCCGATTGGTAGGGGTCGTACAGGGAATGATCATCAAGTTAGAGACCGGTCTATAGTTCTTCAATATCTCTGGATCAAGACCAGATTTCTTGAGGAGTGGTTTCACGAGAGCATGCTTCAGAGTGCTGGGAACTGTTCCTGATGTAGTACTGAGATTTACAAGCTTAGTAATTGGAGAAATCAGAATGTCTAAGTTGTCATAGACAAGTCTGGTATGAATTGGATCCAGCGGACATGATGTTGGATTGGCTGACTTAAGAAATGACAAGATGTCTGCCTCGGTGACAGGTTCAAACGATTCCAGTTGAAGTCCCGTGAAGAGATCTGGATCTTCATCATTCTCAGGTTCTGGAACATCTTCAAAACTCTGACGTATGAGATCGACCTTGGTGATGAAATAGTCAGCAAATCGTTCGGCTATTTGTTGATTGTTACCGATGGATGGCAAGGAAATATCAGCAGTTTTTCCCATTAGATTGAACAACAGGGGGGGGGGGGGGGGGGGGGGGGGGGGGGGGTCCAGGGGGTCCGCCCCCCCCCCCCCCCCCCCCCCCCCTTTTCAAATCCATGTATAAGATTTGGGTCTTGGACCCCCCAACTGAGTGGGGAAAACAATTTTTGGGACCCCCCCCCCCCCCACCTTTCAGAAATCCTGGATCCGCCCTTGGCATTGTTGTATGATTGATGTGACTTTGTTTCGAGCCAATGCATACAGTTGTCTGTGAATTTCAAGGTGTGTCTTACGCCACCGACGTTCTGCTTGCCTTCGCTCACATTTTGCTGTTCTCACTTTAGGGGTAAAACTCCAAGTTGATTTTGGTCGCTGGGGGAGTTTTCTAACCTTTTCAGGCGCAAATTCATCCAAGAGCTCTCTCAGTACCGTGTTATACAATTTGACTAACTGTTCACACTCATCTTGGGGATCCCGTATCAAGTCCGATTCTAGTAGTGCTTTCCTAAAAGCAGTCTTATCCATCTTAGACATGTTTCTGCAACTCACTGAAGTTGTGGTATATGGGGGTCGGTTAGTATCCAACTCTACACTCACAAGTGAATGGTCAGAAATTAGTAAATCCTTCACATCAACATACCCAACACAGTTCTCAGATTCACGTGACAGGACCCAGTCTAAAGTGTGACCTGATTTATGTGTTGATGCTGTGACATGTTGGACAAGATGATGTATTTCGAACAGTTTGGTTAGTCGTTTGGTGTCCGGATTGTCAGGTAACTCAATATGAAAATTGAAGTCGCCCAAAATAACTAGTCTACCTTTAGTTTGGCAAACAGTTTCCAACATTTCACAGATTTCTTCATGGAACATTTTATTTGTCAGTTTATTCCTTTTAGAAGGAGGTGGACGATAAAGGCCTACAATTCTAGTAGCAGTCTTTCCATGAGTTAGCAGAAATTCAATACTCTCAAATGATTCTGCTGTTTGAAAAGAGGGTTTACAGGGTTTGAAATGCAAATAGTCTCGAAAGAGCATTGCAACACCCCCGCCTCTTGATTTCCTTGCTATATGGTGAAGTTTGTAACCAGGTGGAGTCATGGAGGCCACAACAGATTCATCACCAGTCTCTTTCAGCCATGTTTCAATCATAACAAGGATATCAATATCCTCATCATGTATCAAATCAGCTATTTCTTCACATTTATTTCTAGATGATTGAACATTAAGCAAACAAACTTTAAGTTTTTCACTTTTTTATATGGGGAAGGCTACCGGAAAAAGGACCACGTGGTCGATCCTGGTTTAGGAGATACAGAAAGAGCCCTGAAAGATTGTTTGTGCATTAAATTTGAAATTTTCAATTTTTTTAATGCTAGTGCAATAATAATTTATTAACATTTCTTCTTTAAGTTCAAATTCTCCAATTGTCTTCTTTGCTTCTATAAAATCCTGAAAAACATTGATATTAAAAGGTACCAAAAAGGTGCCACATGGTCGGAGCAACTGTTTATGCTGCATATCACCTTTGGGAATTAAGTTCTCTGTCTTCTTGGATCATACCACTATTGTTAAGGGGGAAACTCAATCACTGAACCATTAAATATTTGTTCTGTATTGTGGGAATTCTGTCTTATGGGAAGATAGCCTTTATTTTGAAGCTGTCGAGCTGTTGATCTTGCAGATATTTTACGGTCGCATCTTTGAGCATGGGTTATTGCTGTTTGCAGCATAATGTTCAGCGTTCTCAGTGACCGTCACTTGGCAGGTACATACTTCCGGTGTTTATACTAATCAGCATTTAAACGTCACTAATACAACATTATTACCACTATGCGATTGTAAATCTGGTTTATATATGTCAGGAACAATACGAATAAAGTTGTGCATGTATATGATTTATATTATTGATTGATTCAAATCTTTTGTTTAGATAAAATAAACACACGTGCTTTATACGACCAAGTGGTCCCTTTATAATGGAAATTGTTTTCGTTTTGTTCTTTGTGATTCACCTTACAATAAGCTTTTAAATCGAAGTCTTCTTAAAATTGTATTAGTAGGATTCCAGTTGAAGTCCCGTGAAGAGATCTGGATCTTCATCATTCTCAGGTTCTGGAACATCTTCAAAACTCTGACGTATGAGATCGACCTTGGTGATGAAATAGTCAGCAAATCGTTCGGCTATTTGCTGATTGCTACCGATGGATGGCAAGGAAATATCAGCAGTTTTTCCCATTAGATTGAACAACAGTTTATAGAGTTGTCTAGGATCAGACGATGTCTCCTCAATCTTCGTATTGATGTGTTGACGTTTGCATTGTTGTATGATTGATGTGACTTTGTTTCGAGCCAATGCATACAGTTGTCTGTGAATTTCAAGGTGTGCCACCGACGTTCTGCTTGCCTTCGCTCACATTTTGCTGTTCTCACTTTAGGGGTAAAACTCCAAGTTGATTTTGGTCGCTGGGGGAGTTTTCTAACCTTTTCAGGCGCAAATTCATCCAAGAGCTCTCTCAGTACCGTGTTATACAATTTGACTAACTGTTCACACTCATCTGGGGGATCCCGTATCAAGTCCGATTCTAGTAGTGCATTCCTAAAAGCAGTCTTATCCATCTTAGACATGTTTCTGCAACTCACTGAAGTTGTGGTATATGGGGGTCGGTTAGTATCCAACTCTACACTCACAAGTGAATGGTCAGAAATTAGTAAATCCTTCACATCAACATACCCAACACAGTTCTCAGATTCACGTGACAGGACCCAGTCTAAAGTGTGACCTGATTTATGTGTTGATGCTGTGACATGTTGGACAAGATGATGTATTTCAAACATTTTGGTTAGTCGTTTGGTGTCCGGATTGTCAGGTAACTCAATATGAAAATTGAAGTCGCCCAAAATAACTAGTCTACCTTTAGTTTGGCAAACAGTTTCCGACATTTCACAGATTTCTTCATGGAACATTTTATTTGTCAGTTTATTCCTTTTAGAAGGAGGTGGACGATAAAGGCCTACAATTCTAGTAGCAGTCTTTCCATGAGTTAGCAGAAATTCAATACTCTCAAATGATTCTGCTGTTTGAAAAGAGGGTTTACAGGGTTTGAAATGCAAATAGTCTCGAAAGAGCATTGCAACACCCCCGCCTCTTGATTTCCTTGCTATATGGTGAAGTTTGTAACCAGGTGGAGTCATGGAGGCCACAACAGATTCATCACCAGTCTCTTTCAGCCATGTTTCAATCATAACAAGGATATCAATATCCTC